>JAOWCC010001210.1:33707367-34907367 GCA_030867875.1 Actinernus sp. WN-2022
CATCGACGATTGACTTAATCTTAGAAAGCGTGGGAGAGAGAAAGTAGAACGATATTCGCCACATCGTTCGAAGATCTCTCAGCTGGCTGACGAGACTTTTAATCCAAGAGTCTTCATCCCTGGTGGTTAGAATAACTTTGGAGTCTGGAAAAGCTTCTAAGATTTCCTCAAAGAACAAGAGGCTGGGAATATCTGTGACGACATCGACATCGGTGAACATCGGCTTTGAAATCAGGTTTCTTGCCCTTCCACATCAGGTCGGCCCATTCGTCTTGAAATGCTTCCAGTTGCTGTTCGACGTCATAAACTTTGTATCCCAGATTGCCCAAGGCCTTTGCCATCGATTTGGTGCCAGTTTTAATCATCCCAGCACAGATTACCTTCATGATGCTGGCTCACACCACCGACTCAAAGAACGAGACCGAGGAATGCTAACAAATGTTGCTCAAACGTCACGACTAAAAAATACTATAAACTAATTGCGATTTTGAGTACGCCGATACCGAATTATATTGCCGGCCAGTTGGGAGAAAATATATTTCGTATTGGGCGGAGTTGCGCAGCGACGAAGCCCAATACGAAAAATAACTTTTCTTCCAACGCCGGCAATATAATTCGGTATCGGCATCTCAAAATCGCAATTAGTTTTGTATCGCGATTCAACAGTTAAGTCGGGAATTGTTAAAAGAAAGAAGAGAATGAAGCACCAAACTTACATGTATGCTGATCGTAATTTCAATTCTCAAAAGGCGCCTAGTATATTTCACGGCCTTTCGCAACGTGTTTTGAAATGTGTTTTTAAAGCGGATAGGAGTGTTATATTTCTGACGGAAATTACAATGCCAACCTTACCTTTAGGATTGAATAATTCTTATCTTGTAATTTACAGTGTTTTGAAGGTGAAATTGTAGAACAAACGACTTTTGAACTTGACCTGGAACCCATGTAACTGCAAGGGCTCGCACAAGAGCCAATCAGAGGCTGGTATTCTGAGACGCCAATACCATGACTTTTGTTATATTGGCGTCTCAAAAGTAAACAAAATAATCAGTGAATCGTGATACAGTGCGTAATCCATATAAGGTAGACTACACTAAGCGGCCCCTTGACGGAGAGGTGGAGCATTGCGTGCATTTTTCCCCTTAACCTTTTGATATAAGCATCTGAAAGATTTGATCGAATAAGCGCCCCCCTCGATTAAGCGCACCCCTTGGACACGAAATTTGAAATAAGCGCCCCCTCCTCGATTAAGCGCCCCATCCTCCTCAAGATATCACTATGTCCGACCAGGAATAGGCCAGTGACGAGGTGATCGAACGTTATCGAAAATGATGAAGATGGGGACGATGATGTAGATGTGGAATGAACTACCCTTGGACTTCATGTTTTTTTAACTAAAAGCTACATCATAGAAAACAAACTCTGAGTCCTAGTAATATATAAGCCTTTTACAGGACCTGGTCACGTGACCTTTTTAGCCTGTCAATCAGAACAAAATTGGCGCTAGAACAACATGAATGCCAGAAATAGAAAGAGCAAGCCAAAATTAGTAAAAAGCCCAAGTTTTAGGTTCATATCTTTAAAACTGAAGGAATGGGAAATTTTTGAAAACTCTATAATTTAGCTTAATTTAACAGAGTTGGTGAGGCTGTTTTTGCTGACTGGCACGCATTCATGTTGTTCTAGTGCCAATCTTTTTTGATTGACAGGAGAAAAAGGTCACGTAACCAGGGCCTATTAAGCGCCTCTCCTCGATTAAGCGCTCCCCTTGAACACGAAATTTGAAATAAGCGCCCAGGCCGCTTATTCGATCAAATACATTGTAAAGTACTCTTATCGTATATTTAAAATGTTTGATGTGGTGTTACGTGCACAGGGTATCAATCTGACAGTCATTCGACGCAATCATTCCACATGCTCTCTGGTTTATAGGTCACCCAAGTGTAATATCCATTGTTCCGGTAAAGACGATTTCCGTTCATTTGACATAAACTATCGCTAATTGGTTCAGGAATCAGATTTCGGGTAAAAACTTTTTCTTATTTGAGTACAGCCGAGTACGGTAAGTGCGCTTTGTTTCTCACGATAATAGATATCGTCATTCTTGTCTGCCTTAAGTGGTCTGTGTGCAGTAAACACGTGACTTAGACCACAAAAACGCGGCTCCGAGTTTAATAGAAACAGTGAGGATAATGAGTGGATGTGGTTAAGGTTAAAAAGCCTTTTACTAATTTCAGCTTAGAAAAGATGATTACAATGTTTCGTTAACGAGCTGTTAAGGCGAAAATATGCAAAATAGGTCACGTGACTTTTTATACCCTTAATATTTGATTATGTTTACATGATATTCATGGCCTAAGAGTGGTCTAAAACACTGGTGGAAGAGGAACATTTCAGCAGGGTTACTTAATTTCTATTCATGTGTTATCGTCGCAACCGCGTTTCACTTAAATGATTTTCTCTAATTATGACGTCATCATTCACGTGATACGACAATCGTCCACTTACGAAATTTAAGGAAGTGCATATTAGTATTATGACGTGACAGACTGACAATGCTTCTGAACGTGATTAGATTCTGTTTAAACTATTGTTGCTGTTAGAAATATTTATTTACGCTAAATATATTTTCCGTTATTATAAAAGGTACTAAATATTTCGGGAAGCCTGATTATTTTAGCCATAAGTTTGCGCTCAGATTGACCGCCATTACTCGGATTAGAAACGCGCGAGCCTTAGTTCAGCGGTCTTTTCGTGAATTAAGCAACAGCTACCCGACATGCACGCGACACAGACTAAAAGGCATTTTATAAGGTTCAAACTTTGAGTACAAGCTCCGTCCGAGACTTTCCTATATAAAATGACCCGTTTCTTCTGCATACTAATTTTGTTCGTTTTTTTAGATGACGTCATCCAAAATGGCGGACAAAAATTATGGCTAAAAATCAGACTTCCCGAAGGAATTTTGCCTTAGGATTTTAAATCGTCATTATTTGGTACTTTTACTTTCCAAAGCTGAAGAAAACAGGAAAGCACCATCTACATGGGCTCCAACAATGTTAAACTGTTTAGCACCTCATGTTCGGTTAGGCGATGTTGTGCTTGTTGTTGGGTGAAAGTTTGCTTGCGATCAAATATTAAGTAGCCGGCCGGAGTGACTAGATAGATTGCCTGTGTTGGAAGAGTATCATTGAAAAACAAATAGAATGCAAGCAACCGTGGACGACGATCCTGCTGGTGTACGTTGGATCAGTGATTGATCTAATCGGCTGAACACATAGAACTAAAAATAGCAAAGCCGACACAACGTAAATTTTAGAGGTTTATAACGATATTTCGGCTGGCCAAACCAGCCTTCTTCAGGTAATATGAAGAAATGTTATTACATTGGCGAACGTGACTAACTAGAAATATGGGTTACGAAATACAGGAAATAGATGACAAATGATTGACACTATAAATATAGAAATAACAAAATAATGAGGTTATATATATATACCAGCTAGTATTGTTGAGACCATAAGGTACGAGTGTTCTAGCTTGTGTAATGAGAGTAGCTTCTCTGGCCTTACGAATTGAGTCTCTATTAGAGAAAACTAATAAGCAAATACCGTGGACAAAAATCCTGTTAAAATACGTTGGATCCGAAGTGAGGACCTATGCAGCCAAAAATATAAACAATAACGAATGAAAAGTCCGAAGACTACAGCAAAGCTGATATACAACGTAAAAATTCAATGATTCAATGATTCAATGCAACCGCTGCAATTTACAATACATAGGTGAGACAAAACGACGTCTGAAAGACAGATTTAACGAACATCGACGGACCGTAGACAAGTCTAATAACATATCTAAACCTACTACAGCTGCTGAACATTTTCTCTCGACACCTAATCACACTGCTAATGACATGCAACTAATCCCCATCGAAAAAATGTTCTCTAATAGAGACTCAATTCGTAAGGCCAGAGAAGCTACTCTCATTACACAAGCTAGAACACTCGTACCTTATGGTCTCAACATCCGTGACGAGTCATACTAGCTGGTATATATATATAACCTCATTATCTTGTTATTTCTATATTTATAGTGTCAATCATTTGTCATCTATTTCCTGTATTTCGTAACCCATATTTCTAGTTAGTCACGTTCGCCAATGTAATAACATTTCTTCATATTACCTGAAGAAGGCTGGTTTGGCCAGCCGAAATATCGTTATAAACCTCTAAAATTTACGTTGTGTCGGCTTTGCTATTTTTAGTATCATTGAAACCACTAATTTATCCAAACATGCTTCGTTTCTGGATGCATCTCCAAGCCCTCCCCGAGGGAAGTATTGCGAAACAATGTCTTTATATGTCCAATGCCCTTGCATCATCTAATAAGATGAGCTTTATGACCTCCATAAATGAAATAGTGGAGTCTTTTAAAGATTTATCAGATTTAAAATCGTATAATAACACGCAATCAATGAAACGTTTTTTGGATAGACTTAATATAAAAATAATACAAAAATCTAGGATACATCAGATAAAACTTGTACAATTAAACACGAAACTTATTTTTTACTATAAATTTTCTAATGACACAAAAAATATTAATTCATTTTATGACCTGGTAAAGAATGCGAAACACAGACGAATGCTCGCTAAGTTCCGCACAGGAAATCATTCATTAAGAATAGAAACTGGTAGACACGCAAAACCGAAAATACCTCGTGAACAGCGTTGTTGCGAGTGCTGTTTATCAAAAGATGTAGAGGACGAGTCTCATTTCTTTTTCGACTGTGTTTCTCATTCCGACCTAAGGAAGTCTATGTTTGAAGAAATTAGTAAATATTGTAAGAGTTTTTCGAGATTACGAGATAAAGATCGAATATCTTTTTTCTTTAGTAATGTCGATCCATTTGTTTGCAAACAAGTGAGTCACTTTATATATGAAGCTTTTGAGAGGAGAAATACCTTGTTACAAAGAACTGTATAACATTGTTTTCTCTTCTCTAATCTCAGTGTAATTGTATATTAACAAGAGCCCATCTGGGCTTTCACTCGGGCCACATGAGATTGAAGATGAAATACACTTTCATTTGAAATCCTCTTAGTATCAAGTCGTGCTTTACTCGCCAGTGAGAACGTCAAAAAAACAGACTGGTCTATTAATCGCTTTTATGGCATGACTATGATAACGCAGGATTCGAACAACAGAATACTGGCAAATTCAAGTGTATAAATGCAATACAATGACATATTCAGACTTTGAATTTGATTGAAAATAGATCAAAAACTCGGGGAAATGTCCGGCTAAAACTGTATGAATAAATGTGAAATGAAACATAAATTTCATAGCAAGAAAAAAAAATGTAATTCCTATAAATGAGAAAGCTCTTCTATTAAGCCGCTTCTCATATACACAGACTGTTTCACAAAAAAACATTTGCGCTTATCGACACAAGAATTCAGTTGACCTTTCAAATAATTTATTCTGAGGTACGCATACTCTAAATCAGATGTTAAATAAAGCGATAATTAGAAGGAAAAGTACATTAACAGACAAACTGAGAGGAAATTTATTCAAATCAAAAAGAGTTTACTTACAGTACTTACGTAACTGACACCTTCGTGCACATATGCACTGAATCGGAATGAAAGTCGAAGCCTACCTCGAACTTAACTTTCAGCTAACCTGTTTCCTTTCATTCCACAATGAATAATAATCTCATAAAGTAAGCCCGTAGCTTTCAATAAATTTGCCAGTGTCTGAATGAAACAGCTAGATCTTTTCCAATTTCTCTCACGAGTCACGGCAGACAGTCTCAAGCTACAAAACTTGAATTTTGATCCTCTTCACAGTAACGTAATTTAACGTCTCCGATCAATTCCTCTCTCTTTGCTGGCAGTTCATGCTTCTTGTTCGTGTAGTCGCCCCACTGAGCCGTAACCACAAAACGAGCACAGCATTTCAGTTGGCATACACTGCGTACATCTGCTTAACTAATTAGATTTGTAAAAATCTTAGCGGATCATGTAAATATTCCGCTTGGCTCAAATATGAGGGTTTCTGCCGTCAAAGTTCATTTTTTGTTTCAGTTTTCCCCATATTAGCAGACGTGTATAATGTCTCGAGCTCTCCGAATCCAGTAGAAAGACTCTGGTTATTCTGTCGTAAAACATGGACCTGACCCAAATTTAGGTTGTATTGCATCATTGCCCACGATGGAATAGATTTCTGACAATGACTATTTGAAATTGATATCTCCTTGTCTCGCCTAGTCTGAGCTTTGAATTTTCTTATCTGAGCGCGCCTGAGGAAATCTAACCTTTGTTTGCGTGACCAGCATAGTGCAATCTGATTGGTTCGAATTTGACCTTTAACGCATGCGCAGAAGCCGTCTGACACTGATTAAAAAAATTAATAATAACCACTTGCATTTTAAGACTCGGCGCTGCCACAGGCAGCCCGAGTAATTAGGCAATACCATGTATGTATATGGGAATGCTAATAAACTATTGTGTGAATTGTGTTACGAGCACTGGGGTGACTAGATAGATTGCCTGTGTTAAGACTACCACGATCGCTAGTTAGACTGGTTTAGCTGTTTAGACCTTATCCACAGTCTCGTGAAACCAACAGGGACAGAATCACTTTATAGTGACACATTTTTACAAAGAAATGATGGGCGTCAGTTTGCGGTAAGTTTGAATTTATATTCCATTTTATTCAGTCCTTTGCAACACCAAACGTTGTCTGTCGATAGAAAATTAGTATGAAATGATTTATCAGAATTAATTCATTGGATTCGAGCAAATTCTAAAGCGTTTAAATTGTTTCTATATGGCGATAATTATATGGAACATATACATAAAATTTTGTGGGGAAGCATTTAGAGTGATTGAAAATGTCGAATAAATCTTATTCCATCCCCTCTAAAAACTCTCTAAAAGGGTTAACTGTATGAACTCGCCACTGATCTCATCCTTCAACAAAGAGTAATAACCTCCGCAGTACTTCTTTTCTTGCTCTTGGTGTGAGCATTGACATATAAGCTTGTTATGTTATGGTCCCTGTGGCGCAAAAGTGAACATTGAATGTTCACTAGCGGCTAGGAGTCCGATATCCTGACCTGTGGCCTGTGCTAAGCTCCTCGAGTATCATCATCACACTTTATACTTATGAGTATGTCTCTGACTAGTAACGCATTTTCAAAGCAATATAACAATTTCATACATGCATTTATAATATACCGTGGTCTCGGCACCTCTACACCACTGTAATCTCTCTTGTGAATTCCTCCCACGACTGGAAGATGAATAGATTCTAAGTTACCAATTTTAAAACCGAAATCAATTGTATCTTCATCCATAAAAGTTTGAATAATACCGAAATTAACTTTGATGAGTTCGGCGTTTTTCATTTTCGGGATGTATTTAGAAACGCCTGATATAATGCGTTGGCCCTTGATGTATTGCTCATTTTCCGAGGTGTTGAAATAGATCTGAGAGAATTCTGGTTCCAGCGCCACAGAAGAGCTTACGGCAATATTTGTTTCAGGCGCGTATGTAATCATGCCTATCCCGTTGCCTTTGTTGGAAAACATGCTGAAGGGTCCCATGCAGAAGAACATTGATGGCAGGTTGACAAGATCTTTAGGTAAACGCACTGTAGCTATTGCTTTAATGCGGTTAAGCCTTTTCCTGGCAGTGGTACCAAGCATTTGATTGAATTTAGCAATGTTATACCATGATGCATTTACGATGGCATCTGCGAAAATCTTTGTATCACTGCCTGTGGAGGTTGCGCTGCCGTCTAACGTTGTCAGTGTGTCCACATTATATCCACCATCGTCACTTTCTGAAATATTGATCGCTTCAGTGCTTATTTTCACTGTAACCGTATTATATTCTCGAAATTTCTGTAACTGGTTTATAATAAAACTTCTAAATCTTGCCCAATCCAACAGTTCTTCAGCAGTTTCAAGTCCTACCTCTATCCTTTCCCTTGCAACATCCGCTTCATACTCATGCGGTTCCAAAATTCGATAAAGGTGTTCAGGCGGTCCAAAAAGTTCGTAACTTGCATCTTTATTGATCATTTGTGTGTATTCCTCTTTTAATGCTTCGTATATCTCCAGAATATCTTTTGAAGGTACTACCGAATCCTTCAAGATGAAATATCGGCCTCGACGAAGCGGGTGCGATGAATTTCGACCTATTTCTTGACGAAATTCTCCGAATCTTCTGCTGAATTCCAAAGTAGCATGCAGGTAGAACAAAGCTGTGTTCTTGTCAGCGTAATGAAAACCAAGTCCCATACGGCACGGTGTTGAATCACTACTTTCTCTCATCAATTCTTCATTTTTCTCTAGAAGATAAATGTTGAATTGCCCAGTTTTCGCCAATTCAAGAGCAGTACAACAGCCACCCACTCCGCCTCCAATTATAGCAACGGTTTGACGCAGCGATGACTCCATTCTGAGATGAGTTTTCTACCCTGGGTGCCGGTGCCAGAGGCTCTACTGCCCTCTATAAGCCAAAGTTCGGGCACTCGAAGTATGTCTGACTCTGAGTCAGAATTTGATCCTGGCCCTCTGATTAGCTTAGAGCAAATTCATTTCTAACGATTGCTGCGATTGGATCACGCCAAGGTCACCATTGTTTACCCGTTCCGTGTCGTTGAACCGTTCCCTCGAGCTCTATAACACTACAGAAAACGGCCGAATTAAAGGTCATTTAAACCAGCTGACCTTTTCTGTGTAGTGCGTCGGCCCTTGGGAGAGGAAATTGTAATTTATTTCAGCTGTACTCTGTGCTCGCGAAAGTTAACGTGAATATGTTCGGTGCTCACAGCTGCGATAAAATAAAATTGCTCGTGCTCGAATTTACCATTCGGTAGCCCTCCTACTATTCGGTAATAATGAGCGCAGCGAGTGTGTTTTGAACCCTCGAATGTTGTCCTAGATATACTGAACTTGCAAGTTCAAGTTCAAGTTCATTTTATTTTGCACTATTTTTTTTTATAAAGATAATTACACAAGAAATTAATTGTTGGAAGAAAAAGAGAGATACCGTAATAATAAAATAGTTATGAATTTCAAGAATGTGCATAAAGGTCAAAGGAGCCATAGGCGTTCTAGTTGACCCCTATCACAAGAAAAATAAATGAGGATATTTGGAGCACAGAAAATACATAAATATATATTGTACAAGTTTACTTGAGTAGTAAGCGGCTGGAATTGATATTAATAGGAAGAATAATTTATTTACAATATTGATACATAATTATATGGAAACGTTGACAATATATTTTTATATATATGCAAAGAATAAAGATGGTATGAATATATTAACTCGATCTTAGTTATTATTCTATATTTACAATTTTATACAATAATTTAGGCCTGGTTTTCAAGTAAAAATAATTTGTATTGTTTTTTAAAACTATTTTGTGGGAGGGTTTTATTTCTAACGGTATTTTTTTTGATGATTTTGTTGACGACATTCAAGGTAAAACCAGGAGCCCATGGTAAAACATTTATCGGTTGGATACCACTGATCGGAAGTAACTTGTCAGTCCACGGTTGCCCGGCTATATTTTTCTACAGGAGGAAAGATAACGTGAGAAAGGTCAAATACCAAAATTCTTGGTCATTATTTTAATGACCTGGTAAAATAATTATATATGCCAAACACCTAGGCCTGATATTTCGTAGCTTATTCATTAAAGGTAACCTTTATTGCTTGCAAGGCACGCATGTGAGAAGCGAGTTATGTGGGCACTCGAATGTCTGCGAGGTGGATGTCAACATGATTCTGGGCGTGTTCAAGAGAAATGCCTTGCAAATGTCCAGATATGCTTAATTTCAAACGTTTTTGATGGAAGGATTGCAAACATTTGAAGGGGATTACAAAAACTTATTCTAGAAACTTGAAACTCAGTTACAGTGAACCGATTTAAAGATGCTGTCAATCTCTCTTAAAGGGGGTTTTGTTGCAGGCCGGAACGAAGTTATTTTCAGATACTTTCAGTGATATCTACCGGCATAAACAAACGACCGCATCACACATGTGGAATGGATCAAGTCAAAGAAAACACGCAAATATTCCGTTGGTTTGCATATGAGGTAACAGCTTCTATTGTTAGTTCCTCCAACATGACCGTCGTGTTTTTTTCTTTTCAATCTCAAGGGTTGATTGCAAACCAGGAATTGTTATTGGCAGGTCTTATTTTCGTGTTTTAGCTAATAAAACACCAATGTAACACATTTCAGACATGCGCAATAGTGTGACATAGCCCGTTTTAAAGTCGTATTTTTCATCCACTCGAATCTTTGCCATCTTTAATCAAAATGGTCTCATTTTCTCCAGTACATTTGGAAAACATTCTCTGCTAATCCGATTGGTCACATGAGGAAGTTTATCATTTTTGGCTTGACAGTGCCCCTTTAAATTAGTTAATATAGCTTGAAGATGGTGAGGGTTTTGACAGAAACTAGACTGAGCTATTGCTCGTAAACCAATATATATATTTTAAATCCAAGTCCGTCTTATCATGTCCCCAAAGGTTTCAATAGCAGTAACCAACTGCAACCTATGGTCACTAATCAGTTTAGGGTTGGATTAGACAAGTAAACATATGTACATATGTCCTTGGCCGATTGAGTGATGAAAGATGAAGTTGAACGGAGAAATTAACTAAATGTATTTGGCCTGTCCTTGGCCAACAGACACGCCAAAGTTGCCTTACTAGCTCTTATATTTCCTTCTAAAATGACTACTTTAGGGGATATAGAAGGCTTAGACATGGTTATTACTGTTGTTATTGATGTAATATATAAAAAAACGAGAGCTAGTTTTTTTACCAGGGTATCCAAACACCGAGAAAGATGAAAGCACGAGCCCGCTTCGGCCGAGTGCTTTTATTCTTTCGAGGTGTTTGGATTCCCTGGTGAAACACGAAGCTCGATATTTTTATATTACTTCTCAATCGAAAACAATACCTGCATTCATAAATCATTAGAAAGTATTGTTTGCCGGGAATTTATTGTATGCAATTATAGACTACAAGGGTTGTGATTGTTATTTTGTCACGGTTATTTCAACAAACGGCCTGATAGCGTAGTGAACAAGACAGCGGACTAGTAGTCAAGAGCAGCCATGAGGATGATGGTTCGAGCCACACTCTGGACACCGATTTCTATTTCCGTCTAGTCCTTCACTTCTCCTTGTAAAGTCATACTTATGCTGTAATCCTTGTATGAGCTAAAAGGTTAAAAGGTATTCATTTATAGCGCAAATTCTATATGAATATATCCAAATGCGCTTCACAAGGTTATTTTTGTGATACGGACTGCTATTGTAGCGCAATGTGCTGCCGTGCAGTTTACAATCATGAGTGATTGTTAGTACCTTAGAAAACCAAGCTGTTGTGTCGAGAGACACATTACTCTTTTTCGAAATAACACAACAGGTTCGTTCACGTCCCCCTCGTATAGATTAGAAGAGGAAGGAGACAAGGCCAACGGCTTATACGTCCCTGCCCAAGGACGCGGCCGGGATTCGAACCCCTGACCTCCCCGCACTCTAGACCGTGCTTTACCAACTGAGCTAACCAGTGAGGCGGTCCAATTAGGTCCAACACATGCATGAATGATACCCAATGAGAACACAGATGAACATCACTCGTGATTTGGATATCCATAAATTTAAATGTAAATATAGCATAGTTGGTCCTAGCAGCTGATAGGCTGGTTTTTATGCCTTTAGCTATGCGCTAGATACCGAACATTAATTATTTAATGATTGTATTATTTCTATGATTTAGGAATTATACATGAGGAGCTTAACCCGACTTCGGATTTCTCAGCGTGAAGACTATGACGTCTCAAAATCGAATTACGATTTTGACAATTTGTGGTTTCAGTGTTGTCACCACTTTATTTAATATAACATAAACACTTTCGAAGATTTTGCCGGTATGATTCCTGTGGAGAGATGAAATTGGAGGCAGAAATTATATTCTTGCCGGCGACGCTCAATGCATGCAATCATGGAGGACGCGAACGACGAGACCTTTCATTTCCACTTAAAAGGGGTTTTGGAGCTTCACTTGGCAAACTTAAGAAGTGGTACGCTCCGTCAAACAGCCATTGTGATTGTAAAGTGAGAATATTTGTCAAGAACAAGGCTTTTGAACGGTTCTCGAACGCGATTTGCCAAGTGAAAGTATCAGATTTGTGGCGGGAAAATCAGTGGTAAATGCGCTCCATTCGAATCAGTTCTTCATCCGGTAAAGGGCCGATCGATTTTTGAAAAAAAGGGGGAGAATTACCTGTGTTCAGAGCACCGGGATCACAAGATAAATTGCCTGTGCTAAGATCACCGGCCGGAGTGACTAGATAGATTGCCTGTGTTGGAAGAGTATCATTGAAACCACTAATTTATCCAAACATGCTTCGTTTCTGGATGCATCTCCAAGCCCTCCCCGAGGGAAGTATTGCGAAACAATGTCTTTATATGTCCAATGCCCTTGCATCATCTAATAAGATGAACTTTATGACCTCCATAAATGAAATAGTGGAGTCTTTTAAAGATTTATCAGATTTAAAATCGTATAATAATACGCAATCAATGAAACGTTTTTTGGATAGACTTAATATAAAAATAATACAAAAATCTAGGATACATCAGATAAAAGTTATACAATTAAACACGAAACTTATTTTTTACTATAAATTTTCTAATGACACAAAAAATATTAATTCATGTTATGACCTGGTAAAGAATGCGAAACACAGACGAATACTCGCTAAGTTCCGCACAGGAAATCATTCATTAAGAATAGAAACTGGTAGACACGCAAAAACGAAAATACCTCGTGAACAGCGTTGTTGCGAGTGCTGTTTATCAATCAATCAATAGTTTATTGGCACCTTGTACAAACAACTTGTTTACATTGGTGTGTATCCAACAAAGTGAAAGAAAACTAAACTACAAACTCGTTGTAAATATTTAAAATCTCCTTAATGTAGTTACTAGTAACCTTTATAACATTTATATCTTTCATAACCATTAAATAATTAAATAGGGTAGCCGAACTGAACGAAGAGAAGAGATGATTAACGGACAGTAATTTGTCCATAAAAACACTCCGTGCTCGTACTAAACGTACGTTCGTGCATCGGAAGAGATAGTGAAATTCATCACCTAGCTCATTCGATCCACAAATATTACAGCACCGTTGTGGTCGTGGAATCTGTAAATATCGACCACGCTCAACCGGAAATTTATGAGCTGAAATCCTTAATTGAGTGACAGCACGCCGCGCCTCAAAATCGTTAATGCTAAACAAATACCCTTCCCGCGTGTATTCACTCTTGATGCTCATATATAACTCTAGCTTAGACGGTTTCAATCCATTAACAATTTTCTCTCTCTCTTCCTCCCATTCAGTTACAAAAGATGTAGAAGACGAGTCTCATTTCTTTTTCGACTGTGTTTCTCATTCCGACCTAAGGAAGTCTATGTTTGAAGAAATTAGTAAATATTGTAAGAGTTTTTCGAGATTACGAGATAAAGATCGAATATCTTTTTTCTTTAGTAATGTGGATCCATTTGTTTGCAAACAAGTGAGTCACTTTATATATGAAGCTTTTGAGAGGAGAAATATCTTGTTACAAAGAACTGTATAAATTTTTTTTTTCGCTTCTCTAATCTCAGTGTGATTGTATATTAATTAGGCAATACCATGTATGTATATGGGAATGCTAATAAACTATTGTGTGAATTGTGTTACGAGCACTGGGGTGACTAATAGATTGCCTGTGTTACGAGCACTGGGGTGACTAGATAGATTGCCTGTGTTAAGACTACCACGATCGCTAGTTAGACTGGTTTAGCTGTTTAGACCTTATCCACAGTCTCGTGAAACCAACAGGGACAGAATCACTTTATAGCGACACATTTTTACAAAGAAATGATGGGCGTCAGTTTGCGGTAAGTTTGAATTTATATTCCATTTTATTCAGTCCTTTGCAACACCAAACGTTGTCTGTCGATAGAAAAGTAGTATGAAATGATTTATCAGAATTAATTCATTGGATTCGAGGAAATTCTAAAGCGTTTAAATTGTTTCTATATGGCGATAATTATATGGAATATATACATAAAGTTTTGTGGGGAAGCATTTAGAGTGATTGAAAATGTCGAATAAATCTTATTCCATCCCCTCTAAAAACTCTCTAAAAGGGTTAACTGTATGAACTCGCCACTGATCTCATCCTTCAACAAAGAGTAATACACTACGCAGTACTTCTTTTCTTGCTCTTGGTGTGAGCATTGACATATAAGCTTGTTATGTTATGGTCCCTGTGGCGCAAAAGTGAACGTTGAATGTTCACTAGCGGCTAGGAGTCCGATACCCTAACCTGTGGCCTATGCTAAGCGCCTCGAGTATCATCATCATACTTTATACTTATGAGTATGTCTCTGACTAGTAACGCATTTTCAAAGCAATATAACAATTTCATACATGCATTTATAATATACCGTGGTCTCGGCACCTCTACACCACTGTAATCTCTCTTGTGAATTCCTCCCACGACTGGAAGATGAATAGATTCTAAGTTACCAATTTTAAAACCGAAATCAATTGTATCTTCATCCATAAAAGTTTGAATAATACCGAAATTAACTTTGATGAGTTCGGCGTTTTTCATTTTCGGGATGTATTTAGAAACGCCTGATATAATGCGTTGGCCCTTGATGTATTGCTCATTTTCCGAGGTGTTGAAATAGATCTGAGAGAATTCTGGTTCCAGCGCCACAGAAGAGCTTACGGCAATATTTGTTTCAGGCGCGTATGTAATCATGCCTATCCCGTTGCCTTTGTTGGAAAACATGCTGAAGGGTCCCATGCAGAAGAACATTGATGGCAGGTTGACAAGATCTTTAGGTAAACGCACTGTAGCTATTGCTTTAATGCGGTTAAGCCTTTTCCTGGCAGTGATACCAAGCATTTGATTGAATTTAGCAATGTTATACCATGATGCATTTACGATGGCATCTGCGAAAATCTTTGTATCACTGCCTGTGGAGGTTGCGCTGCCGTCTAACGTTGTCAGTGTGTCCACATTATATCCACCATCGTCACTTTCTGAAATATTGATCGCTTCAGTGCTTATTTTCACTGTAACCGTATTATCTTCTCGAAATTTCTGTAACTGGTTTATAATAAAACTTCTAAATCTTGCCCAATCCAACAGTTCTTCAGCAGTTTCAAGTCCTACCTCTATCCTTTCCCTTGCAACATCCGCTTCATACTCATGCGGTTCCAAAATTCGATAAAGGTGTTCAGGCGGTCCAAAAACTTCGTAACTTGCATCTTTATTGACCATTTGTGTGTATTCCTCTTTTAATGCTTCGTATATCTCCAGAATATCTTTTGAAGGTACTACCGAATCCTTCAAGATGAAATATCGGCCTCGACGAAGCGGGTGCGATGAATTTCGACCTATTTCTTGACGAAATTCTCCGAATCTTCTGCTGAATTCCAAAGTAGCGTGCAGGTAGAACAAAGCTGTGTTCTTGTCAGCGTAATGAAAACCAAGTCCCATACGGCCCGGTGTTGAATCACTACTTTCTCTCATCAATTCTTCATTTTTCTCTAGAAGATAAATGTTGAATTGCCCAGTTTTCGCCAATTCAAGAGCAGTACAACAGCCACCCACTCCCCCTCCAATTATAGCAACGGTTTGACGCAGCGATGACTCCATTCTGAGATGAGTTTTCTACCCTGGGTGCCGGTGCCAGAGGCTCTACTGCCCTCTATAAGCCAAAGTTCGGGCACTCGAAGTATGTCTGACTCTGAGTCAGAATTTGATCCTGGCCCTCTGATTAGCTTAGAGCAAATTCATTTCTAACGATTGCTGCGATTGGATCACGCCAAGGTCACCATTGTTTACCCGTTCCGTGTCGTTGAACCGTTCCCTCGAGCTCTATAACACTACAGAAAACGGCCGAATTAAAGGTCATTTAAACCAGCTGACCTTTTCTGTGTAGTGCTTCGGCCCTTGGGAGAGGAAATTGTAATTTATTTCAGCTGTCCGAAAGTGCTGGCTTTTCATAAACCGTTGGGAATTAAGCCTACGCGAAAGTTAAAGTGAATATACTCTGTGCTCGCGAAAGTTAAAGTGAATATGTTCGGTGCTCACAGCTGTGATAAAATAAAATTGCTCGTGCTCGAATTTACCATTCGGTAGCCCTCCTACTATTCGCTAATAATGAGCGCCGCGAGTGTGTTTTGAACCCTCGAATATTGTCCTAGATATACTGCACTAGCAAGTTAACGTTCAAGTTCAAGTTCATTTTATTTTGCACTATTTTTTTTTATAAAGATAATTACACAAGAAAATAATTGTAGAAAGAAAGAGAGAGATACGGTAACAATAAAATAGTTATGAATTTCAAGAATGTGCATAAAGGTCAAAGGAGCCATAGGCTTTCTAGTTGACCCCTATCACAAGAAAAATAAATGAGGATATTTGGAGCACAGAAAATACATAAATATCTATTGTACAAGTTTATTTGAGTAGTAAGCGGCTGGAATTAATATTAATAGGAAGAATAATTTAATTACAATATTGATACATAATTATATGGAAACGTTGACAATATATTTATATATATATATATTGAAAGAATAAAGATGGTACGAATATATTAACTCGATCTTAGTTATTATTCTATATTTACAATTTTATACAATAATTTAGGCCTGGTTTTCAAGTAAAAATAATTTGTATTGTTTTTTAAAACTATTGTGTGGGAGGGATTTTATTTCTAACGGTATTTTTTTTGATGATTTTGTTGACGACATTCAAGGTAAAACCAGGAGCCCATGGTAAAACATTTATCGGTTGGATACCACTGATCGGAAGTAACTTGTACCACGGTTGCCCGGCTATATTTTTCTACAGGAGGAAAGATAACGTGAGAAAGGTCAAATACCAAAATTCTTGGTCATTATTTTAATGGCCTGGCCTGATATTTCGTAACTTATTCATTAAAGGTAGCGAGTGCCGCGCCTTTATTGCTTGCAAGGCGCGCATGCGAGAAGCGAGTTATGTGGGCACTCGAATGTCTGCGAGGTGGATGTCAACATGATCCTGGGCGTGTTCAAGAGAAATGCCTTGCAAATGTCCAGATATGCTTAATTTCAAACGTTTTTGATGGAAGGATTGCAAACATTTGAAGGGGATTACAAAAACTTATTCTAGAAACTTGAAACTCAGTTACAGTGAACCGATTTAAAGATGCTGTCAATCTCTCTTAAAGGGGGTTTTGTTGCAGGCCGGAACGAAGTTATTTTCAGATACTTTCAGTGATATCTACCGGCATAAACAAACGACCGCATCACACATGTGGAATGGATCAAGTCAAAGAAAACACGCAAATATTCTTGGTTTGCATATGACGTAACGGCGGCCATGTTGGAGGAACTTAAACGAAAGATTCTTCATTAGCTTCTATTGTTAGTTCCTCCAACATGACCGTCGTGTTTTTGTCTTTTCAATCTCAAGGGTTGATTGCAAACCAGGAATTGTTATTGGCAGGTCTTATTTTCGTGTTTTAGCTAATAAAACACCAATGTAACACATTTCAGACATGCGCAATAGTGTGACATAGCCCCTTTTAGAGTCGTATTTTTCATCCACTCGAATCTTTGCCATCTTTAATCAAAATGGTCTCATTTTCTCCAGTACATTTGGAAAACATTCTCTGCTAATCCGATTGGTCACATGAGGAAGTTTATCATTTTTGGCTTGACAGTGCCCCTTTAACTTAGTTAATATAGCTTGAAGATGGTGAGGGCTTTGACAGAAACTAGACTGAGCTATTGCTCGTAAACCAATATATTTTTTAAAATCCAAGTCAGTCTTATCATGTCCCCAAAGGTTTCAATAGCAGTAACCAACTGCAACCTAGCTATGGTCACTAATTTAGGGTTGGATTAGACAAGTAAACATATGTACATATGTCATTGGCCGATTGAGTGATGAAAGATGAAGTTGAACGGAGAAATTAACTAAATGTATTTGGCCTGTCCTTGGCCAACAGACACGCCAAAGTTGCCTTACTAGCTCTTATATTTCCTTCTAAAATGACTACTTTAGGGGATATAGAAGTGCTTTTATTCTTTCGAGGTGTTTGGATTCCCTGGTGAAACACGAAGCTCGATATTTTTATATTACTTCTCAATCGAAAACAATACCTGCATTCATAAATCATTGGAAAGTATTGTTTGCCGGGAATTTATTGTATGCAATTATAGACTACAAGGGTTGTGATTGTTATTTTGTCACGGTTATTTCAACAAACGGCCTGATAGCGTAGTGGACAAGACAGTAGTCAAGAGCAGCCATGAGGATGATGGTTCGAGCCACACTCTGGACAACGATTTCTATTTCCGTCTAGTCCTTCACTTCTCCTTGTAAAGTCATACTTATGCTGTAATCCTTGTATGAGCTAAAAGGTTAAAAGGTATTCATTTATAGCGCAAATTCTATATGAATATATCCAAATGCGCTTCACAAGGTTATTTTTGTGATACGGACTGCTATTGTAGCGCAATGTGCTGCCGTGCAGTTTACAATCATGAGTGATTGTTAGTACCTCAGAAAACCAGGCTGTTGTGTCGAGAGATACATTACTCTTTTTCGAAATAACACAACAGGTTATTTCACGTCCCCCTCGTATAGATTAGAAGAGGAAGGAGACAAGGCCAACGGCTTATACGTCCCTGCCCAAGAACGCGGCCGGGATTCGAACCCCTGACCTCCCGCACTCTAGACCGTGCTTTACCAACTGAGCTAACCAGTGAGGCGGTCCAATTAGGTCCAACACATGCATGAATGATACCCAATGAGAACACAGATGAACATCACTAGTGATTTGGATATCCATAAATGTAAATGTAAATATAGCATAGTTGGTCCTAGCAGCTGATAGGCTGGTTTTTATGCCTTTAGCTATGCGCTAGATACCGAACATTAATTATTTAATGATTGTATTATTTCTATGATTTAGGAATTATACATGAGGAGCTTAACCCGACTTCGGATTTCTCAGCGTGAAGACTATGACGTCTCAAAATCGAATTACGATTTTGACAATTTGTGGTTTCAGTGTTGTCACCACTTTATTTAATATAACATAAACACTTTCGAAGATTTTGCCGGTATGATTCCTGTGGACAGATGAAATTGGAGGCAGAAATTATATTCTTGCCGGCGACGCTCAATGCATGCAATCATGGAGGACGCGAACGACGAGACCTTTCATTTCCACTTAAAAGGGGTTTTGGAGCTTCACTTGGCAAACTTAAGAAGTGGTACGCTCCGTCAAACAGCCATTGTGATTGTAAAGTGAGAATATTTGTCAAGAACAAGGCTTTTGAACGGTTCTCGAACGCGATTTGCCAAGTGAAAGTATCAGATTTGTGGCGGGAAAATCAGTGGTAAATGCGCTCCATTCGAATCAGTTCTTCATCCGGTAAAGGGCCGATCGTTTTTTGAAAAAAAGGGGGAGAATTACCTGTGTTCAGAGCACCGGGATCACAAGATAAATTGCCTGTGCTAAGATCACCGGCCGGAGTGACTAGATAGATTGCCTGTGTTGGAAGAGTATCATTGAAACCACTAATTTATCCAAACATGCTTCGTTTCTGGATGCATCTCCAAGCCCTCCCCGAGGGAAGTATTGCGAAACAATGTCTTTATATGTCCAATGCCCTTGCATCATCTAATAAGATGAACTTTATGACCTCCATAAATGAAATAGTGGAGTCTTTTAAAGATTTATCAGATTTAAAATCGTATAATAATACGCAATCAATGAAACGTTTTTTGGATAGACTTAATATAAAAATAATACAAAAATCTAGGATACATCAGATAAAACTTATACAATTAAACACAAAACTTATTTTTTACTATAAATTTTTTAAATGACACAAAAAATATTAATTCATGTTATGACCTGGTAAAGAATGCAAAACACAGACGAATGCTCGCTAAGTTCCGCACAGGAAATCATTCATTAAGAATAGAAACTGGTAGACACGCAAAACCGAAAATACCTCGTGAACAGCGTTGTTGCGAGTGCTGTTTATCAATCAATCAATAGTTTATTGGCACCTTGTACAAACAACTTGTTTACATTGGTGTGTATCCAACAAAGTGAAAGAAAACTAAACTACAAACTCGTTGTAAATATTTAAAATCTCCTTAATGTAGTTACTAGTAACCTTTATAACATTTATATCTTTCATAACCATTAAATAATTAAATAGGGTAGCCGAACTGAACGAAGAGAAGAGATGATTAACGGACAGTAATTTGTCCATAAAAACACTCCGTGCTCGTACTAAACGTACGTTCGTGCATCGGAAGAGATAGTGAAATTCATCACCTAGCTCATTCGATCCACAAATATTACAGCACCGTTGTGGTCGTGGAACCTGTAAATATCGACCACGCTCAACCGGAAATTTATGAGCTGAAATCCTTAATTGAGTGACAGCACGCCGCGCCTCAAAATCGTTAATGCTAAACAAATACCCTTCCCGCGTGTATTCACTCTTGATGCTCATATATAACTCTAGCTTAGACGGTTTCAATCCATTAACAATTTTCTCTCTCTCTTCCTTCCATTCAGTTGCAAAAGATGTAGAAGACGAGTCTCATTTCTTTTTCGACTGTGTTTCTCATTCCGACCTAAGGAAGTCTATGTTTGAAGAAATTAGTAAATATTGTAAGAGTTTTTCGAGATTACGAGATAAAGATCGAATATCTTTTTTCTTTAAGTAATGTCGATCCATTTGTTTGCAAACAAGTGAGTCACTTTATATATGAAGCTTTTGAGAGGAGAAATATCTTGTTACAAAGAACTGTATAAATTTTTTTTTCGCTTCTCTAATCTCAGTGTGATTGTATATTAATTAGGCAATACCATGTATGTATATGGGAATGCTAATAAACTATTGTGTGAATTGTGTTACGAGCACTGGGGTGACTAATAGATTGCCTGTGTTACGGAGCACTGGGGTGACTAGATAGATTGCCTGTGTTAAGACTACCACGATCGCTAGTTAGACTGGTTTAGCTGTTTAGACCTTATCCACAGTCTCGTGAAACCAACAGGGACAGAATCACTTTATAGCGACAAATTTTTACAAAGAAATGATGGGCGTCAGTTTGCGGTAAGTTTGAATTTATATTCCATTTTATTCAGTCCTTTGCAACACCAAACGTTGTCTGTCGATAGAAAAATAGTATGAAATGATTTATCAGAATTAATTCATTGGATTCGAGCAAATTCTAAAGCGTTTAAATTGTTTCTATATGGCGATAATTATATGGAACATATACATAAAGTTTTGTGGGGAAGCATTTAGAGTGATTGAAAATGTCGAATAAATCTTATTCCATCCCCTCTAAAAACTCTCTAAAAGGGTTAACTGTATGAACTCGCCACTGATCTCATCCTTCAACAAAGAGTAATAACCTCCGCAGTATTTCTTTTCTTGATCTTGGTGTGAGCATTGACATATAAGCTTGTTATGTTATGGTCCCTGTGGCGCAAAAGTGAACATTGAATGTTCACTAGCGGCTAGGAGTCCGATACCCTAACCTGTGGCCTATGCTAAGCGCCTCGAGTATCATCATCATAATTTATACTTATGAGTATGTCTCTGACTGGGTGAAACAAGGATGTAATTTAAGTCCCAATTTATTTAATATTTTTATAAATGATATACCTGATATTTTCTCTAAAAAATGTGAGCCAGTAGTCTTGGAAAATTTAAGGATAAACTGCCTTATGTATGCAGATGATTTACTATTGTTATCAGAGAGTGAAGAGGGTCTACAATCCTGTTTGGATAAATTACATACGTATAGTCAAAAATGGAAACTCCAAGTGAACTTAAAGAAAACGAAGACTATGCTTTTTAACAAGTCAGGACGAAAAACAGCTATTGCATGTACTTTTGGTGGAACTAATGTGTCCATGACCTCTTCGTACACCTATCTTGGTACTGTTTTGACTCCCTCCGGTTCTTTTAATGCAAATCAGTCACACTTATACAATAAAGGATTAAGGGCTCTGTTCAGTCTGCTGAAAGTTTTTCATCCACGTTTTGGAACTTCTCTGAAAGTCTTCCTGAAATTATATAACGCTTTGATCCGGTCCATTTTGACGTATAATTGTGAAATATGGGGAGCATATACAAAGCGTCATAGTTCAATTATCTCATTTAAAGAGAAATTGTTTTATTCTGAGTTAATTTGCGAGAAGCTTAATCTGAAAATGTATAAAATGTTATTAGGAGTCAATTGCAAGACAACTAACTCAGCTGTAAGGTCTGAACTCGGAGTATTGCCCATGCATGTCTTTATCTACGACGTAGTACTCAAATACTTTGTTCACCTACTTGAACATAACGATAACCCTTTCCTGACGAGCGCCCTAAAAGTCTCTTGTAATTTGAGCAAGAAGGGAGGTTGGTCTTGGTTTAGTCTTGTTTCATACTTACTGAAATTAGGTGATTTCAAATTAAATAACAATCTTGTTATTATACCAAATTTTGATTTCAAATCAATATGTAAGATGGTTACCCGAAAAATAAAACAAATATATAAAGATAGATGGAATGAAGAGAGAGAGGAAATAATCCATGGTCATAAAAACTCGAAATTGGAATTACATGCAGAAGTCAAAAGTGATTACTTTTTTGAGAGTTATCTGAATAAAATACATGATTTTGAAACCCGTAGAGCTGTGACTAAATTGAGATTATCGGCTCATCATTTTCCAATTGAACGTGGTCGTTATTTACGCATACCAAGAGATAAAAGGATTTGTACGGTTTGTGATTCGAATGAAGTTGGCGATGAATTCCACTATCTTCTCAAATGCGGAAATCACAATATAGCACAAGCTCGGACCTTATTCTTGAACAAATTATACGACCAAAATCCTTCCTTCTCTTCATTCGATCTTTCTTCGCTATTTTACTATGTGATCTCAATGAAAGATCAGAATATTATAAAGCTAAGCAGCATCTATATAAAACAAGTTATAGATTTATACGATGAAATTGCAAATTAGCCTATTACATATTTACTTTTTATTATTACTTTATTTGATTTATTTTTCCTCCACTTATGCTTATTGGATGTACACTGATGTACTTTTGTCTCAAAGTGCCAATAAAGATATATTGTAGTAACGCATTTTCAAAGCAATATAACAATTTCATACATGCATTTATAATATACCGTGGTCTCGGCACCTCTACACCACTGTAATCTCTCTTGTGAATTCCTCCCACGACTGGAAGATGAATAGATTCTAAGTTACCAATTTTAAAACCGAAATCAATTGTATCTTCATCCATAAAAGTTTGAATAATACCGAAATTAACTTTGATGAGTTCGGCGTTTTTCATTTTCGGGATGTATTTAGAAACGCCTGATATAATGCGTTGGCCCTTGATGTATTGCTCATTTTCCGAGGTGTTGAAATAGATCTGAGAGAATTCTGGTTCCAGCGCCACAGAAGAGCTTACGGCAATATTTGTTTCAGGCGCGTATGTAATCATGCCTATCCCGTTGCCTTTGTTGGAAAACATGCTGAAGGGTCCCATGCAGAAAAACATTGATGGCAGGTTGACAAGATCTTTAGGTAAACGCACTGTAGCTATTGCTTTAATGCGGTTAAGCCTTTTCCTGGCAGTGATACCAAGCATTTGATTGAATTTAGCAATGTTATACCCTGATGCATTTACGATGGCATCTGCGAAAATCTTTGTATCACTGCCTGTGGAGGTTGCGCTGCCGTCTAACGTTGTCAGTGTGTCCACATTATATCCACCATCGTCACTTTCTGAAATATTGATCGCTTCAGTGCTTATTTTCACTGTAACCGTATTATCTTCTCGAAATTTCTGTAACTGGTTTATAATAAAACTTCTAAATATTGCCCAATCCAACAGTTCTTCAGCAGTTTCAAGTCCTACCTCTATCCTTTCCCTTGCAACATCCGCTTCATACTCATGCGGTTCCAAAATTCGATAAAGGTGTTCAGGCGGTCCAAAAAGTTCGTAACTTGCATCTTTATTGACCATTTGTGTGTATTCCTCTTTTAATGCTTCGTATATCTCCAGAATATCTTTTGAAGGTACTACCGAATCCTTCAAGATGAAATATCGGCCTCGACGAAGCGGGTGCGATGAATTTCGACCTATTTCTTGACGAAATTCTCCGAATCTTCTGCTGAATTCCAAAGTAGCATGCAGGTAGAACAAAGCTGTGTTCTTGTCAGCGTAATGAAAACCAAGTCCCATACGGCCCGGGTAAATTTTTTTTTTGGGCCCCAGTTCAGATCAATGAACAACTTTACCATGAGGCCTTGCGCGCCCAATCCAAGATGGCGGACAAAGATGGCGGACTTGGGGAAAGGAAATTGTTCTCGGGGTGGTGCTAGTAAAATTTTGACAACTGATGATGTAATTCAAGAAATACGTAATATTGCCATAATAAAGGGAGTGGGTCAGTGCAGTAAGAAATAATACGCAGTGGCTGGGTGGCGGGAACATGATTACGAATTCGGCACCGGCTTTTGCACGGATCGATCGATCGGTGGGATTTTTAGTATTCTATCTAAACTGGATTTCTAAATGGAGCCGAATAAGGGTTTAAAAAATCTCGGAAACTCTTGTTTCCTGAACAGTGCAATTTTGTTAGGGTTTCGATACCTAGTTTGACACATTTTGTGCGTTTTTCCGGACATCAACCGAAAAGCTGCAATTTGAAAGGTGAGAATTTTAAGTTTCCTTATTAAAAATTATTAGACCTTGCAATCTTTAATTACTTATGATTCTTTTCCCGATTGTGCAAAGCAATTATTCTCTTGCTGAGAGAGAACAAGGGGATCAAGCTTAAATATACCCTAAGTGCTACGGTAAAACAAAATGAATGCTAAAAAACTAATTTCCTTCCGCAAGGAACAGACTTTAAGAAACAAAGGAACAAAGTATATTTTATAAATATTTTGTCGTAATTCATAAGAAAATATTATATTATTTTTATTTTGTATAATCAAGAGACCATCACCTAGGTGATAGTCTCTTGGTATAATATATTAATATAATTTTAAAAAGTATAGCACTCCCTGAGAAATCCATTATTTGTGCCAATATATAATATTATATACTAGAACACACTTAACATGCATTTTGAATTTAAAAGTTGTGTTAAATACTAATGATCAATTCATTAGTAATCAAAACCTTTAAACACAGCCATATGTACATGTAAATGTAAAGTGTTTTTATCAGCAAATAAAAATGTACATGCATGCTTTTATATAACAAGTGTACTAGTATATATATAATTTTATATAACTGGCAACATACAATTTGTAGTCGTAACACAGCTTCAACACTTGAAAAATACTGTGTTAGGTTTTCTGACAAAACAAATTGTGACAAAATTGCAACCCAAGAATGACAGGGTTCTTTTTATTCCTTTAGGCTGCATTCATTATGTATACCACATGGGGAGGGGGGGGGAGGTGATTTTTTTAACAGAAGGAAGGGGATATTAAAATTCATTAATGAAAGGACTTGGGGGGATATGTAATTTTTTTTAAATGCATGTTTGTCAAATAAAGACACACTTAAAATGGTAGGTGAATAGAATGGCTAAATACACTAAATAGAGCTAGGAAATGCAGGAGAATGCACTTCCAATAATCTGAAAATTTGTAAAAACTTTCCCACCTTCCCTAAAAACATTTTTTCTTAGGGTTGCATGCAGCTAGGTTGCCTGATGTAAGGAATTAATGAATGTTTTATATCAAAGAACAATATATTCATGTGTAGTTTTGGAGTACCAGCAACAAATACTTTTTTAGAATAATTTACACCAAAGTACTGGTAGTAATAACAGTAATTTTATGGTTTATTCTTAGCTTTTCTACATAGTGTCAAACTGAGTTTCATGACCCAACATTACAGTTCTGTAAAATTATGCTTGTAATAATGCTGGTTTGCATATGGAAATGGCCAGGGGGGGTTGTATTATTTTTTTGAAAGGATAGAGAGGGGCCGGGTTACTATGAATAAATCAACTGCACCCCTGTGGTATACTTAATGAACACAGCCTTAGTCCAATTAACAAATTTACATGCTGTACATTTACTTCAAATATCACAACTGAAAAGTTCAAAAGCTCCACAGGGTAGCTTATTTATAGAGATGAAGTCATGCATCCTCTTGTTGACCAGGCACAAATAATCAGTTCAGTTTTGGATAATAAAGAAGTACATTTTGTTGTATTTTTTGCAAATGTTGTTACTGTAAAGAAATACTAGACTTCAACTAAGGAAAGAGGTGAAACTGAAACAAATCAGTATACCTAGGAAGGGGTACTAGTCTTTAACACATAACCTGCATAACCCTACCCTCCCTCTCTCCCCCAACCCATCTCCACCCAACCCTTATAAAATATTCCTAAAGCATACTCAAAATATATTCATAATTCTAAAATTTACAAGTACTCCACCTCAAATATTTTGATTGAAAATGACTACCAAAAAAAATAAAGATTGTTGGATAACCCATATTCCCTGAATAAATTTTAAATTAATTAGATTAATACCCTTGCCTTTCTCTACCTGGTACAACTGTAACAAATACATAAATATATATGAATGTTGTTTTACAACTGCACCATGTATTGGGAAAGTAAACAAAGGCTTCATAAGTGCTGTAGGGGGGGGGGGGGGGGGGGGGGGGTCTGGGAGTGCTATACAAATGACTTTTTATTATAATATATTTTACAAATTAAAAACAATATATTTTTACGACACAATTTTTACTCACTCTCTGTTGACCCCGAAAATAATTTTAGCGCGCAAAAACGTCCCGTCAAGTGCGTGAATTAAGACGTGAAAGGCGAACACGAAACTGAAAGCAAATTAACATGCGTTGATCTTTGTGCTTTGCGTAAGGAAATTCGTTTTTTTTATTAAACATTCACTTTATTTTACTTTAGCACTTACGGGTATTTATTATCTTTCATATTTGAAAAGATTAGAGAATAGTATACCGGGATATATAAATCGCTTCGCACATTACCAACAAAAGCATATCCTAATGTTTTTGTATCGGGAAAAGAATCAAGGTCTTATAATTTTTAATTAGGAAACTTAAAATTTGCAGCTTTTCGATTGATGTCCGGAAACTACGCAAAAATGTCTCAAAGGTATAAACCAGATAAACGATCGAGTACTGAATTGCACTGTTCAGGAAATAAGTTTCCGAGATTTTTCGAACCCTTATCCGGCTCCATTTAGAAAAATCCAGGTTAGTAAGAATACTAAAAATCCCACGATCCGTGCAAATTCGTAAAGTGAAACCGGAACCGTAAGTTGCCGCCAGCCACCCACAGCGTATTATTTCTTACTGACCCACTCCTCCCTTTATTATGGCAATATATACACGTGGTTTCTTGGATACGTCATCACAGTTGTCAAAAATTTACTAGCACCACCCCGAGAACAATTTCCGTTCCCCAAGTCCGCCATCTTTGTCCGCCATCTTGGATTGGGCGCGCAAGGCCTCATGGTAAAGTTGCTCACTGATCTGAACTGGGGCCCAAAAAAAAAATTTGCACGGCCCGGTGTTGAATCACTACTTTCTCTCATCAATTCTTCATTTTTCTCTAGAAGATAAATGTTGAATTGCCCAGTTTTCGCCAATTCAAGAGCAGTACAACAGCCACCCACTCCCCCTCCAATTATAGCAACGGTTTGACGCAACGATGACTCCATTCTGAGATGAGTTTTCTACCCTGGGTGCCGGTGCCAGAGGCTCTACTGCCCTCTATAAGCCAAAGTTCGGGCACTCGAAGTATGTCTGACTCTGAGTCAGAATTTGATCCTGGCCCTCTGATTAGCTTAGAGCAAATTCATTTCTAACGATTGCTGTGATTGGATCACGCCAAGGTCACCATTGTTTACCCGTTCCGTGTCGTTGAACCGTTCCCTCGAGCTCTATAACACTACAGAAAACGGCCGAATTAAAGGTCATTTAAACCAGCTGACCTTTTCTGTGTAGTGCTTCGGCCCTTGGGAGAGGAAATTGTAATTTATTTCAGCTGTCCGAAAGTGCTGGCTTTTCATAAACCGTTGGGAATTAAGCCTACGCGAAAGTTAAAGTGAATATACTCTGTGCTCGCGAAAGTTAAAGTGAATATGTTCGGTGCTCACAGCTGTGATAAAATAAAATTGCTCATGCTCGAATTTACCATTCGGTAGCCCTCCTACTATTCGCTAATAATGAGCGCCGCGAGTGTGTTTTGAACCCTCGAATTTTGTCCTAGATATACTGCACTAGCAAGTTAACGTTCAAGTTCAAGTTCATTTTATTTTGCACTATTTTTTTTTATAAAGATAATTACACAAGAAAATAATTGTAGAAAGAAAGAGAGAGATACGGTAACAATAAAATAGTTATGAATTTCAAGAATGTGCATAAAGGTCAAAGGAGCCATAGGCTTTCTAGTTGACCCCTATCACAAGAAAAATAAATGAGGATATTTGGAGCACAGCAAATACATAAATATCTATTGTACAAGTTTATTTGAGTAGTAAGCGGCTGGAATTAATATTAATAGGAAGAATAATTTATTTACAATATTGATACATAATTATATGGAAACGTTGACAATATATTTATATATATATATTGAAAGAATAAAGATGGTACGAATATATTAACTCGATCTTAGTTATTATTCTATATTTACAATTTTATACAATAATTTAGGCCTGGTTTTCAAGTAAAAATAATTTGTATTGTTTTTTAAAACTATTGTGTGGGAGGGATTTTATTTCTAACGGTATTTTTTTTGATGATTTTGTTGACGACATTCAAGGTAAAACCAGGAGCCCATGGTAAAACATTTATCGGTTGGATACCACTGATCGGAAGTAACTTGTACCATGGTTGCCCGGCTATATTTTTCTACAGGAGGAAAGATAACGTGAGAAAGGTCAAATACCAAAATTCTTGGTCATTATTTTAATGGCCTGGCCTGATATTTCGTAACTTATTCATTAAAGGTAGCGAGTGCCGCGCCTTTATTGCTTGCAAGGCGCGCATTTGAGAAGCGAGTTATGTGGGCACCCGAATGTCTGCGAGGTGGATGTCAACATGATCCTGTGCGTGTTCAAGAGAAATGCCTTGCAAATGTCCAGATATGCTTAATTTCAAACGTTTTTGATGGAAGGATTGCAAACATTTGAAGGGGATTACAAAAACTTATTCTAGAAACTTGAAACTCAGTTACAGTGAACCGATTTAAAGATGCTGTCAATCTCTCTTAAAGGGGGTTTTGTTGCAGGCCGGAACGAAGTTATTTTCAGATAATTTCAGTGATATCTACCGGCATAAACAAACGACCGCATCACACATGTGGAATGGATCAAGTCAAAGAAAACACACAAATATTCTTGGTTTGCATATGACGTAACGGCGGCCATGTTGGAGGAACTTAAACGAGAGATTCTTCATTAGCTTCTATTGTTAGTTCCTCCAACATGACCGTCGTGTTTTTGTCTTTTCAATCTCAAGGGTTGATTGCAAACCAGGAATTGTTATTGGCAGGTCTTATTTTCGTGTTTTAGCTAATAAAACACCAATGTAACACATTTCAGACATGCGCAATAGTGTGACATAGCCCCTTTTAGAGTCGTATTTTTCATCCACTCGAATCTTTGCCATCTTTAATCAAAATGGTCTCATTTTCTCCAGTACATTTGGAAAACATTCTCTGCTAATCCGATTGGTCACATGAGGAAGTTTATCATTTTTGGCTTGACAGTGCCCCTTTAATTTAGTTAATATAGCTTGAAGATGGTGAGGGCTTTGACAGAAACTAGACTGAGCTATTGCTCGTAAACCAATATATTTTTTAAAATCCAAGTCAGTCTTATCATGTCCCCAAAGGTTTCAATAGCAGTAACCAACTGCAACCTATGGTCACTAATTTAGGGTTGGATTAGACAAGTAAACATATGTACATATGTCATTGGCCGATTGAGTGATGAAAGATGAAGTTGAACGGAGAAATTAACTAAATGTATTTGGCCTGTCCTTGGCCAACAGACACGCCAAAGTTGCCTTACTAGCTCTTATATTTCCTTCTAAAATGACTACTTTAGGGGATATAGAAGTGCTTTTATTCTTTCGAGGTGTTTGGATTCCCTGGTGAAACACGAAGCTCGATATTTTTATATTACTTCTCAATCGAAAACAATACCTGCATTCATAAATCATTGGAAAGTATTGTTTGCCGGGAATTTATTGTATGCAATTACAGACTACAAGGGTTGTGATTGTTATTTTGTCACGGTTATTTCAACAAACGGCCTGATAGCGTAGTGGACAAGACAGCGGACTGTCTTGTAGTCAAGAGCAGCCATGAGGATGATGGTTCGAGCCACACTCTGGACACCGATTTCTATTTCCGTCTAGTCCTTCACTTCTCCTTGTAAAGTCATACTTATGCTGTAATCCTTGTATGAGCTAAAAGGTTAAAAGGTATTCATTTACAGCGCAAATTCTATATGAATATATCCAAATGCGCTTCACAAGGTTATTTTTGTGATACGGACTGCTATTGTAGCGCAATGTGCTGCCGTGCAGTTTACAATCATAAGTGATTGTTAGTACCTCAGAAAACCAGGCTGTTGTGTCGAGAGACACATTACTCTTTTTCGAAATAACACAACAGGTTATTTCACGTCCCCCTCGTATAGATTAGAAGAGGAAGGAGACAAGGCCAACGGCTTATACGTCCCTGCCCAAGGACGCGGCCGGGATTCGAACCCCTGACCTCCCGCACTCTAGACCGTGCTTTACCAACTGAGCTAACCAGTGAGGCGGTCCAATTAGGTCCAACACATGCATGAATGATACCCAATGAGAACACAGATGAACATCACTAGTGATTTGGATATCCATAAATGTAAATGTAAATATAGCATAGTTGGTCCTAGCAGCTGATAGGCTGGTTTTTATGCCTTTAGCTATGCGCTAGATACCGAACATTAATTATTTAATGATTGTATTATTTCTATGATTTAGGAATTATAAATGAGGAGCTTAACCCGACTTCGGATTTCTCAGCGTGAAGACTATGACGTCTCAAAATCGAATTACGATTTTGACAATTTGTGGTTTCAGTGTTGTCACCACTTTATTTAATATAACATAAACACTTTCGAAGATTTTGCCGGTATGATTCCTGTGGAGAGATGAAATTGGAGGCAGAAATTATATTCTTGCCGGCGACGCTCAATGCATGCAATCATGGAGGACGCGAACGCTGAGACCTTTCATTTCCACTTAAAAGGGGTTTTGGAGCTTCACTTGGCAAACTTAAGAAGTGGTACGCTCTGTCAAACAGCCATTGTGATTGTAAAGTGAGAATATTTGTCAAGAACAAGGCTTTTGAACGGTTCTCGAACGCGATTTGCCAAGTGAATGTATCAGATTTGTGGCGGGAAAATCAGTGGTAAATGCGCTCCATTCGAATCAGTTCTTCATCCGGTAAAGGGCCGATCGTTTTTTTAAAAAAAGGGGGAGAATTACCTGTGTTCAGAGCACCGGGATCACAAGATAAATTGCCTGTGCTAAGATCACCGGCCGGAGTGACTAGATAGATTGCCTGTGTTGGAAGAGTATCATTGAAACCACTAATTTATCCAAACATGCTTCGTTTCTGGATGCATCTCCAAGCCCTCCCCGAGGGAAGTATTGCGAAACAATGTCTTTATATGTCCAATGCCCTTGCATCATCTAATAAGATGAGCTTTATGACCTCCATAAATGAAATAGTGGAGTCTTTTAAAGATTTATCAGATTTAAAATCGTATAATAATACGCAATCAATGAAACGTTTTTTGGATAGACTTAATATAAAAATAATACAAAAATCTAGGATACATCAGATAAAACTTGTACAATTAAACACGAAACTGATTTTTTACTATAAATTTTCTAATGACACAAAAAATATTAATTCATTTTATGACCTGGGCACAGGAAATCATTCATTAAGAATAGAAACTGGTAGACACGCAAAACCGAAAATACCTCGTGAACAGCGTTGTTGCGAGTGCTGTTTATCAAAAGATGTAGAGGACGAGTCTCATTTCTTTTTCGACTGTGTTTCTCATTCCGACCTAAGGAAGTCTATGTTTGAAGAAATTAGTAAATATTGTAAGAGTTTTTCGAGATTACGAGATAAAGATCGAATATCTTTTTTCTTTAGTAATGTCGATCCATTTGTTTGCAAACAAGTGAGTCACTTTATATATGAAGCTTTTGAGAGGAGAAATACCTTGTTACAAAGAACTGTATAAATTTTTTTTCTCTTCTCTAATCTCAGTGTAATTGTATATTAATTAGGCAATACCATGTATGTATATGGGAATGCTAATAAACTATTGTGTGAATTGTGTTACGAGCACTGGGGTGACTAATAGATTGCCTGTGTTACGAGCACTGGGGTGACTAGATAGATTGCCTGTGTTAAGACTACCACGATCGCTAGTTAGACTGGTTTAGCTGTTTAGACCTTATCCACAGTCTCGTGAAACCAACAGGGACAGAATCACTTTATAGCGACACATTTTTACAAAGAAATGATTGGCGTCAGTTTGCGGTAAGTTTGAATTTATATTCCATTTTATTCAATCCTTTGCAACACCAAACGTTGTCTGTCGATAGAAAAATAGTATGAAATGATTTATCAGAATTAATTCATTGGATTCGAGCAAATTCTAAAGCGTTTAAATTGTTTGTATATGGCGATAATTATATGGAACATATACATAACATTTTGTGGGGAGGCATTTAGAGTGATTGAAAATGTCGAATAAATCTTATTCCATCCCCTCTAAAAACTCTCTAAAAGGGTTAACTGTATGAACTCGCCACTGATCTCATCCTTCAACAAAGAGTAATAACCTACGCAGTACTTCTTTTCTTGCTCTTGGTGTGAGCATTGACATATAAGCTTGTTATGTTATGGTCCCTCTGGCGCAAAAGTGAACATTGAATGTTCACTAGCGGCTAGGAGTCCGATATCCTGACCTGTGGCCTGTGCTAAGCTCCTCGAGTATCATCATCATACTTTATACTTATGAGTATGTCTCTGACTAGTAATGCATTTTCAAAGCAATATAACAATTTCATACATGCATTTATAATATACCGTGGTCTCGGCACCTCTACACCACTGTAATCTCTCTTGTGAATTCCTCCCACGACTGGAAGATGAATAGATTCTAAGTTGCCAATTTTAAAACTGAAATCAATTGTATCTTCATCCATAAAAGTTTGAATAATACCGAAATTAACTTTGATCAGTTCGGCGTTTTTCATTTTCGGGATGTATTTAGAAACGCCTGATATAATGCGTTGGCCCTTGATGTATTGCTCATTTTCCGAGGTGTTGAAATAGATCTGAGAGAATTCTGGTTCCAGCGCCACAGAAGAGCTTACGGCAATATTTGTTTCAGGCGCGTATGTAATCATGCCTATCCCGTTGCCTTTGTTGGAAAACATGCTGAAGGGTCCCATGCAGAAGAACATTGATGGCAGGTTGACAAGATCTTTAGGTAAACGCACTGTAGCTATTGTTTTAATGCGGTTAAGCCTTTTCCTGGTAGTGATACCAAGCATTTGATTGAATTTAGCAATGTTATACCATGATGCATTTACGATGGCATCTGCGAAAATCTTTGTATCACTGCCTGTTGTGGTTGCGCTGCCGTCTAACGTTGTCAGTGTGTCCACATGATATCCACCATCGTCACTTTCTGAAATATTGATCGCTTCAGTGCTTATTTTCACTGTAACCGTATTATCTTCTCGAAATTTCTGTAACTGGTTTATAATAAAACTTCTAAATCTTGCCCAATCCAACAGTTCTTCAGCAGTTTCAAGTCCTACCACTATCCTTTCCCTTGCAACATGCGCTTCATACTCATGCGGTTCCGATATATCAACCACTGAAATAGAGTGTGTCTCTATATCACTGAAATATATATATATATACCACTGTGTGTAGACCCTGTAGAAAGCATAGATCGTGTAGAGAGTATAGATCGTGTAGATAGCGTAGATCGTATAAAGAGTATAGATCGTGTAGAGAGCATAGATCGTGTATAGAGCATAGATCGTGTAGAGAGCATAGAGAGCATAGATCGTGTAGAGAGCATAGATCGTGTAGAGAGCATAGAGAGCGTAGATCGTGTAGAGAGCATAGATCGTGTAGAGAGCGTAGATCGTGTAGAAAGCATAGAGCATAGCTCGTCAGTGTAGAGAGCATAGAGAGCGTAGATCGTGTAGAGAGCATAGATCGTGTAGAGAGCATAGATCGTGTAGAGAGCATAGATCGTGTAGAGAGCATAGACAGCATAGATCGTGTAGAGAGCATAGATCGTGCAGAGAGCGTAGATCGTGTAGAGAGCGTAGATCGTGTAGAGAGCATAGATCGTGTAGAGAGCATAGAGAGCATAGATCGTGTAGAGAGCATAGAGAGCATAGATCGTGTAGAGAGCATAGAGAGCATAGATCGTGTAGAGAGCATAGATCGTGTAGAGAGCATAGATCGTGTAGAGAGCATAGAGAGCATAGATCGTGTAGAGAGCATAGATCGTGCAGAGAGCGTAGATCGTGTAGAGAGCGTAGATCGTGTAGAGAGCATAGATCGTGTAGAGAGCATAGAGAGCATAGACAGCATAGATCGTGTAGAGAGCATAGATCGTGCAGAGAGCGTAGATCGTGTAGAGAGCGTAGATCGTGTAGAGAGCATAGATCGTGTAGAGAGCATAGAGAGCATAGATCGTGTAGAGAGCATAGATCGTGTAGAGAGCATAGAGAGCATAGACAGCATAGATCGTGTAGAGAGCATAGATCGTGCAGAGAGCATAGATCGTGCAGAGAGCGTAGATCGTGTAGAGAGCGTAGATCGTGTAGAGAGCATATATCGTGTAGAGAGCATAGATCGTGTAGAGAGCATAGATCGTGTAGAGAGCATAGAGAGCGTAGAGAGCATAGAGAGCATAGAACGTGTAGAGAGCATAGAGAGCATAGAACGTGTAGAAAGCATAGATCGTGTAGAGAGCATAGATCGTGTAGAGAGTATAGATCGTGTCGAGAGCATATATCGTGTAGAGAGCATAGATCGTGTAGAGAGCATAGATCGTGTAGAGAGCATAGATCGTGTAGAGAGCGTAGAGAGCATAGATCGTGTAGAGAGCGTAGAGAGCACAGAGAGCATAGAACGTGTAGAGAGCATAGAGAGCGTAGATCGTGTAGAGAGCATAGAGAGCATAGAGAGCATAGATCGTGTAGAGAGCATAGAGAGCATAGATCGTGTCGGAGAGCATAGAGAGCGTAGAGAGCATAGAGAGCATAGAGAGCGTAGATCGTGTGGAGAGCATAGATCGCGTAGAAAGCATAGAGAGCATAGATCGTGTAGAGAGCATAGAGAGCATAGATCGTGTAGAGAGCATAGAAAGCATAGATCGTGTAGAGAGCATAGAGAGCATAGATCGTGTAGAGAGCATATAGTGCATAGATCGTGTAGAGAGCATAGATCGTGTAGAGAGCATAAATCGTATAGAGCATAGACAGGCATAGAGAGCGTAGAGAGCATATATAGAAAGCATAGATCGTGTAGAGTATAGAGAGCGCATAGAGAGCATAGCTATAGCGGATCATGCAGATTGTGCAGAGACCGAAGCATATATCGTGTAGAGAGCGACTAGATTGAGTGTGACAGGTGTCAGGTGGTGAACTGTGGCCCGGTTGCCATGGTTACCTCCTCTGAAGTGTTTGGACTGGCGCATCCAACACCTACATTGTATATCAAAGGCATCTATTGGCGATGAGTTTAATCCTTATTTTGTAAATAATAATGCAAGACCAAGAGGCATAATTTCGGATTGACGGATAATTTTATTGAATTATTATAAGTATTACGTAAACATTATGCAGTAAAAGTAGCTATCAACTGAAACTAATATTGGCCCACACATATTTGTCTAATCTGATTTTGTTCTTGGTCATATGTACTGACAAGCCTGTTCTTTCCTTTTGTCTATTAGTTAATTTTATCATCTAGGTATACCTTTATTTCCTTTCAGTGTTAATTAATATAAGAGCCATGTATTGATAAGTAACAGAAGAGGTGAAACGGCTTTTGATTATTTTACCCAGTTGTACTACCAATATTACTGAGAATATAATCTGTAACTGGTAACAGTTTGGACTTTTCTTGAGTTACACGGTAAACTACTACAAGGTAGTTTTATTATTTGTAAACTAAGATATTAAACTGAGGAATCAAATAGGTGGAATTAGTGATAAATGTCAATTGTGATTGTCAAAATCTCTGTAATTCCACCCCGGTGAACTCCCTATATGCCACTGACGGGGATGCTCGTCGTACCTTTTAATTTAGGGGTAAAAATTCGTATTTTGGTACCTTTTAGGGTGTTCAATTTGAAACGGTCACAGTTTTACGGTATCGTTGTACCAATCAAGGGTAAAAATAATATTCGGCATCGCCCCAAAATACGAGACTTTGGTACCTTTTAGGGGAATTTTTGAAAAATTTCGCCTAGCATCCCCGTCACTTTTTTATGGGAGTCCCCTCGGGAATTTCACGCGTGAAATGTATCCCTAATTTATCCCCAATTTCACTCGTTCCTATTTGATTAGCTATATTCTAATCATTTATCATCTCAGAAACATTTTGCCCCTTTTGATCATGATTGAGCTTGGTTTGAATCAGTTTCGAATTAATGTTACGTCATTGAAAAAGTTAACGGTAACTACGTAATTGAGACAAAACAACAGGAAGGTGGTTAAACCACAATAAAGGCAATGAATTGAACAACAAGCCAACAGTCTGATCATTGGTTACAAGGTATGTTCAAATTCTGTATAAAATCGGTAATCTGCTGTTCGAGAACGAGAAACACTAATTCCTTTTTTTTCCTAAGTTGCAACAGTTTACTTTCCACACTACTTTCTCCTTTCGTACGTATGTCTTTCATCCCAAAGACTTTATCTGCTTGAGACGCGCTGTTATTATATTCTTTTGTCAGCTCTGTTATTAATTATTTGGGAGCGCCGTCTTCTAGTGTTCCAGGGAGAGTCATGACATGTTGTAGTAGAATACAACTTTCTTCCTTCGTCCACTTTCCACCAACAATTTCTTCATCCTCTTCCAGTAAGAACTGGACCCCTCGCTTTCTTTTCTCACTCAGCTGGTCTTTGTTTCGCCTTCGCTTGATGCCTTTCTTCTCCTGTGCTGTAGCTTCAGTACCGTGTGGGTTGTTGCAGCCTTTGCACTTGTACTTATCACTACATGACTGGGCCTGAAGGCAAGGACAACGACTAGCGTACTGCCGCCCATTCACAGATTTGGCATTACAGCACACTTCTTTTATCTCCTTGTTATTAATGCCGCAAGTGCATTTGCTCCTTTTATTACTTTCACCCTTTTCCATTCCAGCGTGTTCAGATCCGACACACTCAGCAACGGCATCGTAGTGTCCAGGCCCCTCTCTGCTAAACGCCACAAACAAGCAGTTGTTGTCGTTGTTGTTGCAACCCTCTGCAAACTCATCTGGGGTAACTGTAATTACCGGATAGCTCTCAATAGACGTCAGAAGTATTAATGGTACTTTTAAAACATTTGTGAGAGCTTTCACCATCAAATCACCAACGTCACCTGAAAAAACTACTGGGCTACGAAATTCTTCTACAGTTTCTTCAAACGTTTTCTGTTCACTATCATTGCTTTGTAAAAAAAACCCATACTTTTCCTTGTGTGACATGAGTTCGCTAACCATCATTGTTATCAACTTGCTTCCCATTTGCTCCAGTGTCAGTGTGACACATAAACCTAGTGAAGAAAAATGGATCCAAAGCGAGTCATGTTCTTCAGATGTATCCATATGGCGTAAAATTGAAAACCCAACAGCGTTAAAAAGGCAATCTCCGTCTCTGGGCATCGGATGTATCACTTTTCCGAACATTTGAGCAGCTGAGTTCAGTGTTGAATTTGAACCTTTCTCGATGGAATCGCGCGGATGTTCAGCGGCTTTATTACTCTCAAGTGGGTTGAGCAGGTACTTCAGTAATTCTGATTCCAGAAATAACTAATAGATACTTAGATCACATCTTTCTTTGCTTTTATGCTTTATGGAGTTGAAGAGACAAAGCATTGAAATTGCACGGTTAAGTAATCCCGTTGTTTTCTCTTCATTTTGTTGTACTTCTACATTTTCATCCGGAACAGTGTGTTTGCCGGAAGATCCAATCCCAAAACGCTCTTTCCTATCAGATTGTGAGCTCTGGTCTGACGAATTTAAGGGTTCAACAATAGGAATGCCTTTGACTTTGTTCCTTTTTCTTGAATTCCACCCATAGAAAAAGACAGAGAGAAGTGCCACGGCGAGCACATGCCCCATTTTTGCCCCGGCAAACAGATCGTTATTTTTTTCATGAAGGCATTCATTGATGCTAGTCGAGTAGCCCGGGGGAATTCTTGAAAGACAGCCTTCAGTCACATGTTCTCTTAAGTTACTTATTTGTTCTTTAAAGGAGTCTCTTAAAAGGGGATCTCCTGTAGTTGCCGTGTCTGAAATGTGCTGCCATGCACTTTTGACTAAATCGATCAAGGTTTCGTATCATAGTTGCCTTGTCAGGGGTTGGTTTTTCTCTTGCATTCTTCCCGGTGTCATCATCTTACCGAAACACCATCGACAACTCGTGTACACAATCCGCATAAAATGGATGTTGCTTTGACATCGTTCGAGTTATTCTCTGCACAGCATGGAAGAGGTCCAAAACTACCAATATCTCTTGTCCAAACACTTCCTTAATTTTGTTTCGCCACTTGCAACAGTTATCCAACATAAAGATTTCGATGCTTTCCCCGTGAGTAGCTAGCCTCTCTTGAAGATTCTTTAACAGTTCTTGGACCATATCAAATTTCTCTTTCTTCCTCAATTTCCAGGTAACAACTTCATGCTTTTCGTTTAAGACGACAAACAATGAATTAAACTGTTTCACCCACGAATTGTCAGCTGCTCTTGATACACCAATATTAACTGTGATCTTGAAGGAAATATAAGATAAACATACACAATTTAATATATATTAATTTTGTTCAGGGTTCCGTTAGAAATTAAAGGTTTTTTTTGGTAAAATTTTTAAAACATTTTGAACATAAATTACTTATATGCCGTCCGGCAGTACATGGCATTGTATTACGATGAATTCATATAGGTAGCCTGCTATGCAGACGTATTTTTTCACTCTCATAAATTCGAAGAAAAAAGTAACGTCTGCTTACCCGAGCGCTTAATTAGTTTCCAATATGCAAGCACGTCAGCACGTTTGTTTTATTTTTCTGCCCAATCAAAGCCATTGTTACAATTTTAGTGAATTGGCGCGCCAGTGAACACTCTACTATGATTGGACAATGGCAAATGTAGTGTCTGAATTCCTTTTAAATGTAACATTACGTCACTTTCCAGGATATGGAAGGTAAAATCTGATTGGTCCATAACACAATGAGGTGTGCATATTGGAAACTAATTAAGCGCTCGGGTAAGCAGACGTTACTTTTTTCTTCGAATTTATGAGAGTGAAAAAATACGTCTGCATAGCAGGCTATCATATAGGCGGCGTGTAAGAATATCTTGTGTTGTACAAATCTGTACCCTCTAGCTTCCATTTCTAAAACTCATGAATAATTAATTACTCCAGGAGCCAATCTGGTGGCAGGGGAGTACGGGGCTGATTAGGTATTCATTAATTATCGTGCTTACTGAACTGGAACTCACACAGAGCGAACTGGTGACGTCATAGAAGTTTTCTATGTGTTCCAGTTCAGTAAGCGCAGTACGCATTTAATCCGCCATGAAAAGTGTAACTCAAACTCTTATCTTATACAAAAATAAAAATAAACTATCCCTTACATTTGAAAATTATTTTAAATCGGAACGCTCATTGTTGTTCCTTAGCTCTTAAGTTAATAAATGATATGTAATATTGACTCAGCTCAGTTCGACTAAAAGTCCCTTTGACCATGCAGAATACCCCTTCTTTCTCGGTAATTTCCTTTCTGTCAGGGCCTCTTGCACTTGCGGACTGCGGTAGCAGTATTTTAAAGGCCATTTTAAAGGAGTAATGTTTGGAGTGGACGGGTATTCTACACTTTAGCCTTTTTGCATGCAGTAAACGTTGACGTATTTCAGTTATTTCTTATTAACAGTCAAGTTTGAGTTTTAGAAGTAATTTACGAAATTCGTGTCCATTTTCTATCAGAGACACAAAACGGCCCCTCATTTTGTAAATAGTACATATAGGGAACGCGCAAGTACAACACAGGCTTCCCATGCTACAGCAATTCAGTTTTGCCGGGCACTGTAGTCTTTAGCAGCTTGATGGTTATTACTTTTTTACAGTAATTTAGAATTAATTTTAAATACCTTGGAATACCTGTTTATCTTTGAGCCGTGAAGTTTAACCGACAATAAACATCGGTGTAATCAACAAAGCTAGAATTTACAATGGATGACTAGTTCCTGTAAAAACTAGTGGGAATGTCGGTGGGGAAGGTAAATACTGGTGTAATAAACACAGCGCCAGCTGAAATATCAGCTGCTACTCGCTTCCAAAGGTGGCTAGCATACCCTTATCAACTTTATTGATTTATACACCGGTGTTTTTTTTTACAAGAAAACTTACGCTAGAAACGTGGCGGTTAGCATAACCTTATCAACTTCGTTAATTACACTAGTGCGTGAAGCTGTAATTTGTATATTGACTATATTGACCCGCATATTGACTATCGTCAACTAGAAACTAGAAGTTATTTTTTCTCGCCTGCACACCAAGCGACGAAGCACCGAGCGGTTCACCACTCGAATTTTCGCGACTTTGTCGCTCGGTATATCGGCAAGAAAATTACCTCTGGTTCCCAGGGTAGCACTCGGGAAGTGGAACCTGGTTAAATCGCGTATTGCAATTATACCAAATGAATGTATTGCTTGTCAATAAACTATACCATACCTTGAATGTATGATCGGCCATCAATACCTTAGCTGATGTCTTGCGCATCGATACTTCGTATAGCCATTTGTGATCTTGGAAGTCTTTAAGAAAAACGTCACAAAGATAGTCGTCGCTTGGACAAAGATTAATCAAAAATTTCTCATAGTCATTAAACAAGCAATCCACAGTGTCTTCTGACGGGAGTTGGGCAGAGTGTTCTAGCATTTGATGTAGCTTACAATGCCTTTGGAATAGTCGTTTCTTCTCCATGACTTCTTCAAGCTGGTTTTCTATGAATGTTGATTGAAATAGATTAAATGACATACCATTGGAAACATAATCTCTGGGCTTTCTGATGAATTGATTGGTAAAACCACATTTGTGTGTAAGCTGAAATGGAAGTTCTATCAAGGAACTTATATGTCGTAATAAGTCACCATCTGTACTACGAATGTAGTGCCTTGTGTCCCCCAACTTACAATAGTAGTCTCTAGCGATGAGTAACGCCGGCCCATCATTTCCCAAGATTACACGTGGATTTAGTGAATTGCTAGATCCATCACTCCAGCGACCAGGTTCTAATATTTGTTGATGATGTTCGCAAGTTAATGGAGCAATAGAAAATACATCATAAAACTGCAGCATGGGATCCCAAAAAAAAAGGAAAGGAAAATGAAAGGAAAGAACAGGCTTGTCAGTACATATGACCAAGAACAAAATCATATTAGACAAATATGTGTGGGCCAATATTAGTTTCAGTTGATAGCTACTTTTACTGCATAATGTTTACGTAATACTTATAACAATAGCCCATCTGGGCTTTCACTCGGGCCACATGAGATTGAAGATGAAATACACTTTCATTTGAAATCCTCTTAGTAATAACCAAAGGGAAGAATTATTAGCTGAATTTAGCAGCCTTTAGGAGTGGCCGGTAGCGCGGTGACTTTCATTCTCTGCTCCCTTAGTATATATGTAATTTAATAGTTTTGTTTTTCTCGTATGTTGACCTTTTAATTTAAACACTACTTATTCGTTTAACACACTGCATTTGAGCAGGCATATATTCATTGTTTTGAACCATGTTACAAATCAAGGTCATTAAAGCAGCGAGAGAGTTCTTATTGCGGTCTAACAATCCTCGTGAAGAATCTCAAGAATTCCGTCTCTTCCGGTTTGAATTTGACTCATGTGTATGTTGCTTTTGGAGTTTCAAGGATATGTTGATCCAAAACTACAGGCTCTTGGGGTTTTTCATTGACTTGTGAACTTGCAGGCTCTGTAATTTGTTTTGTTTTCTTAGTATAATATAAAGTGTTGAACATGTTCATGTTCTCAAGCATGTCGCGCGTGACCTCTGTTTCTTCATTCATTAAGTTCTCTACTTTCATATGTAATCTGGGAAACTCAATCTTTGCCCATGCCTTGGCACATAACTATTCCTGTTGTGAAGTAGACGTGGATGATTATAAGTAAAATCCTTCGACAGCTTGTACCGTTTCCGCTAGGTCAATATCCTCGCTGGAACGAAATAACTTGATCTCAATACTCTCTGATCCAACTTACGGTAAATTTAAATCTCTGACAGTTTTTAAGAGACTCATAATATTGGTCTTGAAGTGCCTTCACCCAAAATAAGATGTTCTCCTCGGATGTTTTAAATGCAGCACAGCGAGCAGATGGCTTATAGATTCCAATATCTACTTCTTCGAATTTTAGCTTTCCGGATCCTGGCCCCTACACTGGCTTCAGGTCGTCGTCGTACGTGTCGTATATAAAATCACTGGCATTCTGTGTAAAAAACGCGGTCCTTCGGCTCCGACAATAGTGCCAGTTGAAATATCCTGAGCCTGTTGGAAGGCTTTCGCACGAGTGAAGTTAAATAAAACATTAAACTGGCTTACATTTGAGAGATGAGACTCCAAATTAGAGAGAAAGTTCCTCGCGGGTCCTCGGCCATCTTGCTTTACTGTATTAAATTATGTAAATAAATTAACCTGGCGATTGTTGCGTGACCAGCACAGTGCAATCTGATTGGTGTGAATTTGACCTTTAACGCATGCGCAGAAATTTTGCGACAACCAACCCAATAGATGCCTTTGATATACAATGTAGGTGTTGGATGCGCCAGTCCAAACACTTCAGAGGAGGTAACCATGGCAACCGGGCCACAGTTCACCACCTGACACCTGTCATACTCAATCTAGTCGCTCTCTACACGATATATGCTTCGGTCTCTGCACAATCTGCATGATCCGCTATAGCTATGCTCTCTATGCGCTCTCTATACTCTACACGATCTATGCTTTCTATATATGCTCTCTACGCTCTCTATGCCTGTCTATGCTCTCTACGCTCTCTATGCTCTCTACACGATCTACGCTCTCTACACGATCTACGCTCTCTATGATCTCTACACGATCTATGCTCTCTATGCTCTCTACACGATCTATGCTCTACACGATTTATGCTCTCTACACGATCTATGCTCTCTACACGATCTATGCACTCTATGCTCTCTACACGATCTATGCTCTCTATGCTCTCTACACGTTCTATGCTTTCTATGCTCTCTACACGATCTATGCTCTCTCTGCTCTCTACACGATCTATGCTCTCTATGCTTTCTACGCGATCTATGCCCTCCACACGATCTACGCTCTCTATGCTCTCTATGCTCTCTACGCTCTCTATGCTCTCTACACGATCTATGCTCTCTATGCTCTCTACACGATCTATGCTCTCTATGCTCTCTACACGATCTACGCTCTCTATGCTCTCTACACGTTCTATGCTCTCTATGCTCTCTATGCTCTCTACGCTCTCTACACGATCTATGCTCTCTACGCTCTCTACACGATCTATGCTCTCTACACGATCTATGCTCTCTACACGATCTATGCTCTCTACACGATCTATGCTCTCTACACGATCTATGCTCTCTACACGATCTATGCTCTCTATGCTCTCTACACGATCTATGCTCTCAACACGATCTATGCTCTCTATGCTCTCTACACGATCTATGCTCTCTATGCTCTCTACACGATCTATGCTCTACACGATTTATGGTCTCTACACGATCTATGCTCTCTACACGATCTATGCACTCTATGCTCTCTACACGATCTATGCTCTCTACGCTCTCTACACGATCTATGCTTTCTATGCTCTCTACACGATCTATGCTCTCTACACGATCTATGCTCTCTATGCTCTCTTCACGATCTATGCTCTCTATGCTCTCTACACGATCTATGCTCTCTATGCTCTCTACACGATCTATGCTCTCTACACGATCTATGCTGTCTATGCTCTCTATACTCTCTACACGATCTATGCTCTCAACACGATCTATGCTCTCTATGCTCTCTACACGATCTATGCTCTCTATGCTCTCTACACGATCTATGCTGTCTATGCTCTCTATGCTCTCTACACGATCTATGCTCTCAACACGATCTATGCTCTCTATGCTCTCTACACGATCTATGCTCTCTATGCTCTCTACACGATCTATGCTCTCTACACGATCTACGCTCTCTACACGATCTACGCTCTCTGCACGATCTATGCTCTCTACACGATCTATGCTCTGTTTGCTCTCTACACGATCTATGCTCTCTACACGATCTATGCTCTCTACACGATCTATGCTCTCTACACGATCTATGCTCTCTACACGATCTACGCTCTCTACACGATCTACGCTCTCTACACGTTCTACGCTCTCTACACGATCTATGCTCTCTACACGATCTACGCTCTCTACACGATCTAAGCTCTCTATATCAGTGCTCTCTACACGATCTACGCTCTCTACACGATCTACGCTCTCTGCACGATCTATGCTCTCTACACGATCTATGCTCTGTTTGCTCTCTACACGATCTATGCTCTCTACACGATCTATGCTCTCTACACGATCTATGCTCTCTACACGATCTATGCTCTCTACACGATCTACGCTCTCTACACAATCTACGCTCTCTACACGTTCTACGCTCTCTACACGATCTATGCTCTCTACACGATCTACGCTCTCTACACGATCTATGCTCTCTATATCAGTGCTCTCTACACGATCTATGCTCTCTACACGATCTATGCTCTCTATGCTCTATACACGATCTATGCTCTCTACACGATCTATGCTCTCTACACGATCTACGCTCTCTACACGATCTACGCTCTCTACACGTTCTACGCTCTCTACACGATCTATGCTCTCTACACGATCTACGCTCTCTACACGATCTAAGCTCTCTATATCAGTGCTCTCTACACGATCTACGCTCTCTACACGATCTACGCTCTCTGCACGATCTATGCTCTCTACACGATCTATGCTCTGTTTGCTCTCTACACGATCTATGCTCTCTACACGATCTATGCTCTCTACACGATCTATGCTCTCTACACGATCTATGCTCTCTACACGATCTACGCTCTCTACACAATCTACGCTCTCTACACGTTCTACGCTCTCTACACGATCTATGCTCTCTACACGATCTACGCTCTCTACACGATCTATGCTCTCTATATCAGTGCTCTCTACACGATCTATGCTCTCTACACGATCTATGCTCTCTATGCTCTATACACGATCTATGCTCTCTATGCTCTACACGATCTACGCTCTCTACACGATCTATGCTCTCTACACGATCTATGCTCTCTACGCTCTCTATATACGCTCTCTACGCTCTCTATTTACGCTCTCTACACGATCTATGCTCTCTATATCAGTGCTCTCTACACGATCTATGCTCTCTACACGATCTATGCTCTCTACGCTCTCTATATACGTTCTCTACGCTCTCTATATACGCTCTCTACACGATCTATGCTCTCTATATCAGTGCTCTCTACACGATCTATGCTCTCTACACGATCTATGCTCTCTATGCTCTCTACACGATCTATGCTCTCTACGCTCTCTACACGATCTATACGCTCTCTATGCTCTCTACACGATCTATACTCTCTATGCTCTCTACACGATCTAGTATGCTCTCTACACGATCTATGCTCTCTACGCTCTCTACAGGATCTACAGGATCTACGCTCTCTATGCTCTCTACACGATCTATGCTCTCTACACGATCTATGCTCTCTACACGATCTATGCTCTCTACACGATCTATGCTCTCTACACGATCTATACTCTCTATACGATCTACGCTATCCACACGATCTATGCTCTCTACACGATCTATGCTCTCTATGCTCTCTACACGATCTATGCTCTCAACACGATCTATGCTCTCTATGCTCTCTACACGATCTATGCTCTCTATGCTCTCTACACGATCTATGCTCTACACGATTTATGCTCTCTACACGATCTATGCTCTCTACACGATCTATGCTCTCTACACGATCTATGCTCTCTACACGATCTACGCTCTCTACACGATCTACGCTCTCTACACGTTCTACGCTCTCTACACGATCTATGCTCTCTACACGATCTACGCTCTCTACACGATCTATGCTCTCTATATCAGTGCTCTCTACACGATCTATGCTCTCTATACGATCTATGCTCTCTATGCTCTATACACGATCTATGCTCTCTATGCTCTACACGATCTACGCTCTCTACACGATCTATGCTCTCTACACGATCTATGCTCTCTACGCTCTCTATATACGCTCTCTACGCTCTCTATATACGCTCTCTACACGATCTATGCTCTCTATATCAGTGCTCTCTACACGATCTATGCTCTCTACACGATCTATGCTCTCTATGCTCTCTACACGATCTATGCTCTCTATGCTCTACACGATCTACGCTCTCTACACGATCTATGCTCTCTACACGATCTATGCTCTCTACGCTCTCTACACGATCTACACGATCTATACGCTCTCTATGCTCTCTACACGATCTATACTCTCTATGCTCTCTACACGATCTAGTATGCTCTCTACACGATCTATGCTCTCTACGCTCTCTACAGGATCTACACGATCTACGCTCTCTATGCTCTCTACACGATCTATGCTCTCAACACGATCTATGCTCTCTATGCTCTCTACACGATCTATGCTCTCTATGCTCTCTGCACGATCTATGCTCTCAACACGATCTATGCTCTCTATGCTCTCTACACGATCTATGCTCTCTATGCTCTCTACATGATCTATGCTCTACACAATTTATGCTCTCTACACGATCTATGCTCTCTACACGATCTATGCACTCTATGCTCTCTACACGATCTATGCTCTCTATGCTTTCTACGCGATCTATGCTCTCCACACGATCTACGCTCTCTATGCTCTCTATGCTCTCTACGCTCTCTATGCTCTCTACACGATCTATGCTCTCTATGCTCTCTACACGATCTATGCTCTCTATGCTCTCTACACGATCTACGCTCTCTACACGTTCTATGCTCTCTATGCTCTCTATGCTCTCTACGCTCTCTACACGATCTATGCTCTCTACGCTCTCTACACGATCTATGCTCTCTACACGATCTATGCTCTCTACACGATCTATGCTCTCTACACGATCTATGCTCTCTATGCTCTCTACACGATCTATGCTCTCAACACGATCTATGCTCTCTATGCTCTCTACACGATTTATGCTCTCTATGCTCTCTACACGATCTATGCTCTACATGTTTTATGCTCTCTACACGATCTATGCTCTCTACACGATCTATGCACTCTATGCTCTCTACACGATCTATGCTCTCTATGCTCTCTACACGATCTATGCTTTCTATGCTCTCTACACGATCTATGCTCTCTATGCTCTCTACACGATCTATGCTCTCTATGCTCTCTACACGATCTATGCTCTCTATGCTCTCTACACGATCTATGCCCTCTACACGATCTATGCTGTCTATGCTCTCTATGCTCTTTACACGATCTATGCTCTCAACACGATCTATGCTCTCTATGCTCTCTACACGATCTATGCTCTCTATGCTCTCTACACGATCTATGCTCTCTACACGATCTACGCTCTCTACACGATCTACGCTCTCTGCACGATCTATGCTCTCTACACGATCTATGCTCTGTTTGCTCTCTACACGATCTATGCTCTCTACACGATCTATGCTCTCTACACGATCTATGCTCTCTACACGATCTATGCTCTCTACACGATCTACGCTCTCTACACGATCTACGCTCTCTACACGTTCTACGCTCTCTACACGATCTATGCTCTCTACACGATCTACGCTCTCTACACGATCTATGCTCTCTATATCAGTGCTCTCTACACGATCTATGCTCTCTACACGATCTATGCTCTCTATGCTCTATACACGATCTATGCTCTCTATGCTCTACACGATCTACGCTCTCTACACGATCTATACTCTCTACACGATCTATGCTCTGTTTGCTCTCTACACGATCTATGCTCTCTACACGATCTATGCTCTCTACACGATCTATGCTCTCTACACGATCTATGCTCTCTACACGATCTACGCTCTCTACACGATCTACGCTCTCTACACGTTCTACGCTCTCTACACGATCTATGCTCTCTACACGATCTACGCTCTCTACACGATCTATGCTCTCTATATCAGTGCTCTCTACACGATCTATGCTCTCTACACGATCTATGCTCTCTATGCTCTATACACGATCTATGCTCTCTATGCTCTACACGATCTACGCTCTCTACACGATCTATGCTCTCTACACGATCTATGCTCTCTACGCTCTCTATATACGCTCTCTACGCTCTCTATATACGCTCTCTACACGATCTATGCTCTCTATATCAGTGCTCTCTACACGATCTATGCTCTCTACACGATCTATGCTCTCTATGCTCTCTACACGATCTATGCTCTCTATGCTCTACACGATCTACGCTCTCTACACGATCTATGCTCTCTACACGATCTATGCTCTCTACGCTCTCTACACGATCTATACGCTCTCTATGCTCTCTACACGATCTATACTCTCTATGCTCTCTACACGATCTAGTATGCTCTCTACACGATCTATGCTCTCTACGCTCTCTACAGGATCTACACGATCTACGCTCTCTATGCTCTCTACACGATCTATGCTCTCTACACGATCTATGCTCTCTACACGATCTATGCTCTCTACACGATCTATGCTCTCTACACGATCTATACTCTCTATACGATCTACGCTATCTACACGATCTATGCTCTCTACACGATCTATGCTCTCTATGCTCTCTACACGATCTATGCTCTCAACACGATCTATGCTCTCTATGCTCTCTACACGATCTATGCTCTCTATGCTCTCTACACGATCTATGCTCTATACGATTTATGCTCTCTACACGATCTATGCTCTCTACACGATCTATGCACTCTATGCTCTCTACACGATCTATGCTCTCTATGCTCTCTACACGATCTATGCTTTCTATGCTCTCTACACGATCTATGCTCTCTATGCTCTCTACACGATCTATGCTCTCTATGCTCTCTACACGATCTATGCTCTCTATGCTCTCTACACGATCTATGCTCTCTACACGATCTATGCTGTCTATGCTGTCTATGCTCTCTATGCTCTCAGTACACGATCTATGCTCTCAACACGATCTATGCTCTCTATGCTCTCTACACGATCTATGCTCTCTATGCTCTCTACACGATCTATGCTCTCTACACGATCTACGCTCTCTACACGATCTATGCTCTCTGCACGATCTATGCTCTCTACACGATCTATGCTCTGTTTGCTCTTTACACGATCTATGCTCTCTACACGATCTATGCTCTCTACACGATCTATGCTCTCTACACGATCTACGCTCTCTACACGATCTACGCTCTCTACACGTTCTACGCTCTCTACACGATCTATGCTCTCTACACGATCTACGCTCTCTACACGATCTATGCTCTCTATATCAGTGCTCTCTACACGATCTATGCTCTCTATACGATCTATGCTCTCTATGCTCTATACACGATCTATGCTCTCTATGCTCTACACGATCTACGCTCTCTACACGATCTATGCTCTCTACACGATCTATGCTCTCTACGCTCTCTATATACGCTCTCTACGCTCTCTATATACGCTCTCTACACGATCTATGCTCTCTATATCAGTGCTCTCTACACGATCTATGCTCTCTACACGATCTATGCTCTCTATGCTCTCTACACGATCTATGCTCTCTATGCTCTACACGATCTACGCTCTCTACACGATCTATGCTCTCTACACGATCTATGCTCTCTACGCTCTCTACACGATCTATACGCTCTCTATGCTCTCTACACGATCTATACTCTCTATGCTCTCTACACGATCTAGTATGCTCTCTACACGACCTATGCTCTCTACGCTCTCTACAGGATCTACACGATCTACGCTCTCTATGCTCTCTACACGATCTATGCTCTCAACACGATCTATGCTCTCTATGCTCTCTACACGATCTATGCTCTCTATGCTCTCTACACGATCTATGCTCTCAACACGATCTATGCTCTCTATGCTCTCTACACGATCTATGCTCTCTACGCTCTCTACAGGATCTACACGATCTACGCTCTCTATGCTCTCTACACGATCTATGCTCTCAACACGATCTATGCTCTCTATGCTCTCTACACGATCTATGCTCTCTACACGATCTATGCACTCTATGCTCTCTACACGATCTATGCTCTCTACGCTCTCTACACGATCTATGCTTTCTATGCTCTCTACACGATCTATGCTCTCTATGCTCTCTACACGATCTATGCTCTCTATGCTCTCTACACGATCTATGCTCTCTATGCTCTCTACACGATCTATGCTCTCTACACGATCTATGCTGTCTATGCTCTCTATGCTCTCTACACGATCTATGATCTCAACACGATCTATGCTCTCTATGCTCTCTACACGATCTATGCTCTCTATGCTCTCTACACGATCTATGCTGTCTATGCTGTCTATGCTCTCTACACGATCTATGCTCTCAACACGATCTATGCTCTCTATGCTCTCTACACGATCTATGCTCTCTATGCTCTCTACACGATCTATGCTCTCTACACGATCTACGCTCTCTACACGATCTACGCTCTCTGCACGATCTATGCTCTCTACACGATCTATGCTCTGTTTGCTCTCTACACGATCTATGCTCTCTACACGATCTATGCTCTCTACACGATCTATGCTCTCTACACGATCTACGCTCTCTACACGATCTACGCTCTCTACACGTTCTACGCTCTCTACACGATCTATGCTCTCTACACGATCTACGCTCTCTACACGATCTATGCTCTCTATATCAGTGCTCTCTACACGATCTACGCTCTCTACACGATCTACGCTCTCTGCACGATCTATGCTCTCTACACGATCTATGCTCTGTTTGCTCTCTACACGATCTATGCTCTCTACACGATCTATGCTCTCTACACGATCTATGCTCTCTACACGATCTATGCTCTCTACACGATCTACGCTCTCTACACGTTCTACGCTCTCTACACGATCTATGCTCTCTACACGATCTACGCTCTCTACACGATCTATGCTCTCTATATCAGTGCTCTCTACACGATCTATGCTCTCTACACGATCTATCCTCTCTATGCTCTATACACGATCTATGCTCTCTATGCTCTACACGATCTACGCTCTCTACACGATCTATGCTCTCTACACGATCTATGCTCTCTACGCTCTCTATATACGCTCTCTACGCTCTCTATATACGCTCTCTACGCTCTCTATATACGCTCTCTACACGATCTATGCTCTCTATATCAGTGCTCTCTACACGATCTATGCTCTCTACACGATCTATGCTCTCTATGCTCTCTACACGATCTATGCTCTCTATGCTCTACACGATCTACGCTCTCTACACGATCTATGCTCTCTACACGATCTATGCTCTCTACGCTCTCTACACGATCTATACGCTCTCTATGCTCTCTACTATGGAGCGGTAATCGGCTCAAAAATACGACTGGGTCTGGATGACACGTTGTGGCGGCTAAGTAACACAACGTTCCGACTTGACAGCCTAATAGTGTGTCTAAGTTAATGCGACCTTTCGGCTTTTCAATATCACGTTCTGGCTGCGCGACAGGACCTTTCGGCTGTTCAATGTCACGTTCTGGCTGTGTGACAGGACCTTATGTAACGTTCTGGATGCGCGACAGGACCTTTCGGCTGTTCAATGTAACGTTCTGGCTGTGTGACAGGACCTTTCGGCTGTTCAATGTCACGTTCTGGCTGTGTGACAGGACCTTATGTAACGTTCTGGATGCGCGACAGGACCTTTCGGCTGTTCAATGTAACGTTCTGGCTGTGTGACAGGACGTTTCGGCTGTTCAATGCAACGTTCTGGATGCGTGATAGGACCTTTCGGCTGTTCGATGTCACGTTCTGGCTGTGTGATAGGACCTTTCGGCTGTTCGATGTGACGTGTGTCTAGACAGGTACCCCAGGCTCATTATGCGTCAAACGGTTATTTCCCGGATATTTGAAATTACAGTTAATTGTATGGAGTTTTAGCTCGCATGCCCGTTTTCCTCTAAAATAAATTTCAATAAATCGTCAAAATATTCTTACCTGTCTCTTTTATATTTCTTTCAGTTTCTGTGAAGTTTCAAGCCATTCCGTTCAATATTGAGTGAGTTACAGGAATTTTCCTTCCCTTACTCCTTAGTATAATTATTGGGAAGGTAGCAAACTGTACCATTACCGTTCGCCGATCAGCTGCAGAAAATCGCCTCGAATTCTCATAAAAATCCCGTACATCGCCAAAATTCCTTCAAATAACGGTTGCCCAGACACAGGTCCTTCACCACACTCAGCTTCCCTTTCACTGCTTTACCCTAACCGGAGAAAAATGCCACGTAGTTTGCAGTTTTCGAGTTTCGCGGATGTTCTTGTCCATCTGTCCTGCAACGGGCTCAGACCTCAAACATATATACCTTATTTTAAAACCGATATTTCAACAAGCGGTTTAATGGTGAAGTGGTTTAGATTATGCGCTTTTGATCCAGCGACAGAGAAGACCCTGGTAAAGGCTGGATCATGTGATCAAATACTCCCAGATTTTGTCTCTTCTTTCGCCAGAAGTGGAATACCTCCTAACTTCTCTGTCATCTAAATTAGGTGAAATAAATGAAGCTGTGAGTTCCCACGCACGACAGATATCACGTTGCTGAAGCTACCTCTTTCCTTCAGTATCTACAACATATAAACCTTCCATCATCCCTAGTGACCCTCCCCATACAATATACCCTTCCCCTCTCTCGTTTTTACCTGGAGATAAAAGGGCAAAGGAAGGCTTCTCTTCCCTGTTAGCTTCAGATCGATTCTTATGTGAAATAGTGTCGGCTTCAATCTCCTGTTTAAGGCCAGCAAGGAAGCCAGATGTTGGTTCCCACGCACGAAAAATGTCACGTCGTTCACGGCGATCTGCTTGTGATGTAAAACCCTGTGTATGGAGAATTTCTTCTTTAGATTCCAGACTCAAAATCAAAGTCCTAAGTCTCAAGACTGAAAATCCAAACCCGAAGACGCAAGACTTATGACTAATATGGACTGGACTCAGTAAACGAGGACTCCGGAAAGGGAGGACTCGGATAACGCGGACTCAGAAAACGCGGACTTAGATAAACCAAGCAAGTTGCATGGCACTACCCAACACGCGCGCTACGACGTAGCTAGCGTCTAACACGCATGCTCAGACCATATTACCCGTGGAGTGGCAGCCTCCATGGAAAAGGCGGACTCAGAATTCGACCCGTTTGGCAGCTGAAAACATTCTTGGCATACGGAAAAAACATTTCGACAACTGTTGCTGACATTTTCCCTTGACGAATACGTTCCATTTGGTCCTACGCAAAACCTGAGACCTAGTATTTTCGCAGTATTTCAAACTAGTTTTATCTCCCTTTTTGAGGCAATAGTGCAGATTGAATGCAAAGAAAGAAAGAACTTGAAAGCAAACTGCAACTGGATAAATCGTGATGTCTGTCGCGTACCAACGTAACAGAGATAATTACAGGGATGCTTTTTAGAAGTGGCAGGATCAATTAGCAGATCAGTCCCGTAACACCTATCAACTTTGCGACAAGAAACCATTGAGCCGTCACTGAGTGTGTCGGCGGGAAAATTAACTCCAAGGGTAAGGGAAACCGACTTGCTTTAATTTTTATAGTATTTGTATGAAATAATGTTACAGAATTTGACTGTATAGATCACGAATAGAAGTATATATAATACACACAAAGTATTATGGTGCCGTTTGAAAATAATCCACAGCAAATAAAGTTATAGAACTGAGAAAAGCGGACTTTGTGTTAGCCTTAGGAAATGCCACAAAGTAGAGAGAGGCGTCTGATTTCCTCAGGCTAACTTTGCGTGCATGTGATGCACGACAGATTTACTTATTTTAATAACTTCTGTTGAGGAACACAAATATGGAATGCCTGTAATCTGTATAACTTGATATGGATAGCATTAACACATAAGTCGTTTTGGCATTACTAGCTTTCTATATTGTTTAGAATAGTTTGTGCATCGAGGTGCATCGATTATGCATGGGCCCGTCGATATAGTGTATTGTTTCGGAGTAAATAAATTTTGAATTTTATGACAGAAAAACCCAGCGTGTTTTTATAGTATCACACCGTATCAGCTTTGCAGTAGTCTCCGGACTTGTCATGATTCTCGTAATAATTTTCCGGAAGGCATAAAAATACATGTAATTGCATGTGTCAATTCCTTTTTTTTAACTGGATAAATCTTTAAAAGTTGCAGTCCAAGAACTCAATGATTTTGATGGGTAATTAAGCATTATTTGTATTTTCGTTTTATGGCTGCCATGTTGGTGCCCCAGAGAGGGACATCCAAGATGGCGACAGCATACAAAGTACTGTAAAATTATCGTACTTTCATTGACCCACAGCTCCGTTGGGAAATAATCTAATGTTCCTAAATTGGGTAGCCTCCTCCGCAGGCATCTCTAATTGTTGAAGAAATCAGATTTAAAAAATCGTGAATTGGGTTACCTGTGACTCCGAGAGATAAGAGGAGGACTGGGGAGGGGAGGAGAGAGAGAGAAAAGGCTGTTCTGTCAGTTGCTTCCAAACGGCACCGCCAACATTTCCGTTGATCTATCGAAAATTGATAAGATATTTCGATTATTCGAAAACCAGCCGAGCAAGAAGAAATGCCAAGACAACTGCCCTGGAACCCGCAAGCGGTAGCTAGTTTTTATTATATACGGAGCGTTAGCGTTTATACTCCATGGCGAAGCTGTGAAAATAACACGTCGGAACGAAGCTGTTTAAAATCTCAGTTGAAATTACCACAAACACGCTCGCTCTGCTCATTGATCGGCGCTCGTTGATTCTTATTTCCACGGGTTATTTCATACAGTCGCATGTCAGTTTATATGTATCTGAAGTAGATCGAAAATCACTCGTTTATGTTTTGATTAACGGGTTTGATTGAATCTGGAACTTTCACAGTTTTAGCGGTCGTGCGTGAACACATGAACGGAGCCATAATATGCAAATTTGTTGTGTTTCATACCGTGTATATAGACATCGAGTGCGACGAAAACCTTTGCAGTTGATTTAGTCGAAAACTTTTACGAGACCCTTACCAACCAAAAGCCATGTAAATTGCAATTTGACCGAAGAAATCGTGTCCTCGATTGTGTCCATTATTACAACTAAAACTTGTTTATTTTATTACTCCCCGGGCATTACTTCGTGCTCAGTAGACTATACATTGCAATCGGCCCAGAAGACTCAAAGCCATCAAATGATACACCAGTTTTACGGCAGATTGAAAACTTGAGCTTCAAATTTTAATATTCCTCAGGGCTTGCGAGCTCGATCAGGCGATGATAGCGTAAAATCGGCTAGATCCAAGCTGAGGAGGCGGCTGTATTTCAGGCTACGGCGATGAGCGATTTGATTGCTTTCATTCACAAAAAATATGACCCACCCCTCCCCAAATACATATTGTTATGCGCACCAAAACCTGCGCGAAGTGGCGACAACATGTCGATTTTTGGCAGGCATCTCTTCCTTTTTCTCTCCCTTCTCTCTCGGCTCCAATCTCCCTCTCTTTTCTTCACCTGCCACAGGAAGCCCATAATCTGTATTTTTTGTAGGTCTACAAGGACCAAGATGTTTTATTACTCGGGCTGCCTGTGGCAGCACCGAGTCTTAAAATGCAAGTGGTTATTTTTTTTATTCCGTGTAGCAAGCGTTCAGCGCATGCGTTAAAGGTCAAATTCACACCAATCAGATCGCACTGTGCTGGTCACGCAACAATCGCCAGGTTAATTTATTTACATAATTTAATACAGTAAAGCAAGATGGCGGAATCCGCGAGCAACTTTCTCTGTAACTTGGTGTCTCATCTCTCAAATGTAAGCCAGTTTAATGTTTTATTTAACTTCACTCATGCGAAAGCCTTCCAACAGGCTCAGGATATTGCAACTGGCGCTATTGTCGGAGCCGAAGGATCGCGTTTTTTACCCAGATGGCCAGTGCTTTTATATACGACACGTACGACGACTTGAAGCAAAGGGGCCAGGATCCGGAAAGCTAAAATTCGAAGAAATAGATATTGGAATTTATAAGCCATCGGCTCGCTGTGCTGCATTTAAAACATCCGAGAAGAACATCTTATTTTGGGTGAAGTCACTTCAAGACCAATATTATGAGTCTCTTAAAAACTGTCAGAGATTTAAATTTACCGTAAGTTGGATCAGAGAGTATTGAGATCAAGTTATTTCGTTCCAGCGAGGATATTGACCTAGCGGAAACGGTACAAGCTGTCGAAGGATTTTACTTATAATCATCCACAACAGGAATAGTTATGTGCCAAGGCATGGGAAAAGATCGAGTTTCCCAGATTACAGATGAAAGTAGAGAACTTAATAACGAATGAAGAAACAGAGGTCACGCGCGACATGCTTGAGAAAATGAACATGTTCAACACTTTATGTTATACTAAGAAAACAAAACAAATTACAGAGCCTGCAAGTTCACAAGTCAATGAAAAACCCCAAGAGCCTGTAGTTTTGGATCAACATATCCTTGAAACTCCAAAAGCAACATACACATGAGTCAAATTCAAACCGGAAGAGACGGAATTCTTGAGATTCTTCACGACAACCCGATCCCTATTCATCAGAATACATTTTCTGTGCTAAATGACGAGAGTTTATAATTACCTGACCGACAACCCACTACTAAAGAAAGGGACCATGAAGTACGGTAGTACGGTTAATTCTCGGGTTCAAAACAATGAATATATGCCTGCTCAAATGCAGTGTGTTAAACTGTTTAAATTAAAAGGTCAACATACGAGAAAAAACAAAAATATTAAAGTGTTACTAAAATTGTTCTCTTCTCTCGTTTCCCCGGTTTTGTTGTACGGCTGTGAGATTTGGGGTGTGAATTTGCTGGGGAGAATACCCTCTTTCGGCGTGTTTAAATCAAAAATATTCAAGGTGATAAATGATATGGAAAAACTTCAGTTGAAGTTTTTAAAACGTATTTTGGGAGTTCATTCCAAAACTACCAACTTGGCGGTGTATGGTGAATTAGGAAGAGTACCCTTGATTGTACAAGTTTCTACCCTGGTGGCGAAGTTTTGGTTTCGTATTAAGGATGCGTCTTATCAAAACACTCTCGTCGGTTTAGCTGCGAGAGTTTGTATCTGTTCTAATCAACAGTCAGTCGTTTTTACCAATTACTTGTTACGTATGTGTGAGTTAAAATCGTTACATGAGTTCAACGTTTCGAATAAACAATTACCTAATTTAGGCAGATATTTAAAAACAAAATTATATAATCTATTTTCTCTTTACTGGAGGGAACACACTCAACAAAGTCGATCAGGTGGTAAATTGCGTACTCTCAGTAAAGTTAAGATCAATTTCGGTTTTGAGAGATACCTTACCGATGCAAATGTTAAGTGTCGTCAAGCTGTAACCAGGTTACGACTGTCAGCACATCGACTTCCTGTTGAGTCTGGTCGCTACAGCAATATACAATACGATGATCGTAAGTGCACACTATGCAATTCGAATGAAATTGGTGATGAATATCATATTTTAATGTCGTGCGTTCATGGGAAAATTGAACAAGTTAGAAGTTTATTTATGAACGATTTATACAATATCAACAGTTCGTTTGCTATGCTTGATCCAAAAGAGCTATTTTTATATATTTTTAGTATGCATGACGATTCTATTGTGAAACTGGTTTTAAGATATTGTAAGGAGGTATTGGATTTATTTAATAATTGTAATAATACTTGATTTACTATATTTGAATTTAATATTCAGATCGTACTTTCATATATATATATTTTTAAATATATTGATGTATATGAATTTGTATCCTAATGTGCCAAAGTTGGTGTTTAATGGATTAAAGATTATTATTATATATTTACTAGGGGAGCAAAATTATTTTATGAAAGTCACCGCGCTACCGGCCACTCCAAAAGACTGCTAAATTCAGCTAATAATTCTTCCCTTTGGTTATTACTAAGAGATTTCAAATGAAAGTGTATTTCATCTTCAATCTCATGTGGCCCGAGTGAAAGCCCAGATGGGCTCTTGTTTGATTTTATCAATGCAAACCAATAGTGCGGTCGCGTGTCATGGCGATGAAAACCACATGACCAATATACGGGAGTCGCCCCCGGGGAATGCTTTCAGTTATAGTCACTCATGCACGATAAATACGGTAAATACGTGTTACTTTAATTAGGGAACAGAAGTTTGCAAGAATAGTCGCTGTACGATTAAAATTATATCACGTGAAGTAGTGCAAAAACAAGCCAAGCAATGACATCAACCACCAACGGTTTCAGTTACTGAGTCACTCACGGTAAATATGTGTAATTAGTTTGCAAGAATAGTGGCTGTATGATTAAAATTATATCACGTGAAGTAGTGCAAAAATAAGACAGGCAATAACACAAACCACCAATGCCCACGCGAACATCATCTCTCGCTTAATTTTTCTTGCCATTGCCGTTGTGCTTTCGACCTTCTGGCCCTTCTTCACGAATTCACCCTTGATATTCTCGTGAGGAAACGGCTCACTTGGAACCTTGTGACCAAGAAAGTCACACAACGGTTCCCATCCTTGTGTTACACTGTAAACCAACAGCCGATCTTCAGGTACTACAGCTTTTACACGATCGTTGTGCATTCGAAAACGCTTACGAAACATCTGGGTGGCGTTAGGATCCGTGCTGCCGAGAAGGGCAGTTAAACAACCATCGACGATTGACTTAACCTTAGAAAGCGTGGGAGAGAGAAAATAGAACGATATTCGCCACATCGTTCGAAGATCTTTCAGCTGGCTGACGAGACTTTTAATCCAAGAGTCTTCCTCCCTGGTGGTTAGAATAACTTTGGAGTCTGGAAAAGCTTCTAAAATTTCCTCAAAGAACAAGAGGCTGGGAATATCTGTGACGACATCGACATCGGTGAACATGGCTTTGAAATCAGGTTTCTTGCCCTTCCACATCAGGTCGGCCCATTCGTCTTTAAATGCCTCCAGTTGTTGTTCGACGTCATAAACTTTGTATCCCAGATTGCCCAAGGCCTTTGCCATCGATTTGGTGCCAGTTTTAATCATCCCAGCACAGATTACCTTCATGATGCTGGCTCACACTACAACTCAAAGAACGAGACCAAGGAATGCTAAGGAATGCTGCTCAAATGTCACGAGTAAAAAATCAAGTGCGTAATCCATATAAGGTAGACTAAACTAAGCGGCCACCTGACGGCGAGGCGGAACATTGCGTGCATTTTTTTTCTGAACCTGCCGTATTGAATAAGCGCCCTCTCTCGAATAAGCGCCCCCCTCCTCGATTAAGCGCCCCATCCTCCTCAAGGTATCACTATGTCCGACCAGGAATAGGCCAATGACGAGGATGGATAGGACGATGATGTAGATGTGGAATGAACTACCCTTGGACGTCATGTTTTTTTAAACTAAAAGCTACATCATAGAAAACAAACTCTGAGTCCTAGTAATAGGCCCTTTACAGGACCTGGTCACGCGACATTTTAGCCTGTCAATCAAAAACAATTGGCGCTAGAACAAAATGAATGCCAGAAATGGAAAGAGCAAGCCAACATTAGTACAAAATCCAAGTTTTAGGTTCATATCTTTCAAACTGAAGGAATGGCAAATTTTTAAAAACTCTATAATTTAGCTGAATTTAACAGAGTTGGTGAGGCTTTTTTTGCTGACTGGCACGCATTCATGTTGTTCTAGCGCCAATCTTTTTTGATTGACAGGATAAAAAGATCACGTAACCAGGTCCTGCAAAGGGCCTATTAAAGCGCCTCTCCTCGATTAAGCGCCCCCTTTGAACACGAAATTTGAAATAAGCACCCAGGGCGCTTATTCGATCAAATACATTGTAAAGTACTCTTATCGTATATTTAAAATGTTTGATGTGGTGTTACATGCATAGGGTATAAATCTGACAGTCATTCGACGCAATCATTCCACATGCTCTCTGGTTTATAGGTCACCCAAGGATCCAAGTGTAATATCCATTGTTCCGGTACAGACGATTTCCGTTCATGTGACATTATCTATAGCTAATTGGTGAAAGGCTACTCAAGAATGTTAAGGCCAGGTTCAGGAATCAGATTTCGGGTAAAAAGTGTGTTTCTTATTTGAGTACAGCCGAGTACAGCCGAGTACGGTAAGTGCGCTTTGTTTCTCACGATAATAGATATCGTCATTCTTGACTGCCTTAAGTGGTTAGTGTGCAGTAAACACGTGACTTAGACAACAAAATCAGCAAATCAAAAACGCGGCTCCGAGTTTAATAGAAACAGTGAGGATAATGAGTGGATGTGGTTAAGGTTACAACACCTTTTACTAATTTCAGCTTAGAAAAGATGATTACAATGTTTCGTTAACGAGCTGTTAAGGCGAAAATATGCAAAATAGGTCACGTGACTTTTTATACCCTTAATATTTCATTATGTTTACATGATATTCATGGCCTAAGAGTGGTCTAAAACACAGGTGGAAGAGGAACATTTCAGCAGGGTTACTTAATTTCTATTCATATGTTATCGTCGCAACCGCGTTTCACTTAAATGGTTTTCTCTAATTATGACGTCATCATTCACGTGATACGACAATCGTCCACTTAAGAAATTTAAGGAAGTGGATATTAGTATTATGACGTGCAGTGCTCCTGAACGTGATTAGATTTTGTTTAAACTGTTGTTGCTGTTAGAAATATTTATTTACGCTAAATATATTTTCCGTTATTATAAAAGGTACTAAATATTTCGGGAAGCCTGATTATTTTAGCCATAAGTTTGCGCTCAGATTGACCGCCATTACTCGGATTAGAAACGCGCGATCCTTAGTTCAGCGGTCTTTTCGTGACCTAAGCAACACCTACCCGACATTCACGCGACACAGACTAAAAGGCATTTTATTAAGGTTCAAACTTTGAGTACAAGATCTGCGAGACGTTCCTATATAAAATGACCCGTTTCTTCTGCATACTAAAGTAGCCACGTATATTTTGTTCGGTTTTTCAGATGACGTCATCCAATTCTAAACGGAGTAATGGCGGACAAAAATTATGGCTGAAAATCAGACTTCCCGAAGGAATTTTGCCTTAAGATTTTAAATCGTCATTATTTAGTACTTTTACTTTCCGAAGCTGAAGAAAACAGGAAAGTGCCTGGCGATGTTGTGCTTGTTGTTGGATGAAAGTTTGCTTGCGATCAAATATTAAGTAGCAGTAGTAGTAGTAAGCTTTATTTAGTAAGGATGTCACGCTTACCGAAGAGAGTAATTTAAGGCGTGGTCCTCAAAATATTTCGCCCAACAACAATTGTTCAGCCCAATTCGTTCAACACGGGATGCTTAACAGCGTTCTCTCGGAAGTCAGGTTCTGTCTTCGGTAACGCGCATTGTTTGTCTCGACTTAGTTCCCCAACACGGCGCATAAGTTATGCGCTACAGTGTATGTGTCGCATGCGCACAACATCGAGCATTCTATACAACAGCGGGAGTAGTGGCTTAATATGCCGTCTAATTCATGAGTTAACGGGTCCCGTGCGTCAAGCTGAAGTACGTTTCTTTCTCGTAAAGAGCGTCATGGACTGCATTTTCAGAACGTCTAGGAGGAGTCTAGAGCTTCATACATGTTTAACTCTGGCGTCGAATGGGACGCCACGAAGTTCTAATCCTTTCAAGTTACTATCAACGGATAGGGTTGAAAGTGGTCCAAGGTTTCCTTAATACCGTCAAACTCCTTTTGCAGAGCCGAAAAACACATTAACAATGCGTTGATATAGCAGTAAAATTCAAGTCAATAACACAAGACTTTTATTTTCTCGATCTGTTCAATTGACGAGATCGTTAAGCCGAACGAAGAATTGCAACAAGAAACTGAATGACTCTGATTTACAGACAAAAAGAAGTATACCAAACAAACTTTAGTAGAAAAAGATTTCAAATCTAGTGTGGAGAATTGGGAAATGAAAAATTATGCTATAAAAATAATAATAACAATAGTAAATTAAAAACTAATTATATTGCGCATATTGTGTGTGTAGATATTTCATTAATGCACATCATCTTTCGTTCTTCAGTAAAGATGATAGTCGATGCATCAGATCGCATATGTATCCTTCGTTGTTATTAAGTATACAGATTGCGGAATGAATCTCGTAAGGTGTATGCTTGAAGTCAAAATCTGAACAGAACTAAAATTAGATCAATGTGTATGCGGGTGTGTAGAGATTCATTAAATGCACATAATCTTTCGTTCTTCAGTAAAGATGATAGTCGATGCATCTGATCGCAAATGTATCCTGCGTTGTTATTAAGTCTACAGATTGCGGAATGAAATCTCGTAAGGTGTATGCTTGTTGTTTGAAGTCAAGATCTGAATAGAACTAAAACTAGATCAGTGTGTATGCGGGTGTGTAGTGCTAGTGGAAGAATATGAAAAAAACTAGTAGTAAAAATAACACTGAAATCAAATCGAGAAAGTAGAAATGAAGTAAAAATGCTAGTCCAGGTAGCGGCTTAAAATAAATAAATAAAGGAAATAAAATTAAATAAAAATAAAGTTCAGTAGACTTCTTAGAGAAAGTGGTTGCAAGAGTTGATCACTCAGAGTGTTTTTATGGAGCATCATCTATGACTTCGTCGATAACAGGTTCTTGTCAGGTTTTAGTTCTTGATGAAGATGAGAGCTGCAATAGTGTAGGCCGGTATATCAGCTGTAACAAAGGTAATATTGAACGTTAAAATGGTAGCACGCATGAAGAGAATCTTAAGTTAAGGATTTCTACGGTGGAAGAAACTGGATTACAGGAGGAAAGAATGAAAGAATGATGTTGCTATTTCTCCCAAACTGAAGGAAACAGGAACCTAAATTATTAAATGTTTATAAGTTATATCTGATGGTGGAGTTACTGTTAAGCTTACCTTTGAAATAATTATATTGTTGGCTGATTAGAATTTAATTTAGCGAGCATCATTGTCGCTAGGCGCAGGGGCGACCTTGTTTTGCCTTCTGAGCTTTGGAAGCTTAGAAGGTAGTCGAAGACGTCGAGATTTCTTCTTCTTCTTTTCTCGAAACAGCGGTGCACCATCCTGGTCAATGTAGTTCCTCGAATATTTTAATCCGTCAAGCTATAGGGAAATGGAAAAGCGTTCAGCATGGAATACAAGAGTTACTACCAGAACTTATTGGTTCACTATAAGTTTTCTAACGTCTTACAAATTGATTGTTCTTCAGTCTTATCAGGATATTGACTTGGTCCAGTCTCTCCTGTCTGTGGTGCACCACACATGGATGATAATTATAAACAACAGCCTTGTCTGTCAGATTGATTGGATACTGGTCTGAAATAAAACCAATAAATCATCGAAAGGTTAATGTCGTGCAGTCCTGAAGAAAGGATCAGGATCCCTGTGGTGTAATACAATACAATTTTATTTAACGTGATCAGATACACTTAGCTGTAAAGAGCTAATTTACAGGTATTGTCACAACAGAAAAACAAAACAAAATAATTATCATAATAATCCAGCTAATAATATCTATTTATATACATAAAATCCTAATATGTAATCTATATAAGTAATTTACTTGATAAAATTCTCTAGAATAAAAATGCTGAACATGCGAGTGTTACTGGCATATGGACGTATAGGTAGTGCTTAGTGCTTAATTGTGACAAGTAGAAATTTAACTAAAACTATTAAAATTAATGTCTATGACGCATTTTCGAAAAGCTTTGTAGCAGGGCATAACTTTGCTGCTTGTAACGCCAAGACTTAAGCCCGTACGTAGTAGTATTGGCCTTCGGCAGATTCAATATATCTTTTCCTCTCAGTGTGTATACACTTTGTCTAAGTTCGAGTAATTCCTTTAGGCACTCTGGAGAGAGGCCTGAGCCAGCACACATCGCGATAAAACATCATGCGCATGCGCCTTTGATGAGCCGGTCGCGCGCGCATCTCCCCAGTTTGCCACCGAACTGAAAGAAAACAGAGGCAATACACGCCTTTCATAAGTTTTACTTCCGGTCACGAAGACGAGGCTCCAGGTGGTTTGAAATCCAAGATGGCGGACAACTGCTCAGTCTCGGCTAGAAAGTACCTCCGAAAAGGACTCGAAAAGTGTGTTATTTAGTAGATCGTACCTGAATTTGGCTTCAGAATCACTGTATTTATGTTCATGTATAGTCTACCGTATATTAACTGATGATTTGCATGAAAAAACGTCCACGTTTTGGGCAAAATACCGAAAGAGCGCGGATGAAACTTTTAAACTATTAACTTTTGTTGAAAATTTCCACAGATCAGTACCACAAAAAGCACACGCCGTATGAAATACTGCATTGCTGTGTACACTATGTACTGGAATAACTCTTGAGACGTGATTTGTAGTGTAAGCCGACCCAAAATTGAGAAAGAGTATGGCTGATACGGTTGCTTGAAATATGACTAACTTATGGTTGTTCAGTTAACGTACAACTTTGAGGGAAGTGGGGGTTTCTTGGTGTTACAGATCATCTCATATGTAACACAAAGAAAACTATTGTCTTCTAAAGCAAAACAATACCCTGAAATACAAAGAACCCTATCCCCAGAAACATGAATCAAACAATGAATCTGCTTCACAAGAAGCACCCAGAAAAGTGATATTTGAAGTATGCGGGCATCAGGCGTCGTATTGGGCACAGGCATTCCCGGAAAACTATGTTCCCTTGGTGTCAATGTACTTAAGAGAAGATAAATCATCAAGCATAATTCTGGCTCTTGGAAACAATGATAGCTACAGCTACCAGAATGAATAAAAGACAGTTGATGATATTCAATCAATGGGCATCAGTCAAACGATGAAAGTACAGATTCAACCGACCGCTATTGAAAAACCTGCTCGTTTTTCTTCTTCAAGGAAATAAAAAAAAATATTAGTTTCTACACAGGATTCTCATCTTCTAAAATATTTCAGGTCTAGTATGATTTTTATAATGTTTGAGAGAAGGGAGAAATATCATTTACTGAAATAAATGTTTAATTGAGGCTAGCAGTAATATGGGAAGGGAATACCACTTATAAACAGTGGCTATACAGGTCAATAAAAATATGAAAACATTAAGTACTAAATAAATTGTAACAAACATATTAAAACTATTAATTGGTAAAATAGGTGTTAACTAAGTGGTGGTTGAAGGTGATATTAAAATTAGTCCACATGAAACTGGGGGAATCATAAGATGAGTGATAATGTGTGTATGGATAGCAGGGTTTTAGCCCAGAAGGTTTGGGGTAAGGTGAAGCAAAATCAGAAATCAGAAAGGAAAATTATGAGTAGTGAATGCATATATATTCGAGTGAGAGCTGCTAAATAAACAATAACTGATATAACAATGTGGTGGCCTGATGATATGAGAGTGAAGGGAGTGGGGGAAATTGCTTGGGGAAAGGAGGGCATTGGCACTCCTGCCCCATCTCCCCTTATTTGACTGGCTAAACCCTAGATAGGGTGAGCTAATATACCACACAGAGCATGCAGGGATAGGGGAATAGGAACCACTACTAATTACAATCGGTTTGTGCTAAGCTTTTCATTATATATAATTATCAAATTATCAATAATTGCACAAAAGAATATTCTGTACAAAATGGTAGTGATTAGAAATTTTAATTCCATTCAAAAAGCCCAAGCAGTGTCCAAAAGCCTCTGCTAGATATATTCTAACTACAAATAAACTTATTTTAATGGTATATGAATAATAAAATCAATACCGTATGCTGTTACACAATAATGTAAGTGATACAAAGTCAGGGAATATACATTGAAGGGTAGGGTATGTATGAATTGTATACAATGTGAAAAAAGGGTATGACAAAATAGAATTGACCATATAATGGGTAGGGATAGGGGAAGGAAAACATGCTATCATTTTTTTTAATGTAAAAGTTCTGTACAAAATTTAAGTGAAAACGGCTTTGGGGAACTATGAACGGATAAACCATATTCTAACTGGAACTATGTCTGGATGGTTATCCAGTATAATGGCTGCTGTTTCGGTATACTCGTTGCCTGCATCTTATCAGTTGACTCCAGCTTTTTCCAGTGTTCGTTTTCTGTTAGGTGAACAGTAGTTACATTTCCCATCGATAGCACTTCACTTGCTGTATTAAATAGCAAAAGAGACTGAAGAGATTAGATATCATGACATGAGCTTATTAAACAGCCTATCAGAAATAAACTAAAATTTGCTTTGCACCTCATAAATCACTTTGCCTCAATTTTAGACCACAATACTAATTTATTTTAGGCAGAAGATATTTTCGACTCCTTTAAGTTAGCTTAGATATCTTCGACGGAAAGATGCCCCTGAAATAATTAATATCGATCCCTGTAAGATGCAAACGTTTTTTTAGATTTGCAACCTGTCGGGTGTACATTGTTCGGAAATGACTGATGACTTGATCAAGTAGAAAAGTACTTTTCTGTGCGCTAAACAATATACTAAAATAATGCAGACTACACATGGACATAAATACAGTGATTGTAAAACCAAACACAGGTATGATTTACTGAATAACATACTTTTGGGAGTATTTTCGGAGGTACTTTCTAGCTGAGACTGTGCAGTTGTCCGCCATCTTGGATTTCAAACCACCTGGAGCCTCGTTTTCGTAACCGGAAGTAAAACTTATGAAAGGCGTGTATCACCCCTGTTTCTAATTTTAAGTACGAACGCGTGAATATGTAGAAGTTATTGACCAAGCGTGAGGTCAAGATGGGGGGATATTGGTCGAGTTCATTTTTTGCGTTTTTACTGATGGACCGAGACGGAGTCGAGGTCCATAAAAACGCAAAAAATGAACGAGGCTAATATCCCCCCATCTTGACCGAACAAGCTTGGTCAATAAGGTTTTTATTATATGGCACAAATGAATAAAATCACACTTTGACACACGCGCCAGGAACCCATTGCGTGGTAAACTGAAGAGCGAATAGAAATCAATCTAAAATTAGTCTCGACGACTTTTCACTTGAAGTTCAACCTTGTGGCGTTCAAAACAGTTTGTTTTCCGACGTTAGAAAATGTGTTTTTATGGATGAAAACTGACCTGTACTTTACTTCAGATGTACTGAGTTTCAATGACAACTTCATCAGGAAGGCCGAATGCATTAACTAGAAACAAAAATGTGCATATTTGTGGAAGATTTGAAAGTTGAAAACCGGCGTTGAAATCACTCGAGTGGCGATAACTCAGATAAGCACACTGCAAAACTTAACAAATAGAGCTGTAGAAGAATACAAACAAACTTGTAAGTATTAATCTAGTAAATACTCTTAATTTGTAAGCCATTTACCAAATGTAAATGCTGAATTTCTTAGCTCATACAATATAAAACCTGCTTTCTTTGACGAAACTGTGTGCTAAGCTTTACTCGTTTCCGTAATAATTTTATTTCTTTGTACCACGATTGTAGTAGCATTGTGAGGTAGCCGAACTTTTCTTTGTGTTTTTGAAGTCACGGCCATTTCAGCTTCGCTATAGTTTTTTTATCTCCGTAAGTCCAGCTTCGTTCAATTCAGTCGCTTTTGCTGCAGTTGTTTTCATCCAACTTGCAAGAGCCAGAAAAAACTGCATTAATCCCTCTAAAAAGGTGAATTTTAGCTGTAAACGAAAAGGCAGAACGATTTTTAAATTAGTATTTGCCTTCATGTCACAAATTGTTTAGTTTCTTTCAAAATGTATGGGTTCTATCGCTATTTGTTTACGAAGAATTGTGAGCGGTTTTGTAAAATCCTGAGCGGGCAAGATGGAAAAATCTTGCCCGCTGAGCAACCAATCAGATTGCAGCATTCAGAGTCATATTGCCCGCTCACGGAGCTGCCATGTAATAAATACATATATTATATATGTATAACATGTATATATGTGAAATGTTTCGAGAAAAACAAGAAAAGTACTAAGCGGGTTCAGAATGCAACAAATGTTTATCTTTATCCTTGACTGGTTTTAAGAGTAATGATTATCATTACTTTAAACTCGAGATCGTGTTGCTGTCGGCGATGTTAGAACCTTGCCCTTCTCGCCTCAGCTCCTATATGTCGTATGTGCCACATAAATCCTAGTTCTAATTACTTTCAATACCAGCACAGGCGGCAATGACTGTGTTATTTCAGTAACGTTTTCCTATGAGACGCATTCATTCTTAGACCACCAATCCATCCATACCTACTGACCGTCCTCGTAGAATATTATCGTCGTCCTCCTTCTCTCTCTCTTACAAAGATGGAAGAATGCGGAAGGCACTTCTTTCCCCAGAAGCCGAATACATCCTACCTTCTCTGTCATCTAAATTAGGTGAAATAAATGATACCAAGACGTCCATCTCCGATTCAACATCAGAAAATAAGACCGTCAGCTGACGTTACCTCTTTACTTCAGCATCTACTACATATAAACCTTCCATCACCCCTAGTGACCCTCCCCGTTCAATATACCCTTCCCTCTTTCTTTTTTACCTGGAGATGAAAGGGCCAAGGAAGGCTTCTCTTCCCTGTAAACTTCAGATCGATTCTTAGGTGAAATAGCGTCGACTTCAATCTCCTGTTCAAGGCCAGCAAGGAAGTTAGATGGGGGTTCCCACGCACGAAAAATGTCACGTCGTTGACGGCGATCTGCTTGTAATGTCAAACCCTGTGTATGGAGAATTTCTTCTTTAGATTCCAGACTCAAAATCAAAGTCCTAAGTCTCAAGACTGAAAATCCAAATCCGAAGACGCAAGACTTACGAACCAAGATCCAGGATTAAAGATCCAAGTATCCTCAAGGTAGAAAAGATGTCTTAAAATACAGAGTAAGAATAACAACAAACGGTAGGACACTTGCCAACTCTCAAAACTTACATTTTCATTCTCAAACGGATGGTGAGTTGAGCTGGAGCTCGTACGGCTTGATCTCGTCTTCTTCCACCTTCGCTTGGATGATGTGGCCGCCATATCTGCTGTGGCTTCCTGTATATTCACAGTGACCTGCACGTGGCTGCTGTCTCTGGCTCCATGTGGAAAAGATGTTCCAAGCGAGTCGGAAAACTCTCCACGTGTGTTTACTTCGCTGTTAGTTCCCACGTCTGGAGCTTCTTTAACCACGATATATTTAACGCTGTTACGGCGATCCCTCCTTCGAGATGGTAAAGAGTGCGGATTCTATGCAGCATCATCAGGTTTTTCAGCATCGAACTTAGCAGACTTGTCTCGGCTAAACGGTATCCTCCCTCCCGTACTTCAATTTTCAGACGAAATCTTGATTTCGTTTTTTCCTACGCTTTGTCGTTTTTAAGGAGGCAACATCCGCCCCGGATGAAGCGCCATTTCCACTCTTTGGAGACTTGGAAGAAGTCTCGAGTGCATGCAGAGCACTCTATGCAATCAAATGACCGTAAACCTCCTTCTTGAAAACGAGCCCGGTAGGATGAGGCTTCGCCGAACATCTCGCGCTCGAATCCTTGGCTGTTGCCAGTGTTGGACCGGAAGCGGAAGGTACCGAAGTACCATCACGACCGGATGCTTCTTGTCCTTCCGGTATAGCGCCGAGTTCAGCTACTTGGCTCTGTCCTATTTGAAGCAAGTGTTTCGCTTGCCGAAACATGTCGTTGAATGATATCTCACCTCCAACAATTTCCGATGAAAGAATTGCGAGTGGGAACATCGATTAGGATTGATTACAGTATCATTACGTCACAAAGATAATTAGCCCACGCGCGAGCATTATCATATTTGGGAAATTACCCAGGCTCACGCGCGCATACTAACTTCTTGTAATTATTAACCGAGAACGAGGTCTTTACGGTGGGTCTTCGCCTGTTAATATAAACAATATAAAATGTTGATAAAATATGACTAAGATATTACTGAGATGTATATACCCTGGTTGCCAGAGGTTCTAGGTTTTTGACGGCGCTTCGCGCCTTAACCTAACCTAGAAAACACTTAGAACCTCTGGCAACTAGGATAAGATGTATAGTGATAACAGTACTAAGGATTACAATTTGGCTCGTATCTATTGTAAAATTAATGAATGGAGTCTGTCGGCAGCGCAGTTTTTTAGACATCCTTTCGGATATCCTTTCGACACAGATTTTCAGCAAAGGTTGCAGAGTTCCTAACATTTACAGGTACATGTACATTATTGAACACGGATGAACTGGTATCCTGGAAGGTGCAATTTTCAAGTGGGACCTTTAACTGTTTAGTGCTGGCTGACCGTAGTGTTCTATTGGGTATGTACAATTCTAATGGAAGGCAAAGTGGCCAGTCACTATAATGAAGGGCCTTATATATACAAGCTTTAACGAGGGAAATTTTCTGTGTTCTAAGACGGCCCGGTAGCCAACAAAGTTTTAAGATATCAGTTCTACTAGCATAACGATTGAGAACAAAACCAGCAGCAGCAAGTTGGACACGCTGTAAGCGTTATTTGACAAGATAGTCAGGAATTGGGTGTGGCACTACATCATTAAAGTCAAACTTTGGTAAAATGAGACTTTCAACTAAATGCTTCCTAAGTATGAAATGCGCTAAATGTTTCAGTTTTCTAATGATGGATAAAACAGAATAACAAGATGATAGAGTAGAGTTTACATCATCAGTCCACTTTAAGTGATGTTGAATTTGTGTCCCGAGAAGGCGAGCAGAAGTAACTCTTTCAAGCTGTTTGCCACCCACAGAGAGACGAATGGTAGTCATCTAGATTATGAACCCGGGAGAGCTGAGCAGTGGAGAACAGCATGACTTTCGTTTTTTGGGGATTAAGTACGAGGTTAGAAGCGACGGACCATGATGTTAATTGATCAAGGGATATTGTAGCCGGTCCTCGCACTCTTTAACTTTCATGGGCTTGCCGTGAGTGTATATAGTAGTGTTATCGGCATACTGATATGATGTCACCAACTTCATACGATCAGATTAGGTCATTAATAATACCAGAGTACGGACCAAAGACCGAGGTATGAAATTTCCGTTAAAGACCGAGCGGACGAGGTTAATAAGATGTTTATTATATGGCACATTTTTTAGTTGGAAAACAAAAACAAAAATACAAAGCCGAAAGTTAATATTTTACATCCGGTTGGCGCGCGCGCGTCTTGATTGTAGTTTTCGCGCTCTTTCGAGTTTTGTTCCACGACTCAAACCACAAAATGAACACAGTCATGATAGGTTCTAATCTATATTATAAAATAGTTTCTATAGTACGCGCGCTCTGATTGGCTGTAAGCCGCGTGTTTCTATAACTCTATAGAAACATAGACAGTTGAGCGCGCGCTTGAGCTAGTTGTGAGAATTGACGTTTTGGTTATCAAATTAAGAGAGCGTTTCCGTGCTTTTATTCGTGTATTTGATAAAGGAAATAGAAAACATTTTCCCCTTGTTTCTATAGGGTTATAGAAACACTTGTGGAAGTTTGGAAGAAGTCAAAATAGCTGTGGAAACACTCGCCCTTCGGGCTCGTGTTCCCATTGCCATTTCTCGTTCTCCCAAACTCCCACTCGTGTTTCTATAACTCTATAGAAACACGGGAAATGTTTGCTATTTCTTAAAATGCTCAGATCCACGCTATTTTGAAGAATTTATCTGTATGATTACTTCTGAAGGCAACACCGTTTTATTGTTGATGAATTGAGACGGAATAAGTTTTTCTAAAGAAAATATAGGGCGAAAGGACGAATACATCTGTCAAACTGAAGACAATCTTCATCGATAATTTATCGATCAACACTCGTCACTTGTTTTGCGAACCTTGAACAATTTGTACCTGGCTATCAATGTTTGCAGCCAGCAAATCTCGCTTGGCTGTTTTCCTCAGAAGTACCGTACCGCGGGAAAGGGACTGCCGTGGACAACGAGAGAGGTGTTGGAGCTTTGTAAGTTTGTGTACAAGATATTTTCGCTTTGCAGCCAAAAAATGGACGTGACTTTTCGAAGCCCTTATTCCAAAGGATATTGAATAGCCTTGGGGAATTTTCATCAGAGAGGAATCTTTAGGTACTATTTGAAAACACGAAAGCCGGTGTTCCAGGCTCATAAAGTCGTATACTTCACCGCTAACTTTGGGAATGTCCGATGAAGAACTTGGATAACAGGTGGTCGAAGTCGGCTGGAGGTAAGGTTGTAACTATTACGTTTTCCTTGTTTATCGACTCCAGGAACCGACAGAAGGTTTATATGTCACTAGCTATTTTCTTTACGGAACTTTTCTGTTTATTTACGAACCTCTCGATTCCTTGCTGGCTGTTCGCAATTGTGTTCGGGGTCTCCACCGGCCTTTGCCGTTAGCCATGTTGTTTTTGTTCACTAAAACGTTGCTTTCTATTTCAGTAGGGTAATACATTTCACTTTCGGAATATTCTTTCTTGCTCATTTTGCCCTTTCTCTCCGTTTTTCTCTAAAATTATGACAGTTCCGCTGTAAGTTTGCCGGGCATTTAATGCACTAGTCAATTGTAACCACCCACCCCCGCGACATGAGGGGAAATAGCGGGGAATTCACATTTGGGAGGTAGCAAATTTCAGGTATTTCCCCCTCTCCCTGAAGAACAATATAATCATATTATAAACAAGAGACAAGCTAAGGATTCCTCTCAAGTAATGCTATAAATTATAAATACTCGATCAAAAGATCAAAAAAGTTCGAGGCTCGACTCAAACATTAAGGCAGAAATGGGACAGGACTTAATTTGAATTTAAAAACTACAATTGACTAGTGTATTTTCTTTTATATCAGGAGCCCATAACAGGAGCGTACATATCTCCTATACAGTTGTCACAGCGTTTTTACAAGTTGGGCTATTTTTAGATTATTTTCCCCACCAATTGGTGGGATGCACCGTGGCGGACAAAAGATGCCTCATGAGCTACTTTTGTTATACCAAACAACATGGCTGCTACACTTTTGTGATTTGATTCCCTTAGGAACGATTACAAACCAACAATAGCCGGAAACCGCTCTAAAAATAACCTAACTTGTGAAAATGCTGTGACATAGGCCTAGTATGCGGGATGGACGCTCCTAGTTATGAGTTCCTGCTTTTATGTTGCACTTACTCATACAACAACCCTAACCCTAAATAAATAACATAAATAATATAATATAATATAATATAATATAATATAATATAATATAATATAATATAATATAATATAATATAATATAATATAATATAATATAATATAATATAATATAATATAATATAATATAATATAATATAATATGATATGATATGATATGATATGATATGATATGATATGATATGATATGATATGATATAATATAATATAATATAATATAATATAATATAATATAATATAATATAATATAATATAATATAATATAATATAACATAACACCCTTGCCAGCTATATTTTTAATAGACAACATCTAATTTAATCCAATAAAGTAATATTTAATTTTTACCACTTCTCAAGATGCACCATAATATTGTTCTTAGATTTTGCCACTCTTAGTTCGACTTTCTGGGAATATCTTAAATGGTTTTTGAAAAGAGACAGAGATGGAATTTAATTTGTATGCTTTTTCTAGCCTTATACAATATCAATTTATAACTTTTAAAAATGTAATTTATTGGAGTTTCTGCCTATACTCCCAAAATAATATTCACTATATTCGATTCAGGTAATAATATATCAAACTCTTCCAACCAGTCCCTTATTTCAAAATATAGATTTTTATATTCTATACATTCAACAAATAGATGGTCTATCGTTTCTGAATACAAATAACAAAATGAGCAACTACAAGGAGACTCCAGCAATATAAACCGATAAAGTTCACGATTGAGATATAGGCAGTTGTTTAGTATTTTATATTGAAAACTTCTCGTATAAGTATCGTTTATAGTTTTGTATATTCTACTATAGACTGCATCCCAGTCCGGTGGGGACATTAGATTGATCCGTCTACATATATGTCTCTGAGAAAATGGTAATCGAAATTTCGCGTTAATTAACCACTGATAAATCTGTTTTGTTTTAACCTTGTCAATTTCAATTCCATCCTTACTCAGATATAAATAATAACACTTTATATAATGAGGATATGCAGATAACGCCTACACTTGTTTCCAATCTGGTCCTCCTAACTGTTATATACCAAGCCCGGGGGGGGGGGGGGGGGGGGGGGTACTTACATGAAAAATGGGTATGTATGACCCTGTTTGACCCAATCCGAGCTCCAAAACCCTGATTGCCCCTTCTTTAAATTGTTTTCAAAACACGGTCGGATATATATCCTGGCCGGTATACCACGTACCGGGATTTCATGCAAAATACGGAACATTTCAAGTCGGGACGTGGCATTGGGTAAACAAATCAGCAGATGAAGTACATAGATAAGTACTGAAGTACGAATTAGCGGCGTCACGATGTATGGGAACCTCAGTGCTTGCATGTGGGCAGGCGATCAAAATGCGGCAACAGAAGTGTAATTTATGTTAGTTGAGGTACGAAATTCACAGAAATGAATATTTTGCTGGCACGGAACAGAAGCCTGGGGAGAGTAGTGCTGAGAATTATGGGTAATGTAGTATGCCATAAGTAGGTGACCTTTAAGAGGTTGAATTCATTCTAGGTCAGCCTTGCTACCTTGCTTCATTTTGGAAGAAACCGAAGTTAAAAAGAACACCGAACGCAACAACGAAGACCTCAATTCTCAGATGTGATTATTCTTGTAAAGAACTATGGCAGCTCTTAAAAGGTTTAATGACTCACAAAGTGCAGCAGAACAGATTAGAGAAATTAAGCAGACAAAAACTTCAGGTGGAACGCCCTCATTCAAAAAAAAAAGAAAACCAACGAGGAACAGTACAAATCCGCTAAAGCAGTACTAGAAGCGGTCAAACATGAGGAGGAGGAGAAAACTATCTACAGAACAGAAGCGATAGTTGTGAAATTGCCTAAGCTTTTCACATCCTCCAGAGCCTAACATCAAAGAGCGAGGGAAACTCCAAGCCATAATCTGGTTCCCAGATTACCACTTTATACTACACAGACGACACAATCGGAAAACCCACAGAAATGCTTGCTACACAGGCTATATGGACGCTGGTTGGCGAATTGTCCTGACTTCCTTGCCGCTCGTCAAATGCTCCATAAACGACTAGGCGAAAGTGTCGACATTTACGAAAAAGGTGTAGTATGTTCCGGTTTACTGGAATTCTTGATTTTGTCATTGTGAGTTCCTTAGAGGTTGATTCTGGTATTAGTATACGTAACGTACCAAAGGTTGAATGTCAACAACTTGAAAACATTAATACTAAATTTTAAAACTTCTCAGAGGCGCAACTCTGTTAGGGGGATTTACGTAGAGCTTTTAAACAATGGGCGGCAATGGTGTGCCTCGGTTTAATTGTTTTATATGTTGTCTACCTTGGCTATAGCTACTTATTGCTGTTTTTGTACATTCCTGGTCCTTAAAAGGCACAAAATAATAAGTAGGCTCTTGAAGAAGCCGTGTTTGTAGAAGAAGCGATTAACGAACTATTGTGTCTTGATTGTATTTCAGAAGTGTCAGACCAAGTCGAATATTGTTAACCATTATCTGTTTCTTTTCAGAAGTCCGTAACTTAATTCTAGATCTTACACATACAAATAATTGTATCTATATAAGAACAAGTTTAGATGGGAAGATGTGTCTGTCCTCAAAGGAATTTGTTAAGCCTGGAGCACTTCATGTGCAGTCTTTCGACTTGAAAGCGGTTATTACGACGTAGTAATTTTTGAAGAACAAACGACATATTGGTTGTTTTCGTGGATATTTACAGACGAATCGCGCGCTTTGCCTTTCGTTTTCAGTTCAATACCATATTTCGTTAAGGTCGAATTCCTCAAAACTGTTAATTAAAAAGTGGAGATCTGAAGGAAATCTACTGTAGTGTATATATACTATGGACTTGTAGTAACATTCAGTTATATTCTAGCACGGCAAATCGTCAGTTTACAAGTGCATTCCGATCTGTTTAAGTTCGGTTCCTATCTAATGAAGTTAATTCTCATTGGAAATATATTTGGTGCCCTAATTAATTTAATGCTTCAGATGCTACCATTTCTGCTAAAGATAAAAGAATTCAAAGCTTGTCAAAAGATCTTACCGCAGTGTTCGATTCATTAAGTTCCACATTCCATGTTAAGAAAATTGGCAATATTTTGCGGCAAAGTTATTTCAGTTCTAATTGCGTGCAATGGGGAATGTTTCTAGACTTATGACAAGGAATATTCACGCTGTTATCACTCTCCAATTCCGCTACCAAATCAGCAGTTGTATGTTACTCGGCTTATTCTGTCTGTTATAGAACTTAGGTCGTTAATAAACTTAAAGGTATCCCTTTATGGCCTGTTAAACATAGACTGACCGAGTCTATTTCAGTGACGCATCCGCTACAGCATGTGGAAGTACATTAGACTTTGAAGAAAGGTTTTTCCACCAAAATAGGTCAGAAATTGAAATGTCTCAAATTTCTACTTAATAGTGCCTGTCTGTCTCCCTGTCTGTCAAAGCGTTTGCTCATAAACTGTGTCATGGCTTACAGACATTTATATAAATGTAGCCAAAATTGTCATGAACGTTCTAGGTGCCATATCTACATTTCATCATTTTAGATATTTATCACAGACCTATGGATTCCTAGATAGCTAAATTGTTATCCAGAAGAATTAGTAGAATAATAGATTATGACGATTATACTATTAATGATGACGGATTTCTTTGTATTGACCATTTATGGGGTCAGCACACGTGCGATAGGTTCGCATGCTTGTTACAAGGCTAAGGTGCCAAAGGCTAAGGTGCCAAAGTTTAATACTCATTATCAGCAACCACGAACTTGCGGGGTAAATGCATTTTACAGACAATGTAAACAACGTAGCCAAAATTGTCATGAATGGATCTGAGGTCCCGGCCTATCTGCAGTTTCGGTATCGCTTTAGATATTTATCAGACCTGTATCAGGGAATAAGTTTGGAAGCACAATGGATTCCAAGATAGCTAAATTGTTATGTTGAAGAAATTAGTAGAATAATAGATTATGACGATCATCGATACTATTAATGACTACGCATTTCTTAGTATTCACCATTTATGGGGTCACGTGCGATAGGTTCGCATGCTGTTACAAGGCTAATTTGTTGAAATTTAATACCAAGTATATATTATAAACCACGAACTTGCGGGGTAAATGCATTTTACAGACAATGTAAACGCAGACAAAATTGTCATGAACGGCTCTGAAGTCCTATATGGGGTCCGTACACGTGCGATAGGTTCGCATGCTTGTTTCAAGGCTAAGGTGCCAAAGGCTAAGGTGCCAAAGTTTAATACTCGGTATTATTGACCACGATATTGTGGGGTAAATGCATTTTCCCAGGATAGGGAGTTATGACAACAATTGCTTATGTCAGCCTGTCTATCTGACTTGTAAAGTAATTGATTACACGAGTAAGTAATGCTAGAGGCATGGTAATTGTACCGCTGTGAAATTGGGTCATTTCTGGCCTGTACTTTGTTCAGATGGGATACATTGGAGTGATTTCGTCCAAGATTGGGTAGTTTTAAGCAATAAATAATCCGGAGTTGTTTATGAGAGGTAAAGCCAATTAACAATTGCATATTTGCCAATAAATGTTTAAGTTTTTCAACTAGGAATGGTGTTATGTTTCTGCACCTGAGATTTTGAAAGAATTTGTGTAACACGTAATCGCTGAAAATGTGTTTTCAGTCGGCCCTAAAGGGGTACCCTGAAGGGGTGTATCAGGCATTGTGGCCACGCCCTGAATGGGCATTATAATCTTACCATGTTATGAAATTTATCGATACTTCAATACTGACATGGTTTTTGCCATATCACTGCTTTCACTGTATGCCCTTATTTTTTGTCTGTTTCATTTATCTTTCTCCAGAAGTTGCCAACGAGTTGTGGTTATCAGACATTAACGAGTTGTGGTTATCAGACATTACCAGTGATAGAACCAAACAGCTAAAGGAGAACCTGAAATAAAGCAGTTCAAGCATCCAGATCCAGAGGGACTACTGAAGCCTACCTTATAGCATTTAATAGATGGACATTATTTGCACATGAATTCTTATAAGTAAAATCTGTTTTCGCCAATCCATTTCATTGGCGCTATATTTACAGTATTTGATAGAGACATCCAAGTCTACATCTAGCATAAATCGCATTTTGTCCAGTTATTAAGGTTCTATATACATATATATGTCTAAGGCCGGAATTAACGAAATTCCAGTGATATTTTATTTGGGTCCATAAGCAGAAACGCCTTTTGTGTATGAAAAAGCATGTTAGCTACTCTACTTTAGGGGATCGTTTAAGAAATTATTTAAAGATATTGTCCCCGATAATTCCAAATTTAGTACACATTACAAAAGGTCTGGCGGAGCATTTTCAGCCGCTAATTCTCGTATCCCAGACAGAAACTTCCAGCGGCATGATAGATGGAAATATGTTAATGCTAAGGTCACGTCAGTGGCAAAGGCTAACGGGTTCACCCCTCGGGCCCTACCTTTGTAAATCTATATGCATGTTGGGCTCGGCTGACCGACATGCCCAAGTATCCTATGTGATTGTGTGTGTCTGAATTGTGTAGTGGAGGCAAAATGTGTAATTTATGTTAGTTGAGGTACGAAATTCACAGAAATGAATATTTTGCTGGCACGGAACAGAAGCCTGGGGAGGGTAGTGCTGAGAATTATGGGTAATGTAGTGTGCCATAAGTAGGTGACCGTTAAGAGGTTGAATTCATTCTAGGTCAGCCTTGCTACCTTGCTTCATTTTTTTTTTTTTAAATGATTGGATCGAGAAGCCGGAGGCATAACGAACATTAAGGGAAACCATTCTGGCTAGGTTAGATTCGTCCGAGTTTAATTTAAATCGGCATAAGATTGTATTTATCATATCGGAATAAATGTATTTAGATGACCTCAGCTCCCAGAGTTGGCGGCACTGCATTGGTGGGAGTATACGTTCCCGTTTAGTCCACATAGTGGTTTTGGGTTTTCGTATCCGGCAGTGTCGCAATAATAGTAGTAAATAGAGACTAAAAGTTGAAGAACGAATACCTGTAAGCTATTATGAGCAATTATATGAATAAACGCTGTTGGGCTCGGCTGACCGACATGCCCAAGTATCCTATGTGACTGTGTGTGTCTGAATTGTGTAGTGGAGGCAAAATTGTCTTTTTTGACATAGTAGCTAAAAAAATGAACTGCCTAAAAAATACTGAACCCCGACCCTGACTGCACCCAAATTATACTCAAATCCTGACCCTGATCTGCCCAAATCAGGTCAAAACCCTGACCCTACTTGCCCAAACTGAGCTCAAAACCCTGACCCACCTGGGCGGCACATACATAATACGTCACAAACAGGAGTACCCCCCCCCCCCCCCCAGGATACCAAGATAGAAACAAAATAAGTAATATACATTATTGGGAAGATATGAGAAATATTCACTAAAATGTTAATCTTCTCTAAGTCATTTTGTGCAATTAAAAATAAATTTGGAGAGCGCGAACATTTTTAAATTTCCTGTTGAATTCAGTCATAATTGTCAAAAACAGGCGACAATTTTTATGTCGTTAAAGATATGCTAATTACATGCGTGACGTCAAGTAGTTTGCACATTTATATTTGGCTTCGTAAATAAAACAAAATACAGTGCGTTTTGTTGTCTAATTCTCATTCTAAATATGTAATACTTGAGGGGCCTTGCCATCTGTCACATTTCTTCTCAAAGAAGCCTTGCTGCCGGCCTTATTTTTACTTTTGTGAAGATAAATGTGCAAGTCATGAATGTGATTAGCATACTTTAACGCATGATTTTGACAATTACGCATGACTTCAACACCAAAACAAATAATTTCCTCGCTCTCCAAATTTATTTTTAATTACACAAAATGACTTAGGGAAGACTAAAATTTAATGAAATAAAATAAAAACAGGGTCGATATTTTCACTTCACAGGCACTTTAAGAAATTTAAGATCAAAGAAATCATTCGGACTGTTACGAAGAATACAGTTTTACCAGATTTAGTAGTTAAGGATGAAATACCAACATAGTTCCGATTCATGGACTTAATATTATTCCAGAAGTATTTAGTGTTATTTGTTTGCAGTGAAGCTCCAATAGTCCAAGAGAAGGTTAAACCCTCGTTCCTGTTAAAATCGGTACAAGATAAGACCTCGATTGACTGTACTAGATGCTAATATCAAATATTATAAATGTATAACATTACATAAAAAGCCCAGGAAAAATATGGTTAAAGAAAGCGAAAGAAAGTACTGTTAAGCCGGGCTCACTTCTTAACAACGTTAAAAGAAAGCAAATATTACATATTTTAAACTGTGATCAATTGAAGCTCCGATCATGCCATTTAGCTGCAGAGTAATCTTAGTGTTTCTTGGTTACCCGCAGCTGCCTCTCATTCAGTTAGAAAGAAACAATTTTTCACATCAGAAATGCACTTTGGTTGACAATCATAGTGACTTTGCGCTAAAATCAAGGGCACCAAACGAGGACTTTTTGAAATTCGTTTGAAACCAGTTGTCTGCAGCTTATCTAGCCATTTTAAGGCGCCTACTATGTCTTTTGACGTATTCTAGAAAGCTATTAGCTGTTCGGATTTTCTAGGTGGAAATCGCGTCAACCGAAAATACTATGGCAAAATATTCCCAGCCTACGAATTTGTTAGTAGTCTAGAACAGAAACAATAATTTTCTAGCCCAAGTAACTTCATGTTGCAAAGTTTTGTGGAGGTACGATTTTTTTAGGGATTCTTTTTCCTTTAGGCAATTCTTATATAGGGAATGAAAATGTGCTGTTCTGACTCTATTGATCAGACGAATTGGGACGTACGAATATTTTAGGGGAAACCTTTTAGTCTCCCCTTTCTTCTATAATTTTCTAGGGATTGAAAACAAATTTTCTAGCCAGTATTTCAGAAAACAATTTTCTAGGGAAATTTTTTTCAAATCCGAAAGGTTTAGCCTAACTTACTCTCCCGAACAGCTTTTTAACCGAAAACTTCGTTGGGTGCCCTTGTAAAATGTCGACAGCTTGTCAAAGGGTAAATATTTTAAAGAATCATACCTCTACCAATTGAAGCCTGAACCATGCGGGTATTTTAACACGAACCATATATTACAAAATTAATGATGACGGTAATTAACCCATATGATGTGAAGTCGCTTTGGAAAACGTATTTACCTTAAAGATCGGAGAGGATTTTAAACGTCTTCAATTGAAGAGTCCAATGATATCCCAGGCCGGTCCAGTAGCATAATTTCTGTCATATTGATTGAGCTTTGGGCCACATTTCTTATAGAGAAATTTCCGATGTGTTTATTCGATTAGAAGCAAGGAAACGTTCCATGCAAAACATTGCTTGCTGGGGAAACTACAAACAATTCTTCACATCGCTCGACGGTTCTGGCTGCCAACTCTTATTATTTTAAACCAGGTTCGTTTAAATGAGCTTTTACTTGAAGGATATTGATAATTGATATAAAACCTAAGGTGCTCAGATTAACAGCCGTTCTGTTTCTGTTTTCCCCTCTAGCTGTTGCTACAAGACAAACATAGCGAAGGTAAATTGCGAACATCAGTCGTTGTGTGAACGCGATAGTGAGAATGCACACTGACAAAGCCGGAAAAAGTTTGCCAAAATCAAATAGAAGTAGAGAGAGAAAGTAGTAGTTTATCGTTTAATACCATGCAGAGTGTACACAAAAATTACGATGTCCACTCGAATGACTCCATACAGGTGACCTCATTTGTTGAAATAATAAGGCAAATCTTCGCCAAAACTAAAAAAAAAAGATATCTACGAAGATATTAATGGGATTTTACAAGATATTTAAGGGGAAAATCGGGATATTTAGAACTTGTTTTGAGAATTTCCGGAAACGTATTTAGACCATTTTTCGAGATATTTGTATCTAAGCCTATCAGTGCCAAGCATGAGTCGGACCCTCGCGCGCGAACGTCGACCAAACGCGGGAAATCCCGTATTTTCCCGCCACAACACGAGAAGTTGTCTACAGGTACAGGTAGTGTTGAGTTCTTTCTCCATTAAACCTTCCTTATCTTATCGACAGCTTTGCAGGAAGGAGTAATGCGAGAGTTATGGCAGGCCATAAACGGAGACAACATCCTCAACCTCACAAGCTCGTTGAAATTCCTGCACGATCGACCCAGCAGACATCAAAGATATTCTGGGCAGATTTGAAGCTCGAATAGACAGTGGAGAAAATTATGGACATGCAAAGGCTTACCACGTACTATCATGTAAGACGACTGCTGTACGTAGAATAAGCAATGGTTTTGTCAACTTAAAAGGGCTGTCAACCTCCAAATAATCAACTTTCTCATGACAAAAGACAAAAATAACTACTAATGCTAGCAAAGGCTCTTTCTATGGATACTAGAGAAAATTTGCGACAATTTTGATGAAGAATGACAAAGATTCGAGTGGATGAAAAATACTGCTTTTAAGAGAAATTTAATTTAGAGTAACTTGAAATCGGGTCAGTGTAACTGAAATCAAGTTTCTAGAATAAGCTTTTGTTATCCGCTTTAATCTTTGCCATCCTCTGTCGAAAACGTTTGAAAAACATACCAGGGTATGGTATTTTTCTTCTATCTCAGGGTGCTATTTTTGTAGTTTTGTTTTAAAGAAAGTTGAAGGTTCAATTCAATTAACAGTGCCCCTTTAAAGTTGAAAAAGTATTATAGCTGCGGTGAGCAGGCGAGTTGCAGCTGACGTTGCGAGTACTTGCCCATAAGGGAATAGACCTCTTTAGCTTTGAGGTCACATGGTCGGAAGTGGGTAAACATGGCATCAGATTCCCGTACAAACACTGTATTTAGGGTATTTAATGCCAAATAATTTCCGTAAAATCGAATTTCTGAAATATTCCATGATAAGCGTAAGGCGTAAGGCACTAGACAAAATATTAAAGGGGCTATGTCATGGTACTGCGCATGTATCGAGTAATCGATCGTTTAGTGGCTGTTAATTGGATACAAACAGTTAAGCTTCCCTCCCTCAATGCTTGATTGAAAAGATTTTCAATATTTTCCCTGTAGACTGTTTATATACACTGTTTGTTAGTCAAAATCATCTCGGTGGCAAAGCCAGACATTTTCTCCGGATTTGGGGGGGGGATCTTTGAAGACTGGTTGAGGCATTTTGAGCTTTGTGCAGAAATAAACAAATGGAGTGATGTGCAGCGGAGACAGCAGTTGGCCGTGGCTTTACGCGGTAGGGCTCAGCGAGTATACACGACTTTGCCGGTAGCAGCAACAAACTCCAGCTACAAAGAATTGGTATCTGCATTCAAGTCAAGACTGCAACCAGAACAACAGAGGGAAACGTACAAGTTGACATTTGCAAGCCGCTACAGGAAGAGAGGTGAGAATCTTGTGGACCTGGCAACCGACCTACGGCATTTAGCCTTGCGTGCTTTTCCAAACAGAAACTGCTAGACAATCGAAGAAAAGCTGGTCGATCAGTTCATCAGTTCAATTCGATTTCAATTTATTTTTGCTCATATTTGTTTTTATACAATAATCATAAAATACAGACAGAGAACGGAGCTATACTAAGAGTAATATAAGAAATAATAAGAAATGTGTGAGCCTGAGGGCTAAGTTAACCGCTGGGTTTTCTAGTTAGGCCCCAGCCATATTTAGTTAAGTGTTTATAACAGGTAGAGAAAAAAAAGGAGTTTAAGAGTTAACAAAATAATTTTAGAGAATTAGAGAGAGAATAATGATATATAGAAATTATGAGTGTTGCTCTGACAGTATGTAACGTTTCAGTTGTTTTGAAAAGGCGAATGCACTTAAATCCTTCATGTTAGTCGGGAGATCTTTCCAAAGATCAATTGCCATAAAAGAGATCATTTGTTTGCCTGTATTTGTTCTTACTTCTGATTTATAGAGTCCAGCGCACTGGACTCCAGAGAATTACGCCTTGGAGTTAGCCAAACAATTCCCAAGTCTTTGGACGAGGAGCTGTATACTGCACTCCGACTGGAGACTATTTTGATAGTGGAAAAACAAAAGAGTTCAACAACAAACATGGCGGCTTCGGGAATCGATCCCCATTCTCATATGGAGACCGCTGACGTGAATTACGCGGGCACCAACGTCCAGTCCCCCCAGCGTGGGCCTAACCCTATAGAAGATTTTGGAGATGAGTCAACGAGGTGGTAGAAGCGATGATAGGAGCGTTGAATGTTATTACTGTCGACGAAGGGGACATATAAAGAGGGACTGCCTGAAGAAGAAGAAAGATGAGCGAAGAAGACAAGAGCAGGGAAACGGGGGACAGGGCGGGGCCACAAATGCAGTGACCTTGCCCGCTACAGCTGGAATACACGAGACATCAAAGAAGCTGCTGGGGAATGCTGTGCTAGTTGATTGTCTGGTAAATGGTATTGAGATTCGAGCATTGGTGGATACTGGCGCAGCAGTGACTCTGATGAACAGAGATTTGTTCCAAAGGATTCGGAAGAAAGACACAACAATCCATTCTTCTAAGACACCGATCCTCGGGGCTAACAATACTGAACTAGATGTAGTTGGAATTACAGAAGTGACAATACAGCTTGTTGACGTGGAGATTCAACAAGACGTGCAGGTATGCACAAACGTAGCACAGGATATGTTAATTGGCGTGGATTTCCTGAGGCCAAACCGGCATGTCATAGATTTTGAGAAAGGAACATTGTCTGTCGGAGAGAGGGGGACGGGACAAATTTACAAGAATAGTTGGGAGGCCTGCAGGGTATTGCAGTCTCAGAATCAACTATAATACCCCCTAAGTCGATGATCAACGCAAGGTGTTTAAAGGGAGCACTGTGGAAGGAATGGTGGGAGTATTGGAACCGGAACCAAAATTCGAAAATCGATATACCACTGGCATTTCGAAGGTTGTAGCCAAAGTAGCTAAAGGCATGATTCCAGTAAGGGTCTTCAATCCAACATCAGAACCCGCTCGAATTTATCGTGAAAGTACAATACGGGAGGGGACGGAAAACGGTGGTACAGAGTCAAAGCAAGCATGTTACTACATCGTGGAATCCGAGGAGAACGGGAAATCGAAGCAAGGGGCTTTTCATTGTAGAGTGGGTCAAGAAAAAGAATGGGGCATAGGAAAATCTGTGTCAGATGAAGTCAAAAGCAGCATTCATGAAATATTCGCGAGACATCATGAAGTTGTGTCGAGAGGACCAACCGATCTGGGGGAAGTCACAGCGGAGAAACATCGCATTCACACTGGAAGTTCTGCCCCTATCAAGGTTCCACCACGCAGAATTCCCTTCCACCGAAGAGGAGAAATACAGAGTGAAGATGCTGTCTAACGATGTGATAGAAGAGTCAAGTTCTCCTTGGAATTCTCCAATAGTTTTAGTAGCCAAGAAAGATGGCACCAAAAGGTTCTGCATAGATTATCGCAAACTCAACGAGATTAAGAAAAGGGACGTTTATCCCTTACCCCGTTGTGACGAAATCTTAGGAGCACTGGCTGGCTATGCCTATTTCTCCCACTTAGACTTGGTGAAGGGTTACTGGCAGATAAGCGTAGCAGAGGAAGATCGTGAAAAGACAGCTTTTTCGACTCCCGATGGTCACTACCAATTCAGACGGATGCCGTTCGGCTTGACCAATGCACCCGCAACTTTCCAAAGGGTCATGAATTCCATCTTAAATGCATTGACTTGGAAAGACTGCCTGGTCTACTTCGATGACATCCTTATCTTTGCAAGAAGTTTAGAAGAGCATAACAGGAAATTAGAGGCTGTGTTAGACCGCCTTGGCAACGCTGGATTGAAACTTAACCCCAAGAAATGCCAGTTACTGAACGAAGAGACCACGTTGCTGGGGCACGTAGTATCAAAGGAAGGTATCACCACGGATCCTGAAAAAGTCAAAGTGCTGAAAGAATGGCCAGTCCCTTGTAGTATCTCTGAATTACGTTCGTTCCTTGGCTGTTCTGGATACTACAGACAATTCATTGAGAATTATGCGGATATCTGAACCACTTTACAGCTTAGAAAAGAAGAATACCATCTTCAAATGGTCGGATTAATGTCAGGCTGCATTTCACAAGCTGAAGAATAAATTAGTCGAAGCGCCGGTCCTGGTTTATCCACATTTTAACGAACCATTAATCTTAGACACAGACGCTTGTGATGCCAGTATAGGAGCCGTGCTGTCCCAAGTCCATGATGGAGAGGATAAAGTGATAGCTCATGCAGCCAAAGCCTTCAGTAAATCTGAGCGTAATTACAGCACTACCAGAAAAGAGCTCTTAGCGATGGTCTGGGCGATGGAACACTATGAACCGTATCTTTTGGGATCAAGTTTACTGTTCGCACCGATCATCATGCACTGGTGTGGTTGCGCAGATTCAAGAACCCCAAGGGGCAGGTTGCTAGGTGGCTAGAGACACTAGCTGAATCTGAATTCGAATTCGTCGTAGAGCATCGTCCTGGCAGACAACATGGAAATGCAGATGGCATATCAAGACTCCCTTGGCCAGAAGATGACGTAGAGACTGATCCGGGTGATAGTTGTACAGACGAAGTAACCATTCATACCGGAACTGTCAAAAAGGTTCCAGTTGGGACAACATCTGAGGTAGCAGATGAGAGGTCCGATCCTTGGGGCAGACAAAATGTCTATCGTCTTCAGCGGGAAGATCCTGCTATTGGCCAAGCAGTCGTGTGGTTAGAGAACGGTAATAGACCAGCAAGAGAGAATATGACCGGTGCTAGCCCAGAGGTAGGAATTTTTTGGAGCCAATTCGGAAGATTGCAACTAGTGGTTGGGCTATTGTACCGCAAGTACGAGGGCGAAAATGGTATGTCAGAGGTATTACAACTTTGCTTACCACGGCCACTGATCCCTGAAGTTCTTCGTTTGCTGCACAACGTTCTTAGTGCTGGACATCTTGGCATTAATAAAATGGCAGAGAAAGTAAAGGCACGCTACTATTGGAAAGGCTGCATGGAGAGAGGAGGTAGAAAACCACTGTAGAGGGTGCTTACCTCTCGTGAAAGAAATGGAAGATCGGTTACGTAAAGCGCATACATTAGCTCGAGAAAGAACCAAAGCCGCTGCGAAATGATACAAGGATTATTACGACGCACGCTCATCATCCGGAGATCAGTACAAGGAGGGGGCCTTACGAAGTCGTGAAAAGGATTTCGGATGTCGTGTATCGAATACGTGACATTAAGACGCGGAAACGTGTGGTTGTGCATTTCAACAACCTTAAGCCTTACCTAGGAGAACCACAGCCGGTAGGCAATAAAGCCAGTGAAGGAAATACCTGTGAAAAGAGCCCTTCTGTTAGCTCAGAGATACATACACAAGCAACTGAAGACGAGGAAGTCTGGGTTTTGACGCAACCTAGAGAAGAAACTGTGCGAGATCAGGGAGATACAGAAGAAGAAGCAGCGCAAGAGTCGACATCCGAAGTGACTAGAGAGGATCATGTAGGAGATACAGAAGAAGAAGTAGGAGATACAGAAGAAGAAGCAGAACAAAGAACTACCTTTAGGGGAAAGAACCAGTCAAGCCAAGCTGGGTGTTCCCGTCCCCGCCGAACATTGAAACCCCCAGTTTGGATGAAGGACTTTAATTAAGTTGTTCCCTTAAGTTATCATGAACATATTTATATTTTACTGACATTACAGTACTCCTTTAAATACTGGGGAGATAGTGTTAGATAAACGTTACAGTTTAGGAGCTCGCGCACCTAGTTAAATGCGGTTACGATAGTTAGTCGCGAGCATATACGTCGCCAGAGTTTGACCGTTAAAATCAGTTAGTTGTTGGAGCTTCGGAATAAAGACATCTTAACTCTACTCGTCTCGTCTTTTCTCAGTTAGTCCATTTTCCTTATTCATAAAGGCATCCGGCAAAGCGAGGTAGTAGCCCATAACCAGGAGCATCCATATCTCCTGTGCAGTTGTCACGGCGTTTTCACAAGTTGGGCTATTTTTAGATTATTTTCCCCGCCAATTGTGGGTTGCACCAGTGGCGGAACAAAAGATGCCTCATTAGCTACTTTTGTTATACTAACAAACATGACTGCTACGCTTTTGTGATTTTATTCGCAATTCCCTTAGGAATGATTGCAACCCAAGAATAGCGAAAAACCGTTCTAAAAATAACCTAAGTTGTGAAAACGATCTGACATAGGCCTGGTATGCGGATGGACGCTCTTGGTTATACTTATATCATTCAATCTGAGAGAGAGGACATCTACAATAACTGATATAGTAGTAATATGCCGATCCTGGCGCAGCACCCTCGTTTTTTGTTGCAACCCCGCTCGATGACCCCCTTCCCCCAACATCTTTTTTGGACATTGTCTACCACAATATGTATGTTCGAGTGTACCCAATCCCAACTTATTGTCTATTTGAGTACCATAGACGTTGTAATTGGGTACACTCGAACACACAAATCGCGGTCTCAAAATTCAACAAAGTCCCAAAAGTACGTTAAGGTTCGGGGGCCATCAAACGTACTTACAATACAAAACAAAGGTGCTGCACCAGAACCGCTACTTTATATACTACTATAGTCCCACGTGTCAACACAAGTACCTCCACCCCCCCTTTCTGACCCGTTTGTTGTCCTGTTTAAAAAGCAATTAGAGACACGCTAGTATAAGGTATATATCGAACGATGACTGAGAAAATAACTTGTAGTTGGTTGATGCGAGGGAAGGACACGAAATGCGTAAGGAAGTGTTCTAAGACAACAGAGTACTGTGCCCAGCACAACTTCCAGATACAAAGAGGGAGCACCTTATTCGTCCCATGTTCGAAGTGTGGCCGTGGTTGTCGTACTAGTTACGGACTTTGTACAAAGTGTGGTGCACCACAACGCCGTCTCATTCGCGAGAAGAAATACCGCGAGACGAAATGCCGCACTAAGGATTGCTTTGCAAAGGTGTTGGCGGAATTGAAGGACCATAAGGTATTTCTAGACGATTAGAAATCGCGATATGGGAAAAAAAAAGAAGAAAGAGAAACCGGCATCATGTCTCTCTTCCTTCTTTTGTTCGTATGTTAAATAATAGATAGACCCATAGTATACGCCACTAGTATGGATGACCAACTTGGCTTGCTTGGTGGTGCCAGCCTATATACGTTTGATATTAATCCTATTATTCCACGGCTATATATCAACCCCCGGGGAATGTGCTCCGAATGTCTATGTCCAATGAAAGTGCTAGGAACTGAATTCATATGTTCCACCTGTGGCCTTGTTTCCGAGGCTGAACTAAGCGAAGAAACGATCGACGTTGCTACTCGGTTACGTATAGTAGGTCCGGATAGCTTTAGACATCAACGCGATCTCGATCGTATGAGCCCAACGGATAACCAAGAATTTCAACGACGCACAGCTATGAGAGAACTACAGGCATACAACGCTGCTTATAAACAAGACCACAACCTCTCGTTTCCCACAAATGTATTAGCAATCGTAGCCGATGCATTCATCCAATCGAAGAAAGTTCGTGTCAAGCGTAGTCATGCTAAGAGAACTATTTTGGCTGCTCTACTTTACCATGCATGTATACAATGTGGGTTCGTTCGCTCTAAAAGCGAGGTTGCTCATTTCATGCAACTCAACAACCAGTGTATCTATCGCGGCAACGTCTTTATACACTCGCTACATGCCGATGACAAAATCGATATTGACTTAAATGCTGATCGCATAGCTCCTCATATTGCAACTACTTTTGCCAAACTCGACCTCTCTGAAGTACGTCTCCAACAAATAGTCTACGAGGTCGTTAACACAGCAATCGAAGGCCATATAGGTCTCCACTCCCGACTTCACACCAAAGTTGTTGGAGCAAGCTACGAGGTGCTACGTCGTGCAGGATCGTGTATATCTCTTATTGACATTGTTAAACCATGTGGTACACATAAGAGTTCGATTGTACGTTTTATCGATGAGTTGCTTGCTTACCATTCACACTTCGAGCCCATCTATACAAAACATGGTCTAACAACCGTTTCTCGATGTGAAAGTATATATACCTCGAGACTCATAGGAAATGTCGATCTTTAACCCACTTGGCTGCCTAACTTTGCTCGTATCTCTTCCCGAAGCTCTTTCCGAATTTGTTCCACATTTTTTTCACTCTGGACCAAAGCTTTGTGGCCAATTTCAACCCTCATAGTCTCGTATTTATCTGTTTCAGCGAGGATGAGATCGTATTCGGAGTCAGACACTTTTCCATCACGCAGGGCTTTCGACACGAGATCAGTAATCGTATTAACTTTCGATCTAGCCAACATAGCGGTTTTCTCATGCTTAGAAACTTTGACCCCTGCTTTTTAGCCCCAACAGCTGTAGAGGCCGACATTAACCCACATAGTCCACCAACAAAACCAAGAGGTAGACCCACTATGGCACCAAAGCCGGATAGAGCAACTGCCAAGCTCGAGCTTGATAAAATCACAGATAGGCTACCTGTTGTCACAGCAATACCATGAACGATTCCATATGCACGGGAATACTTTTTTCGCACACCTTCGTAGTGTTTTTCTTGGGCTTCAATACTAGTAAGCGTGTCACACACCTTTTGCAGTCGAAAGCTTTCTACAGAGAGCTGTGGATAAATCGGTGGCGCTGTTGGAATTGTTTGAATTGAATCGCTTGCCATCATATATATATGCTAGAACTTACTCAATCTTTAATATGTAACGTATAGGTCGACCACGAAAGTCTACAATATTTCCTTTCTCATCGCGAATTGTTAGGCGAAGGCTGTTTCTCATCGACCCTAGAGCTCGGGCGGTTAGTGGGAGTAGTGAAGCATATGTTGCTTTTGCAAACCTCTCACCTCGGATCTCTAAGCTAGCTATGACTTGCGAGGGCTTTCCATCTCGAATTGAAAAGCTGGAATCCATCACATCGCAGTTGACATACGCTGTGTGGATATCTTGTAGCACCAGTTCGTGGTTAGCCACCTTGATCGTCATATCGTCTATACCATGTTCATTTCCTTTAACACCCAACAGTGTGCAAAGATTTCTGCTGAATTGAATCGGTTTCTTGACTTCTAGAATCCAAACCCTCGTCGGTAAGGTTTTCACGAATTTCACGAAGCCAGCATCGATTGCAGGTTTTAAGTATGTTTGAATGCTTACCATATCGTGATGCCCCATAGCGATATTGTATGGAAACCCCACACCTTTGGTATCCCACCAGAATGAAGCATCCTTTTCTAGGTTCCACCAACTATTCTCAAAAGTGACCTCAACCAGAGAAATATTATGGATACAAAGGGGTTGGTCAAAGTAGACCGTATGGTCAGCCGAGGTGGTGGTGACATTTAAGAGCACCATTGAAGATATAAACTGTATATATATATATAGCTTCAATATGACAGAAGCATGGCAACAGTTCAAGTATCTATTTCCTGAGGCCGTACTTGGTTGGTTTGAACCCACTTCTGATAATGTCAATTTCAATGACCTGGGGATGTCGCACCGAGTGTTCACAGATGAAGGTCCCACTACGAAGACAGGTGGAGGTAAGTTAATGGGTTGGCTTGGGCGCACAGGCAAGGCGCTTAGCATATAGCACTTGGTACCAAAACAGTTTATGAGGAGGTACTATTCGCGCGGAAGCACAGAGGTCTTTCCAAACACGATTGGATAGAAGAAAGTAAAAAGGTCGCAACGCTGAATGCCAATTTGTTGGAAAAGTTCAAGAAAAAATACTCACATGCAGATTTTCACCAGTTTTATGCCTCTACAGACATAGATGGTTCAACGATCATTCTATTTCGAGACGGGGATTCTAGCTATGTGGTATATGGCGATGATGTCTCCAAGCTACCTGCTATCATTCAAAAACATATTGATTATGTGCTGTGGGATATGCATGGAGGTTTCCCATCTACATTAACACTAGACCCAAGTGCGAAATATCCTGTTTCAGCAGCCCCAGATACCAAAGCAGCACAAGACATCGATCTCACTAATCTATGGATTACGCCACACCTACGAAAAAGTTCGAAGCAGGTGTCCCGGACATATTCAAGGAGACCGTCGTGACACATAAAACAGCACATGAGTCTCATAAATAGTTATCAGGTCCGGATTTCAAATATTGGCATCAACAGTTAAATTTCGCAACGTGGTGTGCAACTTCTGGATGTGGAGTGTCATTGCTCGACCCTATTTTCAAATCATATCCACCCATTGTTCGAGGGTTCCTACGATTTCACACATATTTCACAATACGAAGAATTCTGCGTGAACTTGGTGGTACTCATGGAGTGCCTCTACCTGGTGACTATGCTTTCAAGCAACTTGATAACCTCTACAGCAAAGCAGCTCTTGAGAAACTATGCATCGAATTTGGTTTATCTCGCACACCTGACTTCCGATGGCATGGAGGTCGGAATAACGGGCTAGGAGATATCTTCCTTTTATACCCAGGGGAGTATGGGGGCTACAAAAACGTTCACAAAATCCGAAGCTACGACAAAGGTGCAGCCACATGGCCCCTATCAGGTGGTAATTTGTTTAAAGACGAAGGAGGTAAGGAGGACAAGGGCAATCTGTTATCCTTTACTCGGAACGACGAACCTGAAGGGAAACAATACAATTGGTTTACACCACCAATCGGAAAGGGTTTGACAAAGGCTGGATTGGGTAGGTTGAATCGATCAGTTGAGGCTTTCGCATATTGTGTTCTAGGTGCCCAAAACAATCTGAATGGATCCATTATAGATAGCCACAATGTCAAAGAAGAGTTAAAAAAAATGGTTGAAGCCGCTATTCTTGAAAACGACTAAGTGAGAAGCTTTAATAACTATAAGCTAGTTATACTGCACACACATAAGAGGCTTGATTTAGCAATAGCTATAGGGGTGCGGTTACTGCCAAGCAATCTTGAATACTACCTCGGCAAGAAGGATGGTTATAAAAATATACTCCCGTTGGCCACAAAAGATATGGTGTTAGGTGCAAACGATGTCAATGAGGAGGTTAACGATCCCCCACCACAACCCATGGAAGGACACATCCCAAAGAAACAACTACCACACAGTGCGAGGCAACATCCAACACATAGCGGTACTACCACAGTGGGGCCCATACCAAAGCCCATACCAAAGCCTACTCCACAACACGAGATCAATCTAGCAGTGGTAGCTGTTGCTGGGGCAGGAATCTCGTGGTGGTTGTTTCGCTAACGTCGTTTGTATTGCTCTACTACGAACACAACTACGGCTACGATCAATATAGCCAAGCATCCTTTCCTAAGGCTTCCACAGCTTTACCAGCCATACTAAATATGAAGCTAACAATTCCACCAATCATCGTAGGTTGTATATTCGCCAACTTTTTTCCTATGTCTTTTAAAATATCACCAAGCTTCTTTGTGATTCCAGCCAGGGCCTTCGACAGCACGAAAACTACGACTCCAATCACAGCCCCGGCTGCTAGTAAGATGGAAGTAATTGTTACCCCATACTTCTTGAACATATCTTTCACACGGTCTCGCAATGGCATACGCTCCAGTATATTCTCTTCGTACTGATCCAGAGTTTCTTCGTGATCTCCAATGGTACTAATTTCTTCACCGGCCGCATCTTTCTGTTTTTCCGTTGACTTAGGGTCTCGAACGATTTTTTCCTGTTGTGTGCGTCTTCCTTCGAGCTTCTGCCTTGCTAGGGCCAGTTTCTTGAGCCTACGTTCGATCTCTCGAGCCTCCTTGTTTGGGTCGAGTACTGCTACGAGCTCTTTTGAGAGATTCTTCGTCACCTCATTTGCCTTTGTGAGAAGGGGGCGCCATTTTTCATCCGTACCCAATCGCATGAACCATGTATTTCCTTTTTTACTAATTCCAACCTCTAGATCGTTTGTGACTGCCTCTGGGAAGAGTTTAAGAACTTGCAGCCACTTAGATCGCATAAGTGAAACTGAAACGTTTTTCCCGTCGATGGGGTTTTTGGTGGAATCTGTGGGGTTACCAGGGACCAAGCCTTCGACCCTCTCTTTCAGCGTGGGACCACCACCAAACGATGTTTCAGCCGTTTGTTCTTCTGGTTGGGTGGTCGTTCCTCCTTGCTCGCCACTCCCCTCTCCACCTGGTACAGATTCGTTAGTGTCATCATCGATTATGCCATCGATATAGGCATCTGTTTCTTCCTCTAGATTATTCAATTTGATGTACTCCGTTTGGTTGGATCCCCATTTGTTACTATTCCTCCACCACCTATTCCACGTGCGTCTTGATCTTCGTCCTATTTTTTTCCCTACTCTTCTTATCCAAGTTTCTTCGTTCTCATCGACACTTGGTTCCAGCGAATTCCATTCTTCATCGTCGATATCCTCATTAACATCAGCTTGACCTTCTTCAGTAAAAGGGTCAAAGTCAATCTCCTCACCCTCGAAAGCCATATTGAACTTAACTATATATCTTGCTATATTCAATATGATATCGTCGAAGTTAGTTCCGCACAAGCACGAAGAGAGCCTCGAGCGTTAAAAGCTCCACGCACCCTATATAGGAAAACTTTCACACCATCATCTGCCAACCCAGGAGAGACAATCTATGTGGAAGTACCAACACTAGGAGAAAACATCGTACTAGTACCTGGTAGCTTAGCACTATTGGGTAACATTACATTGTCTGGTGGACATGTCAATAATCGTGTCGTAGCCAATGTAGGGCGATGTCTGGTAGTACATCGAGTTTGTAAAATGGGTGCTGAAGTGGTATAAGACATTGCTCGGTGAGATCTACTACAAACATATTCCGATCTATACCTATCTACACAGGAGAGAGAAGCTAGAACACAACAAGGTATCCAATCAAAGAACACAAACAAGCTCCGCTCGAAGGCTGAGGACGCAGGAACTTCGGATGCTGGAGAAAACGCACTCCTAGTTGCATATGGTTCGAAATATAGAATTCCGTTGGATGTTGATATTCTGACACAACACGGAGTTCTATATCCCCACGCCCTACAAGACACTATTTTATTCGAGTTGACTCTAGCACCTGCTGTCGACATAGTTGTTGGATCAGACAGCACAAAAATAGGTACATACAAGCTTAACAATATACAGCTGGAGTATGAAGCCATCAAGAACGAAACTCTAGCTAGGCAAGCACTGAATGCATATACGACAGGTACTGCTTTCCTATTCAACCACGCTGTCCACTTCAAGACGGTACCTATCGCCAAGGCATCAGATACTTTGGTATATCAGAACATCAATGTTCCACGACGATCCTTTGCTGGGCTACTTCTACTATTCGTGGATCCACACACCGCTGGTACACGAGATAGTGAGGCATTCTCAAATCCTAGTATTTCGAAAATTGAGGTAGATGTCAATGGGATTCCAAATAGATTCTTTCCAGGAGGTATGTTACCACAATATTTCTGGGAGGCTGCAAAAGGATGGTTTGCCACATCTATGACTTCTATGACCCCTACCAAATTTCACAACAACAGATTCGCCATTATAGTTGATTGTCGAACAGCAAAAGATCAAGCAGTTCATAGTGATGGTATGGCACAAACAGGTAGTGGAAAAGACATCGACATTCGTATACATAGGATCGCAACAGGTAGTGGAAACGTAAATATGCATATATATGTTCTTGCTGATGCTCAGCTCACGATATTAAACGGAGCACTACAGAATATAACATACTAATGGATTCCCTGGTAGAACACATCCCATTCAACGCACTCATAGTAGGACCAACAAACTGTGGAAAGACTGCATTTCTCATAGAGCAGCTTCGTGGAGCATTTCGTGGTAAGTTTGACTATATAGTATTAGTATGCCCCACGTATGCCCACAACAAGACCTATCGGGGATTTGCCAATCTAGATCCACACTTCTATGTTGTATCACCCCACAGGATTCCATCAATGCGGCATTGCATATTTGTGCAAACTTTTGGGCTGGAACCAATACCCTACTGATTATCGATGATTGTGCTGCATCAAAAGATGTAAAAAGAAGAACTGACAAGCTAGTGGATTTGGCATTCTCTGCTCGCCATATTGGGATTTCCGTTTGGGTGCTATCCCAACAATTAACAAGTATATGTAAACCTTTCCGTGAAAACGTAGCTGTTGTAGTTGCCTTTCATACTGCATCGGCTATATATGGAAAAAGGCTATTCGAGGACTATGGAGGCTCACAAGAAGATAAAGAGTTACAAGCAGTGCTTCGGTCCCACAAGTTTGCTCGCATATGCTTTTGTTTACGACATCCTTTTGCAGTAGTGTTAGAGTTACCTGCACCTATGGCATATCATGGATAACAAAGAAATAATTGCCCTACTAGGTGAGGATGTAACGGGCCCACCTAAAACAGAGGACACGTGTTCTTCTGTAACAGACAACCGGGAAGCGCTTGCCATTTTAGTCGCAACAGGTACCACAAAAGATTATCTAGGAAAGAATTTCTCTCTAGGAGATATTGCTAGACTACCTGAAAAAGAAGTAGATAGGTCATATAGAAGATATCAGGCCGTTCTAGCTCAGCGAATAACAGGAAGCTTAGTCGATGGTGTGATGCTTCTAGCTACTCGCTTAGTTGCTTACCTAGTCCCTATAGATTTTCAAGAAGCACTGCTGCTAGACCTACAAGAAGACCACCTAGTTCGCAACGAGATCAGTGCTGCGACTGGCTTGTTATCACTTAAAGCAGGTCGCTTTGTAGCACTAGCTAGCGTCTTGTTCCACGTATCTGGTCACATAGTTATTCCTGGTACCTCTGCTATCACACCTATTGAACCTTCACATATACCTACCATAACAAAGCAAGATGGAGGAACAGACGGATCGGATAACTGCAGATCCTCCGAAGACTTCACCAACTGAGAAGGTAAAAGATCCAAAGCGTGTTGCTGCTGGAAAAACATTGGCGGTAAGCAACAAACTTGCCAGAGAGGTTCAAAAGCGGGAGTTGGCACGTGAAAGCGAATCATCTAAAGAAACTGACGGAGAGGGAAGCTGGCCTACCAATACTACTCTAGCAGCTATTGGCGTAGGTGCTTCGTTGGTGGGGTTGTACTATCAATACAGAAGATACAGAGCCGATACCTCTATAAATGCTAGTACGATACGACCAGCGAGTCCCGATAAACATACTATACACATGTAGCATTGCCGGATATGGAGTAGAATGATGCAACATTTGAAGACTAGGACCATAGATTATATGTCATAGTAGGATGGTAGAGAACAAGTTGATGAAAGCGGTAACTGATGCTGCTATAGTTACTGGGCTTGCTACAGGCATTGGGTGGATTGCAAATAAGGTGGTCAAAGAACCTATGCTTAACAACCCTTCTGCTTCTATAGTGAATTACGTGAAGTGGACGGCTGTGTTGGCTGGTAGCATAGCTGCTAAGCAATATCTCGATGATCAAAAGATCATACCAGCTGATTTGTAGTACGTATGGCAATATTGGCGGGAATCGGAATGGCCATTTTCGGAGCTGTTTTGAATGCAACAGCATTCACTGGTGGTGGCGTAATTGCTAAACTTCTTTCTGGAAAAGGGAGCGAAAGACTTGCTATAGAACGAGAGAGGCACGACAGGGCCCTAGAGAAATACACAGCCGACATGAAGGCTTACAATGAGAAACGTCAAAGATTGGCCGACTATATGCCAACAAACAGGAAGGTCTGGAGCACAGTGCTTACGAGATGCAAAACGACACCAACCGCGCTTTTGTGCAATCCGACAAGTTACGAAAGGAACTACAACGAATCAAAGCAATGAAAAAACCTCACTTCTCAGACTACTATCGACCTTCGAGTGCACAGAAGACGAGTGAATTGATCTATGTTACGTTGGGGGTGGAATGCTAGGCGCTGGCTATGCTGCTAGTCGCTGGCTATAGCTATGCTTTTTAAAAACGAGCTTTTTTTATGTTTGTCGTAAAAGTTGGTTTTCTGCATCCATTTGAAGCTATTTATATATATACGTAGCAGAGGCAACTTTCGATGAAAATGGAAAATCCCACACCAGTAGTGCAAGTTAATAAGAACTTCGGGAGGCAACTTTCGATGAAAATGGAAAATCCCACACCAGTAGTGCAAGTTAAGAAGAACTTCGGGACACATACAAAACACAAGGAAAGTCTCGTACACGTAGCATCATTTAATGTGAAGGCTAAAGGAATCGAAAACTTTGTCCACACTTACATGTATGCTTTACTAGCCCTTAACTCTCCTATTTCATATTGTACCAATTCGCTACTAACCGAGTTAGGTTTCGAAGATGAGGTAGAGTCGGTAGAGCTTAAGTCGCTAAAGGCCGCTAATCTAACCGAGGTTTCGAAAGCAATGTAAAGTCGGCAGCCAAGAGCCTCTCCTTAGTAAATCTAGAATTGCAAACTCTTAAAGAAGGATGGATTTTTAAACTCTTAAGAAGGATGGATTCTTTAATCTTAACAGTGCTGTGCTTTGCCCGACTGAACTCTTAAACAATATGTACATTGAGATGATTTCCCCCGATTTGCCTACACCCAAGGGATACGAAATCGGTTTGGTAATAGGGCACGAACACATGGTAGACTTCAATATCAAAGATAAAGAGTCGATAATGCTCAAGTGGAATCCAGAGCCCCGCCAAATCAAAAGTCTACTTCATGCGAAGGGTGGATACTTAGACCTCATACCCCTATATGTATGATGGTCGAGAATAAATCAATGCAAAAAAGAAGAATAAGAACTAATTGGCTAGACGAGTCTTTATTCTTCTTTTTTATCTTCGTATTAGGGCCTCATCGTTATGCTATATATAATGGATGCTCTACTTGCGAATATCTTCTATGGTCCCAAGGGATACTGGAAAGGTTACGCTGCCGTGGGTAGGCTAGCAGTGGCAGCAAAGGTATCGGAAGACGCAGCTAAGAGTTGGTTAGAGAGACAAGCACTATGGCAGATATACCTACTACCACCACGATATATCCCACGACCACATTGGACTATATTGAAACCCAATGAGGTTCACCAAGCTGATTTGATCTTTCTACCTCACGATCGACCTGGACGGGGGCGAAAGCTCTATAAATATGCTTTAGTGGTAATTGATGTGGCTTCTCGATATAAAGAGGCCGAGCCTTTAGCCTCGAAAGATAGTGGCGAAGTTGCTGCAGCTTTCGAACGAATCTATCTGCGTAGTCCGTTAACATGGCCAAAAACGTTGCAAGTCGATCCTGGTAGAGAATTTATGGGGCATATGTCTGAAACCTTAGAACTACATGGTGCGAAAGTCCAACGAGGCGAGGTTGGCAACCACAGGGCGCAAGGATTCGTTGAGCGAGCAAATATAACACTAGCTGAGAGATTGTTTGGATACCAATATGCACAGGAGATGGTGTTTGCTTCGGAAGGATCAGACGCACGTAGTAGAGAATGGGTGTTGCGGCTTGCAGATGTTATCAAGGCCATGAATAATGAGGTGAATCGACTTACAGGGAAGGAGCTTTCGAATACCGTATTGGCACAACAAGTGAACACCAAAACTACTACATATTCGCGACCTGTTGGATTAGAAGAAAAGCGTTTACCGTTTGATGTTATAGTTCGATATCTCTATGCACCAGGAGAGTTGGAAGGTGGAACCAAGCGAGCAACTGATCCTGTGTGGAGTTTACAGACATACGTATTTTCACGTAGTGCGATATCTTCGAACCAACCAGTTCTGTACTATTTGGAAAAGGATGCACCAAAGCGAGGGTTCGTGCGTGAATAGCTACAAGTCGTGCCACCAAATACTGAACTACCACCAAAGGGGATTCTTGTTGTACCAAACCGATCTAGGCTAGCAGCTCGCAAATAAAATCGTCCAAGTTTACCTCCTCCGGAATCGTGTTTTTGTGCCTATAGGCTAGTGTATCGATTCCGTTTTCTGAAATCCAGCGCTTAGAGTAAAATGGTGATAGAGATACCTTATTCATATGCATACCATACATCTTGTAACCTTTGCTTCGAAGCATATACATTGCATGGCGGAATACTTTCTTATCTAGTAAGCACTCTTTGTATTGCTCATGACGAATACGGTGTTTCACAACTGCCTTCTTGGTGCCTTTGGCTTTCCTAATCTCACCACCATCTACTTTCAATATTGAGTAGAGCTTTGATCGTAGTCCAACATATTCGACTATGGGAATACCTCCACATTCGTCTTTCATTTTGCCAAGGACTTTCTTGTTGTCTATGTTATACGATGGGTGGTCCTTGCTGTAGTTGCTAGTATCATATAGATGTTTGTGGGTGGCCATGTCTGCATAGATGTCTTCAGTTTCAATGTATAGCAATAGGCTGTCAGTATCTGTGTAGAGTAGATTACAGCGTTGTCCATATTGATTATTGAGCTCATTATAGTAGAAGTCATACATCAGGTGTTTCGATAGATCTAGAATTGACATTCCAACATATACCGGGCGGTTCAGAAGTAGCTTGCTTTTGTAGTTGTGTTCAGCAGCTAGGTTGTCGTCAAAGATCGTGGAGCGAGCATAGCTAGGTTTATTCAAGAGATGCTGTAGTCTCATTCCTTCTGAAGAGCGCACTAGTTGGATATCTACACGCTTACGTAGATTTTCCATTGTTTTACCGAAAACTGAGTTGTTCATCAACTTGTAGAGGTCTTGCTCGAAAGTGCTCTTTGTTTGTTTTCGTAACTCTGTGTTCATTCGTATGTATATAAGTATAAGCTTTATTTATCCACGTGACATTACTGAGCCAAAAAAGGCTCGTTACAAAAATGTACGTGTGTCTACAATAAAAACTAACAATACATCTACAAAGCATCATTAAATAATTAAGGGAAACTATGGAAGAATGGTTCAAGATAAAATTCAGTAGTATCATTATAAAAACTACGATAAAAATCTATGATAATAATCCTAATATAATACATATATAAATGAAGTCATGTATAAATGAAATCATGAGCTGGTTAGCACTAGCTAGAGCACTGGATACAAAGGCACTCGTCTTGGCCTAATTTAAGTTTCTTAAGCTTTGCAGCAAAGTTTTTAAGATTAGGAGCCTCCCTTACATGAATAGGTAATTTGTTCCAGAGTCGGCATGCAATATACGAAAATGATCTGTGTTTGAAACTAGTATTGGGGGCCGGCTGAGTAAGTCTACTTTCATTTCCACGGAGATTGTAAGTACAGTTTTTGTTACGAAACATATTACTTATATAGTTAGGATAACCTTTATAAATAAGTGTAAGAGCTTGCGCACAGCGCCTATGCTTAATAGATTCTAAGTTATACTGTGACAAAATCTGTTCATATCTAATAGACTTAGGTATCTTAAAAAGAGATCTGAGTACATAATAGTTAGTATGCTCTAACTTATCTGATAAGGTATTATTGATTCCTCTTAAAAGAGGGCTATAGTAGTCAAAATGAGGGAGGACATACGCCTTGTATAGTTTCAATGCCGTGTCACTATCAATAAAGTTCCTGATTCTACGCAGAGCGGCAATCTTCGCATGAACTTTATTGAGAACTAATTTTATGTATGGGGCAAATGTTAACTTGTTATCGATGTTGACTCCCAGCAGCTTAAGTTCTTCCTTAACCCAGATATTACTTGACTTTAACGCGAGCTCGTAGTTATAGGTGGATTTACCAATGATCATGGCCTGCGTCTTAGTGGCGTTGATAGTAAGGTAGTTGTCATCAAGCCACTGTGATAAGCGTGACAAGTCACCGTTTATGCAGAATTCCAAGACCGCAGGTGAGTTACTTGCAGGGTAACCGGTAATGTCGTCTGCATACAGCCTTAGTTCCACATTCTTGGTGGTACGGGTTATGTCGTTAATATATATATTAAATAAAAGCGGTCCCAAAAGGGAACCTTGGGGGACACCACACTGGACTGTGCGCCAACTTGAGTAGCTGTTCTCTATTTTGACTCGCTGCTGGCGGTCGCTGAGGTACGAGCAGATCAATTTCAAGGAGGTTCCTAAGACCCCATATTCCTTTAGTTTCTTAGTAGGAGACGGTGGCATAGCGTGTCAAACGCCTTTCTCAGATCTACTGACACAGCAGAGACCGTTTCTCTCACATCTAGTGCTTCTCTCCAATCCTCTGTGATCTTTAACAGGGCCGTACAACATGAGTGTCCTCTTAGGAAGCCAGATAGACTGTCAGAGAGTAGGCGGCGTGGCACAACGTAATTGTACAATTGATTGTGCATGACTCGTTCGAATATCTTGGATACACACGGTAGTATTGAGATGGGACGATAGTTGGCTTTAGCAGCTTCACAGTCCTTTTTGAACGAGGGATTGATATTACTAGATTTCCACTCGCTAATCCAGCATGATTGTTCAAGACAGTAATTAATCAGGCGAGCCAACGGTGACGCCAGAGCAGGGGCCGAAGCTTTCAGGAACCTGGGGGGAATGTTGTCTGCACCAGTAGCCTTGGAGCCATTTAGAACCATTAGCAAGTAAGATGTAATCAGAAGACACAGGCTGAAAACTAAATGTATTCTCTTGATCTTTTATTATTTCATTTATATGGCCTATACTACGATGATTGTCAAAGTCTGATTCCGTTTGATCTAAAGGATGGTTCAGACCAGATTCAGCGAAGTAGTTGTTAAATATCTCCGCGACTTCTTGGAGGTTGCTGTGCACTTGGCCATTTTCAACGAGAGTTATTTTGCTCGAGTTTGCCCCGCGCGTGTTAGGTAAAAGAGGCTTCAATTTCCTCCAAAATTCTCTAGGACTTGTTTTATTAGGCTTCTCGCTGGCGAAATAACCGCGAAGGGCTTTACGCTTCAGTGATGTGATCTTATTCCGTTGTCTTTTGAATGCATCCCAGTTTTCCTCCGTACGGTTTTTACGAAAGGCTCTGTGCAATCGACCACGGCGAGAGATTTCACGCTTTATCTCAGTTGTAATCCACGGCAGTTGGTCTCCCCGCACGCGTATCCTTTTTACAGGCGCGTGTATGTCAAGCACCTCATTGTACAGGCCTTTCCAGTGGGACCACACATCATCAACACTCTCGAATATGTACGCACTCTCCCACGGGACATTCTTGAGATCACAAATGAATGATTCATTATCAAAGTTTTTCATGCTTCGATATGAAATTAACTTTGGGGGTGGTTTCGGGAGCCTCTGTTTACGCACAGTGTATATTAAATCATGATCGCTTATTCCCAACTGTAGTGAACCACTTTTAGCGTAGTGACTTGGATGGCTAGAAAGAATCAGGTCTAGTAACGTAGCTGTAGACCGAGTAACTCTGGTGGGATCTTCAATTGAATTTGTTAGCTGGAACTGGTTACTCACTTTTTAAAATTGTTCGACATCACTGTTATCCGTCTTCAGGTCGAAATTTAGGTCACCAATCACAACTACTTCCTTTCTGGAGTTATACATCAGTTCAAGGGCGGAGGCCAGTGAGTTCAGAAAATCAGCAGGCTTACATTTACCAGGTGAACGGTAACATGCACAAACCATAAAATAGACACCATTGTTCCCTTTAACATCAAGACACAATGATTCCACATTAACTGGTTCAAGCTTGCGTCTTCTTATCACTGTTACGTTAGATCTCACATACGCCATAATTCCTCCTCCGTTTCTAGTCCTGTCCCTTCGTATTATCCGGTAGCCAGGATGATCTAGTAGAGTATTACTGATGGCGCTGTTCAATTTGGTTTCAGCAAGAAACAATATATCAAATGAACATTCGTCTAGAATGAGTTTAACTTCATCAGCCTTGTTTATAAGAGCGTTCACATTTAGATGGGCTATAGTTAAGTTAAACTTGTAGTGAGATCGAATGTTTTCCTTATACCATGTCGCCGAGTTGGGCTCATTAGCGATTTCATGATCTTGAAGGCCGCCATCTTGGTTGTTATTACTTTCTCCGCTGTCTTGAAATAATTTAAGGAAATCTGCAACCTCAACTCCAGCAAATGGTTGAGCAGATCTTATTACACAGGATGGACAGTCCCACTGATAGTTAGGAACTGCTGAGATTTCACGATATGCCACAGGAGTGAGTTCTCCGCACTTAATATGAGAATAAAGACAGCACGTGGAACAGTAAAGCGCTCGGTGAGTTCTTGCTACTGGCTTGCCACACACAGAACAGGGCTTCTTAATATCACCCTGGTTCACCTCAACATCCCCTGCCCTAATGAGCTCGATGTTAAATGAAGCAGAGGAGTTAGGATAATAGGACACTCTTCCTTTGAGGTATTTCCGCGACTTTCGAAAATTTGTATCAGCATTCCAGGTCGTCTCCAATAATGTAAACTGCAACAACTTGCCATGTAAAATTACCAGCGAACAGTTCCTGCCGGCCTTCGAACAGTCCAAACTGACGTCTCCGATCTTGGGAGAAGGACTCAGCGTAAAATTGATGAATTGGTTGACAAGGAAGGACGTGAAAAGTAAGAAAGTCGCAGAGCACCAAACGCTCGACCGACCCGCCATTGCTATTGCCTGCTGTGCTGTTCGGTTTGCCGATACCAAAACTGCAAACCCCTAAACCAGCGCGATTCTTCTGTACAGAATGTGCGGTCTATGAATGGCTCCATCCATGGGGATTGGTCGAATCGTAGTGCTCTGTGGATCTTTTTCAAACGCATACCTAGGGATAGATATAGTTGTAGGTTGCGGTAGTGGAGAACATATCGTTCTTTGCCATAGAGGGTAGGCACAAGCTTTTCTGCTTTCAAAGATCCATTGCCTTCGTATAGTTTCTCAAATAAATCGGTTTGATACTCTGAGAACCAAGCTTTATCCACTCGCATTCTCTCGGGAGCTAGCGGATAGCTGTTGTGTGCGTTGTGAAGTTCTCGAGGATATTCGAGGTCAACTTCGAGGATGTAACCTTTATCTGAATTACTTGCGTGCTGGGTGATTTGTTCTTCTGTTGGTATACACCACTCAAACCCTCCTGTTGGTAGATATTGACTCATAGCCCAGCCATAGAGATTGTTAGAATCTATGTAGACTATATGGCTCTTTGGCTTATCTGGGTTAGGTACGTTTGGGTTGTTTGCTTTGGCATAACGTTGAGACACCATAGATATCCCACCACGTAGACCTTTCTCAACAAATAGATGCATGTCATAGTCGGTTAATAGTTCAAGCTCCACGCCAGTCTTCTTTAACAATGCATCCCATGAGAGTCCTGGACTAGTATAGTAGTGAGCTGGGTCCAAGCCGTAGTTTTGCATGCATGTTGTACGAAAGGTCTCAAACACATCTGCTAGAAGAAGTACATCGGTTTGGAGGTAAAGGTCATGATAGTCTCCCAACGTCTCACAACCAAATACCTTCCAAACTTCTAGTGCGTGTTCGTAGTCCTTGTCGGATATGTCCTCTAGGTATATAGCTTACTATAGAATGCTTCTTTCGGTGGAAGAGAAGTCTCTGTGAATCTCTCCCAAGCGTCCATGTACTCATATGGATAAACGCCTTTGCGAAGCAGCAACTTGTTTTTATCTGGGTCGGGCGTGTGCTTCGTAGTTTGTTGGAAGGTGTCTGGGGAGCACTTGCTACCAACTTGTCAAGAGAGGATAGTAGAAATTGTGCACTATCGGTTGCCAAGTGAGAATGAAATATATTTCTCCATATTGTTTCGAATACAGGAGATATCGCCCTCTGTCTTGGAGATGTATTGCATCAATAGGTGAGAATCATATCCGCGCAAGTTGTGGAATACAACTGGTATGGTAGGTGAGATACGCAATTTGAGGTTACAGACTCTATGTGCTGCACCTCGAAACTCACCTGTGATGTGGCAATGATCGCGTACTCTATCTCTACCAACCAAAGGTTTCTGGCAGATATGACAAATAGTTGCTCTATTAAAACCGCTCTGGTCTTTCGGCAGCATACATAGTGGCTTGGCCTCTTGGGCTTTGACCTTCGCCTCTTCCTCTTGTATACATTGTAGAAAGCGTTCGATCGTATCTATACCTCGATATAGTACAGGTGGTTCGCTATGACCATCAGAACGTACAACGATGTAGGAAAATCCACAGGGAATATGTTCTTCTGTTTTCAGTGTGTTGCTCTTTTCAGGGTCTTGGGCAGGTCCTTCGATCTTAGTGGTTAAAGCCTCAAGGTCAGCATAGATAACGTAGGGAACTTTGAGCTGTTTGTGGATATTCTGAAAGGAGACTATGTTGTTCTCATTGGTAGGCATTTCAATGCGAATGGCTCTGTCATCGACACCGTTACACTCTGGAACGTGCTTTTCTAGGAGGGCGTTGGTGGTGTATCCATGTAGACATCGTTCACAGAAGTGCTGCCTATGGCCATGCTTTGTTTGATCGGATAGAAGGCGGTTGAAATCCTTGATCCAACAGTAGTGTTGTAAACCGCTATCTGGGTGTTCTATAAGCAAGAAGTTAACTCGCTTTGAAAAGGTCTCCTTCGAGATGTGATGTACAACTAAACACTTTTCCTTCGGATCCAAACCATATACATTGATAGAGATCTTGTTTTGCTTCTCTACACGTTTTATTTGTGAGATTGGCGTTGGTGAGTCCACCCCATCAAAGTTCAACCCATCGTCTTCTCGGTACTTCGATGTCCTCTGGGGGTCTTTCACAACTGGAAACAGCGCAGCACGTAGCGACCAACGTAAGCAATGGTCGTCATTGTTCTTTACGTTAATCACGGCTTTCTTATTCGCGACTTCTGTAGGTAGTAGGAAATATGAACCTCCACGTAGTGGTTGATATCGAGCGATGTTTAACCATAGAATGTTGACTCTATCTATAACCCAGTTTGATCCTCGACTGATCCACTTCTCAATGTAGTTGTGGATCTGAGCATGTACTTCTACTATTACTCCACGGATCTCAGCACCATTGGTCAAGACGGTTTGCGAGCTCCGAAAGGTAGCTATCTCATATACTGAACCCTCGGGTTTGTCAAGCCGGAGCGTGATGTTCAAAGCTAGCTGAAACTTAATACTTTTAAGGTCTTGGAGCTCTTCCTCAAGCCTTTCGGTAGTCTGCCTCCGCACACCGGCGAGGAAAGCAGCTGGGTCTGCTCCTAGGGGATTACCATCTGGAACGTCCATCTTCCATCCGCGTAAATAATCCCCAATGCCGGGTGCTCGGACGAATTCGAGTATACGTTCAGCTATAGTATATTACGTTATACTAGCCCTCCTCTAATAGAACGTTGAAATACACTGGGTGGACAAAGGGGGAGTGGATTACTATAGTAGTATATAATATGCCGATCCTGGCTGCAGCACCTTTGTTTTTTTGTTGTAAGCCCGTTTGATGGCCCCCGAACCCCAACGTATGTTTTGGACTTTGTTGACCGCGATATGTGTGTTCGAGTGTACCCAATCACAACATCTATGGTACTCAAATAGACAATAAGTTGGGATTGGGTACACTCGAACATACATATTGTGGTAGACAATGTCCAAAAAAGATGTTGGGGGGAGGGGGTCATCGAGCGGGGTTGCAACAAAAAACGAGGGTGCTGCGCCAGGATCGGCATATTATATACTACTGATATAGAAGAAGATTTATTTAACGTCAGCAAGTGGTGCTGTCAGAACCGCTTATTATTAAACCCATATAAAACCAAACTCTTAGTATTTGGTAGTAAACAGAAGATAGCTGAACTATAATATTTTAAGATTTCATTGCTAGGAAAGGAGCTGTTACCAGTATCCAGTGCCAAAGACTTGGGCGTGATCTTAGACACGAATTTAACCTACGATGAACACATTACTAAGACCGTTTCTTCATGCTTTTCTCGACTAGCACAAATAAACCGTGTTAAACACGCGTTTAATAAGAACACTTTAATTATGTTATTAATACATTAGTATTTAGTAAGTTGCTCTACTGCTCGAATGTATGGGCAAATGCATCTAATAGAAACATACGTAAGCTACAATCATGTCAAAACTATGCCTGACGTATTGTTAGCGGGGCCAAAAAGTATAACCATATTACACCTATACTAAAAGAGCTAAATTGGCTCCCAGTAGATAAGCTAGTGTATTTTAGAAGTGCCACTCTGGCATTCAAATGCATGACTGATTCCGCACCAGGTTATTTAATATCTAAATTCACGAAGCGCTTCAATATTAGTGGTCGTGAAACTCGAAACTCGCAATTATTACAAATCCCCTTATTCAACTCTGCGAGTGGTCAGAGAAGTTTTTATTACAGAACAGTAAAAATATGGAACTCACTAGATAATGAACTGAAATTAAGTAAAGACGTTTTAAGTTTCAAGCGAAAGCTGAAGAGCAAATTATATCAAACTCAAAATAGGTTAAATTAATAGATGTAATTCAAATTATCATGTACACTGTATTTGTATTTTGTCTTTGAAAAGCCTTTTTAAGGAAAGATGAATAAAGTATGAAGTATGAAGTATGAAGTTATGGGCTAGTCCTGAGCGAGCTTGTCACAGCACAGGCAGCACAAGCTCACGATTTGTGGCTCTTACAAATCCTACGGTAGATTACGTGATAACTCGTGCAAGATTGATTGCGTGATAGCGCGCGCTAGAGTCACCGTTTTCTCCAGAAATTTTCCTTGTCATCTCACTAATAGAGTTTGCATTGATTTCTTATCGTGGTAAAATAAAGGTAATGAAACAACATTTTGCAATAAATGTACCTCGAGTGTCCTTTTCGTATGTCCTTGGGTATTCTCTGCTATTTTGGGCTAGTTTGGATCAGTTTTAGAGAGCTTTTGACTTTTGAGATCTCTCTTTATAATGAAATGACAAGGCTGCACAGTCCGTTGATCACATCAAATCACTCGAAGGGCAATAAAAACTCTAAAATCACTTCAATCTTCGCCAGACTCCACAAAAGGACGTGCCGTGCCGTATGATTTAGGAATTATTCACATGAGGAGCTTAAACCGACTTCGGATTTCTCAGCGTGAAGACTATGACGGCTCAAAATCGAATTACGATTTTGACATTTTGTGGTTTCAGTGTTGTCACCACTTTATTTAATATAACGTAAACACTTTCGAAGATTTTGCCGGTATGAATCCTGTGGAGAGATGAAATTGGACGCAGAAATTATATTCTTGCCGTCGACGCTCAATGCATGCAATCATGGAGGACGCGAACGCTGAGACCTTTCATTTCCACTTAAAAGGGGTATTGGAGCTTCACTTGGCAAACTTAAAGTGCCTATGAACAATATTTGTTTATTTTAGATGTCAATTCTAAATCAAGTGAATAGTAGAATGGTAAAATACATTTTGCTTTGAATGCTGTGCCGCTGAGTTAATTTAAGGAGGTTTTAATATCCAAAATGGTAATTACATGACGTCAGGGGAGGTATCTGCAATCACTTCTTAGTGGTTGTGAATGGGCGTTTCTACTGGTATAGGAAAACAAATTTCTAACATCATTTTATTTCAACCATGGGTATAACACTGATAATTTGAAAAAAATAGTTTAATTGTAACAAAAAAAATTGCATAATAATTGATGCCTCCCCTGACGTCATGTAATTAGCATTTTGGATATTAAAACCTCCTTAACTCAGCGGCACAGCATTGAAAGCAAAATGTATTTTACCATTCTACTATTCACTTGATTTAGAATTGATATCTAAAATAAAAATATATTGTTCATAGGCACTTTAAGAAGTGGTACGCTCTGTCAAACAGCCATTGTGATTGTAAAGTGAGAATATTTGTCAAGAACAAGGCTTTTGAACGGTTCTCGAACGCGATTTGCCAAGTGAAAGTATCAGATTTGTGGCGGGAACATCAGTGGTGAATGCGCTCCATTCGAATCAGTTCTGGCCTGAAAGAAGAAACGCCGAAGAAGTCAGCATGTACGCCATTACTCTGTTTGACTCTGTTCTCGGCTGCTAAAGTAGCAGCAGTCTTGTTGGGATCATATCAAGAGTTTTTGGCCTCATCCGAGTTCACTAAGCAAGTAATAATTGATGCGATGAACTCCTTCGACCTCACGCGGTCCGCTGTGATCGGTGAATCAGAGAAACAGGGTAACCCTGAAGACTCGTCGCATTCAAGTATTAGGAAACGAGCTGTCATTTTAACTGGGAGAAGGTAAAGTAAACGAAAGCACCCATCGCTGCTAGCGTGTTACAATTTATTTTGTTTGAAGTTATTTATTATTAGATGGTTACGTAGATTTTAAACCGGCCTGTTGAATAAACCATTCGGGATTATCATTTTTTCCTCAATCATGCAAATTTACTTACTCTTTTTTAATTTCTTCTCAAACTCTCACAATCATGTACATGTAAATGTACTGTCATGCATAGATAATATTTTTATTTTAGTATAATGTGTCGTTGCATGTGTATCTCTATTTTGTGTAGAGGCTCCATTTTCTACCCAACATATCAGTTATTATAACATGTCAGGTGTGGTTCAGGAAGCTGTGGAGTTGGAGTTATACTTGCTGCAATTAAGAGACATGATCATTATTCTGAGCGATACATTGCTTCGTCCGATAAAGGGCCGATCGATTTTTGAAAAAAGGGTAGAATTACCTGTGTTCAGAGCACCGGGATAACAAGATAGATTGCCTGTGCTAAGAGCACCGGCCGGGGTGACTAGATAGATTGCCTGTGTTACGAGCACTGGGTGATTAGATAGATTGCCTGTGTTACGAGCACTGGGGTGACTAATAGATTGCCTGTGTTAAGAGCACTGGGGTGACTAGATAGATTGCCTGTGTTACGAGCACTGCGGTGACTAGATAGATTGCCTGTATTACGAGCACTGGGGTGACTAGATAGATTGCCTGTGTTAAGAGCACTGGGGTGACTAGATAGATTGCCTATGTTAATAGCACCGGGGTGACTAGATAGATTGCCCGTGTTAAGAGCACTGGGGTGACTAGATAGATTGCCTGTGTTACGAGCACTGGGGTGACTAATAGATTGCCTGCGTTAAGAGCACCGGCGTGACTAGATAGATTGCCCGTGTTAAGAGCACTGGGGTGACTAGATAGATTGCCTGTGTTACGAGCACTGGGGTGACTAATAGATTGCCTGTGTTAAGAGCACTGGGGGGACTCAGTAGATAGATTGCCTGTGTTAAGAGCACTGGGGTGACTAGATAGATTGCCTGTGTTAAGAGCACTGGGGTGACTAGATAGATTGCCTGTGTTAATAGCACCGGGGTGACTAGATAGATTGCCCGTGTTAAGAGCACTGGGGTGACTAGATAGATTGCCTGTGTTACGAGCACTGGGGTGACTAATAGATTGCCTGCGTTAAGAGCACCGGCGTGACTAGATAGATTGCCCGTGTTAAGAGCACTGGGGTGACTAGATAGATTGCCTGTGTTACGAGCACTGGGGTGACTAATAGATTGCCTGTGTTAAGAGCACTGGGGGGACTCAGTAGATAGATTGCCTGTGTTAAGAGCACTGGGGTGACTAGATAGATTGCCTGTGTTACGAACACTGGGGTGACTAGATAGATTGCCTGTGTTACGAGCACTGCGGTGACTAGATAGATTGCCTGTATTACGAGCACTGGGGTGACTAGATAGATTGCCTGTGTTACGAACACTGGGGTGACTAGATAGATTGCCTGTGCTAAGACTACCACGATCGCTAGTTAGACTGGTTTAGCTGATAAAGGCCGGGATTTCAGTTTTTGTGTTAGTGCGGGTATTCGCACCCAGACATCAAACAGGAAGGGTGAGGGAATAGAGATGAGAGAAGGGGTAGAGAGGGTGAAGTTGTGACAGTTGTTGTTTTTGTGTTCAAGTGCCGGTATTCATATCCGGACATCAAACAGGAAGGGTGAGGGAATGGGGATAAGAGACGAGGGTGGAGGGTAATGTTGTTGAAGAAACCATAGGTGAAAAACTATGCGGAAATGGAATGGTAGAAATTAAGAGACAAGTGGATTGAAAAAATGCAAGAAATGATGGTGAAACGAGTAAAATATATTTTTGTATAAAGGAAGGAGGACTATCAGGAAGTGGAAGGACTGGATATCCCAGGACGGGGTGACAACTGGGTACACTGTGTGAATTATGAATAAAATAATTGATAGAGAAAACACAGAGAGAGAGAGCCTGGACTAGAGTAAAGTCCATGAGAACGAAGTAATTGAAGGAGGAGAAACATGGAAGCAGTGAGCCCGGAGGAAAAATAGATAAATAATTAAATGAAAGCAGTGTGTGTCTTGGTGTTACTGAAGACAGGGTAATAAATGAAAAAAAAAGGATATAAAAATAAAATTTGTAGGGAAAACAGAGGATAAAATAATGAATAAAGTGATGTCTATAAACAAAGGTACATGTGTAGTTGGACATAAAAGCGGAAATGTATCCGTAGTATAATAGAAGGGGAGAATAAACCAATAAGGGGTTGCCTAGGCCTGGGGAGAGGAGGGGTGTTGGTGGTTGGGGAGGAAGCTGCAATATTGAGAAATGCCAAATATTGGGGGCGGGCCGGTTTCGGGATTGCTCAATATGTAAAGTCGTACTTATGTGGGAGAATATAAGGGAACATATCGGAAGAAAACGGTCGTTTAAAACGTACATGAAGGCGGAATGAAAGGAGTGGGGAGGGCGAACTATGTGTAATTAGTTCGGGGTCGTAAAATGACGAAGGTGGCTAGCGGTGGATAACAATCAATAACTGTGAACCAGGAAGGGGGCATGAATATAATATAATAAATAGAAATAAATAGGTAATAAAGATATTAATAAACATAAGAGAATAAGACAACTAAGGCGATGGGGACCCTAGTGAGCTCATAGGGGATAGAGCAAGTCCAATGTTAGTCCACCATATCCTGTATCGCAATCTCTTCAGGGGCGGGATGCTATACAGAAAACACTGCAGCTTGGAAGGGGAGTATAGTAGAGGGGAGGAAGGGGAGATGTGTAGAAGGGAAAAAGTGCCGAAGAGGGGGAATAATTGCTGCAGGGTTTAACGTGTTTCGAAATGCTAGTAGACCGGTCTTGAGCATTCTCGCCCGACACGTGATAGAATGGACATTGGACTGCTCGTTCTGATAACTAAGCGCGGGACCAGGGCAGACAAGAAGAAAAACACAACAAATATGGTTACCTGGAGGCCGGTAAGGGGCGAAATGTCCAAGGGATTTGGCCAGTTTTCTGGTGGGGTTTCTGACCTTAGCTCTATACATATTCGTGTGTCGACGTGTAGCAGAAAAAGGGAAGGAATCTCGCGGTGAGGGCAAATAAAACTAGCACATATCGGTGTGTGATTGGATGTTATATTGTGAGGGTGTGGTGAATTTGACAGTTCTCGCTGCGATAAAGACCAGATCGAAAGGGTGCGGGGACGGGGAAGGGTTGTCCGAGTGAACTCTACACGGGTTGCCTGTGGTAGATCGTGGGGGCCTCGATTTGAAAGGAAGAGGTACGAGGAAATGTAAATACTAAATAAGTAGGGGAGAAAGGCGGAGGGTTTACAGTGAAATACCCGTGGGAGAGATGACGCCACAAAAAGACGAGTATGGCTTAGTGGTAATGCAGCGGGAAATGCACTCCTATGGTATGTCGTGTGGTTTATTGTTGTATAGTACGTAGGTACATGTACTTCACTACTAGTGTCTTTGGGGTTAAGGTACATTGCATGTATATGGAAATGCTGCTAAAATGAGGCCGGAGTGTGTAATGAAAACACCCGCAAAACCAAGGCGCGTGCGTGTCAAGTGTAGTGATGTTACTGAAGTTACGGACGAAGTCCAGGGTGCTAATTAAATAGGTTTAGCCTAAGCAGGGATGCTAATGGATATAGTGGGTGCTGATATGAGGGGTGAAGTAACAATGGATACAATATAGTGGCCCAGAAACCTGTGTGAACATACTGTGATTCCTATAGAACCTCGTATTGAATGTTATAAATATAGCTTTTTCAAGAACTGTAAAAGAATGGAACTCACTACCAGAAAATGTTCAACTGTTAAATAGTGTCAAACTGTGAAGAAAGTAGGCTTAGGAGTTTGTGGCTTTAAACAAATAATTGAGGAAATTGGATGTATCTATATATACCTATTTTATTATCCTAGATATACTGATTTATTAATTTATTTCACTATAACTGCAATGGTTGGTCACGCTGAGCAGGCTGAGAGTGGAATAAATGTAGATGTAGTATACTATATGTATCAATATACCCACCCCACGATCCCGGATATACTGATGTATTTATGGATTTAATTGTAATGGTTGGTCATGCTGAGCAGGCTGAGTGTGGAATAAATGTAGATGTGGTATATTTTGGTCTAGACTGTGGCAGCATGTGAGAACAAATATCGGAAATGAATAAAACAATAGAAGTTAGTCTATACAATTGAAAACAGTAGCCCACAAAAGGGCAGTAGGTGAAAAAGCTGGGACCGGCTGGGATAATATGTGCATTTAATGGGAGAAGAGGGGGGGCTTATTGACAAAAATAGGGTGATTGGCCTGCCACCCTGTAGTAAATGCAAAAGGGGGCGGGGATTGATGATGATATGACTGCCCAAGTCCTCGCAGTGTAACAGATGTCCGTGTGTTAGTAGCGACCATGTGTGGAGATCATGTGTGTGTGTACATGCGTGTGTGTGTATGTGTGTGTATATATATATACTTGTTTTCAAAAACTTTGCTTTTGATATATATATATATATATATAATATATATATGCCTTTTGTATTCCCATCAAACATGCGATGTCAGGTCTCTCGTCTTTTCAAAAGACAGGGTACAATAGGCTATTAAGAGACACAATAGCTCTGGACCACAAGCAGACGGTCATTGTTAACTCAATAAAGGTTTTCAGGTTTAATTTTTTTAGATTTTGTCCCCAATAAAATAATAGTCAAACAACACATTGATATTAAAATTGCTCCGATTTTGTGTACAATTTTAGCGTACTTTTTTACAAGGTTTTGTATGGAAACTTTCAAATATGAATATTTAATTTAGTTGGAATTATGTAGTCTACACGGTAACCTCGATTTTAAATACAGTTGATTTTTGATATCGTAAAATTCGAAAGCCAAATTAATAATTGAAGTTGTTTTTTCCATGGATGATTTCTTAGGCGAATAAAATAGTCTTCCCTCCACACTATCGTTTTCGAATTTGTCGCCGTCCACACTAAAACGCGGAACCGGCGTTTTCGAATTTATACACCTTGGAGAGCGTCTTCAAAAAGATCCGGATATATTCGAAAGTGTATCTGTTTTTAATCGTTTTAGTGTGGACGGAAGGCCTAAACGGATAAAAAAAATGCTTTTTCGAATTTATCGGGATTTTAGTGTGGGCCTTAGATTCGAATCGCACATAAGAGCAAGAAGAGCACAAACTTTGCGTACGCAGTTTCGCATACTTGGTTTCATACAGTTTCACTAAAATCAGTATTCTGATATTTTTTGTTTCAATGAACAAACTGTATTGCATTAAATCAGGAACCTGTTTAAGCTCATCGTGTTTTGCTTTGCATTGTTCAACGGAAATGTCCCACTTTTTTGGTAATCACTCTCACAAAGAGCTCTGTGTCTACAATATGAAAACAATGACAAAATCAAAGCTAGATCATCTGAAAACAGAATAAGTTTTTTCTTGAAACAAAAATACACTTTTTGGCAGTCATTATTTCGATATTGTTGTCGGCAAGTTAATTTCTTCATGGAACACAACACCGATTTACAATGGAAGTATTTCTGCTGTGACCGTTTCCCAAAAAAATAGACACCGCTGCTCCAATGAAATTAAGCAGATTTCTGATTGAATGTAGTATTTTTTTATTCAATCGATGTTTCTTATTTAAGGTTTCTTCTTAATATTTGGTGTAAATGTATGAGATCAAGCGAAAAATGGCGCGAAAATGCTGAAAAAGTCGCAACTTTTCTAAAACCTTTTTTGTTAAAGGACTCCTGCTTTGTACGCTGTCAATTAAATAGCTTTCTAGAATACGTCAAAAGACATATCCTCTGTAAATATAAAATTAAAATGAGGTTTCCTTTTTCCATTTTATTCCGTAGTATATACTGTAGACATAATCGCCGGGCTAAATCGCGGCCAATTAAATATTGATATTTTGAAATTTCATTGCTAATAAATTTTTTTTTTAATACGACGCAATTGTACGAAAAATCAGACTAGATTGAAATACTAATTTAATTCGGGCTACTTCAGTGGCATTGTAATGTCAGTTTTATACAAATCAACTATCGATGACGTCACGCGAACCACAAGCGAACTTTTAAAAGCTTGTTATTAAAACGACTAGGTTTTTACGAGGCAGATCAAGAGAAGAATGGAAACGACGGATATATACTCCAATGCAAACCATGAAACGATTACCCTCCAGCAAAGATTACTTTTATATTGCTTTATTCTTCGAACAAAATAAAACTTTCGACAGTCATCTTTTTCATATTGTAAACGCAGAGCTCGCTGTCTTATTTTGTTTGTGAGTGCATTGCCAAAAAAGTGCGACACTCCCGTTGAACAATGCAACTAAGAAATCACACCGTAAAATTCGAAAGCCAAATTAATAATTGCAGTTTTTTTTCCGTGGATGATTTCTTAGACTAAATAAAAAAAAAAAATGAAAACCTTTACTGAGTTAACAATGACCGTCTGCTTGTGGTCCAGAGCTATTGTGTCTCTTAATAGCCTATTGTACCTTGTCTTTTGAAAAGACGAGCGACCTGACATCAGATGTTTGATGGGAATACAAAAGGCATATATATATTTTATATATATATCAAAAGCAAAGTTTTTGAAAACAAGTGTATATATATATGTATGTATGTAAAATAAATAGTAAAATGAAGTGACTCGACGAACTCCTCACTGGTTAACAATGACCGTCTGTATATATAATATGACCGTCTGTATATATAATATGTATGTATGTATATATAATATGTGTGTGTGTATGCTTAAATGTGTGGTGGGCAAGAAATTGAGTCATAAGTAGAAGGACACACATTTATTGGTGGCTAGTGGGTAAGTGGGAATACACATAGATTCTGTGGAGATGTAAGTAGGGACCCATGTCCTTGGTGAGCTAAACGTTTAATGTAGTGATAATTGGGTGGATGATAATAAATATGGTGTACATATAGTTGGTTTCCGAAGCCATGTGGCTGGATAAGTGGAATTGAGTGCTTGAAGGTATTGAAATTAACTTTAGTTTATTCATGTGGTAGCCAAGTGCCGGTCTGGACAATGTTATAGTGGCAGTGGTTGCCAGGTGAATGTTGTTGGGTAAGGCTGAAACATAAGGTCTGGGTACGTATACCCACACTAATACAAAACCTAACACAAATTAAAACAACAACTGTAACATTTTTACCCTCGCTACCCCCTCCTCTCATCCCTATTCCCTCACCCTTCCTGTTTGACATCCAGGTGCCAATACCAAAACAACAACTGTAACAATTTTATCCTCTCTACCCCCTTCTCTCATCCCTATTTCTTCACCCTCTCCCTTCCTGTTTGACGTCCAGGTGCGAATACCCGCACTAATACCAAAACAACAACTATAACAATTTTACCCTCTCTATCCCTTCTCTCATCCTATTCCCTCGCCCTTCCTGTTTGACATCCGGAGTCGAATACCCGCACTAACATAAAACATTTTACTAAACCCCACTTGTGACACCTTTGCCTCTTCTACCTCCCTCTCCCATATCCCTCTCTTCACCCTCCCCCTTTTCCCTATCTGTTTGATGTCTGAGTACATATTACCTACACTAACACAAAAACGTGTATGTTTAAATGATGACATATGTTCTCCTTGGTTCTCTTCCTTCCTCACGCTACTTGCATTTTTTAACCTCCTACCCTCCACAGGTTCCACACAAACTAGAGGACCCCCTCTAGAGTAAAGTATGCCCAAACATACATGTAATCCACAACACACACACCCAAACACACTGACTTCCCATGAATCGACCTCGTCTCCTTCCCTACCCGCAACCTCATACCCTACCATTTTAACTAACCAATCCACTATGAATGAACCCTTGTTTTGCCAGAAGACAGCCATCCCCCCAACCATCCCCCCTTATCACCCACAAAGAACCCCCAAACCCTACCCACCTCCCCTCCCATGACACCACAGACGCACCCTCCCCTACAGATGAATACCTGCTAGACATCGACTTAGACTTTTTCGAAGACGACTTCCCTGACACAGACACAGACCTCACAGAGGTAGACGAAATCTCTCTCACTGCATCCCCCACCCGCATACCACCTCACATACAGCAACCTGCCACACAGCCACCATAACCTCACCTACCCCTCATGTATGCACCGACCATGGAACTTCCCACCTCTAAGCAAAAACACTTCCTTACCTGACCCCCCTGAATCCAACCCCACACAGACCCCCATGACTGACACAAGTGCACACAATCACGAACAGCCACTCCCATCCTACACCCCAGAAGCCCCCCCTACCAAACCAACCACAGACCACATACCATCCACGACCCATTAACAGCCCCTTCTACCTGACCCTACACGAATCCGTCAAACCAGAACTAACACAAATCACCAGATAACCAAACCACCTTGCCCCCCTCAAGCCCCATACCACCCACCATCAAACCCCCAGACCAAGCCCTCCCAACTGCGCTCGACACACCCTGCCAACAATACCACATCCACAAACAAGAGAGTTCCCCTACCAAAACCTCCCACCATGTGTCACCATCCACACTCAAACCCCCAACACCTCAACATGGACAGACTTCTCCGTCTACCCACACAACACTCACAAGACATTGACCACCTCACACAACACCTGGACTCCAACCTAATACCCCATGAATTCACCCGCCTTGTTCCTATCCCAACTTCAACACCACCCAATATACACAAACAGTACATAGACATTATACACGAGGCCGGCACCAAACTCACCCAAGTCAAACTACAACACCACAAGGATGAACTTGCCACCATCACACAACAACTCTCCCTACTATTACCACACACCATCGGAGTACATAACACTCACCCACACATACACACACCCCACATACCCTGGAATCACCATGACATAAACACATAAACACTCCTACATTTCAGTCGCAAAAGACAGGCAGCACCTCCACAACATCCCACAATCCCACAACATCCCCCAATCCCACACCCTCCCCCTGCCAACAACACTGCACCCCCCGACAACACTAACACCAACATCCCCAACCTACTTGACTTCATCCCCCCAGCCCGCACTACACAAACTGACCCACCCCCCAAGAGAAACAACAAGATCCCCAGTCTACTCGATCTTAACGTCCCCTACCACTCCAGCTTTTCGTACCGCAATACCCTTTTCCGTCCCCACACACCATCCACATGACTACCCGACGACAGAGACCAATACAATTCCAAACCATGTACGAAACCAACAATAACATCAAAACAACTACCCACCCGCACTCTCCGCTTCCTCACCCATGGCACTTCCTCACGCACCCGACGCAACAACCACAACACCAAAAAACCAACGCAAAAATCAAGCCCTTGAACGCATATCTCCCAAACTTCTCAGCAAAGCAATTGTAATTCTAGGCACAATACAACTTACCCCACCCCAGACTCAAGTACTCCAGAAAGGCCTCAAATTCGTTCCCAGTCCCCGACCAACACCCATGACCACACTCAAATTTGCCTACACCCAGTTTCAAAGGAGAATGTTCCTACGCCACCATATTAGACACAATACCAACACACCACATCCTTTCCACACACCCAGCAACTGGAACCCACCCACTCCTGACGACCCCAACCTACGCCTCTACACTTCACAAATCTGGTCACACCTTGCTTCATCACAGAAAAACTAGACAAAACTCCCCCACTGCAACCTCACACCCCCCTCCCCCCAGAAGACCGCCCTCACAGAACTTAAACACCTTCCCAACACTGTTATCAAACCAGCCGACAAAAGAGGATCCATTGTCCTATGGCCCCAACACGTCTACATTGAGGAAGCACGACGACAACTACAGAACAAATCCACTACACCCCCATCACACATGAGGCAATAACTGAACTTACACAGAACATAAACAATCACCTCAACTCTCTGCTTGACAAAAACATCATTGACAGAAAACCCACCAGTTCCTGACCCCACCCTCACCCCCTAGAACACCCCTCTTCTACATGCTCACCAAAATTCACAAATGCAACAACCCTGGACGCCCCAACATCTCGGGATGTGATTCCCCCACTGAGAAACTCTCCATTTTCGTGGATCACTACCTCCAACGACTAGTACCCAATATCCCATCATTCATCAGGGACACCACACATTTCCTCCAGATGATACTTAACCTACCCACCCTCCTCCCCCCACACTGTTTCCTAGTCACTATTGCTGTCACCTCCCTCTACACAAACATACCCAACTCCGAAGGTATTGAGGCCTCCCTTAAAGCCCTGTCACTTATTCCCCCACACCAACGCCCACCCCTGACAGTATTTCGCCAATTCATGGAATTCATCCTCTACCACAACTACTTCTCCTTTGACACCAAACACTACCTACAGATACAGGGCACAGCCATGGGAACCCGCATGGCCCCCTCCTATGCCAATCTTTTCATGGCCTCCTTGGAGCGCCAACTCCTAAAATACCCCCCCCCCCCAATGGACACACCCCACTCATTTGGCTACGCTACATAGACGACATTTTCATGATCTGGACGCATGGTGAACCCTCCCTCCTCTCCTTCCTCGACTACATCAACTCCTCCCATCACACCATCAAATTCACACATGATTACTCGCAACTCCAGATAATTTTCTTGATACCACCATACAAATAACCCCCCACCACCATCTCAAATCCACCTGATACATCAAACCAACAGACAGTACATTCCTACTACACTTCACCTGTGCCCGTCTTACAGGATAAGGGGTGGTGGTTTCCCACGCCTTTTTAAAGAAAACAAACCCAATCTAGAGCCAAGCGCTATGATACCGACGACTTATCACAGATGACAACAACCTCCACACCCACTTCAACCGACTATGATGAACACTCCTCGCAAGAGGATACCCTAATGCCGTTATCACACAGTCCTTTGACAAAGCCACACGACTCTCCCAAACACAACTCCTCTATCCTAAGCCCACTGAAGAAACACCGCAACCCCAAAACAAACCACTCCCTTTTATTATCCCTTACAACCGAAACACTCTCTCAATCCCAAAGATCCTCCACTCCCACTGGCCTATCATCTCCACAGACCACAACCTCTCCCAACTCTTCCCCAATCCCCCTGTCACAGCTTACACCAATCCACCAACTTGTTATTAACCCAACCCCCTACCCACCCACTCCCCCCCCCCCCCACAATACACCCCCCACACTGGGCCTACTCTCCTAACAGATGTGACCATCAACACATCTAATGGACCTCCTGGGATATATACCTCGCATGCCAAGAACAAGAATCAACTTCTAAAGCCCACTATAGACTGACAACCAACTACAGCCACGGTACCGTCCAGACCTACTAACAGCACCCATCCAGCGCAGACAGCCCTTATCACTCCAACCGAACAACAATCGCTGACACAAGCCACTCCCACCGATGATATCAAGCTCCTTCCCGAGATGGATACACAACAGCTACAGCTACAACAACTGCAGACCACTGAACCACTTACTACATACCACTACCAATTACAGCATCCACAAAGATCCAGCACCTATCCTTCCTCAGCTTCCAAAAACCAGCCACAGCTCTAACAGCACCTGACATAACCACCTTGCTACAATTTACACACTCCATCACCGATTCCAATTGTACAGCCACACCTATATCAAGACTCTAAACACGAAATGGACACTAATTCCTATACCACATCAGACCTCCACCAGAACACCTGAGCTGAACCACAATCACAACAAACAGCAATTCCATCACCTGACCTAATATACATAGCAGCTACCCACCATCCACATCAATCCTCACGATCAACCACACAACAACTAAAATTAAATCCCACCGTGCTTCACCTACACCGAGATGCCAAAGCTCCTATCTGGACCAGACACCAATAACAGGCCATGCATTCCCATCCCAGAGAGTTGCACAGATATACTGACAATTTATACCCAACATCTGACTTCCATACTGACCCCCAGCCTTTACGACCGAAACAGCTTCCAATACCAGTTGCCAACAATCAAACCTCAATATAAGTCTACCACAGCATCCAAATGCGCCCTGACCTCCACCGGTGATACAAACTATCCATGGCCACCTGGAACCAACACCAAGCCATTCAACCAGATGGCACATACCTATGGCCTAATTTCACCACAAACTGTACAAGAATCTAGCACCTAACAGCATACAGACACAGCAGGGCAACACTACCCTACATTCGAACATTCCTATGTTAATTCACCCACCCAGAAGGATACTGATACATATGTAGGACCTTATGTTTCAGCCTTACTCAACAACACTCAACTGGCAACCACTGCCACTATAACATTGTCCAGACCGGCACTTGGCTACCACATGAACAAACTAAAGTTAATTTCAATACCTTCAAGCACTCAATTCCACTTATCCAGCCACATGGCTTCGGAAACCAACTATATGTACACCATATTTATTATCATCCACCCAATTATCACTACATTAAACGTTTAGCTCACCAAGGACATGGGTCCCTACCTACATCTCCACAGAATCTATGTGTATTCCCACTTACCCACTAGCCACCAATAAATGTTTTTCCTTCTACTTATGACTCAATGTCTTGCCCACCACACATTTAATCACACACATATTATATATATATATATATATATATAATAATCTTCCACAAGCATCACACGTTCAAAATCTGCTCCATAAAAGTAATATATGTAAACACAAATGAAGTAAGACGATGTTTAAACGATAGCCACCTATATTTCGGCCGTGTAGAACGGCCTTCTTCAGGGTGAATGAATAAACCGTTACATTCGTGATTCTACAAGTAATGATGACAAATACATACAGAATTGAAAGTGCGCGCGCATAATATAACTGGAAAATGGAATACAACTCCAAACTATGCGCGCACTATATAACGCTCTACAAATTGCGCGCGTAACCATTTAGGAACTACTAGCATAAAATGAAATAATAAGTTAAGACCAAGAACTATAGATATGAGCCTATCTTCGCGCACGGCTCTTGCGATTCTCGTCATAAAAGAAATCACTCTCGTTTAGTCCATTAGGCCTGACAGTGTTAAGCTTGTAAGCCCACTGTCCTTCTTTAACTCTAAGGTCCTCCTTAGCAAACACCTTATCTATAAGCTGAACGCTTAAATTATCCAATCCATTATGTCCTTGGCTGTAGAAATGTCTGTATATGAAATCATCGGTTTCCTTGTTACTAGGCGATAATTTGGCATGAGCCCGTAGTCGACTCTTGTGATTATTAAACCTTAATCTAAACTTAGTGGTAGTAGAGCCGACATATTGAATACCGCATACTTTACAACTGAGAAGATAAATAACATTACTAGAGTTACAGTCTAGTACATAGTTAATTGAATACGATTTCTTTGTAGTATTGCTATTGAAGGTGTTGATACAATGCATATAGTTGCAGACGTCGCATCTTTTGTCATTACATTTCCGTGTACCTGGAACTGTATTGGTGTTCTTTAATGGTTTCAGTTTAGCACGAACCAAGTAGTTCCGCAAGCTTTTCGGGCGTCGAAATGCCATTATCGGAGTTTCCGTAATGGCTCTCCTACATCTATCTGAGCTGTGTAGGAGCGGGTGCAACTCCCTAAGTATCCCTCCAATGTTAGGTAGGCCCGGGTGGTATGTAACAACAAACGGTGTCCTATTTTTCTGTACTTTGGCTTTTGGTGTTAATGCCTGTTCCCTGTCCATCATTCTTGCTCTTTGTATTTGGCTCTTCACATAACTTCTCTTGTATCCCCTTACTATCAAGAAGTTACATAACTCCGCAGCCCTCCGTTCAAATAATTCCAATGTTGAGCAAATGCGTCTAAGTCTCATGGCTTGTGCGTATGGTATACTCTTCTTGCAGCTATTGGGGTGGCATGACGTGTGGTACAGGTATTGATGTTTATCTGTTGGTTTCGTGTATAAGTCGGTATCAATGCTGCCATTATTGTTGATAATTTGAATATCCAGAAAGTTAATACGATCTTGTGACCAGTCCCATGTAAATTTGATGGTATTATGAGCATGATTTATATACGTTAAGAATTCTTGGAGTTTCTCCTCACCCTCCGTCCAAATCATAAAGATGTCGTCTATATATCTCAACCAAGTATGAGGTTTTATCTCAGCCTCCGCGATAAGTTTGGTTTCCAGTCGATGCATAAACAGGTTTGCGTAAGTAGGTGCCATTTTTGTACCAATTGCCGTCCCTAGTTTTTGCAAGAAATGTTTATCATTAAATTGGAAATTGTTATTCTTCAATACCAACTCTGCTAGGTCTACTATGTCTTCTGTTGGTACTTCCTGGTTTACTCTGCTGTTAAATAGCTATGCGGCAGCTTAATGATAAAGAGGTGTATGTTACTTTGGAGACAGATCCCACAAAGGATATGATCAAGAAAATCAACAAGAGGATTAAAAAACTTCAAGGCGATGGATATATTAGTGATTCAACTTTGCAATACTTGTTGATAAATAGTGATGCTAAAGCGGGGCGTTTCTATCTTCTTCCTAAACTTCACAAAAAAGACTGTCCTGGGAGACCTGTTATTTCTGGTTGTAACACACCTACAGAAAAAATATCAGAATTTGTTGATCATCAGTTAAAAGATTTGGTACCTTTGATTCCTTCTTATATCAAGGACACTAATTATTTCCTGAAAAAACTTAAAGACATTGGCACGTTTCCTGAAGGGGCTTTGCTCGTTACTATTGACGTCGTAGGTCTCTATCCACACATTCCTCATTATGAAGGATTGCAAGCTATCAGGGAGGCGCTTAACAGCAGAGTAAACCAGGAAGTACCAACAGAAGACATAGTAGACCTAGCAGAGTTGGTATTGAAGAATAACAATTTCCAATTTAATGATAAACATTTCTTGCAAAAACTAGGGACGGCAATTGGTACAAAAATGGCACCTACTTACGCAAACCTGTTTATGCATCGACTGGAAACCAAACTTATCGCGGAGGCTGAGATAAAACCTCATACTTGGTTGAGATATATAGACGACATCTTTATGATTTGGACGGAGGGTGAGGAGAAACTCCAAGAATTCTTAACGTATATAAATCATGCTCATAATACCATCAAATTTACATGGGACTGGTCACAAGATCGTATTAACTTTCTGGATCTTCAAATTATCAACAATAATGGCAGCATTGATACCGACTTATACACGAAACCAACAGATAAACATCAATACCTGTACCACACGTCATGCCACCCCAATAGCTGCAAGAAGAGTATACCATACGCACAAGCCATGAGACTTAGACGCATTTGCTCAACATTGGAATTATTTGAACGGAGGGCTGCGGAGTTATGTAACTTCTTGATAGTAAGGGGATACAAGAGAAGTTATGTGAAGAGCCAAATACAAAGAGCAAGAATGATGGACAGGGAACAGGCATTAACACCAAAAGCCAAAGTACAGAAAAATAGGACACCGTTTGTTGTTACATACCACCCGGGCCTACCTAACATTGGAGGGATACTTAGGGAGTTGCACCCGCTCCTACACAGCTCAGATAGATGTAGGAGAGCCATTACGGAAACTCCGATAATGGCATTTCGACGCCCGAAAAGCTTGCGGAACTACTTGGTTCGTGCTAAACTGAAACCATTAAAGAACACCAATACAGTTCCAGGTACACGGAAATGTAATGACAAAAGATGCGACGTCTGCAACTATATGCATTGTATCAACACCTTCAATAGCAATACTACAAAGAAATCGTATTCAATTAACTATGTACTAGACTGTAACTCTAGTAATGTTATTTATCTTCTCAGTTGTAAAGTATGCGGTATTCAATATGTCGGCTCTACTACCACTAAGTTTAGATTAAGGTTTAATAATCACAAGAGTCGACTACGGGCTCATGCCAAATTATCGCCTAGTAACAAGGAAACCGATGATTTCATATACAGACATTTCTACAGCCAAGGACATAATGGATTGGATAATTTAAGCGTTCAGCTTATAGATAAGGTGTTTGCTAAGGAGGACCTTAGAGTTAAAGAAGGACAGTGGGCTTACAAGCTTAACACTGTCAGGCCTAATGGACTAAACGAGAGTGATTTCTTTTATGACGAGAATCGCAAGAGCCGTGCGCGAAGATAGGCTCATATCTATAGTTCTTGGTCTTAACTTATTATTTCATTTTATGCTAGTAGTTCCTAAATGGTTACGCGCGCAATTTGTAGAGCGTTATATAGTGCGCGCATAGTTTGGAGTTGTATTCCATTTTCCAGTTATATTATGCGCGCGCACTTTCAATTCTGTATGTATTTGTCATCATTACTTGTAGAATCACGAATGTAACGGTTTATTCATTCACCCTGAAGAAGGCCGTTCTACACGGCCGAAATATAGGTGGCTATCGTTTAAACATCGTCTTACTTCATTTGTGTTTACATATATATATATATATATATATATATACACACACATACACACGCACACATGCACACACACACACATATATCCAAACATGGTCGCTACTAACACACGGACATTCGTTACACTGCGAGGACTTGGGCAGTCATATCACCATCAACCCCCGCCCCCTTTTGCATTTATTACAGTGTGGCAGGCCAATGCCAGTATCCGATAAGTTAGGTATCCATCCCGGGCTAACACCCCCCCCCCCCCCCCATCCCCTTTCACCCTATTTTGTCAATAAGCCCCCCCTCTTCTTCCATTAAATGCACATAATATCCCAGCCGGTCCCAGCTTTTTCATCTACCGCCCTTTTGTGGGCTGCTGTTTTCAATTGTATACACTAATTTCTATTGTTTTATTCATTTCCGACTTTTGTTCTCACATGCTGCCACAGTCTAGACCAAAATATACCACATCTACATTTATTCCACACTCAGCCTGCTCAGCGCAGCATGACCAACTATTACAATTAAATCCATAAATACATCAGTATATCCAGGATCGTGGGGTGGGTATATTGATACATATAGTATACTATATCTACATTTATTCCACTCTCAGCCTGCTCTGCGTGACAGGCCATTGCAGTTATAGTGAAATAAATTAATATATCAGTATATCTAGGATAATAAAATAAGTATATATAGATACATCCAATTTCCTTAATTATTTGTTTAAAGCCACAAACTCCTAAGCCTACTTTCTTCACACTTTGACACTATTTAACAGTTGAACATTTTCTGGTAGTGAGTTCCATTCTTTTACAGTTCTTGAAAAAGCTATATTTATAACATTCAATACGAGGTTCTATAGGAATCACAGTATGTTCACACAGGTTCCTGGGCCACTATATTGTATCCATTGTTACTTCACCCCTCATATCAGCACCCACTATATCCATTAGCATCCCTGCTTAGGCTAAACCTATTTAATTATCACCCTGGGCTTCGTCCGTAACTTCAGTAACATCACTACATTTGACACGCACGCGCCTTGGTTTTGCGGGTGTTTTCATTACACACTCCGGCCTCAGTTTAGCAGCATTTCCATATACATGCAATGTACCTTAACCCCAAAGACACTAGTAGTGAAGTACATGTACCTACGTACTATACAACAATAAACCACACGACATACCATAGGAGTGCATTTCCCGCTGCATTACCAATAAGCCATACTCGTCTTTTTGTGGCGTCATCTCTCCCACGGGTATTCCACTGTAAACGCTCCGCCTTTCTCCCCTACCTATTTAGTATTTACATTTCCTCGTACCTCTTCCTTTCAAATCCAGGCCCCCACGATCTACCACAGGCAACCCGTGTAGAGTTCACTCGGACAACCCTTCCCCGCCCCCGCATCCTTTCGATCTGGTCTTTGATTGTTATCCACCGCTAGCCACCTTCGTCATTTTACGACCCCTAACTAATTACACATAGTTCGCCCTCCCCACTCCTTTCATTCCGCCTTCATCTACGTTTTATACGACCGTTTTATTCCGATATATTCCCTTATATTCTCCCACATAAGTACGACTTTACATATTGAGCAATCCCGAAACCGGCCCGCCCCCAATATTTGGCATTTCTCAATATTACAGCTTCCTCCCCAATCACTAACGCCCCTGCTGTCCCCAGGCCTAGGCAACCCCTTATTGGTTTATTCTCCCCTTCTATTATACTACGGATACATTTCCACTTTTATGTCCAACTACACATGTACCTTTGTTCATAGACATCACTTTATTCATTATTTTATCCTCTGTGTTCCCTACAAATTTTATTTTTATATCCTTTTTTTTCATTTATTACCCTGTCTTCAGTAACACCAAGACACTGCTTTCATTTAATTATTTATCTATTTTTCCTCCGGGCTCACTGCTTCCATGTTTCTCCTCCTTCAATTACCTCGTTCTCATGGATTTTCCTCTAGTCCAGGCTCTCTCTGTGACAAGTTGTGTGACTCTATTATTATTACGTATTTCATATCATGTTCTGTTACACTATTGTTAATCTGTCAATCATTGTATCGCACGCCTGGCTGCACATACACGTGAGCGCTAGTCTTGTAGCCCGAGACTTGGAGCAAACATGCGGTTGTAGTCTGGGAGTTGTAGCCTAACCATGCTGATCTTGAATTAAACTCATAAACAGTTAAAATACAGTTTCCTTAGTCGTCTTACACTCTCTGTGTGTTTTCTCTACCATTTATTTTATTCATAATTCACACAGTGTACCCAGTTGTCACCCCGTCCTGCGATATCCAGTCCTTCCGCTTCCTGATAGGCCTCCTTCCTTTATACAAAAACATATTTTACTCGTTTCACCATCATTTCTTGCATTTTTTCAACCCACTTGTCCCTTAATTTCTACCATTCCATTTCCGCATAGTTTTGCACCTATGGTTTCTTCAACATTATTTCCCTCTCTACCCACTTCTCTCATCCCTATTCCCTCACCCCCACCCTTCCTGTGCGAATACCCGCACTGACACAAAAACAAAACTACATGTACAACTGTGACAATTTTTACCCTCTCTACCCCCTTCTCTCATCCCTACTCCATCATCCTTCCTGTTTGATGTCTGGGTGCGAATACCCGCACTAACACTGGGATTTAGACCTTATCCACAGTCTCGTGAAACCGACAGGGACAGAATCACTTTGTAGCGACACATTTTTACAAAGAAATGATTGGCGTCAGTTTGCGGTAAGTTTGAATATATATTCCATTTTATTCAGTCCTTTGCAACACCAAATGTTGTCTGTCGATAGAAATATAGCATTAAATGATTTATCAGAATTAATTCATTGGATTCGAGCAAATTCTAAAGCGTTTAAATTGTTTGTGTATATCGATAATTATAAGGAACATATACATAAAGTTTTGTGGGGAAGCATTTAGAGTGATTGAAAATGTCGAATAAATCTTGTTCCATCCCCTCTAAAAACTCCCTAAAAGGGTTAACTGTATGAACTCGCCACTGATCTCATCCTTCAACAAAGAGTAATAACCTCCGCAGTACTTCTTTTCCTGCTCTTGGTGTGAGCATTGACATATAAGCTTGTTACTCGGGCGGCCTGTGGCAGCACCGAGTCTTAAAATGCAAGCGGTTATTTTTGTTCCGTGCAACATCATTTCTGCGCATGCGTTAAATTATGCATTAATTGTATGGTCACGCTTTGTGATGGTCGTGATGTTTCTCAGATTTTACCCATTTTTCTGAGGTCCTCCTGATCTTGATTTGGGCCGAATGGATGAAATACGAGAAACATCATATCAAGTGCTTCCAAGAGAAGACTGGAAAACAAAGAAAGCTAAATATTGGAATATATAAGCCATCGGCTGTGCTGCATTTAAAACATCCGAGGAGAACATCTTATTTTGGGTGAAGGCACTTCAAGACCAATATTATGAGTCTCTTAAAAACTGTCAGTGATTTACCGTAAGTTGGATCGACCACTTAAATGAGGCAGAGACACAGTCAGAGAGTATTGAGATCAAGTCATTTCGTTCCAGCGAAGATATTGACCTAGCGGAAACGGTCCAAGCTGCCGAAGGATTTTTACTTATAACCATCCACGTCTACTTAACAACAGGAGTAGTTATGTGCCAAGGCACCGCATACGAGGCATGGACAAAGATTGAGTTTCCCAGATTACAGATGAAAGTAGAGAACTTAAAGTTGGATGAAGAAACATAGGTCACGCGCGACATGCTTGAGAACATGTTCAACACTTTATGTTATACTAAGAAAACAAAACAAGTTACAGAGCCTGCAAGTTCACAAGTCAATGAAAAACCCCAAGAGCCTGTAGTTTTGGATCAACATATCCTTGAAACTCCAAAAACAACACGTACACATACACATGAGTCAAATTCAAACCGGAAGAGACGGAATTCTTTAGATTCTTCACGAGGGTAGCCGCGAGGCGGCGATCAGCGAACTTGATAAAGAATAGTAGAGAAATATAGTGATAGATCCATCACAGGATGGACAGGATACAACTTATAATTTGGGACAAATATAAACACACATTTGAGACAATCATCTATTAGTACTCGGAACCTGCAGTATAACAGAACAGAAGACTAAATTGCAAACGTGTGTTACATGAATAAGCAGTGTTTACAGTAAAAGGTCAACTACCTAATTTACATACGAGAAAAAACAAAAATATTAAATTACATATCCCGGCCCTGCGAAATGTATTCCCAGCTTTCTGAGAATTCCTAGGAATTCTCAGGAATTCTTAGGAATTCTAAGAAAATCCCACTTTTGCAAATAAGCTCTGCCTTTCAGGGCTTGGAATTACTGGGAATTCCTAGGAATTAGGTTTATGAGGGTGTAAAAGCTTGGAATAGTTAGGAATTCCTAGGAATTCCTAGGAATTCCGGGTGTCTAGAAAACGAAGACCAAGAAAACGAAGACCAAAGACCAAAGACCTAGAAAACGAAGACCCTTGCATTTAACTAAGTTTGCAGTTCAGTACAGAGAAAAAATCCCGGCTGTGCTGTCGGTTAACCAGGTTAAACATGTAGTGCTGAATGGTCCAAAAATTATACAGGAAGGAGAAAAAAACATTACCAATCCGCTCTCAAAAGTGGTCGTTTCTACATTTAAAGCGGTCACGTTTGATAAGTGTCATGCTTTAGGCCATCCCCATCACTAAACATGTTTTCTATCAGGAGTGGTTTAGTGATTTACCCACAAAATATGTATTGTTATTTTCGTCCAAGATCAATTGTAGACTGGAACTATCTTTCCTATTTCTTACCGTAGTAAACACAGAGTCTGTTAAGTTTTCTAAAGAGAAACTGTTGACCACCTGGACTACGATCTGAGCAGCGGACTGGTGTGTATGGTGGCCCATTGACGCCATAGCTATTTTCATATTTATCCATGTTAACTTAATACTTTTTATTTATTTATTTCATTTCATTTTATATTTTTATTTCATTATATAATTTTTGTATTTCAAAAATTCATTTTATAATTTTTTTATTTTTAATTGTTTTATATTTTGCTCAAATGAATTTTTTTTATTTTTTTTTGGAATTTAAAATAAAATGAAAATGGCGTCGTGGCCCATTGACGCCATGCGCCATAGACCACAAGGCATTGCGAGTAAAGGCGAGTGCGGAAACCAATATGGCGGCCAGGATTCGGAATAACGATTGGGAGGACGATTCTTTATTGAAGACCGATCTAGCTGCCTATGTTAACCAAAATTTGAGGCAGAAAGAAGTTCTTGACTTGGTAAAAAAGAAGTATCCTGAATATGCATGGAGCTTACGGTCCCTATCAAGGCGCCTTCAGTATTTTGGGATCAAATATGTCAACTACGAAATCAGTGTCGATACAGTAAAAGACGCTGTAGAAAAAGAGATGGAAGGGCCAGGGAGTTTGTTAGGATACAGAACGCTTCATAAGAAAGTCAGAGAGATTCATGGACTAAACGTCCCGAGGAATTTGGTCTACGATGTTATGACAGAAGTCGATCCGGAGGTAAGAGCATTCTTTAGTGAATCCCGAACACTGGCTTTATGTCTATGATGTATGACTATGATTGTAATTTGGCAGATCTTTGTTAAAAAGGCATGGGGCTATTACAATCAGATTGTCCTGAAGGGTAAATTGAAAGTCAAAATGTTTTCAAGGAGAAGAAGTCACGTTGAAATTTACACATAATATATTGTAAAGATTCCCAAAAACGTTTTTGATGCATTGGCCTTGTTGATGTATTTAAAAAAAAATACTTTGTGTTCAGGGTCTGGAGGGCAGAGGTGGCGTCGGGAAACCAAAGAGACCTCCTAGAACAGGAACATTCCATTCAAGTGTAAGCACTTATCCATTTTGTATAAGTAATTATTCGAATTAGCGAATAATAAGTGTGTTTTATTCAATTTTAGGACCATAGCAAACTATGTACCTCAAGAAAATGGTACTTATAGTCAACATTACAAAAGAGAGTCTAAGGAAAATGGAGGGGGAGGCAACATAGGGGTATTTTTGACAGGGGCTTTAACTAGAGCATCATTTTACAGTATACACTATGTAGCTTTTTTTATTCTTTATTTTAGGGATCAGACCACACCACATGTCACTTGATGGGCACGACAAGCTCTGCGGGTTACAAAAGTCTATGTTTCCCCTGTGTATATATGGGGGCCAGGATACATTTAGTGGAAGAATAAATTTCTTACGCCTTTGGACGTCTAACAATAATCCAAGAATTAGTGGGAGATTTTACTTTGACTACTTGTTTGAGTGCAGAGGTATTAATACATCCCAAAAACTCTACTTCATTGTTGGTAACATCTACATGTAGCTATACCCAGTCTACTTCGTTTCCTTTGTATTTATTCAGCCCAAGGAAAGAAAAAAAGTTTGTTCTGCTTGAAGGATAATTTGTATAGAACCAAATGTTTTTCTTTGACTCTTCTAGTAAATTATACTTTAGCACTGATGTTTTCTGAAAGTTTTTTTGGCATTGTCAAATATTAAAACAAAATAGTGGAAATAATATTATGATATACCTGTTATTATAAACAAAAACAAAGATTTCTTGATCATACAAGCCACAAGAAATATTTTCTAAAGCATTATTACTGTTTGAATTCCCCATACTAGTGCTGCCTTCAAGGATACGTATTGACAAGGGAACAGAAACTGGAGTAATGGCAACAATACACAGTTATCTAAGAGCTCAGTTTGATGATATGGAGGATGCTACAGACTCTGTACTATATGGACCTTCCACACAAAACAAAATTGAGAGATGGTGGCGAGAGTTGTTAGAGAAGATGGAATTGTATTTCAAGAGTCAGTTATCAGCCTTGCTAGAAGATGGGAACTACGACCCAAGTGATGAAATTGACAGGTGCAAATCCTTTTTCAGTAACTTATTACTTTTGCAATGGAGGCCAATGATAAGGAAATAAAATGCTCATAACATGGACATGTCATTAGCAAGAAAGTAACCATTTTTGAGAGGCTCTTTTGATCAGCGTGTGTACAATAAACCTACTACACTTGAAATAATTGTTAATCCATGACAATACAAATGAGAATGTCAGTCTATAAATGGGGCGGATCTATATATTTTGAAAGGAGGGTACCATCCTACAAAACATATGGATGGGGAACAAAGTGAGCATGGGAGGCATAAAATTCCTCAAGCTCCCTAAGAAGAAAAACGGGCCCCAATCCACTCATCCCCCCTGAATCCGCCACGGACAGTGGCTTGCAGTATTTCAAACAGTTACCAGGCTGTCTAATTTGCAACTTCAAAGAAAGTTAGAACTGAAGTAAGATTTCCCTTTCTTTTTGTTCATCTTTCAGGAAACTGCTTGCATATGTTTATATACCAGTGATACAGAAAGAACTGGATACATTTAGAGTTTCAGTGTGGAATAATCACAGAATTAGAAAGCAGAAGCACAAAGAACTTCCTTCCGGTGTCCCAGAACACATCTACAGCTGCCCAGGGCACGGTTCCTGAAAGCCAGATTAGCGCTAATCCAGAGTTAATTACCATGACAACTAATATGTTTTGTTGAGAGTTAATCCAGGATTAGCGCTAATCGGGCTTTCAGGAACCGGGCCCAGAGCAACATGGTGGTGAGAAGTGTGGCTTTTATTTGACCGAAACACAGCTTCAAGAGGTGGCAGAGCTTTCAGGAGTACTTGAAAGCAATGATGATTATTTGGATGAGGCCTTTCGACAGGAATGTGAAAGACATATAGAAAATGCTGATGATGTTGTCCCAGCCGAGGCTGCCAATGCATATATGTATTTAAGGGATAATTTTGATGCAAACAGGTTAAATTCATAAAAATGTTGGTTGGTTTATTTATCTATAGCAGAGTAAACTCAGTTTCAATATATGAACAATAAAGGACAATTTTACAGCAAACTAATCTGGACAAATAATATCATCAAAACACAAAATAGGTAAATTTAAATGATACAAACTTGCTAGTTGATGAAAACCAGGTCCATAGAAATATGCAATACACAAATCTTTATAATCTCAATATATCCATATAAATTGCCTCAATGTTACTACAACTAGTTAATTTAATTTGTCTTATCATCTGCAGCCTTTTAGTTGACAAGCCACAATAAAGCCCAAGCCTAACTATCAAACTTTGTTGGTAGGTTATTTTGATTGTTCTGAACAATGTTCGATAGTTAGGCCACCTCATCGAACACCGCCATTAGGCCCCTGCTTAAGTACCATAAATCATTATTTATATCATGTTGTGGGTCTATTATTTTGTGTATCAGGAACAAATTAGTAACATTCTGACATGATTTAATATGATTCACTTTTCAAGGAAGCCAACCTATAGGGCCCTCGTGCAGTGATATCCACTTTCACCTTTATTTGTATAACAGCTGTCAGTTTGCTTCCTGGATTCTAGAAAAATTTTTTATTAACTGTAACTATAAAGTTGTTTTAGTGTTGCTGTTGAATAGTTAACTAACCAAATTAGTGCTAAATATTACCAATTTGTAAGTGTCACGTGACCAGTGATCTCCCAGACTATGAGGACCATTGCACCTATGTAAAATTCGAATGAGTAAAACTATTCATATGCAACACTAGAACGACTCTAACTATAACGGTAACAATAATGTTGTATCTTATAATAACTCTTATCCTGGGAGAGGTTCTCTGCTATTTTTCTAACAGGGGTCTAATTGACGTTCACATTTAGCACCCCCAAAATACCTGTACATGATTCCAAAAATACCTGACTTTTTTGTATACCCAAAAAAAACAAAGGCAATTTATTTGAGTAGCCAAAAACACTGATACTGAAAATTTTAAACCCCCAAAAAATCCCTTGTGCCTCCCTAAGAGTACCTCCCCTGGGACTCTAATATAGTTAAGTGCAACATAAAAATTCCATGTAAACTGTCACCAAAGCTCTTTGAAAACAATCCAAATTGGTGTGGAAAATGGTCATAATCTTCTTACATATAATGGCTCTTATAGTAGGAAACATGAAAATGTTCATAAAACCAGAAACTGTTCTGAAGGTCATGCTTTTGAGAAGCCTGGATTCTTTATAAGGCATCAGGTAGCTTTAGAAGCTTGCAATACTTGTTGCAAGCATGATTGGCGAAGAAAGTATCTATTGCTAGTGTGGACAGATTGCCAGTACAAAAAAAGATGGACTTATCCACGGGGTCTTGTTGTGTTGCAGAAGCAATCTCTGGATCACATAAATGATAACCAACACCTTGAATGTCTGTTACCATCAGCTCTCTCTTCGACCTGATGTAGGAATAATGGACAAATGTCTGTGCCTTCAAATTAATTTCTGTAGGCTCTTCTGGCTCCACACATAAAATGTCTCCAGTGTTATTGATCCATTTCTGAAAGCTTCCCTCCAGATACTTTTCGAGTGTCACGCATTCATTGTTGAAGCATGCAAAGTATACCTTTTGGTAGTCGAAGGTGCTTCCGAACTCCAAAAAAGGTGCCTCTAATGTCATGTTTTGAGCCATGTTTCTCGCAAGAGCATTCAGCTGAACAGATTTGCGGGTATGCGCCTCTATAGAGCCAAACAAAGTTGAAATTCCTGCAACCTCGCCATCTTTGTACCTCTTCATAACATATTCCCCCTGGGGGAGACCTGCCAGTACCTTGGCAGAGTATGCTTCTCGAAAGGCCCCCTCAGCGAATGGATTATGCTGCACTGACATAGTGACATTGAATGGTTCAAGCCAACTCATGTCAGTAATGGTAAACTCCTCTACCTTAAGGGTGCAAACATCCGTTTCCGGAAGAATTAGTTTTCCGATTTTAAGCATTTGACTTATTGATACGGACTTGACAACACTCGATGACTCCTTTACTTGGCTGCTTCCTTTGGATTCTTGCCTTGGCCTTTTCATGGATGAAGGCTCACTTTTCTGGCTCAAATGACAACTTTCGATGAAGCGCATGTGGATCAGCTTCCAATTCTTGATTTGTGCGGCATCTGTGTATGATGGCCCCCGCTCTCCAGCAAGGATATCACAATCTAAACTTGTGCAGAAGTGTGCTTTACAGGCTTCTTTAATGTTTTGCAGGGTCGGCTCCTTTTCTAAAGGAACTAAGGTGAGAGGCCCAATTCGAGAGTACTTTTGACATCTGCCCTCTACGTTGGCCGAAAGTCGTTGTACTGTGAGGCCGCGGCTCCTTTCTCGCCCCCACGTTTTTTTGACACCCTTTCCTTGTAATGATCCCACGCTTTTCTTTTGGACATACTGTTAAACTAAAAGAGAGACAATCTAGAATAGTGCCAAGAACGAACGACAGTAAACAAACTTGCACGCTCAATGCGTGAACCACACGTTCTACGCGACGTCCGCTGGCCGTCATATTGGTTTCCGCACTCGTCTTTACTCGAAATGCATTGTGGGCTATGACGTTAATGGGCCAATGCAGGGAATAAAAAATCATCATACACACACGATGACTCGCAATGCATTGTGATCTATGGCGTCAATGGGCCACGACGCCATTTTCATTTTATTTTAAATTCCCAAAAAATAATTTTATTTTCATTTCAGCAAAATATAAAAAAAATCAAAAAATATATATATAAAAGAATTTTTGAAATACAAAAATTATATAATGAAATAAAAATATAAAATGAAATGAAATAAATAAATAAAAAGTATTAAGTTAACATATATAAATATGAAAATAGCTATGGCGTCAATGGGCCACCATACTGGTGTGATTCGATTACGTTTAGCATTTTCACGCGAATGTGGTACTTATTGCCATCCTACAGCGTGTCGCCTTCGTTTGTATGCTCCTTATTAGTCTGGTGTTTTGATGTGAATAAGTTGATAAGTTGACGACTCCACGCGTCACTTATAGTATAGTTTGATATTTCGGTAAGACCTAGAAAACGAAGACCCTTGAATTTGACTAAGTTTGCCGTTCAGTTCAGCTCAGTTAGTTAGTTATTATAGCAACGAGTTCTATATACAGTAAGACGGGATTAAAAACGCCGAGGCAATATAGCCATTTCCAGCCATTCCAGGGAGGTATGGGAGAGTTAAATTGCCACCCCGCTAGCTACGGCCCTGATTAACCAATTCCTTGGTGACCCGAGTTCAGGTCACTCAGGACCTCTTGTTCCGGGCTCTTGTTCATAATAGAACGAAGTTGTGCTACGCAACGAATGGAAGAGGTGGACTATTTTAAGGATTTCGAAGAGTAGATGATCTAACATAACGGTTTATTTCTCGTAAATTATCCTCAGTTCTCTTACAAAGGACTTTGTCTTTCTACAATTTTCGACCGAGAATTTAAACAATCTAATAACTGTTCCAATCACATAGCGAGGAACATGAATACAATCGTCCCTCGCTGAATATTACTGGTCATTGTAAGACACAATGTAGCAGTCTGCTGCACGGATGATCTGCTTTCACCGAAGTCCACTAGCTTACACACGATGCCATTCTCGCTCCAGGATTTTTGAAACCTTTCTGCATCTTTATCCAGGTTAGAGTAATGCTGGTTTGAGACCAAAATATTCGCAGGTTTCAAGTCCCTGTGGACAATATCGTTTTCATGTAGATAGGCAAGACCTAAAGAAACCTCCTCCGCTATCTTATCATGCAAACACGAGAATTCAACCACGTATTCATATTCAGTTGAAACGAAGTCGAGGAAGTCCTGCAGAGAACTTACGCGGCGCTTGATGCCGAAAGGCCCGAAATAAAAAAAATAGTACTCCAGCCTCATGGCCATTGGCGTGCTGCAGACGGCCTTCAGTTGAACTATGTGGTCATTTGTAACACTGTTGAGAATTCTTGCTTCTTTAATGAACAGACGCTTCTCACGTTCATGCTCGCGAAGTAGCTTTTTGATCACCACAACCTCACCGCAACGTCATTTCGCACTCAAAACAGAACCAAAGCTTCCTCTTGCAATTTCTTCTTTATCCGTAAGATCATCCCAGCTAAATGTTGGTAACCCAGAGAAGGCCGAAGCATCAGAAGGCCGTCCTCCCTTAAAGAGTGGGATCTTGCTGGCCATGCTGATGTCTGGTTACAAAACTTTCTCGGACTCTGAATCTCGCAGCGGGATGTGGGTTAAATTTCAGTGTTGGCATAGCCGAATGAAGTTAAAATAATTACATTACATCATCAATCATCGCTTAGTACTTTGTAGGTTTTGAATGTGTTGGTTTTTGTCACTGGAAACTTCAAGGAAAAGCAGGAGACCGCAAAGTTTATGAACAGAAGCGCAGCGCACAGAGGTTATTTTCCCGCCAACACACCGAATGGCTACCAAGGGGCGAACCGTGAGAGCCGAGAACCGGCGCGCGAGAATGAAGTCGCGAGCGGAGAAAAATAACCTATTGTCCACCGCCATTGTATTCAATAATGTGCTAGAAAGTGCATACTGTTTCACGATTGACTGAGCGCGTCACGTGTAAATACACGAAACTCTGATTGGACAAGGGCCACGGCATAGGCCTGAGAAGTGCAGTTTGTCAGATTTGACAGCTTAGACGGACCGGCTCTAATTAATTAACAACTGCTCTTTACAGTTTTCTCTCCTGGATTGCAAGTTGTTGTCTACTTTTACAACAGAAGCTTTATCAGCGGATCTATTTCAAGGATTGTAGCATCTCTATCCTGGCAATAATTGACAATGAAATTGGGATACCACGCATGGTCTCATTTTCGTCTTGTCAGTGTAACTGGAGAATGGCATTCGTCTTTAATACGTACTTGTCATTTAAGAAAGCCGTGTCATTGATCCTTCTTGTGTAGTTTATAATTGGATTAAGCTAACTAATAGGTAGTGAATGCTGCTGCTCAGTCAATGACATGTATTAAAAGAAAACCTACAGTTAAGCTCTTTGGCAGGAAGCAGGAAAAATATATCACTGGGTTACAAATGTCAAGTGTGATGTATTTGTGTTAGATCTTGCCTGAGCTGTGGCATGTTTTCTCAAAAGTTGCATGCATGTCCCGATTTATTTTCAGTTATTTTCAGGGCTTCAAGTTGCAGATCAGAAGCTTTTCAAATCCTAAAACTCTCAAAGAAAGCTGAACACTGGAAAATGTCCACTGCCAATTACAATGTACCTACATAAATTAATGTAGTGAGTGAAATCACAATAAGTCTTGTTAATACATGTAACTCTGTATAGACTACACAGCCTTTATAAGTTTAATAATTAAACTAAAAGGTAGAATGGCAAGAAATAAGCATTGACTCATTATTGATATCTGTTAGTTTACTGCCAGACCCTAACCTATATTTTTACCCTTTGGTTTGGCAAAATTCTACCTTTTAATGTTTTTAGATTCAAAGTTAAGTACATACAACAAATTCCTAGGAATTCCCAGATATTCCAAGCAAAATTCCTAGGAATTCCCAGATATTCCTTGAATTCAAAGGTTTGCTGGCCTGTAGTTATTGATCTTAAGAATTCCTAGGAATTTCTAGCAATTTTATTCCCAGCTATTCCAAACTCAACCAAAGCTTGGAATTCCTAGGAATTCCTAGGAATTCCATGTTCCAATTACCGTGAAAATTGACACCTCTATTCCTAAGAATTCCTAGGTTTTCCCAGGAATTCCTAGGAATACAATCCTAGGAATTCTTAGCAAATTCTTAGGAATTCTAAGCTTTATTTCGTAGGGGATATATACTAGGGGAGCAGAGCATGAAAGTCACCGCGCTACCGGCCACTCCTAAAGACTGCTAATATTCAGCTAATAATTCTTCCCTTTGGTTATTACTAAGAGGATTTCAAATGAAAGTGTATTTCATCTTCAATCTCATGTGGCCCGAGTGAAAGCCCAGATGGGCTCTTGTTCATCAATCGATCGGTAGATACTTAAGGGGAGTTATGTTACGGTCGCTGTGGCGCAAAAGTGAACATTGAATGTTCCTAGCGGCGGGGAGTCCGATATCCTGACCTGTGCTAAGCTCCTCGAGTATCATCCGTTATACTTTATACTTATGAGTATGTCTCTGACTAGTAACGCATTTTCAAAGCAATATAACAATTTCATACATGCATTTATAATATACCGTGGTCTCGGCACCTCTACACCACTGTAATCTCTCTTGTGAATTCCTCCCACGACTGGAAGATGAATAGATTCCAAGTTACCAATTTTAAAACCGAAATCAATTGTATCTTCATCCATAAAAGTTTGAATAATACCGAAATTAACTTTGATCAGTTCGGCGTTTTTCATTTTCGGGATGTATTTAGAAACGCCTGATATAATGCGTTGGCCCTTGATGTATTGCTCATTTTCCGAGGTGTTGAAATAGATCTGAGAGAATTCTGGTTCCAGCGCCACAGAAGAGCTTACGGCAATATTTGTTTCAGGCGCGTATGTAATCATGCCTATCCCGTTGCCTTTGTTGGAAAACATGCCGAAGGGTCCCATGCAGAAGAACATTGATGGCAGGTTGACAAGATCTTTAGGTAAACGCACTGTAGCTATTGCTTTAATGCGGTTAAGCCTTTTCCTGGCAGTGATACCAAGCATTTGATTGAATTTAGCAATGTTATACCATGATGCATTTACGATGGTATCTGCGAAAATCTTTGTATCACTACCTGTGCAGGTTTCGCTGCCGTCTAACGTTGTCAGTGTGTCCACATTATATCCACCATCGTCACTTTCTGAAATATTGATCGTTTCAGTGCTTATTTTCACTGTAACCGTATTATCTTCTCGAAATTTCTGTAACTGGTTTATAATAAAACTTCTAAATCTTGCCCAATCCAACAATTCTTCAGCAGTTTCAAGTCCTACCTCTATCCTTACCCTTGCAACATCCGCTTCATATTCATGCGGTTCCAAAATTCGATAAAAGTGTCCAGGCGGTCCAAAAAGTTCGTAACTTGCATCTTTATTGACCATTTGTGTGTATTCCTCTTTTAATGCTTCGTATATCTCCAGAATATCTTTTGAAGGTACTACCGAATCCTTCAAGATGAAATATCGGCCTCGACGAAGCGGGTGCGATGAATTTCGACCTATTTCTTGACGAAATTCTCCGAATCTTCTGCTGAATTCCAAAGTAGCATGCAGGTAGAATAAAGCTGTGTTCTTGTCAGCGTAATGAAAACCAAGTCCCATACGGCCCGGTGTTGAATCACTACTTTCTCTCATCAATTCTTCATTTTTCTCTAGAAGATAAATGTTGAATTGCCCAGTTTTCGCCAATTCAAGAGCAGTACAACAGCCACCCACTCCCCCTCCAATTATAGCAACGGTTTGACGCAGCGATGACTCCATTCTGAGATCGTTTATTAACCATGAGTTTTCTACCCTGGGTGCCGGTACCAGAGGTTCTACTGCCCTCTATAAGCGAAAGTTTGGGCACTCGAAGTATGTCTGACTCTACGTCTGAGTCAGAATTTGATTCTGGCCCTCTGATTAGCTTAGAGCAAATTCATTTGTAACGATTGCTGCGATTGGATCACGCCAAGGTCGCCATTGTTTACCCGTTCCGTGTCGTTGAACCGTTTCCTCGAGCTCTATAAAACTCCAGAAAACGGCCGCATTAAAGGCCATTTAAACCAGCTGCCCTTTTCTGTGTAGTGCTTCGGCCCTTGGGAGAGGACATTGTAATTTATTTCAGCTGTCCGAAAGTGCTGGCTTTTCATAAACCGTTGGGAATTAAGCCTATGCGAAAGTTAAAGTGAATATACTCTGTGCTCGCGAAAGTTAAAGCGAATATGTTCGGTGCTCACAGCTGTGATAAAATAAAATTGCTCGTCCTCGAATTTACCAATCGGTAGCCCTCCTACTATTCGGTAATAATGAGCGCCGCGAGTGTGTTTTGAACCCTCGAATGTTGTCCTAGATATACTGCACTAGCCTGATTTTGTTGAAGACATTCTAGGTAAAACCAGGAGCCCATGGTAAAACATTTATCTGATGGATACCACTGAACGGAAGTAACTTGTACCACGGTTGCCCTGCTATATTTTTCTACAGGAGGAAAGGTAACGTGAGAAAGGACAAATACCAAAATTTTTGGTCATTATTTTAATGGCCTGGTAAAATAATTATATATGCCAAACACCTAGGCCTGATATTTCGTAACTTATTCATTAAAGGTAGCGAGTGCCGCGCCTTTATTGCTTGCAAGGCGCGCATGTGAGAAGCGAGTTATGTGGGCACTCGAATGTCTGCGAGGTGGATGTCAACATGATCCTGGGCGTGTTCAAGAAAAATGCTTTGCAAGTGTCCAGATATGCTTAATTTCAAACATTTTTGATGGAAGGATTGCAAACATTTGAAGTGGATTACAAAAGCTTATTCTAGAAACTTGAAACTCAGTTACAGTGAACCGATTTAAAGATGCTGTCAATCTCTCTTAAAGGGGCTATATCACGGCGAGTTTTAACACTATTTTCCCCCTATTTTTAATAAATAGCTCAAAAATAGAAAAACAATAGAATCAATGTTCCTATTTTAACACTATTTTTCCCTATGTTTTAATAAATAGCTTTCAAATAGCATAATAATAGAAGCAATATTCCTATTTTAAAACTATTTTTTTCCTATTTTTGTAATAAATAGCTTTAAAATAGCTTCAAAAACTCATGAATAATTAATGAGCATTTTGTCCAATCAGATGAAGCAAATCAGTCACGTGCATGCACCTTTATACCTGATAAAATCTCATCATTCTAAAAGGCCCGCGGAGGGATTTGAATTCTGTCCCAGAGGGAAACGGGGTTAATGATTGAGACAATGGAATTTCTATTGATGTTTCAGCTTTCTCACTGAATTGCTAATTAGGATGAACGTTTTATATAAAGAATACTAATGAACATGAAATTTTATATAAAGTTTCATCCTAATTAAGAATTCACTGATAAAGACCCAAAGATAGCAAAAAGTACACGGAACATAAGGTACCTAGATAATAAATTTTGCACTAAATTTACTAATATCAGCAGACTACCGAGATACACAGATAATATTTTTAAAATGAAGTTATCCAACTACCATTACTTGTTTACCGAGCCACTATTTAGTTCCAATTATTAAACCAAACTCAAAGCCGTAAAATTATAAAAAACGTGCATTAAACTTACATAGTTTGTGCCGTAGTCAAACATTTAGAGTCTGCCGTCATGTCAGTCACATCGCTTTCCAAGTCTTGAACTTTATCGAGGTAAACCACGACACCAAATCCTTCAAATGCAGATTCTTCTTACATTGCGAAACGCCGCTTCAAACAACATAGTATGGTAATTTCTTCATGTCATTCCCTTGAGATGTTCGTAATTGCAGGCGGTGATTACTCGAATATTTTGCATGGCGTTGTGAATACAAAGGTTCAATGGTTCATTAAGTAACCATTCCCTTGAGATGTGCGTCTTTCTTTCATTGCATTCTTAAAGCGTTTTTGAAGCCGTTTAAAACACTCACAGCACGTGTTTTATCAAGTCTAAAAATTCTCGGCCTTCGCCCTCGAATTTTTAAACTTGATAAAACACTGCTGTTCGTGTTTTAAACAGTACATAAAAATAGAAGGAATGTTCCTATTTTAAAACTATTTTTCCTATTTTTGTAATAAATAGCTTAAAAATAGCAACAATTTTTTTTTTCTGAGTTTTATGTCAGGATATTTAAAAAATAGTAAAAACATATACATTAAAATTAGAAATAACGAATGAAAAGTCCGAAGACTACAGCAAAGCTGATATACAACGTAAAATTCCAACACAAAGCACTACGGTTAGCTAGGGCTGACATGAAAAGCGCTCGGACTAGATTGCAGCCATAGACAGCTGTTTCGTTCTTATTAGAACTCCTCAGTATGGCATAGCAAACAGAACACAGGTTTCGGTGCCACTGCACTACCGACCCGGGACTGAGCTAAGGAGCATCTAGTTTCGAGCACACAGAAATGTTTGGTTATCGGGTCACACGTCATTACGTGTGGCGAAAAGCCAAAAACCAAACAAATCTGAACCTAACATGTCAGTGCCTTGTGAGAAATAGTTATGCTGGCCAGACCAGCTTTATAAATGATGACTGAAACTAGATGCTCCTTAGCTCAGTCCCGAGTCGGTAGTGCAGTGGCACCGAAACCTGTGTTCTGTTTGCTATGCCATACTGACGAGTTCTAATAAGAACGAAACAGCTGTCTATGGCTGCAATCTAGTCCGAGCGCTTTTCATGTCAGGCCTAGCTAACCGTAGTGCTTTGTGTTGGAATTTTACGTTGTATATCAGCTTTGCTGTAGTCTTCGGACTTTTCATTCGTTATTTTTCATATTTTTGGCTGCATAGGTCCTCACTTCGGATCCAACGTATTTTTACAGGATGTTTGTTCACGGTATTTGCTTATGTGTTTTCTATTAAAATTAGCTATTTCCCCCATATTTTTGAAAATAGAAAAAAAAACATTTCTTTGAAAAAATTGATTTTAAATAGGCTATTTTTTATAAAAATAGTCAAAAACAAGCCAAAAAACAAAAACTATTAAAAAAATAGAGGAAAAATAGCTTTTAAATAGCAAATTTTTCACAAGGGTTGTAAGCTAAGATACTATATTTCTATTACTATTCTAAAGCAACTTTATTATAGTCTTATCTATTCATATTTGAGTTATGGCCTAATGACCTGGGGTACTGCTGTTAAGACTAGACTAAGTAAAATTAAAACAAATCAAAATAAATGTGTTCGCTGCATCTTCTTTGCTAGCCAATTTGAAAATGCCACCCCATATTATAGAATTTTGCAAATTCTAAAACTTGACAATGCCTTTAATCTGAAAATCTCCACTCTTGTTCACAAAATTACATATGTTAAAATAGGTGTACCACCTGCTTTTTTCGACTTAGTCCTCTCTGCAACTGATATTCATAATTGTAATACTAGATATGCTACCAACCAAAACTTATACAGACCAGCTTCCAGAACTAATTATGGTCTATCGAGATTTAAATCTCTTTCATCACGATTATGGGAAAAAATACCGTTAGAAATAAAATCCCTCCCACACAATAGTTTTAAAAAACAATACAAATTATTTTTACTTCATTCCCCTTTTATGACCAGACGTAACACGAAGTGTTATATTAATCAGAAAGACAAAGAAACCCGTTGTTTGGCACAAGGAGAGGTTTAATGGAAAAGGAACTCAAAATATCTAGACAATAAAGAATTACAATCCATGAAAACCTCTCGACCCGCCGGGATGGTGGGTGGGCAAAAGAAGAAAACTACAAGTCTAATAATACGATAAGCACTAAGGTCAGCACTGTGCTCTATAGTGGCACCCCAAAGTATCTGAAGACATGTACTGGTTGTATGACTACTAATCTAATAATTTGTGACGTAACGGTAACATGAATCGAGTCCATTGTTTGTAGAGGTGAATTAAATATTTTGAGAATGCTTCCCAAAAATAGACAAATTCCCCTTTTATGACCAGACGTGAATGAGCTCACCCGGAATACTGGAGCTAAATGCCCAGTTGGCTCCTCCTCTGCGAAAGGAGTGTCCACGAAAACGAATCGGATCATGTATGCGAAGCTGAAGTAATCGAGCTCGTAAGACCGCAACGAACTGTGGTTTCGAGATAGACGTGCGAGAACCGGAGCGTTTAATTATGACGAATGCGGGTGCGGCGTCGGACGCCGGAATGAGAGTGCACATGTTATGGAACATGCGAACCGGACACAGAATCGAGTTAGGAATTCGCAAAAGAGGAAGAATTAGAGGACGATAACCCGACTGATTAGTCTTCGACCACCTGAACGTGACTTGTAGGCCTAAATCGGTCGACACGACATCGCCACGACAAAGATGCTTGTTCAGGTCGAAGAGACGCGCTGAATCTGGAGCAATGTTAGAAATACGCGCAAAAAGAAAGAACGCAAAAAGAAAGGCACACGAATACACAGTATCGGTAGCGGAAGTCGTGTTTCCGATCTCGATTAACTGAAGTAAAAGATCTGGTGTGATAGGGGGTGCTCGCGAAGGTGAATGTTGACTAAGGCGCTCAATGCCCTTCAATGTAAGTTTCAGATCAAAGGAATCGTAAAAAGGAAATTCAAAACCACTGGAAATGTGAAAAAACTTGAGTCCACTTAAATAGTTACGAACTGATTGAGATGTCATTGAGCGGCTGAGGAATTGACAATATAAACACACGGATTGTAACGTAGCGGGAAGGAATTGAAACCCGAAGTGTAAGCAAAAATATATGTATGTTCTCCACTGTGTAATGTGATTCTTGTGCGTGCCTTCGGCATAAGCTGCCCGCCTTGTCCTCTTGAGCTCCTTTCGTAACTTGGATAAGGAGGATTCTGTAAAATAAAACGATTAGATGCAATCAGATACGACGAAGAAGTTGGCAGGAACATGAACCTCGCGCAGCCCTAAGTGACCGTATGAAGATATGAACTCACACTCGCAGGACTCTTTCAAGTGCCAACGACTCAGCAGGTCCGCGGCGCGGTTTGCATTACTAGTCAAATGAATAGCCCGCAGTTGGAATTCATAAATAGCTGCTATGAACCAGAGTTCGCGTAGACACGAGGCGAGCACGGGATCTTGTACCCGACCAGCGTTGAGAGAATGAACTACCGCTAGATTGTCGCAACGAACTACAATGTTTTGGCCTCGCCAGTCTTTCCCCCACAATCGTGTAGCAACCAGAATCGCGAGAACCTCTAGATGGTGGATCGAAGGAAAGAGAGTGAGGACCGTCGGAGGTAACTTAACGTGAAAGAACTGATGTGACGATAAACCACCGCAGCCGGTCAGACAAGCGTCCGTGGAAAAGATTGCGTCAGGAGAGGACCAAGATAAACTTGGGATTACTGAGACTCCGTTATACACTTCAATAAACCGTGACCACCATACAATATCTTTGCGAAATTCCGCTGAAAGTTTAACGCGGTGACTATTACGTCGCAGCTTTCTTAGCGCAGTAAGAATGCGATTTAGAAACAAGCGGCTTTGCCGAACGCACTTGGAAACAAATGCTAGTTTGCCAATCAAAGACTGTAGTTCTGATTTAGTAGCAGATTTCTTGTTGACCCAGCCAGGCAGTAATTCTCCCTGTAATTCTCTTAAACGATCTGGTGTGACAGACATGGTCATATTAGTAGTATCGAAAAGAACGCCAAGACAAGTAACCACGGTGGACGGGGAACAGGCCTTTGGCGTGGATTCTTGTAGACCTAGGTTTCGTAATAATGAACCGCTTATCGCGTAATGATTGAATGCCTGATCTGGCGTCGCAATTCCAATAAAGTCATCTAAATAACTAAGCACCTGACAACCTGCTTTTGAAAGCATGAAACAAACTGTATTTGTCACCCTTTGACAAGCCATAGCGGCAGTCCGTAAACCCATAGGCAAAACTACATCGAAATATGTTGAATCGTGCCACGAATACCCGAGCAGCGGATAATCAAAAGGATCGACTGGTAATTGTCGATATGCTCGCTTCAAGTCGCGCTTGAACAGCAAACAACCAGAACCATGATTGACGATTTGAGCGGCAATATCGTCGACTGTGGGATAAGTCAGCGAAATTGGTTGACCTAAGTAAGTCGTCGTGGATATACCATCATTAACTGACTGATTTGCCGGCCAACTCAAATCCAAAATAAAGCGTCTTTCGTCCGTAGTGTGCTTAGGAACTGAATTAAGAGGCGACACCACAATTTGACCTGGGAACGGGTTATCACTAAAAGGACCGATAATTGCTCGACGCCTGAGCTCCTCCGATAAGTAACTGGCAACCGCAACCGGAAATTCTGTGGCGCCTTTATGATTACGAAACTGACTACGTGGAAATGAACTTTGATAATTATAACCGATAGGCCAACCGTATGCCAAGAAATCGCAAACTACTGAGTCGGAGTAATCATGTGAAAGGTCGCGCCAAACTGACAAATTCAACGACGAAGGAACTTGCAGGCGTGCCCCGTGCACATTGGGAAGACCGAACGCGTGAACGCGCTTATGCAACTGAACAAAATAGTTGCTATCAAATATAAAAGACTTGCTATCAAGGCAAGAGTCAGGGTTATAGTCTTGCAAAAGAACTTTAGGGTCCTGTGCACCAACAACTGTAGAATCGTGACTAATACCATTTGCGCTATAAACTATATTCGCGCTATAAACTGCCGGAGAATCTTGAATAAAATTATGTGTGTCTGAAACAGGCAGATCATCCTGGGTCGAGTCTGAGTCTTGAATGAATGAGTCTTGAATAACTGAGTCTTGAATAAATGACTCTTGAATACATGAGTCTAGAATACTTGAGTCTAGAATATGTGCGTCTTGAAATCGTGATTCTGGGATAACCGAGTCTAGCCCTAACTCTCCTAGTCATTTGTCCGTAGTCGCCTGCTGACTTGTTAACTTGGAGGATGTTTTAAATGGGCACTCCCCCGAAAACTCTGAGTGCTTGGCAATAGTTCTAGTCTCTATCCAACACTTGGCACAAATGTGTTGTAGCCATTTACGCTCCCCTCGAATGGTGCCGTAGTGATCCCGGTCGAACTTACAAACCTTTGTTTGATAGTCGCGACAAAAAGAACAGGTAGACTGCTACCCATGACTTCCCCTTGACGAGCAACCGTTGAGCGCTGGAATTTTCCTAAAGGCTGCAATAGGCGAGATTCCAAATAAGTAAACGAGTCTCCCCATCGAGCCCGGCCACATTCGATTTCGAAGAGAGCTGCCGCGTGTAGCTCGCGTACCGAAGACCAAGAAAATTGTGTTGCAAGATACATTAAACTTGCGAAGTGATCAATTCGAGCTTGTGACCCCTTCGTAGATAGCGTGGGTAATTGTAGTATGACAGCATATCCAGCCGCAAACTCTGCAAGGGTTAAGTCATCGTATTCGCGCTGTTTAGTGACATACGACAAACGCAAATGACTATGCGGCCACAACTGAGGATATAAGACATGACTTGTCATTTTGGTGGCTTTTCCGGACTTCTTACCTCTCTTTCGAGACGTTTTGTGAGAAACTTCCTCGTGATCCGAAACCTCATCACTGCTTGAAAAGTCGAAACCCGCAAGAGCGTGATTGACATGGCTCGTGAGTAAGGAATCTTCTCGGAGATCTTTGATGGTTGGCTCTTCTATAACACGAGCCTTTCGAAGAGGCGTAACCCGCCTATGCTGTAGGCTGGCGCTTCGGGCATTGAGTTCGTTCAATTCTTGGCGTAATGTTTCTAGTTCTGCCTGGCGCTCTAGGGCGGAATAATCAACTTTTACCTTAGCAACGGCTGCCGATAGCACTGCGAGTTCATCGTCCTCGTCATTTACAGGATCCCCACTCGGTTTATCTTTATGTATGTTTGGCAGTGGAGAATAACCGGGCTCCCCAAACTGGACGTACTTTCCTTCGTGTAATTCCATGTAATTCAACTGCTTTCTTGGACGCAAATTGTGATCCATGACAAAAACGAAGAAAAAGAAGAAAACTACAAGTCTAATAATACGATAAGCACTAAGGTCAGCACTGTGCTCTATAGTGGCACCCCAAAGTATCTCAAGACATGTGCTGGTTGTATGACTACTAATCTAATAATTTGTGACGTAACGGTAACATGAATCGAGTCCATTGTTTGTAGAGGTGAATTAAATATTTTGAGAATGCTTCCCAAAAATAGACAGAAAACCAGGCCTAAATTATTGTATAAAATTGTAAATATAGAATAATAACTAAGATTGAATTAATATATTCATACCATCTTTATTCTTTGCATATATATATAAATATATTGTCAACGTTTCCATATAATTATGTACCAATATTGTAAATATTAATAATATATTAATATTAATTCCAGCCGCTTACCACTCAAGCAAACTTGTACAATAGATATTTATGTATTTTCTGTGCTGCAAATATCCTCATTTATTTTTCTTGTGATAGGGGTCAACTAGAAAGCCTATGGCTCCTTTGACCTCTATGCACATTCTTGAAATTCATAACAATGTTTTTATTACCGTATCTCTCTTTTTCTTTCTACAATTATTTTCTTGTGTAATTCTCTTTAAAAAATAGTGCAAAATAAAATGAACTTGAACTTTCTCTCCGTTTTTCTCTAAAATTATGACAGTTCCGCTGTAAGTTTGACGGGCAGTTAAAGGGGACGTCTCACCCACAGTGCTTAGCGCACTCACATAGATAGCGGCCATAAATCCAGAGTTTTAATCTTCTCTACATCTCTGCCATCCTTCCAGCTATCGTCAGAAAAATCATTCTAGGTTAAACCTTTTTTATTGTCCTTCCTATTGAGTCTCTTATTTAAGTGTTTTAAATTATTTGGTGAGTTTTATTTCAGGTGGCCGTAGTTCTCTGATGGTCGCCAAGTGGTCTCGTTGGGATGGAGGGAAGGGTTTGAAAGTGTAAAACGAATTTTATATGTCCCTTCCGGGGAAAGAAGGATTTTGTAACGGCCTGGTTACCCATACGCCTGGTTACCAAAACGCGTTGTCAAGAGAGGACCATTCAATAGACGTTAGGAACTGTCGGCCGTTGGAAGCTGCACGAATTGCTTCAAAAATCGTTCAAATCTAACGGGTTTGGAAAGGAGTTATCAAGCCTGGGCACTTCTGAGGGATAATTGATGTCCGTGGATTCTACCGCGGCCGAGTAAACGCCGATTGTGATGTTTTTATGGGTTTAAGCTGTAGCTACGAGACACCGTTTTGTCGTTTCGCTCCGCTGTTTATTCCTTCTCTCGCTCTCTCATGTTACATTGATTTCCCCTAGCTGTCAATCACTTATTGCATACGTAATTACTTCCGGTAAAACACTACATTCCTCCCCACCTTGGAATGAAAATCAAACTATGATTTTTCTGCGTAAACAATAACTAAACATTGCTAACTTCCTGTAGCGGTACTACATAATGTACGTATGTCCTTAAGTGTCATAGTCCTTAAGATAGTCAGGCGGTCGTCTCGAGCTCCTCAACGGGTAACGTCGGGTCGAAGGATGGACATCATCAGCAGTCAGATTATCGGGTGATGGCGCCTCAAGCTCGGAGTCATCATCGTCTGGACACTCGGATTCACTTGTTTGAAGTAGGACGAGTTCCTGGTGATCTTCTTGTTCTCCCGACTAGCCGTTACCATAGATCCTTTTCAGTTTGTAACCACATATGGTTCCGGATCGTACGGTGTGGTAGACTTCTTGTGTGACGGCTCACGCTTTACAAGAACTTTATCCCCCTCTTGGATGTTGGAGGGCTTCACATATGCCTTTCTATCAGCATACTCCTTCATCTTCATCTTAGCTTCGTGGTCACGTTGGCTTATAGATGCTGTTGTGTTGATGTCGAGCCGCTTAGCTGGTCGGTGCCAGTTGCCTGTCTGAATAGCCTCCGCGACAGCCTGTAGGGTCGGGTCGCTCTCGGTGGCGGACGCGATGTCGCAGAGCTTTAACGCTTTCGGCGTTGACGTTTGGGCGAGGTAGTCCACATACTCCTCCGCGACCTTTTCCTGCCGGCTGGTTGCTGTCGTGTGCTTTACAGGGTGTCTTGACATGTAGTCAGAAGGGTTGTCTTCTCCCCTCCGGTACGTTACAGTGACTTGGTAGGGTTGACGTCTGAGAGCCCACCTCTCGATTCGGGCAGGTGGCTTTGACTGCGGGTTGCTATAGATGGCGACTAGCGGCTTGTGGTCTGTTTGTATGGTTATCGGTTTCCTGTAGACGTACAAGTGGAAGTACTCGCATCCCCATACAACAGCGAGGGCTTCACGTTCAGTCTGGCTGTATCTCTGCTCAGTTTCGGTGAGGGACCTGCTCGCGTATGCCACTACGTGTTTTTCACCATTCTTTGGATCCGTCTGCGCTAGTATTGCGCCCAGGCCAACAGGGCTGGCGTCTTCGCTGATCTCGGTGTCCTTTTCAGGGTCGTAGTATGCGGTTACCGGTGCATTTGCCAGTGCGCTCTTGAGCTTGGTGAGTGCTTGCTCGTGTCGCTCTGTCCACTCCCAGGGCGTATCCTTCTGAGTTAGCTCGCGCAGTGGTTGTGTTGTAGTGGCGTATCCCTGGATGAACCGCGAACAGTAGTTGCACATCCCCAGTAAGCTTCGTACTTCAGACGGGTTAGCAGGGGCCTCGAGGTCTAGGATGGCTTCAACCTTCTTTGGATCAGCCGAGATCCCCTTGTCTGAGAACACGTACCCGAAGAATTCCAGCTCATTCTTCGCAAATACGCACTTCTTCCTGTGCAGGGTCAGACCTCATTCCCGCAGGCGTTGGAATGTAGCCTCTAGAGCTTTGTCGTGCTCTGCTTGGGTCGCGCCATACACTAGGATGTCATCGCTGAGGTTAATGGTGCCCTTGATCCCACTTAGCGTCTCGCAGATGGCGTTCTGAAATATCTCTGCAGCACTGGAGATTCCAAAGTTCAGCCATTTGAATCTTCTGAGACCAAGGTGCGTGCTGAACGTGGTTATGTACCTTGACTCGGGTGCCAACTCGAACTGATTATACCCTTGATTTAAGTCGAGCTTTGTGAATACCTTGGCGCCGTTCAGGTCACCGATGACTTCTTTGATCGTTGGCGTTATGTGTCGTTCACGCTGTACCGCTTCGTTGGCTCGTCGCATGTCAACGCACGTCCGGATTTTTCCAGGCTGTTTAGGTTTTGGTGCGATGACAACGGGAGACACCCATGGTGTAGGGCCGTCCACATGCTCAATGACGCCTTGCTCCTCGTCTTTTTCCAGCTGCTCCTCAAGTTGCTTTCGGACATGGAAGGGCACTCTGCGGTGTGGTTGCGCTGATGGCTGGACACTTTCGTCGATATGGAGTTTCACCTGGTAGTCTTTCAGCTTCCCTAAACCAGTGAATAGGTCGCCGTATTCGTGCACGAATCGTTCAACCTCTGATGGATTGGGCTGCACATCTGTAAGTGGACTCGCAACAGAGATCAGTCCAAGGTTTTGGGAAGTGCGCCAGCTGAGCAGCGATCCTCCCATCCCCTATGTGACATAGACTATTTCTTCCGACTTCACACTGTCCTCACTCTTCATTGTCGCTGTAAACTTCCCACGCCTTGGTGTGGATAGGAGCCGTTGCAGTTTCTACATCTGGAATCCGGGTTGGGTCGCGATCTGTACTTTCCACCGTTCAGGTGTTTTGGGGTTCCATTCTAGTTTTTCCTCTCGTAGCCGCGTGCTCCAACTCTGTTGACTTCTTGATCTGTTTTCTTATTTTCTATTTCTGCGACTTGGGTGCTTGTGAGTTCCAGTGTCTTTCCAAAGTCCAGTAACTTAGCCAGGTCAATGGTTGTATCGCTGAGCGCTTTCCTTCGGAGTTTTGTCGACACACATTGCTGGATAATCTGTGTTTTTATTTCACGATCGACGTTCGCAAAATCGCATGTCTCGCTCAGCCGTTTCAGCCGTGTGTAATAGGTCATGATCGACTCGCCGGGGTCTTGTTTCGCCTGTCTGAACCGGTACTCTTCAAATGCCGTGTTTTTCTTTGGCTCGAAGTATGCCGTGAGCGCATCAATGGCTTTGTCGACGGCGCTTTCGTCTTCTTGCGCTGTCGTGTTTGCAAGCGTATCGAAGATGTCGTTGACTTCTTCCCCACTGTAATGCAGGAGAAGCGCTTTTTGTCTTGAAGTGTCTGTGATGTTGAGAGCTACCATCAGGTTTCGGAAGCGAGCGACGTATTTCTTCCATCTGGGGCCTAAACCTCCTGTCTCGTGTGTTGTGTCAAAGGTCGGGAATGCTGGCAGTGCTGTCGCCATTTCGTCGAGTGTTTAGTCAGCCTCTGTGACGGTTTTCCTCGTGTTTTTCCGGTTCTTTGACTTTCGGTTAGTTGGAGAGCCTTTCAGATGTGTATTTGCCTTTATCCTCGTCGCCAATGTGATGCTTTTATGGGTTTAAGCTGTAGCTACGAGACACCGTTTTGTCGTTTCGCTCCGCTGTTTATTCCTTCTCTCGCTCTCTCATGTTACATTGATTTCCCCTAGCTGTCAATCACTTATTGCATACGTAATTACTTCCGGTAAAACACTACTCCGATGGGATTGATATTTTGTGGAAAATTTGTCCTTGAGCGAAGGCCGTCGTTGGATCGAGTGTGCAGCCTTCCCCTCTGGTTAGAGGGGTGAAGCGTATGACTCAAGAATTCCATAAAACACCGTTCTAGCGACCTGAAACACACATAGGACGACAAAACAACTTCAAGTAAGCCTTCTTCCTTTATTTACCTTGTATTACAGAAGATCTATAACTAAATTTATGTTATTATTCTGAGTTAGGGAACGTTCACATATCGATTTTGCCACGCTTAACGTCATTGTGACGTTAGGGTCAATACCCACCCACCCTCTCTTAACGTCACGGGTGGAACCGTGAACAAGGGGTCAAAGTCCCCGATATAAACAATAACAAAATCACGCTAAGCACTGTGGGTGAGACGGCCCCTTTAATGCACTAGTCAATTGTACCCCCCCCCCCCCCCCCTCCCCCGCGACATTAGGGGAAATAGCGGGGGAATTCCCAAATGAGAGGTAGCAAATTTCAGGTATTTCCCCCTCCCTCTGAAGAACAATATAATATAATCATACTATAAACAAGGGACAAGCTAAGGATTCCTCTCAAGTAATGCTATAAATTATAGACTGCGAACAGTCCCTCCTTTTCCCTCGCTTGATAGTAATTTGCGAGAGGAGGGAGCCCCCTCTGGCTACGCCCCTGTTGGAATAGTAACAACAGAATCTAAGTAGGAATAAGGGCCGCATCCATACGTGAAAATACCAAATTAACGCAGTAAAATATACATACCTTCTCACTCAAGGCAATCAACGAAAAAAGGCGCGTGTGAAGACTTATTGTATTTTGTTCTGCGCATATCATTTGTGTCCTTTCGCACGACCACAATGCACTGCGCTGGCAATTCGCAAAACAGCCCCACTACACATGCACATTAGTACTACTGTCTTACTCGCTCACTTCAGGCTCACCACATACAGCTTCAGAGGCGGGCATATCTCGTTAATGTATTAGATCAGGGCGGTAGTGAATGCTGCCGCTCAGTTAAAGTGCCCTTCTTGTAATGTTTACAGCTATGAACTATGAAGGTTTTGAGTACTTCTGTGAAGAACGTTTTGGTTTACAGTGAATACTTTATGTTCTACGCTTGTTCGAAATCGTGTAAATTTGACCTTTCCTGATCCATGACCGCGTAAGTAAAAGCTTGGGTCGATTCCTGAGTAGGCGTCATATTATTAATTCGACTTTGCAATAATTTGAAGAAGTCCTTAAAATGTTGACTAAATGACTACTTTCTTTACTAATTGTATATAACAACTTGCAAACTGTGTATATGCTCAACAAATCGAAGTTGCTGTGATAGAAAGGCGCCATGGAGAATAATCACATTAATGAGATGACGTCTACTCAGGGTTATAGGCACTTTAAGGAAATGTATTAGAAGAAAACCTACAGTAGCTCTTTGGCGGGAAAATATATTACTGGGTAACAAAAATGTCAAGGTCTGATGTGTGTTAGATTAATCTGTTGTGTAGCTTTGGGGCACACCGCGGCAAAACGTTACGCGCATGCGTATTTGCTATTTCTTGTCTGCGCGCGGCCGCCCCAAGTTTCCCGCGAAAACTGAAATGAAACAACAGGCACATACCCGTGATTTTAACATTCTGCTTAAAAGCATCCATTTGTGAACTGTTTTGTCAAAAAATAAGAAAACTACTTAAAAGCTAAGCCTAAGACTTTAACAGGTTGAAGTTTTCTTAATTTGTAATTCACTGTGAGTTTACTAAGTTATAAAATTATTTACTAAAAAAGTTGAAACCCTCTGTAATTTGTATTTGATAGCAGAGCCTTCGTTCTTTTGGCCAGCGGAGCATACCGTTTTGCCGCGGTGTGGCTTTGGGGTATCTTGGGACTAAAGCCTGTTTGAGCTGTGGCGTGTTTTCTCAAAAGATGTCCCGATTTATTTTCAGTTTGTTCCGATATATCAATAACTTCTCGGTAAATTCCCTGAGTTTAGCAAATTCCCAACATTTTCTTGAGCCTCGTGCTCACTAGCGACATAAGCAATAAGCACAAGTAACATACGCAGACTCAGTAATCACATCCGTGAGTAGAACAAGTACCGCTAATGATCAATGCATTACTGCGTTTGCGTATGTTGCTTGTGTTTATGTCACTAGTGTGAACCAGGCTTTACTGCGTCTGCGTATGTTGCTTGTACTTATGCTTATGTCACTAGTCTGAACCAGGCTTTACTGCGTCTACTTATGTTGCTTGTTATTGTCACTAACTTGTGAACCAGGCTTTACTGCGTCTACGTATGTTGCTTGTCATTCTGGGCTTATGTCACTAGTGTGAACCAGGCTTTACTGTCTGCGTGTTGCTTATGCTTATGTCACTAGTGTGAACCAGGCTTTACTGTGTCTGTTGCTTGTACTTGTGCTTATGTCACTAGTGTGAACCAGGCTTTACTGCATATGTTGCTTGTGCTTATGTCACTAGTGTGAACTAGGCTTTACTGTCTGCGTGTTGCTTATGCTTGTCACTAGTGTGAACCAGCCTTTACTGTCTGTTGCTTGTATTGTGCTTATGTCACTAGTGTGAACCAGGCTTTACTGTGTCTGCGTATGTTGCTTGTACTTATGCTTATGTCACTAGTCTGAACCAGGCTTTACTGCATCTACGTATGTTGCTTGTGCTTGTCACTAGTGTGAACCAGGCTTTGCTGTGTCTGCGTATGTTGCTTGTGCTTATGTCACTAGTGTGAACCAGGCTTTACTGCATGTGCGTATGTTGCTTGTGCTTATATACTTACAGGAAAAATGGGTATGTATGTGAGGCCAATAGGCTCAAACCCTGACCCTGTTTGACCCAAAATCCGAGCTCCAAAACCCTGATTGCCCCATTTTTGGAAAGAAAAAAACCTGATTGCCCCTTCTTTAAATAAAAACAAATAGTCCCTGTGAAATAAATTGTTCGCCTGAAAAGGAATTAAAAATAATAATTATAAATTAATATAAAAATACTTTTAATGCTTAGTATACAATGGCTGGAACATCAAAAAGCAAATCCAAATTAAACTCAAATCCGGCTGACCCTGATCTGCCCAAATCAGACCAAAACCCTGACCCACCCCTGCGGCACATACATAATACGTCACAAACAGGAGTACCCCCCGGGCTCACAGCTCATTTATTGTGTACGCTCCCAATACCAAGGCATCTGAAAAATATCACCCCTAACGTAAACGAGCTGTAGTTACACACTACCACAGGAAGCCCACACAACGTGATTGTATTTAATTTTATAGGAAATGTATGAGGATTATCGAAAGGTTTGAAGTGTGGCGAAATATCGCGAAGAACATGCATATTTGAATTCGAAATAACATGAATTTATCTTACCTGGTGTGTTTTGGCATTCATGTGGCCTGAAACGCCAAATCTTGGAGATCAGTTTTGGAGGGTTATGCCTTCGCCGTTCACTTTAAATTCATGTTAATTTCGTATCAAACTGATGCATGTTCTTCGCGACATTTCGCTACACTTCATCCTCATACTTTTCCTAAAAAATTAAATACCAAACGCGCTGTACCAATACCAAATTTATCCAGTAATTACGGAAAATATGTGTTAGTTGAGGGAACCGGCGAAGTTTGAAATAATTAAAAAGTCGCCGTACGATTATATCACGTGAAGTAGTGCAAATAGAAGACACGCAATAACACAAACCACCAATGCCCACGCGAACATCATCTCTCGCTTAATCTTTCTTCCCAATGCCGTTGTCTTTTTGGCCTTCTGCCCGATCTTCTTCATGAATTCACCCTTGATATTCTCGTGAGGAAACGGCTCACTTGGAACCTTGTGACCAAGAAAGTCACACAACGGTTCCCATCCTTGTGTTACACTGTAAACCAACAACCGATCTTCAGGTACTACAGCTTTTACACGATCGTTGTGCATCCGAAAACGCTTACGAAAGATTTGGGTGGCGTTAGGATCCGTGCTGCCGAGAAGGGCAGTTAGACTACCATCGACGATTGACTTTATCTTATAAAGCGTGGGAGATAGAAAGTAGAACGACGTCCGCGGCCACGTCGTTCGAAGATCTCTCAGCTGGCTGACGAAACTTTTAATCCAAGAGTCTTCATCCCTGGTGGTTAGAATAACTTTGGAGTCTGGAAAAGCTTCTAAGATTTCCTCGAAGAACAAGAGGCTGGGAATATCTGTGACGGCATCGACATCGGTGAACATGGCTTTGAAATCAGGCTTCTTGCCCTTCCAGATCAGGTCGGCCCATTCGTCTTGAAATGCCCCCAGTTCTTGTTTGACATCATACACATTGTATCCCAGACTTTCCAAGGCCTTTGCCATTGATTTGGTGCCAGTTTTAATCATCCCAGCGCAGATTACCTTCATGATGCTGGCTTACACTACAACTCAAAGAACGAGACCGAGGAATGCTGCTCAAACGTCAGGAGTAAAAAATACAGTGCGTAATCCATATAAGGTAGACTAAACTAAGCGGCCACCTAACGGCGAGGCGGAGCATTGCGTGCATTTTTTTCCTCTAAAAGAACAGGTACCGCATTTGATCGAACAAGAGCCCTTCTGGGCTTTCACTCGGGCCACATGAGATTGAAGATGAAATACATTTTCATTTGAAATCCTCTTAGTAACAAGAGCCCATCTGGGCTTTCACTCGGGCTTAGCGATACTTACTGTGACGTCACACAGGCCAGTCACGCCACATTTGTTTGTGGTTGGCAGAAGCGTGAACCCAGTCAGTTGCTTGTAAAATATCACAGGTCCGTGCTTATTCATCGCCAAATTACTTTCTTGTTGTTCCAAAATGCAAGCAAGCCCTTTCATCGAAGCTTATATGCTCTTAACTTATAAGTCTTATAAAGGAAGCAGAATTGAGACTTTAGATGTATTTCGTGAGGCCCATGGCCAAATCGCTAGATACAAACACATGGGGTTTTTTGCCAACCACATTATACAGTCGACTCTCTCTGTGCTGACACTCCCGTAAGCGGACAGCTCCCGGTTACGGACATCTTTCCAATACCCCGTTTGAACTCTCAGTCAAGCCCTGTATTTGTACGTTCCCGTAGGCGGGAGTCAACCCGTGCCAAACGATAGGTCGAATGTGATTGGCCTATGCCTTTTATAAATAAAATGTAAAACAAATCGTAGTATATTAATAAATACATGCCCCCAACCAATTTAGTTTTGCAAATTAATTTGGCGAATAACACACAGTATAACGAATGTGGTTTAGCGACTGTACAAGCGAGTGTAGTGGTGTAGCGAATGTCAGAGCGAGTGCAGCGAATCAGGTCAGAGCGGTATATATGTGTAGCGAGGTGTAACGATTGTAGCGACTGTACCGAGTGTAGCGACTGTAGCGAATGTAAGAGCGGTGTAGCAAGTGTAGCGAATGTGGCGGTGTAGCGAGTGTAGCGACTGTAGCGACGGTAGCGAATGTAGCGAGTGTAGCGAATGTAGCGAGTGTAGCGAATGTAGTGAGTGTAGCGAGTGTAGCGAATGTAGCGAGTGTAGCGAATGTAGCGACGGTAGCGACTGTAGCGAGTGTAGCGACTGTAGCGAATGTAGCGACGGTAGCGAATGTAGCGAATGTAGCGAATGTAAGAGCGGTGTAGCGAGTGTAGCGAATGTAGCGAGTGTACCGAATGTAAGAGCGGTGTAGCGAGTGTAGCGAATGTCGCGAGTGTAGTTTTATTTGGATCGTGTACAAATGTACATTTATTGCTTGTTCCAAATAACGTTAGTGTTACCATAATTTAAACCAATCGTTTAAAAAATATACAATTGGCTTTATAACAGTAGTTTTGCAAATATTATCAGAGACAACTATGTATTAAATTATATTATCAGACGTCTCTTTCATCTCTTTTTTTTAAAACAATCGTAAACATATTTAGCTGATGCCTTTTTGATTGTGTTTTGTGGGTGGGTTTATTAGCATACATAATACATACATACACACACATACTTTTATTTTTTGATACGGTAGCCATTGAGAACTTACAATACGCTGATTTCCACGTGGGGCGTATAAAAATATTGTTACAGGTACAAAAGAAAAGAAGTTAAAACTAAGTATATGTACATGTACATTTAAGATTAGAAGATACATATAAAATAAAAATAAAAATGCTATCAGCATAGCTCCGTATCAGGATCAGAATTTCTTAAGTAGGATGCGCATCGTTCGTTGAGAGTTTTCTACATTAACATTGACTTGGTTCGTATGCGCCTTACTTGAAGAGTTTTCCATTTTAAAGAATCAAGTACCTCAGCTGATCGGGTGTCATAATTTGTACCAGTTACACATCTTGCCTCCGGTAAGTAAACGTCTCATTTAAACCGGCCCTTAGATAGACTCGTTCGCGTTTAATTCCGACATTTTGAAAGGGGTGCAAACATAGCGCGAAATACAGTGTTTGCATGGTTATCCGATGCCGAATACAATCCGTAAAATCGAATTTATATATATATATATACATATATATTTGTTTTGTAATATTAACTATATGTAAATAACTGATGCATGATACTACCGTGTCTAATTAAGTTTATGTAGGTAGTGTATGTATGTGTGTATGTCAATTCAAGTTGATCTAACTCTATTGTTTTTTGCAAACATAATGCACGGTGGGCACAAACGATCATAAAAACAGCATGAGTTCTATTTTTTTTTAAGTTTTCAATGCAGACGATTAAATTTTGGTAGGATGTAGAATCGTAAAAGGAATATAACCTGATTTTTTAAGCTATGTTACTACCATCGTGACGTCATTTATCCATTTGTAATACGTTTCTTACAACTGTTCATTACCTCTAAAAACGGAATGTCGTATATTGTTTAAATCTACTCGTGATGAGAATGAAAGAATCGAAAACCCGATGTCGATTGGTTAAGAAAATCAAAAGTTATGAAAGTTTTAATTTTGTCCATATTCCCGCCAAAATTTGGTGGGAAATAAACAACACAAAAGCACCTATGAAAATATATCGCTTCATTCATTTTTTAGAGTTGTAAATATTGTTGCATAACATTTTGTCCAATCATAAAACACATTGGTGGCTAAAATCGTATGTTTTTAGAATTTTGATTTTTTTTTGTCCATAACCGGCTTTAAATTGAAGTCATATTTTCGGCAACGTCATTATGACGTCATACTTGTTTATACATGCCCCTAGAAAAAATCATTTGAGTGATGTTCGAGTTTTAATGATGAAATGCGCTAGTCTGGCACTCAAAAGTCACATTAAATTTTTTTCTTGATTTTTTAACAATAGGGAGCCTTATTTAGGTACGACTCCTGATGTCACTAAATATGACGTCATAGCAACAGTCATTCCTCTATAACGTTTGCTGTAGTAGTCGTAGAACTTTCAAATTTGCGCCAAATGAATGTGTCATGAAGGCCCTTTGATGGTTTAGTCTGTTTGTAACATCTATTAAAGGGGGAATTTTACCAAAAAAGGAGGCATCTCTTATGACGTCACAACAACGTCATCATACTAACATAAAACACCTAAAATATGTAGTTTCATTTTGTTAACAAGTCACCAACATTTCTTCAAATTAAGACTATAAGTAAAGAAATGGTGTTAATTTTAATTATTTGTCCACGCTCCCTGATGCCGATTTTGACGTTCTTGATACCCGACGTAATGGTCTTAATCTAAGACGAATTGTTCAAGCAAGCAACCGTGAACGACAATCCTGCTGGTATACGTTGGATCAAACTAGTGATCTAATCGGCTATCAAATAAAAAATAACTATAAAGAAGCAAAGACCGATACAACGTAGAATTTTGAAATTTGTGGTACAATTCTTCAGGTACATCACGTAATTTGCCACACCCATTTCCTGTCAATACTTGATCGATGAAGCAGGAGTCCATTACCAGAAAAAATACCAAGCATCCCTGCGGCATAAAAAGTTAGAGGTTGGTCTGATTCACCAACTGAATGCGTAAAGCCATGATTACCATGCACAACACAATTCAACGAAGCTCTCATGGTTCATCAACACTCGTACATTTCCTGGTTGTAGCTAGTTGTCACAGGCTGCCCAAGTTCTGACTATATATGTATATCGAGGCAGTGAATTACAAGGTTTGTATGGGAGTTCTTCCAATATCTCGGAATAATACCGTAAATTTAGTTACAGATCTTCTGTAATACAAGGTAAATAAAGGAAGAAGGCTTACTTGAAGTTGTTTTGTCGTCCTATTTGTATTCAGGTAGCTAGAACGTTGTCAGTCTATGGAAGCAGTAGATGTAATGCAGAAATATTAAGGGTCCGAGAATCGATTGATACGTCTACTGTAGCCATCAATACAGCCATGTATACAAAAAACAATCCTTGTAGCAATTGTCAACTTAACTAGAAATTGTCAACTTAACTTGCAATTGTCAACTTAACTTGCAATTGTCAACTTAACTTGCAATTGTCAACTTAACTTAAAATGCAACTTATTTGGCAACTGAACTGTCAGTAATAAGTGTTGTGAGCATGAGCCGTCTGGGGCTCCGTACTTTTAAACTCCGTATTTTTAAACAAATATTCAATCGCTATTTTAGGACAGCAACATTGAACAAAACAGCCCCAAAAATTGGTATGTGAAGCGGCCTGAAAAAAAAATTCACCTGACTTTTCATTTCAATTTGGGATTTCCCTGACCAAATACTAAATTCCCTGACTTTTCCCTGACCTTGAACAACATTTGTTTTCCCCCGACTTTTCCCTGACCATGGGAACCCTGCTATTATAGAATTGTATCCCTGTGCAATAATATCAGAAATACTATTTAAGAAATAGAAAACAGTTCCCGTGTTTCTATAGAGTTATACTGAACACGAGTGGGAGAACGAGAAATGGCAGTGGGAACACGAGCCCGAAGGGCGAGTGTTTCCACAGCTATTTCGAGTTCTTCCAAACTACCACAACTCGGTAATAATTTATACTTTTTAAATTACGTCTATTAATATTTTTAGTTGTTTTAAATCATATGCCTAAGTATCTTTTCTTGTAATTGCCACTGAAAAGCCTCTATGGGGAGTGAACAATAAGGTATTGTATTGTATTGTACCGCACTCTCCTTGGCCCATTCAGGAACTGGGTGCATGTACAAATTTTAGTATGAAGATCCCAAAGAGCTACTTAGGGCCTTGTTACATGATTCCGGGTAGAAGAGTTACCCCTTTAGCAGGGACAACTCTACCGAGCGTTTATATGGAAAGCTAACCTCGCAGACACATTTTTGATTCCAAGAATCGCATCACAGTTGCGCGTGCTCTGTGTGATCGATTTGCCCCGAGTTGTCCCGGTTAGAAGGGACAAAGTGTTTATATGGTGTATTGATGTCGGAAAGTTGTCCCGGGAAGAAGGGGCACCCTTCTCGCCGAGACGAGATATCCCTGGGCCAGGGACAACCCTTCTACCCGGGACGAGTGTATTCACAATGTCAACAGTTGATTATGGTTTACAGAGAAATGTATGGAAAGTTGTCCCTCCCCGGGTAACTCGGCTAGAAGGGTTATCCCTCTGTTTATATGAAGGAAAGTTGGGCTCGGTGGGGGGGGAGCCAACTTTTCATACATTTCTTTAAAAAACGATGTCGACCGTCTACATGAGAAACCGCAAACTTGGCTCCGGGGAGCGGGTGACCCTCCTCCCCGAGGCACTCGGTTCACAAGGTAGGGTGACCCTGGGGGGCGAGCCAACTTTTTCTCATATAAACACTTTGGCTCGCCTAACCGGGCCAACTCGGGACACACAGAGCATGCGTGGTCCAATATTAGGTGCCCAGACTCGCTCAAGACAAAGTTGTCTCGGGCACCCGGGACAACTTTTCTTCCATATAGACGCTCGGTAAAGTTGGCTCGGGAGGGAGGGTGACCCTCCCCCCCGAGCCAACTTTCCTTCATATAAACAGGACCTAATTAGGGCCTTGTTATATACATGGAGAAAGTTGTCCCGGGTAGAAGGGATAACCCTTCTAGCCGAGTTACCCGGGGAGGGACAACTTTCCATACATTTCTCTGTAAACCACAAGCAACTGTTTGCATTGTGAATAAACTCGTCCCGGGTAGAAGGGTTGTCCCTGGCCCAGGGATATCTCGTCTCGGCGAGAAGGGTGTCCCTTCTTCCCGGGACAACTTTCCGACATCAATACGCCATATAAACACTTTGTCCCTTCTCACCGGGACAACTCGGGGCAAATCGATCACACAGAGCACGCGCACTGTGATGCGATTCTTGGAATCCAAAATGTGTCGGCGAGGTTAGCTTTCCATATAAACGCTCGGTAAAGTTGTCCCTGCTAAAGGAGTAACCCTACTACCCGGGATCATGTAACAAGGCCCTAAGTCAAATCATAATATTTGGGACAACGGTGTTTAACTATTCCTTGTTCGACAAACAAGGACTAAACTGTGTTAGTATCACAGTCCATATATCGTTTGCATGTATTACACAGATTTTAAAGGAAGATACATTGATATAATAATAATAATAATAACAACAACAACGATAGTTTATTTATACTCATAAGTTTACATAGAGATGTAATAGTAGAAATAGAATACGGGAAATCTCTTGAAGAAATAAACTTTTTCCCAAAGGATCTGCACGACACTTGAGGCATGGGGCAATAATAAGGGTATAGGACTAATTACAAAAAAAATGTTTTATTATTTTCAGTTTAGCATCGCTGTCATGGGTATATATACAAAGAGAACCATTCACTAGTTTTGTGATTAAATTGTTTTCAATATAGAAGATATGAGCATAACATTCAGTAATTGTTCTGGGTTTAGAATCGCTGTCATGGGTATACACAAAGAACCATTCACTAGTTTTGTGATTAAATTGTTTTCAATGTAGAAGATATGAGCATAACATTAAGTAATTTTTCTGGCACCCCCTAATAATTTGGACACCAAAACTCAATTTACCCTGCTTAGAAATGATTCTCTCTCTCGCCTACTCTTGAGCGAGAGGGGCCGGAGGGACCTCTGTCTAACAGGGTAAGCTCAAGTAGTAGGGTCCGTGGCAAAAAATGGAGTTTAACTGCAAACTCTTGTATTAAGCATAGCATACGTCGAGGTCTCCTAAATGGTACCATCTTTATTGATCTCAAGAAAGCTTTCGATAACAGACCACATTTCTCCTAACTGAGGAAACTGAGAACTATGGTATGGTTCAGTCTACTCTAGACTGGTTCAAATCTTACTTATTCGATTGCACCCAAAAATACGTCGTAAATGGTAAGATTTTTTTTTTATTTCTATAAAATCATAGCTAGAATTGTTATTGGGGTGGGGTAGCCAGTATTAAACGTCAAGGTGGATTAACAATTTAACTGTACTTATGCATGCAAATAAAAACTGTCACGGCGGTAGTCACGAAAACAAAGCCATCCCTCGCCTTGAGAAATTATTTGAGCTTTAATATGCCAGCCAAAATTAAAGCCATACCCGCTACATGTATCTGCATCCATTTGTTTCCTTTTCAAAGCAATAAATCGTTATATTATTGGAGGCATCAACGGAAGAGAAAGATCAACTGTTCCCTTTGTCTCGCGATCTCCCCTCGTTCGAATCGACACGGCTAGGGGATATTACCTGTGTTAATCATGCAGCAGAAAAGTATGGAAGGATAATGGAGAAACGAGGAAATACGAAGACTCTTTTACGAGAACTGAAGAACAGTTGCTTGAAGAGAGTGGCGAGTCTTTACCACTGCGAGTGACAGTGAACAAATAATCGACTCATCAATACCCCGTGGACGCGACGTGATAATGTACATGTTTTGGGATGTTTACAGACTGTCGGCGGCCGGTTATTTTGCAGGACACTTTCAATCCATTTCCAGATGTTTTCCTCACGAAGTCAAGGTCCTTGCCAAATAAAAGCGATCGCTACAATCGCTACAGGAAGTTACTCAGGAGCCAATCAGAAGAGAGGTTTCGTTCGGTACGGGATTACTGGTAGGCGGACGCGTCAGCAACTCCAGCACTAAGTGAGGTTTGCAATTCGCGCTGTTCAGATAATAAAGTAAACGATCACGCTCGAGCGCCTAATCGTGTTACATTGTTTACAGTGGTTAGAGCAAAAATGACAAACGAGGTCGAAAACTTTCTTCAGGTACATTTAGGTTATTTCGCTGAGAGTCTGGTGAACGCAGGGCTAAAAGATCTGACACATGATACAGAAGACTCCAACACAGCAAACATCTGTCAGCGTTACGTCTCAAGCGAGTAGCCGGGTGAATTCAAATCGTTTTTGGCTATTTTAGCCTTGAATAACTTAATAAAACTAGAAAACCTCTGGAAGTCATGTTAATTGTATTCGTAGTCAATTTGTGTGCCTCTGTGTAACTTTATCTGCTGTTCTTGCTCCAAAACGTCAGTTTGCTCATTATATTACAGAACTATAAAGGAAATTGTTGGAAGCCTTTAATTTCTTGAACCAAAACCTCGGCTTGAATATTGCTTGGGTCATCATAAATTATTCAGTGTGTATTCTGGCTTCGTGTTGGCGAGCGACCAAACACTGAAACATTCCTTGGATCCACAATAAAAGACCAAAGTAGATCTTAAATTTAAGCTCACGTTGACCTTGAGTGAGTCGAAAGTTGAACATATTTTCTTGGCTCATCAGAAACAAGACACTGTTCAGTTTCACTTTCCCTCTCAGCTATCACTGGCCATCTGGGTAAAAAACGCGGTCCTTCGGCTCCGACAAGAGCGCCAGTTGAAATATCCTGAGCCTGTTGGAAGGCTTTCGCACGGTGAAGTTACATAAAACATTAAACTGCTTCCATTTGAGAGATGGGACTCGCGGGCGACCATCTTGATTCATCTGGTGCAAGATAATTTTTTTCTGTAAACGCCAGGCTGTGTTGTTACGCACAACACGTAACAACCGAGTGGAGCACTGGGAACAACATCTTTCAGACAGTCGGTGTAACAAGCAGTCACATGGTAAAGCAAGCCGTCACAGAGTACGTCACTGTAACAAGCCGTCACAAAGTGTAACAAGCAGTCACAGAGTGTAACAAGCCATCACAGAGTGTAACAAGCCATCACAGAGTGTAACAAGCCGTCACAGAGTGTAACAAGCCGTCACAGAGTGTAACTTTGGGTGGCCGCTTCACTAAATGATTTGTGATGATGTTTTTTTTTATTCCAACCAATATTTTCTGACCCTATTGATCAGACGAAAACGTACGAAAATTTTATTGTGAACGTACGTCATGACAGCGTGCTCGGCGTGCCAAGGGCACGGTGGCCAAACTGTGCGTAGATGATCAAAGGAGGACCTGAGCGTGCCACAACAGCGTGCCAATCAATAGCCACTACGCACGGTGTATGTCTGCTCTAAGCGTGCGTAAAGCGTGCGTAAAGCGTGCCCAGCGTGCACAACAGACAGGAAAACAGTATGGCGACAGTTCGGTTTGGACAAACGTTGTTCAACCATTTTAAAGACTTAATACTCAAATATATTTGGCAATCAACCAATCGATGGTGAATGAAGCAACTTAGCATTATTTTCTCAAGGCAATTGAAGACAGGTTTCTGTATTTTATATATATCGAATGAAAAATTACAGCTCATGTAAGACTGAGCCCCAGCCGCCATTTGTGATCTTGGACAACGTTGTTCAAATTGGAATTAACGCCGTACATCTCACAAAAAGGTATCTTTAAGAATGGTGATTGTTACATTTCTAAAGTGTGCCATTTTCTCAACCTTGTTTATTTTAAACTGACTTCAAAACAACACAACTAATATTTTTATGAGCAAAAATTCGCAAAGAAGTCTTAACTTTGTTACGCCTAAAATCAACAACTTACAGATATTTTCCAATTTATTTAGGTTTTTTGCATTATTATTCAAGTCTCTTTTAATACCAAACATTGACAAAGAAAGAACACTGTATGGTAAAGTAATTCTGAGCTTGATTGACCAAAGTTATCGTGTTTTAGGTTAAAAAAAGTACAACCAATTCTTGCATAATGAAATGTAAACCAACACCGTGCACATGGTCGAGTCCAACAATGATTTAAATGAAAAGGCCATTAAAACAATCAATGCAATTGATAATATTGTCAATAAGCATGCTCCTAAAAAACTTGCTTCTAGATCTAAAATAAACCCTGGCTAACTAAAGGAATATTAAAATCAATTAAAACTAAACAAAAAAATGTATCGTACACACTTCTTATCTAAAGATACTAACCTAATTAACAAATACAAACAATACTCAAACATGCTTAACCGAATTAAAACTAAATCTAAGAAAGACTATTTTACTAGATCATTTCAAATGTATAAAGACAACCTGAAACATACCTGGACATTAATAGGCACTCTCATCAAGCGTAAGATGAAAGGCCACTTATTCCCAGCCAGACTTGTTATAAATGGAAAAACATACACAAACCAACAAGATATTGCTGAGCAATTCAATTCCTACTTTACAAATATAGGCCCAACCTAGCTAATGCAATCGAGCATACTGATGAAGATCCAACACAATATGTGAATAACTCACCTGCCTCAAGCTTTTTTTATATCACCTGTCTCTGAAGATAAAGTATGTCAGCTATTCTTTAATTTAAATGATAACAAAACATCTCTACTGATACCCAACAAACTAATAAAAGTTGCAGCTCAACCTCTTTCTGTAGCTTTTACTAAAAAATGTTAATGAATCTATCTTAACAGGCACTGTACCTAGTATATTTAAAATATCAAGAGTAACCCCTATTTATAAACATAGGCACCCAATGGTGAACTCGTGGATGTAGTGACGAAGTTAGTGGATTGCTAAGAAAAGCCTTCATCTGAAAAGTATATATACAACACTGGTCCATTATGTTTGGAATGAACAGGAGCCATGTAATCTTTAACTTTGTTGTTAGTAGTGAAGTTCATATTGCCATTTTACTTTCATGCTATTTGGTGTAACAATGAGATGTACTCACGGCTGTTGATGATGTGACAACTTTCAGGATAGGTAATGAAAGTTACATGTACCTAGATATCATCCAAACTTCAGAACTGAAATAAAGCTTGCGCGCTCTTCAGAACAAATGAGATGACTGATCCACTTTAAAAACTGGTTGCAGGGGCCCGTTTCTCGAAAGCCCCGATAACTTACCGGTCCCGGTAATACCGTTAAAAATTCTAAAAACGTATTGCTTACCGGGCCCGGTAAGTTATCAAGTTATCGGGGCTTTCGAAAAGCGGGCCCCTGGCCGTAGCTAGCAGGGAGACAAGCGGGGTATCTGCCCCATCCCCCCCCTGCCCCCCCCCCCCAAATAACCTAGTGAAGAATAATAGAAACTTAAGATTAGAAAATACTCGCTTAACCATTTGGAGAGTTTTACTTACGTTTTACGCATGTAACCTATCTGAAATAGCTGAAAATGGCATTTCAGAGCTTATATATTTCAAAATAAAAATAAAAACCTATATGTTCGTTCCTGGGCCTTCCCTGAGTTGGCAGAACGCCCAGTAATATATAAACTGATCGACATCTTGAGATTGTAAGCCTAATTACCGCGAGAAATGTCTCATTTCGTTGGCAGAAGGCCCAGTAAAATATAAAGTGATCGACATCTTGGAATTACCGTGGGAAAGGTCTCATTTCATTGTGATCTTACCACAGGCAGCCCAAGCTCTGTATTTGCACTGTGTGACTATTATTTCACAAAATTCTCAGATAAAGAAAATAAACTTACCTTAAGAGTTTGTTGTTGTCCTGTTGTTTCTCTGGGGTCTAGAAATGGCGGTTATGGGGCATTTCTCTCACTTTGGGTTTTTCTCTCTTCTCTGTCTTAAATAAAGGAAAGGCTGCACACTCCAATTCAAACCACGAGGCACTTGAGGCCGATTTTTCCCACGAAAACCCATCCGATAGGCGTAATTTCCTCCGTCAGGTGAAAGGTAGATAGTTTTTCTTACCCCAGAAGTTTACAGACTTGAGAAATCATTATCCTAACTCTTCCAAATGAACTCATTTCTTTGAAAAAGCCCTCTCATTCTTCGTAAGAAACTACGTGTTTGCTGCTGTTCGATCATGACGTAATAAACTCGGCTTTGTAGCCTGGTCTGCTGACAAAATTCCTCTTTCCGGCAGAGGGACAGTCAATAAATTGCAAGGTACTGTACTCTCTCCCCACGGGGTCTAACGTGCCGCCTATTGTACTGAGTAGCCAGGCGAAGAACACAGGTCGCCAAAGGGGGTTTGGCACGGATTTTCCTCGGGAGCAGTTACGAAATAGTGCCGAAGAAATCCGACACCTCGTTTATTTCGCGGGGAGTTGGAGAAGAAAGTCATTAGAGAGCTTAAGCAACCACGACGGCAACGTCTAGGACGACGGCATGAAACAATAGCCTTAATTGCAAAATACAATAACTGCACGTGGGAATGCACGCAGTCACCTACATTTCAACCGTTGTCTGGTAAAACAGAACGTGAAAACCCCACATTTTACGTTTACAAGAGAACGCCAACGTTAAAGTAAGTCACTCCGTTTTTCTTTCGGCGTGAACGGAACTCTATGCTTGTCATATTTTTCGAAGATATGAATGTGAAAAGTAATTAAAGGCGAACGAAGGAAATAGTAAGCATCACATTTCGGTAGAAAACATTTTTCTAGGTCCCGTCCTCGCTGCCGTCGCCGTCGTTGATGCTAAGCTCTCTAATATTCACGGCTTATTGACCAATCGCTGAACGGTGGAATCTGCAGAGAAAACCCACGAAGTAAATTAACACACATGTGTAAATAAATATAATGTGGTCCATTCGTTAGACCCCGTGGGGAGAGAGTACAGTACCTTGCAATTTATTGACTGTCCCTCTGCCGGAAGGAGGAATTTTGTCAGCAGACCAGGCTACAAAGCCGAGTTTATTACGTCATGACCGAACAGCAGCAAACACGTAGTTTCTTACGAAGAATGAGAGGGCTTTTTCAAAGAAATGAGTTCATTTGGAAGAGTTAGGATAATGATTTCTCAAGTCTGTAAACTTCTGGGGTAAGAAAAACTATCTACCTTTCACCTGACGGAGGAAATTACGCCTATCGGATGGGTTTTCGTGGGAAAAATCGGCCTCAAGTGCCTCGTGGTTTGAATTGGAGTGTGCAGCCTTTCCTTTATTTAAGACAGAGAAGAGAGAAAAACCCAAAGTGAGAGAAATGCCCCATAACCGCCATTTCTAGACCCCAGAGAAACAACAGGACAACAACAAACTCTTAAGGTAAGTTATTTTCTTTATCTGAGAATTTTGTGAAATAATAGTCACACAGTGCAAATACAGAGCTTGGGCTGCCTGTGATCTTACACGTGTGTACTTCGGATCGGAATGATCTCGGAAAGCAGCCATAAAATTTCACGAAGAACACACACTCGATCAAATACTTGTAAATAAGAGTAAACGTATTCTAATTCTACTTTAGAATTGAGGTACAATTTTAAACTATACATTTATATTTGTGATTTATTACACTCACCAGTATTATATAATTATTCTGACTTCGATACTCATAGTCATCCCCTTCAAGAACCGTTCAACGCTAGACTTCGGCGTGAGACATGTTTGCGAGTCAAGTGGCCAAATATTCCCGGGAAACCAAACCTTTTGTGCAATACAGAACCTTGTTAACAAGTCCATCATTTCATAAAGTTGATTTTTCTGCCATCACAGTGTGTAGTCTCCGTGTAAAACACTTCTGCAGCTCTGAATGCCACTCGCCCGACAGCTCACAGTGCCTCAAACTCGTCCCCGAGGCTTCCTCGCTCGTATTCCGAACTGCATACGATTTGATATTGATTGATTTTTTGCTAACGGCTAGCTAGCTAGCCATCATTCGCCCACCACACGCAAAAACTCGTTCCTGCGCATGCGCGCATCCACGAGTTAAAAATGGCATAGTAACTGATCCTGGTAATTATAAGCCCATAGCAATATTGTCACCACCCTTCACTAAGGTCCTTGAAAGGATTATTTATGATCAACTTATTTCTTTTTTTAGATAAACATAATATATTATCTAAATATCAATTTGGATTTCGAAAAGGACATTCCACCGAGCAAGCAATCCTTGAATTAACTGATCAATTGAAAACATCAATCGATGATAAACTTATTACATGTGGATTATTTTTAGATTTTTCAAAGGCCTTTGATACTGTTAACCACAATATTCTATTGAAGAAATGTTATAAATATGGCATCCGGGGAATTCCATTTAATTGGTTTACCAGCTATTTAGAGAATAGACACCAATATGTTAAAATAGGTGATACTGAATCCAGCCCCAAAAAGGTTGTATGTGGTGTCCCACAGGTTCTACACTCGGTCCCCTTCTTTTTCTTCTCTATATAAATGACATTTCAAATTCATCAACCAAACTTTCTTTTAGAATGTTTGCTGATGATACTAATATATTTTTTCCAAGCAATAGTCCAGGTGAACCACAGGCCGCCCAAGTTCTGACTGTGTAACAAGGTTTGTATGGGAGTTCTTCCGATAACTCAGAATAATAACATAAATCTCCTGTAATACAAGGTAAATAAAGGAAGAAGACTTACTTGAAGTTGTTTTGTCGTCCTATGTGTATTTCAGGTCGCTAGAACGGTGTTTCATGGAATTCTTGAGTCATACGTTTCACCCCCTCTACCGGAGGGGAAGGCTGAACACTCGATACAACACAGGCCTTCGCTCGAGGACGAATTTTACACAAAATATCAATCCCATCGGCGTTTACTCGGCCGCGGTACAATCCATGGACATCAATTATCCCTCAGAAGTCCCCAGGCTTGATAACTCCTTTCCAAACCCGTTAGATTTGAACGATTTTTGAAGCAATTCGTGCACCTCAAACGGCCGACTAACCGCGTGGTCCATAGAATGGTGATTCTTGACAACGCGTTTTGGTAACCAGGCGTTTGGGTAACCAGGCCGTTACAAATTATTTCTTTCCCAGAGAGGGACATATCAAATTCATTTGACACTTTCTAATCCCTCCCTCCCCTCCAACGAGACCACTGGACAGCGCCGGTGACTAGAAAGTGTCAAATGAATTTGATATGTCTCCCTCAGGGAAAGAAATAATTTGTAACGGCCTGGTTACCCAAACGCCTGGTTACCAAAACGCGTTGTCAAGAATCACCATTCCATGGACCACGCGGTTAGTCGGCCGTTTGAGGTGCACGAATTGCTTCAAAAATCGTTCAAATCTAACGGGTTTGGAAAGGAGTTATCAAGCCTGGGGACTTCTGAGGGATAATTGATGTCCATGGATTGTACCGCGGCCGAGTAAACGCCGATGGGATTGATATTTTGTGTAAAATTCGTCCTCGAGCGAAGGCCTGTGTTGTATCGAGTGTTCAGCCTTCCCCTCCGGTAGAGGGGGTGAAACGTATGACTCAAGAATTCCATGAAACACCGTTCTAGCGACCTGAAATACACATAGGACGACAAAACAACTTCAAGTAAGTCTTCTTCCTTTATTTACCTTGTATTACAGGAGATTTATGTTATTATTCTGAGTTATCGGAAGAACTCCCATACAAACCTTGTTACACAGTCAGAACTTGGGCGGCCTGTGGGTGAACTTGAGTCAGTTATGAATGAAGAACTGAAACTTGTTTTTAAACTGTGCCTTAAATAAGTTATCAATAAATTATAAAAAAAGACTAACTATATGATAATTACAACTCCTCAAAGCAAATTGTCTAATTCTCATTCTAAATATGTAATACTTGAGGGTCCTTGCTATATCTGTCACATTTTTTCTCAAAGAAGCCTTTCTGTCGGCCTTATTTTTACTTTTGTGAATATAAATGTGCAAGTCATGAATGTGATTAACCGATACTTTCATGTCCATAGCTATAACACTAGACATGCAGCTAGACACAACTTTTATCGACCAAAAATCAGAACTAATTCTGGTAAATTTATATTTAAGTATTCAGCTTCTGTTCTATGGGAAACCATACCTGGTAGTACGTATGAAAGCATTAGCAACAACAAATCATTTTAAAAAGTATTATAAAGCTAATTTAATGGTGAATCAAATATAGGATTTCTAGAACTCCCATTGAATTATAGAACTAACTTAAACATAATCTTTTTACTGTTTTTGCCTTTGTTTTGTTCTCTCTCCCCCCCTTTTTTCCCCACCTTTCCAAGTTCATTTAATTGACGACGTACGCATTATATAAACAATACTTATAACACAACTTGCTCAGTTATTCAGTTTATTTACTCAAACGGTGGCCAACTCGGAAGCTTAATGCTACTTTGGCAACCGTACACCCTCTACAAGTATCTCTCTATTTATTCTGTATGTATATCATTAATTTGTTTTAAATCTATTTTGTCAAAAAATGTAAAACCTATAAACAAGTGTGTAATAAAATTGATGATTTTGACAATTACGCATGACTTCAACACCAAACCAAATAATTTTCTCGCTCTCCAAATTTAATTTTAATTGCACAAAATGACTCAGGGAAGACTAAAATTAAATTAAATTAAATAAAAACAGGGCCGATATTTTTTTCACTTCAAAGGCACTTTAAGAAATAAAGATCAAAGAAATCATTAGGACTGTTACGAAGACTATCACCGAATTTAGCTGGCCTTTTTTGCCATATAGAAATATTACACGATCGTACAGAGAATGTCTCGATTTATTAAAACAAAAGAAGATATAATTATCTTGTTTGTTTTATATTCGCTGACGAGCCACCGTTCGCCTCGTTTTCATGTGCGTTTACGTGAAATATTCAAAATGACTGAGGAAACTGTAAGCCGGAAGTCCAGCTATTCAATGCCGGGGACTAATTTCTTCCTGTCACAAATTACAAGACTTGAGCCGTCTGTACATAGCGGAGATTGTGAGGAAGCCAAGGTTTGGTGATTTTCTTTTCCCCAACGCAGAACCATGCAATTAATTGAATTATTATCTAAAGCCAGGTTTACATAATATCAATAAGTATTTTGGCCACGGCACTCCGAAATTGTGATACGCGTGTCAAAATAGTTTGTCATGTAAATGGACGTTCCGGATATGCGTACCCGAGAACATCTATAGGGATGCCAAGACCCTGTGAAAAGGTAGTATCGGACTGCATGCATGTTTAGAGTGCCGTGCCCAAGGTAGGAGTACCGTGGCCAAGTTAGGAGTACCGTGCCCAAGTTAGGAGTACCGTGCCCAAGTTAAGAGTACCGTGCCCAAGTTAGGAGTGTCGCACTCAAAATTATTGTCTTGTATCCACCGGGCATAAGGCTTTTCATATTTCGATTGATTCGTAGAGCTTAAGCGAAATACCACCGAAAATTGTGCTTTATTATTATTTGGCAAGAAAGAATTTCATAGTCCATGGGTGTCACTGATCCACTCTGATTAGCTTGCTCTTTGTAGATTACTCAGTGATAGTTTTAGATTCTCAGATACGTTTTTAACTGAAGATCAAGAGCTCCTCTAAAATACAAGATCTTAGAATGCAATATGACCCTAAACTGTACACATCTATCTTGTTAGCTCTTTTATTGAAAGAACAATGGCATTTAATCCGAAGTGAAATGAAGTGCAGTGCAGTGAAATGAAGTGCAGTGCAGTGCAGTGCAGTGAAGTGAAGTGAAGTGAAGTGAAGTGAAGTGCAGTGCAGTGCAGTGAAGTGAAGTAAAGTGAAGTGAAGTAAAACAACTTTATTTAAAGTTGGTAACTCGTGACAGTCTGGTGAGACTGATAAACATGAAGTCGACGGGAGACCTATGATTTTACGTCCTTATCCGAGAATACGTGAAGGACTAACCAATTGCAGTTCGAGAACGAGATTGTTTCACAAAGGCAGAACCTTCTACTCAGTTATTCTAAGACCATGAGTGTTGCTCCGGCCGGAACTCAACCACTGAGCTAACCAATTTGTATAATGTTGTTCACTTTAGGGGTACATGCAGTGCTTTAGACTCCGACGGAGCAGACCAAGAGACGTCAGTGTTGGCTTTGGTAGCAATCGACTTAATGTGTGAGCTTCAGTCGAGTTTTTCTGTGATATCAACCCCTAGATATTTCTGTTGAGATGACATTTCCAGTGGTATCTCTCTCATGCTATATATAGACTTTATAGGATGTTTCTTGAGCGATATGTGTAGGGAAAAACATTTGGTACTGTTAAATTCCATTTGCCATCTGCTTTCCCAGACACAGAGAGATCATAGTGAAGTTCTCTCACGATAACTTGCTGGGAACGTTATGTGAGAAAGCAGTTGAGCCACACATGAATAGAGCCTGAACTGAATGCCATAATGCTGTAGTTTGGAAAGCAGTCTTTGATGAGGAACTTTATCGAAAGCTTTGCAAAATTCCATAATTATGAGATCAATATGTTTCCTCTGGTCCAGGGCACGAGCCAGTCCTTCAATAAGGAGGACAAGCCGAGTCTCACAACCCCTGCGCTTCTTAAACTGACCATGTTGTATATCAGACAAGATATTATTGTCTTTGATATGGGTAAATAAGTGATGGTAAATAACATGTTCAAGAACTTTACAGGCCGGTATAGATGTTAGTGAGGCTGAGCGATAGTTAATAGCAATGGCCTTCTTGAAGATTGGCGTTATATTGGCTGTTCACCAATCACGAGGCAAGTAGCTTGAGTCAATAAAAGCTTGGTGTATCTTCTGGAGGATCGGGGCAATACTGCCTGTACACTGTTTTATTAAATTTTTCTAGTGGCTTACACATACCGAATTAATTACAAGTGGAGATATTCATCTCCTCCTCCATAATCGGTATGTTTTGAGTATCTTCTCTTGAAAACACTGATTGGAATTGTTGATTCATAGTATCTACCTTAAAGTGCCCCTACGATCAAATTTTGAGATAGTGATGTTTTTACGTATTTGTAAAGTAAAGTTGCTCTATTTTTTGCCTGTCCAAACCATTTCTCGATATGACGACGGGAAGTCTTAGTTTTTGGGGTCCGAAATTTAAGTTTTTATGTCCACGCTGAGCCCAATCCGTTCCGTGACAGAGCCTGTACAGAGCTAATCTCCAGCTGGCGTGACGTCATCTTCTCAACACTGCAGCATGCGGGGCTACATTCACACAAACTTCCGCACAAACTTAAAAGTAAAGTACATGTTTATACTATTTTTTTCCAAAAAGGAAAGGAAATAACGAAGTTTCGAATGGAAATACGCATGTACAAGAGCGACGCGTTGAGAAGATGACGTACACACTTCGGTATTGGCGGACGTGATTTCGACGGTAAACTCACTGCGAAATGCAAAGGTTAATTTGGATGGTCGTAAAATAAGGACGGGGACGCGGGAACGCGGGAACGGGGACGCGGGGACATGGGGACGTGACCTTAGAAACACAGTATTTTTGACCGCTAAAATAAAAAGCGAGTAATTGTGTGTGTATTCAATGCATTGTTTTATCACTAACTCGTCATTTAGGTTAGAAAAAACGTAATCAAAAGCCGTTTGACCTCACAAACCGACGCCATCTTGGAAAATCCTCGTTTCCATGCGCCCTGAGTGAGGTACATGAGGATGTGAAGCAACCCGGGTGGAAAAAAAGATACTCACTAAAACTAATAGGGGTTGTTTACATAATAAGAGGGTAACCCTTGTACTAGGGTCATCCTAATAGTAGAATCATTCTATCGCCATTCACGCCGGGCACAAATGAACGTAAAAAGGCCGGGATTTCTATATTTTAAAAAGTGTTCGGCGTAGATAAATGAATTTTGGTGGGTGTATAAAGGAGTGTTAACAAAAGATAACCTGATCAGTTAAGCTAATGTAGCCATCATTATGACGTCACAACGACGTCATTTGTCCATTTCTAATAGGTTTCCTATAAATTTTTATTACCTCTAAAATGTTTTATTATATCTTTTTAAAATCTCTTGTTCATGAGAATGAAGGAATCGAAAACCCGTTCTCGATTGGTAGAGGTAAACAAAAGTTATTCAATTTTAAATTTTGGCTGGCGGGAAATAAATAACATAAAACCATTTATGAAAATATCGCGTTTTTACTGTTAGAGTTCGAAATATTGGTACATCATATTTTGCAGAATAATAAAACTCTTTATTGATAACAACGTGTTCTTTTTAGAATTTTGATTTTTTGAGTATAACAGCTTAGAATTGAAGCCTTATTTTTGGATACGTCATTATGACGTCATTAATATATTTGGATGTCCTCAGAAAATAGCCAGTTCAGATTTTTTTGAACTTTATCGACGGAACACCTTTGTCTAACACTCAGAAGTCATAGTATTTCCTTTAGTGATATTTTTATAGTAGGCAGTCTGATTTATGCTTGAAGCCTGACGTCAGTGATAATGACGTCATAGAAATAGTAAATCATCCATATCTCTGGATATATTTATCGTAGAGAGTTGATTTTTTTGCTAAATGAATATATTTCATAAAGCCATTTTTATCACATAATCTGTTTGCAACGTGTTTTAAAGGTTATATTTCACAAAAAAAGGAGACATCCCTTATGACGTCACAACAACGGCAGAATACATAAACAATTGTCCCAAAAAATGAAGTTTCACTTTGTTACCAATTTGCAAATAATTCTTCAAATTTAGAGGAGTCGTAAAGAAATGGTGTTAATTATATTTTTTTGTGTGCACTCAACCTCGGCCATTTTACGATCTTTTGTGCCCGGCGTGATTGTATTCTGCGTTCTGTTTACATGCAAAGGGTCAGTTTTGTCTCGGGTACCTGAGAGGCACGATCATCTTAGCACTCAGGTTCAACCTTTGCACGCGTTACCACAGGAAACCCAATCTCTGTTTGTGTTTTAAATTATAAGGGTTTGTATGAGATTTTTAACGAGTATTTGGTTGTATCCGTTAGGCCAGAAATACTGAAATAAAATCAATGAAAACTCCCCTGAAGTCTTTAATTATCTGTTCTTCATTGGGCTCTGTATGCAATTTCAGCGAATTCTGTTGAAATTTCGAGGGGTAAAATTTTAACAGAATTCAAGTTGCTGGAGTTGTCTAGCAATTCGTCTTGAGGGCCTTCTCCAGCAGTATAACCGAAATATTGATAAGCCAATCAGCGAGCGAGAATGATGGCGTGACCTAAAATAGCGGGAACTTACTGAACAATAGATAAATGCTAATGATGTGATAAGGACTAGTAGACAGCACAGTAACATACCAGCACTATAGGATCCCCAGGACACTAGACAGCAGCAATGAAGAGCACCACAGAAAAATAATCAACCCGCCAAAACTCTACTCGTGTCCTCTATGCTTCAATGATTTTAGTTTGACCCGGGCTACCTGAATCAGTTTGCTTGTAAACCCGGGCTATCTTTGAGCATAGTGCTAGCACTAGAGTCAACCCCCCCCCCCCCCCCCCCCCCTCTCCCTCCTTCATGTAAACAACCATTAGCCTCCGAAAACCGCCGACTTCTTTGCGCTCACTTCGTGACTTCCTTTAAACTGGGCTATCAGATTTTCATAAAATGACTGTTTACAGTTTGAAAAATCTTGTAATTTTCTTCATATCTAGTGCGGAGTATGCCGAATATTATGTCGCTTGATGAAGCTGTATGGCGGTCCGGTCCTTCCCAGGCTCCATAATCTCTCTAAGGGAGCGTGGAAACGAGGTTTTTCCAAGATGGCGTCGGTTCGTGAGGGAAAACAATTTTGATTACGTGTTTTCTAACCTAAATGACCAACTAGTGATAAAACAATGCATTGAATACACACATAATTACTCGCTTTTTATTTTAGCAGTAAAAAATACTGTGTTTCTAAGGTCACGTCCCCACGTCCACGTCCCCCTCCCCACGTCCCCGCGTCCCCGTCCATGTTTTACGACCATCCGAGAGGGACACCCAAGATGGCAGCCGCATACTAAGTACTGTAAAATTATTGTACTTTTATTGACCTACAGCTCCGTTGGGAAATAATCTATTGTTCTTAAATTTTATTTAAAGATATATACACATGTAAAAGATTAATAATGGGCAAATAAAATGATTATGCTTATTATTAAACCAATTTTGCGATCGCGTGTCATGGCGATGAAAACCACATGACCAATATCCCCGGGGAATGCTTTCAGTTATAGTCACTCATGCAATGCACGATAAATACGTTATCGAGGGAACAGAAGTTTGCAAGAATAGTCGCTGTATGATTAAAATTATATCACGTGAAGTAGTGCAAAGATAAGACAAGCAATAACATCAACCACCAGCCGTTTCTGGGGGTTTCTCAGTGTAAGCATGTCCTGAAATTGTCAAAGCAAAAGTGCACTTGAAAACACTTGAAAACTTCGCTAAATTCTCCATTAAGTTCAGGTGTATTTAGACTCGTTCTATTAATGATTTGGGATTTAAAATGGTTAGGGTTTTTTCAAATTTGGGAGTTAGGTTTTAGAAGGTTTGTATGAAAATTCGACAAAATGAATTATTAATATGCTTACACTGAGAAAGCGCAAAGAGGGAACAGAATTAGTTTGCAAGAATAGTCGCTGTATCATGATTAAAATTATATCACGTGAAGTAGTGCGAAAATAAGACAGGCAATAACACAAACCACCAATGCCCACGCGAACATCATCTCTCGCTTAATCTTTCTTGCCATTTCCGTTGTGCTTTCGACCTTCTGGCTCTTCTTCATGAATTCACCCTTGATATTCTCGTGAGGAAACGGCTCACTTGGAACCTTGTGACCAAGAAAGTCACACAACGGTTCCCATCCTTGTGCTACACTGTAAACCAACAGCCGATCTTCAGGTACTACAGCTTTTACACGATCGTTGTGCATTCGAAAACGCTTACGAAAGATTTGGGTGGCGTTAGGATCCGTGCTGCCGAGAAGGGCAGTTAAACTACCATCGACGATTGACTTAATCTTAGAAAGCGTGGGAGAGAGAAAATAGAACGATATTCGCCACATCATTCGAACATCTCTCAGCTGGCTGATGAGACTTTTAATCCAAGAGTCTTCATCCCTGGTGGTTAGAATAACTTTGGAGTCTGGAAAAGCTTCTAAGATTTCCTCGAAGAATAAGACGCTGGGAATATCTGTGACGACATCGACATCGGTAAACATGGCTTTGAAATCTGGCTTCTTGCCCTTCCAGATCAGGTCGGCCCATTCGTCTTGAAATGCCTCCAGTTGTTGTTCGACGTCATACACATTGTATCCCATTCTTCCCAAGGCCTTTGCCATCGATTTGGTGCCAGTTTTAATCATCCCAGCACAGATTACCTTCATGATGCTGGCTCACACTACAACTCAAAGAACGAGAGTGAGGAATGCTGATGTGGTAACACGAGTAAGGGTATTAACCATATTTGGAATACGCACTGAGAGGCTAAACACAGAGAGCTATGGAATGATTGCGTTGAACGATTGAAGTAGATCCATGATTCTGCGAATGGGGGTGCGGAAACGGGGGTACGATATTCGCAATTATATCAACGAGTTTTGATATGGAGGAGAAACAGGCATTGCCAGTCTATCAACACTGATCCTGGCTATATTTAGCCTCAGTTATCTGGTTTTTACCTATCCCTGAAGGAACCAGGATTCCTGAGATAAGCCAGACCCGTATCAATAATGCTATAACTCATATTAAGAGAACAGCATCTGGCCATGACAATATGCCATACTGGCCTTGGCTAGAATTTGCTCTTGAGATAGCTCCGGCCGGTGATAACACATATTTTTCACTTTTCCATAGCTACACAGGAGGTAACTATATGGGGTCTGTAAATTAGTCAATGTTAGTCCAAAATCTAAGGAATCAGTTGTATCAACTTTCTATCAACTTACAACAATATCAATCGCAGATATCATCATGAGACTCTTTGAACGGCTTGTGTATGTAAAGAAGGTAAAAGTATCATTAAGGCAGTGTGTCCATCCAGATCAATATGCATACAAGAAAAAATGCGGATCTGAGATTACCGTTCTTTGTAGCCAGCATTACTGAATGAAATGGCTCGGTAAAAACTTTGATTTTGTACGAGTCTTCTCGGATTTCTACAAAGCCTTCGACAAGGTGTGGCATCATGTTGTCCGTGAGAAATTAAAGGATAATCGTATCCTCAAGCATGTTAAGGCATGGTTTGAACATGAAAACGAGGCTACAGCTATTTTGTTGAATAGAGTCACTTGAATTTGCTGAAATCCTAGAACAATGGTGGTTATAACTAATCTCAACGTTTTTAGTCAACCTAATATAAAATTTTGGTAAGATGTATATCACGTGACCAACCACGTGATCACAAAAAGTTGAAAATTAAACTAAAAACGGGGTGGGTCCATTTTATATTTTAAGTAACGATTTTGGGTTTATCTGATTACACTTGTGGTTCACTTTAAAGATCAGATCGGAATAATTGACCCTGATAGACAGTTAAGGCGAAAATATAGAAAACAGGTCACGTGACCTATTCCTGGAACAAATTTTCGCAATTTATATCCTCTTCAGTGATAAAAAGTCACCCATTCCGAATAGATTCTCATTTCCCATAACAAACATGACATTTCGAAGCAAAAATCTGAAACAAAACAATAACGATCGCCACCTCATTTATATTTCTTTGTTTTTTCAGCCTTAACGGTGTTTATGAAACCAAATTTTGCATCTTTATTTTATTGCAGAATAATAAAGTTCATTCTTTTCTGATTATCAAGAGTATATTTATTTTTCAGTTCCGCCTTCGGAAAGGTCTCTTTTTCGCCATTCAAATTGACTACTTTATGCTAAAAACTGCCCGGTTTGCCGCGCGGCCCGAAATGAGCTGCGTGACGTCACTGTGAGGACTCGTTACAAACATGGCGGACTCCAGCGACAAAGTTTCAGAGAAAGCTAAAAATACGCGAGGAGGTGGACGATATCGTAACTTTATCCTACGCCAAAATACAATGGACATTGAAGTTCTAATATACAGTGTTACTCATTCACAGTTTGATAAAACACAACTACAAGAAATGACTCACCATGCAAGAACTCGGCGATAACTTTAATACTCCTGTACTTTTATGCTGAAGCCAGAACAGTGAATGGCAAAGAATACAATATAGGGTTTCTCTGATTTCCTGTAGAAATTCATTTAAGAGGATCCTGAGTGAATGTTCGTGAATGAAAAACCACAGGCAGCCCAGACTCGACATATATTTCCCGCTTTTTGGGTTACCTGTGGTATGTTTCATAAGCGATCTCGGAAGAGTTTACATAATTGCTCCTTGTGAATTCTTTTTTCCGATTCCTACGAAATAAACCTTCAATAATAAAAGATTGATACTTAATGCAGTTTTGTGAGTGGTTTGGGGGTGATTTGGGGACTTCTGAAGCAGTTTATTAGGCCTCGAGGTTTTGACGGTTGGCCGCGTGTCTACCTCATAGCTACAAATATACACAAGGTATGCAGCTTCGAGCCGCTTTTCATCGATGTCACCTCACTCGCCGCCGAAATTCGACAAGAAATTCAAATCGATTTCGCCTCTGCTTTCGGCACACAATTCCAGACATGTGTAAGCACTTCTCGTCCACGTTTCAGGCCAAACGACGTGAAAACGGCCTGGAAAATAAATTCCGAATTCAAAATATTTCTCTCGGTATGTGATCTGCAGATTGATCGGTCCACAAATCAGCGGTAGACATCGCAGGCGGTGCTTTCAAGATGCGTGGGCATGGCAACTACATCTTGAAAGCACCGCATAAATACAGCAAGTGATAAATATCACGTACAAATCATGGTATTTTTGTTTATAACGACCTAAAAAATTTACTGAAAAAGACAATCACATGTTCCAGAAGTCCATAACCAGAAGTGTCCATCTCCCACTATAGGGTTTGGCCCATCAGTTTACAGAGTAGTCTATTTATAGAAAGCTTTTCCCGCCATCTCGCAGCCAATCATATTCTTCGAAATTTTATCAGCAGCACCTGATTGGCTAAGACAACGATTTCCTTTGTTTGTAATATTGTGCAGCTAATGATATAAGCGACAAAATTTTGGCGGACAAGGTAGTGTAGAAACTTCTCAGCTATTTCTCATTTATAACTTACAAGAACTAGTGAGCACCACATGTCCAGGAAAGGTCATTAGTATGCATTAGTCCATAGTAAACCAGAACATGTGGTTCCTTTGTAACCTTTTATTTTCCCGTTTCAGCAGCGTGCGATGTATACAGAACGAAGCTACGTTTTGCCTTTTGGTTCATAAACGCAGATTTTTGTAGTGATATTTGGCATATAAAATACAGCGAGTGATAAATATCACGTACAAATTATGCTATCATTTGATTATAATATGACCAAAGAAATTTACTGAAAAAGACAATCAGATGTTCTCTCAAGAGTCAAGTGCACCGAGTTTGTTTACTTCTTTAAGTTTCAACTCGAGTGAAAATTTACAAACCTGTCGGTATAAATTTGCGGTTGGCAGATAAAAGAACAGCCCGGCAAATCTCCAAGCAAGGCTTAATAATCGACGGGAGCTGAGAAAAAATAGCTGTAAATCTATTTCTGGTACACTGGACACTAGCAAAAAGCGAAGATTGATTTCAGGCAGTTCATCAAACACAATCAAACAATGTCAATGAAACAGTTGTCACTTTGCTGTTTTATTAGAAAGACACTAACTGTTATACATTTCCAAGAATAGACTTTACAATCGAAAACTGAACCGCAACTATCGCAGCTGGAATTGATATTCCAGTTATTAAAATTAGTACAAGTAATAAGTTTTTTTTTCCTTCAGGCAACTTGAACAAGATTTGAATCTCACGCGGCAACGGGTCACATGCGACAGAGTTTCCAAGGATTTCAATGGATTAAAAACATAACAATCAAATAAAACTTGGCTTACTTTGATGTCATTTTGTTCTTGTATAATGTCAGTTGCTCCTGGCCAGTTGTTTCCGGCAGCGAGATGAATGTGAATTTTCGGTTCCGTTTTCATTCATTGTCATTGATTCAAACTTTTATACTTGTCGCTAGTCAACTGGTCACTTGAAGACTTGAAAATCACTTTGAACTTTCTCAAATCACCCCAAGATCCATTAGCAGAGGCACAGATGATCAGTCTATACATTTCTTTTCATTTCAATTCCAAACTCTTCAATTTCAGTCGTCAAAAGCGCAACATTTTCCACCGTAGCTTTGTAGTTTGTAGCACCGCTTGGCGACCTGTATATACCGAGCTTCAAACCGGGGGGCACCGCTTGCATAATAAAGGGGAGGTATGTGAGATGTCGTCTTCAGAGCCCGACCCAGTTTGCAAAATAAAATGTAGTGAAGGTGTTTTTAGTAACCAGAATTTCCATGAACTTTATGAAAATCAACCCGAATTGATAGTTGATTTGCTCCAAAACAAGACTCAGTTTGCCAAATTGGGCTCAAATCCCGTACCGCCGCACATCTCATTTACGTCGTGTACATTAGTACCCCCCCCCCCCCCCCCCGGAGTCCTAACTCCCGCATCTGAGCCAATGTCCGCCATTGTTTCCCCCCGCGAAATTTGAGATTAACATTTCTAAAAATAGACTACTCTGTAAACTGATGGGCCGCTACCCCAATACTAGATGGACACTTCTGGTTATGGACTTCTGCATGTTCTCGTGAGTAGAGTTTGTTTACTTTGAGTTTGAGCTCGTGCGTGGGCATGGCAACTGCATCTTGAAAGCACCGCCTGCGATGTCTACCGCTGATTTGTGGACCGATCAATCTGCAGATCACATACCGAGAGAAATATTTTGAATTCGGAATTTATTTTCCAGGCCCTTTTCACTCGTTTGGCCTGAAACGTGGATGAGAAGTGCTTACACATGTCTGGATTTGTGTGCCGAAAGCAGAGGCGAAATCGATTTGAATTTCTTGTCGAATTTCGGCGGCGAGTGAGGTGACATCGATGAAAAGCGGCTCGAAGCTGCATACCTTGTGTATATTTGTAGCTATGAGGTAGACACGCGGCCAACCATCAAAACCTCGAGGCCTAATAAACTGCTTCAGATGTCCCCAAATCACCCCAAAACCACTCACAAAACTTCATTAAGTATCATTTTTTTATTATTGAAGGTTTATTTCGTAGGAATCGGAAAAGAGAATTCACAAGAAGCAATTATGTAAACTCTTCCGAGATCGCTTATGAAACATACCACAGGTAACCCAAAAAGCGGGAAATATATGTCGAGTCTGGGCTGGCTGTGGAAAAACGAACGATAAAACTTGCAAAGAACCCAGAATTTCGAAAGCCGTATAGTCGAACTGAGCCTCAAAAGCTACGCAACTCACTGCCATCAGAGCAGCACTGAGTTAAACAATGTTCCTTGGGATAATGAAAATATCCTTTTTCAGACCACAGAATAAATAGCCAGTGTCTGACAACGATGCAGTTGTTGTAGAAAATATAGTCGGGAACCTCAACTCACGTAACTCAGTCTCAGAATTCGCTATATTATAAACGCTTTCTCTATGAATGTTTTTCCATCAGGCATTTTCAACACTATCACAGTGTGCAGATTAACTTCTCCTGTGCTGGCCATATATTGTAAAAAGAAAGCACTTGTGTTTCCTGCAACAGTTTTGATCAGTTGACAATTTTACAGCTGGTTGCGGCCGGCAGTCTTGCAATTTCTGTCTTTCACTTTTATTAATCGACATGTTCTTTTTATAGCAGGTTATTTCATCCAATAAGAAACGAGTTTTCAGATCGTCAATGTCAAGCTGTCAGAATTGAACCAATCATGCAGCGACGAGAAATGTTGTAAACAAGTCGAGAACAGTAAAATGGAGTTTTCGCTGTAGTCAGTTTATTTGCTTAGTAGATTTTTATTTGGGTTCTTAAAATTAGATAGCTTACTTTCCTTCGTCTAGATTGAAGGTCATATTATAAAACAAATAACAGATGGTTCTCCTTGTTCTTTCACAAAATAATGTACTTTCGAGGTCTTGAAATGCTGCTAAATGTACCCGCGTTCTGCTCGTGCATCCGCAGTTTTTTAAGACCTCGAGCGTGCAATATTATTTTTTTATAGTTCTACTGTATTTCATTTTTTTGTATTGAATTGTTTGTGCTTTATTATATTGTATTTTTTTTGTAGAAATGCGTGTAGTCCTACATGATCATATTTAGGAATTGTCACTTGCGAGTTCTCACAGCGACGTCATTGTACTAGGGGATTCGGTTCCAGGCCCCGGACAGTTTTAAGCAAAAGTAGTCAATTCGAATGGCAACAAAAGAGACCTTTCCGAATGCAGAACTGAAAAATAAATATACTCTTGATAATCAGAAAAGAATGAACTTTATTATTCTGCAATAAAATAAAGATGCAAAATTTGGTTTCATAAACACTTTAAGGTCACGTGAACTTCAAAACACCAAAATACCAATCCTTAAATGTTAACGGACACACGATTATCGTCTTATTCCAAAGTTATAGGATATTTCATGCATAAATGACAAAGATAGCGAATTTTGAATGTTTTATCAGAACTACCCAACACACGCTATGACGTAGCTAGCGTATAATACGCATGCTCACATCTTATTACCCGTAGAGTGGCAACCATGTACAGCTGTTTCGTCCTTGTTAGGACTCATCAGCATGGCATAGCCCCCAAGACCGTCAGCCTCACTATAGATCATAGGTCTCAGAATCTGGTTACTCTAGAGGCGAGCTCAAAGCTGCTTTAAACCCCAGCCACCACACTAACACGTGTACATGGTTTCCACTCTACGGGTAGTAAGATGTGAGCATGCGTATTAGACGCTAGCTACGTCATAGCGTGTGTTGGGTAGTGCCATGCAACGTGTTTGGTTAAAAAACTATGTCTTTTTTTTAGTCAGTCCTTACATAATTAATTGGTTCATTAACTTTTTGAGTCATAGATCTCAAAGGGTGTGCTGATAATATCAGAACATCTTTTCTGTCCAGAAATTGAGGGGTCCCACAGGGAACTGTTTTAGGCCCTATATTGTTTACTGTAATGGTCAATGACATTAGGCCAGTAACAAACAGTGCGCTAACGGTAAAGTTTGCCAATGTTACTCTTTGCATGCCAGTTTCATCATCTGCACAACCTGTTTGTGCTGAAGTTAATAACATAAAGCAATGGGCAGAAGATAACCATATGACATTGAACCTAAAGAAGACCAAAGAATTAGTAATCCGGCGTGGAATTAACAACTCTCCCATCACCTGTCAGCAACTTCGAGTAGGCATCCACGTTGAAGTTATTAGGGGTCTGTTTTCATAGCAATCCCAGTGAATGGGATATGCAGTTTGATACCCTCATGACAAGGGATACTCGTAGGATGCACATTCTTAGGGTGTGCAAAGCCCATGGGTGCTCTGTCAAAGATATGCAGTATTTATTTTACACTTTGATAATGCCTATCACATATAGTATGATGGTACGGGGAGTTGTTTCTTACTCTAAATACCTTGGTCAGATTGACAGACTCCAGAAGAAGGCACAGAGATTTGGTAACTTTACTCATGTTAAGGAAATAATTAACAACAGAGACCACAAACTTTGAAAAAAGTCATTAACAGTAGTGCGCATGCTCAGCATGATCTCCTTCCTGCAGTCAAGCAACGTGTGTTGCGACCCAGAAAACACTCATTGATCTTACCTCAGGTCAAAACCGAGCGCTTTAACAAGTGCTTCATCGACAGGTGCTTATTTAACTAATAATCACTGATATATGAGAATGACACAAACAGTTACATGCACACGTAGTCCAAGTGTGTTCTAGTAGTTACGTAATATTAAATAGCATTATATTAATTTTATATATCTTTTTAATACAATATAAACTCAAACGTCTGATTGGAGTATATGAATAAATACTTTATTATTAATCAAACACCCGACAAAATCATTTGCCAATCTATTTTAATGTTATCGTTTGTAAGCGAGCGAGAGAAAGCGGGGTCCGATTGAACCCCCCCTCCCACCCTCTCTGGATCAGCCCCAGCGTAACACCTCATGCCTGTTCTTGCAGATAAAAATAAAATTAAAAAGTTACTAGAAAGTAACACGTTTACCGCTAACATGTAGCTCAGTGATCTTCCACATGGTCCTCTGTTGACTTAATCTTACGATTTTACGTCCATATCCGAGAAGACGAGAAGGTCTAACCGTTTACTGTTGGATTATTTAAAGGCACCACCTTCTACTTAGTTATTTTAAGCCGGATTTGAACCCGCGACCTCCCGCACGACAGACCGGAGCTTAATCACTCACTGAGCTAACCGGGAGGCAATTGTGGTTCAGATGCTAGCTTATATGGTTCAGAAACAAATTATATGTAGTTGAGAAACTAGTAGGTGTTCCTTCATCACGGGCGCTAGCCAGGATAATAGCGACAGTTTAATATTCTTGCAATATTTGATAGAAGATTATTTCTAATTTTATACTGCTTGCCGTTGTTACTTAACAGTTTGTAAGATTAGTTTCTTTGACCTAAGATACTTCTCCATTTTAAATAAACCTCTCGCTGTTGTTACTGAACAGGTCAACTGGATCAGCGATCATAAAAACAAGAGGCAGCGCGCAGCCTGTATTCGTACCATATGGAAGTCCCACAGACAACCATTTGAAATAGACCCTTCTACGGTTTTCTGGGAAGAGCACATTAAAACTAGTAAGAATGTCAATTTTTTGGGGTTATAACTTGTATAGGAATGAAGATACTGCTATATAGAAAAGTCCGTAGCGACAGGAAACTTAGCCTGCAAAAACAAAACCAAGCAAATTGCATGGCACTACCCAACACACGCTACGGCGTAGCTATAGCGTCTAACACGCATGCTCACATCTTATTACCCGTGGAGTGGCAACCATGTACACTCAGGTGTTTCGTCCTTGTTAGAACTAATTTGTATTCAGTATTCTGCATTCTGTAAAACACCCCGGCCGATTCCAACCTGTATAATTACACAGTTTTTTAATACGTTGTATTTTATAATTGTGGACTTAGTATTTACTTCCAACGTGGCAGTGGTTAACCAAACTTTTCCTCTATATATCAATTATATATAGTCAACCTAGCCATTTCAAAACAGTAATCTTAGCCTGCGTTGCCGGCGGCTCTGGGGTATCGGAGCGCAGCGAGCGAAGATTTGGGGGTTTGGGGCGAGTAAAAAAGAGAGGTGGGATGGGGAGGAGAGGAAGAGAGAGCCTGCCAGCAAGCCATGGTTATTTTGATAACTCTCGGCCTCAGAAGGCCGCGTATTGCTATTGCCTAAAATGCGTGATTGGTAAAAATCATGAAATTTTATTCATGCATGAGGTGGCATGCGATAAGAGCAGAATTCTCGGCGACAAACATGCCGAGAAGGCCCTCAGCGATGAATATAAAGAAAGAGCAGGAACAAGGCTATTAGAGATATTTTGTCTCAAAGAGATGTTCTAGCTGTAATCCCAACTGGGTTTGGAAAAAGTAGGCATCCAGGTTGTCGTTTTGGCTTATATTGCTTCTTTGGCTATAGTATTGTGAAAGATCAATTGAACCAGTTAAGTTCCTTAGGTTATCCTGCTGCCGAACTTTCAGACCTAACACCCGAGGAACTACAGAAGAGCAACTTCAAATTGCTGTTTAGTTCTGCAGAAGAAGTAATGAGAGCGAATTTCGCGATGAGCTGAAGAACCCTGCATCGGAACTCCACAAGCGTATTGCTTGTATTGTCGTCAACGAATCGCACACGGTTGAAATATTTGAATTCCCAAACGCTACCTTAAAACATACATTGCATATCCTGCAAAAGTCGTTGACATTTACAGGTTTGGGCTAAGGCCCTGTCTTCACATGTTTTTTTCGGAGTTTCAGCTGACGTTCTCCAATTTCGTACATTATTTGTTTTGAATTTGACGCTCGAGTTGAGATTCTACGCGCGAGTTTGACAGATATTGAACATGGTTTTCACTTCCGCCGCATGATGATTAGATGAATCGGTCGAATGACTTACTAATTTTATACATTTTAATGAGGGGGTGGATCTCGAGTGATTACAATACCATGAAGATAGCACCAAAATAACCATGGCTTGGCGGGCTGGCGGCAGGCTCTCTCTTCCTCTCCATCCCACCCCCTCCCTCCTTTTTTCTCTCGCCCCAATCCCCTAATCTCCGCTCGCTGCGCTCCGATACTCCAGAGCCGCAACGCAGACTACAGTAATCTTTACTTAATATTCTGTTTATCCTAAATTGTATTAAATGCTGAAAAACAATGTTTGCTCTCAGATGATTGTTATGCATGCCTAAGTCTGTTTCTGTGTTTATCTCCAGTAAATTGTACACTATAGCTAGATACCATTTATTCACCCAATTTCCTGTCGATAAAACTCATTTTAATTTCCTGCGTGCCGCCATCTTGGATTTTATGACGTCACAGTGTTGGAAACGATAGCTCTTTTGTTGTGTAACAATAGGGGCAACACTGTGACGTCTGCCATCCTGGCGCGCAGGAAATTCAAATGGCTTTATCGACAGGAATATCGGTGCATAAATGACATCTAGTGTACAATTTACTGGAGACAAACACAACATGCTTTTCAGCCGAGGTTGTTCCTTCAGAATAAAGAAACCACAGGCTAACCATCCTCGCATTTTGTGTATTTGTCACTGATATGATGTCTTTCTGTTAATCCATTATTTCTTAGCAGAGTCCCCTAAACTCACTCATGTAACCGATTATGAAATAAAATGTCATTTTGACTTGATTCTGCTGTGTACGTCTTGATTAATAGTTCGGTTGTTTACGCGCGCTCTCATAATAGAACTCGGGCTCCCTGTGGCTCAGGCTCGGTCTTCCTGTGGTCCATCTAGCTATTTTTGTCTGAAATCATACTACAAGAGTTTAGCGGTCGTGCTAAATATATTCTTCCCCGTTATCTCACACCATCAATGTTTTTCTTCCGGTTCGTTTGTCGGAAGCTGCAAAAAATAAACTTCATCGGGGTGGTGTGTGAAGTTGCAAAACTGTCTCTTTGAGGGGACGTTAGGGGAATGATGTCAGCTGTCGATTTATTCACTGGGGACTCTAGACAGGAGATCATTCGACAGTCTGATTAAAATGTTTTGAATGTGATGCGGTTCATATCTGTCCCAATCATAGAGAGAAACGAAAATCGCCGAAAATCTGGATCAGTTGAAGGTTTCGAGGAAGTTTTTGTGAACTCAGCTCATTTACTGTTCTTCAACATTTTGAAGGTTAGAAAGGGAGCGTTTTTCGGCACAATTCTCGCGCGCCTAGCTTGCGTGGCGGCCATTTTAGTTGCCTGCCTCTGCCCTTCCGCCTACGCCTCTCAGTTTTTTTCAGGTCCAGCTCACTCTCTCTTTTTTTCTATTGCTACATTCGCATTATTATTGCACTACATGTAACTCCTACATCTAGAGTGAAATAAATGTTGTTGTTGTTATTCTTCTTCTTGTACTAAGCGAGATAAGCTACAGGAAGCCCGAGCTGTATGTAAACAATCTGAGCCACAGGAAGCCCGAGCTCTAAATGAGCGCGTGCGTAAACAACCGAACTAAAATCAATACGTACACAACAGAATCTAGTCAAAACGACATTTTATTCCATTATCGGTTACATGAGTGAGTTTTGGAGACTCTACTAAGAAATAATGGTTTAACAGCACTTCGCAGTCGCCGGGGCTGCGAAGGTGAGCCTGTGAAGAAAATGGGGTCTGGTACGAGATTGGGGCAATATAATGTACCATATATGAAGTACCACCATCAAACTGCAAGATAAAATGTGGCTTATCGTGGAAATATTTGCAGTTTTCTTCAAGGTTATTTGTTGCATCTTTGAAAGTATGTTTAGAACGGTCTTTCCTCCAAGTAGAAAAGATATTTCGGACCAGACAGTACTCATAACAGGTATTTTTTATTAATATTTCATGAGTCATGGTTCGATCTTCTGTCGAGTTCAGTGTCTTCTGATTAATTTGATTGCATTTATTTATTATACTAAATGCTTTATAATAATAGTATCTTAGCACATACAAGTTGGAAGTAGCCATGCATGAAATACTATCTATAGCTATGTTATTTTCAAAGAAATGAATGTCCAATGAATGGTTTGATGCAGTTTAGGGGCGGACAACACAGCTCGGCTTAGTCAATATATTAATTATTATTATTAAATTATAAAATATTATATTATAATACTAAATTATTATCTTAATCACGATTGTACATATTATTCATGGCTTAGTTGCAGAATACCCCCTCCACTCAAAAGATCGCTTGAAAACTGCGCTAAATTCTCCACTTTAGTTCAGGTGTATTTAGACTCGTTCTATGAATGATTTTGGGTCGAAATGGTTAGTGTTTTTTATTATTTCAGGGTTAGGTTTTTAGAAGCTTTGTATGAAAAAGTTGAGAAATGAATTATTAATGAACCAAAGGGGGGGGGGGGTATTCTGCAATTACTCCAAAAAAAATATTATTATTTCACATGATATTTTATACAATTTACAGTATAAGTATGATTAAATTAGAATAGGTATATCGTATTGTAATTTATATAGCAATTAACTTGTTTTAAATATTTTAGTGAGTAGTATATATAATTATTATTACTCATAGGTATAATTGGACCAGTATGAGATTTGGGTTTTTAATGGAGAACATTGTTAACTGTTTGCATTCTGTGTACAATAAAGTTTTAATATTATTATTATTTCTTTATTTTTAATAGTAAATACCACATTATCAACGATGAAGTAAATAAATATTATTCTCAAACTCATGAATAATTCATGAGAATATTACAAAGAAAATCACAAGCATGAAGGAGTTTGGATATGTGATGAAACACTTGCATAAATTATCCGCTTCGCGTCGTTTTTCAACTTCAGTTAGAACTCAGTGTTTGGATATATGATACAACACGGCTGACAGTGTTGTATATATTACTTATTAAATTATTATTATTTGTTTAGGAGCAGGAAGGGGCCTTGGTAAACTTTTGGCTGTAGAATTTGCTAAGCTTGGTGCCAGGCTGGTTCTTTGGGATATCAACAAGGGTGAGTGCATGCATGAAATAATTACCATGGCACTAATAGACAGGGAATGTGCAGGGAACTGGTGGTTGGACTTCACTGTTCTTTAGGTCGTATATCCTATTGGACTTCACTGATAAAGAATCCCATTGTTTTAGGGTTTGTATTGTTTTAGAGGTAGGCTATTGTTTGGGTAACCAATAACATTTCAGGTTGCAAACGGTGAAGTCTGTCCCGGAACTGGTATGGGTAGACTATATTAAAAGTTCCTATATGCCCCATTTTTATCATTAAAATAGATTCTACATGAAGTAAATAGGTGAATAGTAAAATATTTATTGATGTGAGTGTTGCATATATGAGTTAAATTAATTTGTTAGGTACGTTGAGGTTGGTAGAGCACGGTCTAGAGTGTGGGAGGTCCGCCGGGTTCGAATCCCGGCCATGTCCTTTGGCAGGGACATTTATAAGCCATTGGCCTTGTCTCCTTCTACTTCTAATCAGTATTTGAAGGGGACGTGAAAGAACCTGTTGTACTACTCAAAAAAGGGTAGGGGATTGTCACCCGGTACAGCAGCCTGGTCATTGCACTAACCACACACTCAACATTGTAAACTGCGAGGCAGCTATTAGCGCCGTAAAGCAGTCCGAAATAATTCACTGACGGGATATGTCAGTAATATGTAAAGTGCCATGAGACTGTGGTGATATGACAAATTGTGTGAAATTGTGTGAATGATTTTTCTTATTGATAACGGTAAGAATAAAATTATTTTTGTGTATAAAAAATCACTAAGTAATTGACATAAAGAGATTAGGGTCCCTCAATGCTTGATTGAAAGGATATGCAATATTTTCCTTGAAGACTAGATATGCACAATTTGTTAATCATTTTAATTTGCACATTTACTTTGATTTCATCCAATTCCCACAAGTGTGCTAGGATAGTCAGTTTATATGAAAATTACTGAAAATATTTTTGTTCCAGCCTGGAATATTGAAGACCTATCCCTCAGTGCCGTGACAGTCAGCTCCTTCAATTATACTTAATTTATATATTGCTAACATTTGTAAATGTCTATTAAATCAAATTCATAAATAATTCATGAAGCAAAAACAAAGGAAATTAATAAAACATCAGTGTCTGTATATCTGATACAACTCTCAGATATACAGACACTGATGTTTTAATCATCAGTCCATTATCCAACAAACACCAATGCTAGTGTCAGTTAGCTAGGGGGAGGTCTCACAACCAGTCACTGACTTCCTCTATCCCAGCTGTTGGGTGAAATGTGAAGGAAAGCTCTACTCTTTAATGCACAGAGACCAGTCTGATCAATGTGGGACCTGTTTTTGTGCACACTGCACATGACCATTAGACTGTATGTGTACACTTAACAGAGCTGAACTCTCTTTTTACGTTTGCCATCAAAATTTCATATATTTTTAATGTAAGTTATATAGTTTCATTTGATAAGTACATGTAGTATACAACATTCGCGTTCGTGTTGTATCAGCCTATACAATCTTTCGCCTCCAGCTTGATATTTGTATATGCTCACTGATACAACACTCCTGCTCATGTTGTAAACACTACTTACATTGTAATTTAGTTATCAGTAACTTAATTTAGTGTACTTTCAATATAATTATATTTGATTATAATACATACTGGTAATTTTTTTCTTTACATTAAGTATTAATGGGGTATTGGATTGGGGTTTTGATTTTATTGGCATGGATTGGGTTGGGTTTGACTTTGTGTCCTTAATATTGCTTTCTCACCTGTCTGTAATGGCATTAATGTATCTTTAAATTAAATAAGAAAAAAATAACAACAGGGGAAAGTAGTACCACTACGTATAAAAATAATTTTATTGCTTTTGTGAAATATTTTGTTGGGGACTAATTGACTGTTGAACATTGATTCCAGACATGTGCAAAACATGCATGACACAGTGCCTTTATAGTGTAAAAAAATAATACATTTCTAATGAACGACAACAAAGGAAATTAAATATTGACTGTACCTTAACATTTCTATTGTTAAATCACTTACATTATCATGTGTCACCTAGATTGATTAACAACCTTAAATTAGTTACTCGATCTAGGTGGTCTGTACCAAATTCTAGCTGTATATTTATTTTAAATTATCTATGGTAAAGTTGTAATTCATTTTCTTTTCTTGGTATAATAAAATAAATGTTGTTGAATGTTAAATTAAGTAAAAAAAATAAATGCCAAACATATCTTCTAAAGAGGATTTTTTTTCTAAAGAGACAAATGAAGAGACAGCTTCTCTGATAAGAGCTAGTGGTGGTGAGGCCTTTCCTTATGTCTGTGATTGCTGTCAAAGGGAGGACATCTACCGAGTTGCAGCCCAAGTGAAAACAGAGGTTGGCAATGTTGATATTCTTATCAACAATGCTGGCATTCTTAATGGGAAGAGGCTCTTATACCTGACAGATGAGCAAATCCAGAGAACTATTGAATTAAACTTACTGGCTCATTTCTGGGTGAGTAATTCAAATGTTGTATCCTATGACATTTGTGAACTGTTCAGGAATTGGAGCATATGTAATTAAAATCATATTTTTATCGATACATTTTCTGCATGCTGGTCATTAAATCTGTTGTCAGTAGTAAATTTTGAGGATTCAGTGATCAGCCTCTGAATAATTAGGTCCTTTAATAGTACATGTAATAAAATTATATTTAAAAAATTGGCTCCAACCCCTCCAGGCTAATTTAGACTGAAGTAAATTTTAAATATTTGATTAAAGCAAAAGAAACAAAAAACAAAAACAATGTAAACAGTTCCCCAAAGAAATTAAGATAAAGCCTTCCAAACGCTGCCATATGGGAACACTGGCCAGGGTTTCTCAGGCCATACAGTCGTGCTGTCAAAGAAGTACATGTTATTTATAATTAATGACAGTTTTTTCAAGTATTTCATGGAACACTGTTCACTAGTCTGATAATGTTCAACCAACTGCAACACAAACCTATCAAACATTGGCTGAGGATACACTGGCATGTTAACTATAGTAAACCAGCCAAACTACGGTTAATGGTCAATTCTACATACTTTCTATTTCAGACGACCAGGTCATTCCTTTCGTACATGATCGAGCAAAACCGAGGCCATGTTGTCACTATCTCTTCTTGCTCAGGAAGTTTTCCGACTGCCTTCCAAGTTGAGTACTGTGCCAGTAAGTATGGTGCCACAGGATTTCATGAGAGCCTTCAGATGGAACTCCATGTCCTTGGAAAAGATGGTGTGAAAACAACTCTTATTCAACCATTCTTCTTTGATACTGGTATTTCCTGGTATCCAAAGATGAGGTACGTACAATACATTACATGTTTTGTAGTATAAAAATAAAATATATATACCTAATAGGTAGTGAATGCTGAATCTAATTTGTCGCTTTGGGGTATTAGATCACGGATGGACGACTGGCTAGAAAACCCTATAGTCAAGGAGCTTGTGAACACCAGTCACCAGGCAGCTTAATTTAAAGTAGCAAGTCATATCTGGTCAGGCTGAAAATTTGGTAAAGTAAAAGAAAAAAGAACATGTATAATAAAGTAGCTCTGCATAATGTTGTTCGTCTAGTTAAGGTCTATTTAGTGAGTACCAAAGAGTTGTACCGCTATGTCTAAGTGTGAGTTGTCTGGTAGTACATGTAGTTCTTTCCTCGGTGACATGGATTTTGCTGGCACTTCTGGTATTATAGCTATGGACTTCTTTATTTAGTTTAATTAAAGTAATCTGTAAAGACTATAGGAAGTGTTGAGGTGTTTTTAAAAGCATTTATAGATCAAAAAACCTTTTTGATATTTGTTTGATATGTAATAGATATTTAACAGCTTTAAGTTTAAAGAAAATAGGCTTGGTGTGTTCTCTGTAACCAGCATTACTTATAATTCGGATTATACGTTTTTGCAGTTTAGAAATTATGTCTAAGTTTGAGGTATAACAGCTTGCCTATACGATATTACAGTACTGTATATAAGGAAGAACTAATGTACAATGTAACTGACGGTGAGCAGAAACAGAGATAATTAAGGCTTTGACTTTGTTAATGGCCCCAATAGACTTAGACATTTTAAGAGCGACATCAGGTTTATGTGAGGTTTCCAATCACGGTGTTGATTAATGTATACACCGAGAAATATTGTGGAATTAACGTGTTCAGTAGGTTGGTTGTCTATTTTGATTAAGTTAATTGGTATCCTTTGTTTCTGGCACGGAAAACAATAAATTTGGTTTTCTTAAGATTATTAGCTTTGAACCACATTAATAAGTTGACAAGTTCATTATTTATTGACTCAGCTAGTTTATTAAAATCGTTTCCTGATGTAAAGATACTAGTGTCATCGGCGAGAAGGATGAAATTCATTATCTTAGAGAAAGTCGATATGTCATTGATATAAATTAAGAATAGTAGTGGTACAAGAATTGACCTATGTGGAACACCACATATGACTGTTTTAGTTGAAGAGGACTCATTTTGAAAGGTAGTAAACTGTTTTCGGTTAACCATTGCATGAAGAGGTAATCGATCCTCTGATAGTGATACTATAGTGATTTAGCTTCTGCAGTAATATGTGGTGGTTAACAGTAGCAAAGGCTTTGGTAAGTCAATGAAAATACCAATATTGAAGTCTTTGTTGTCATTAGATTTCGAAAGATTATCTAAAAGTTCAATTAATGTCATATTGTGTGTAGAGTGGTTACTTCTGAATCCATATTGGTTACTAGTCAGAATATGTAATTTCTCAAGGTATTGTAAAAGTCTGATATAGATGATTTTTTTCTAGTTAAATCCATCAAATATTTTCTCTCGCGCGTGATTGGTTGAATGCATTACGGGACCCGATATTTTCTCTCCGCGAGCGGGAAATATCTGTGAATACACCCCCTGTGAGCGTATAAGTGCGCGTCAAAGAAAATATTTGAAGGATGATAACAACAATAACCTACATTGTGGCGTTGAAATATTCCCTGATATTTGTCGTTGGACATTATCTGATCCTCGAAGCCTACAGTTTCCCTCGAGCTTCGCTCTTGGGAACTGTTCTCTTCTCGGATCAGATTATGTCCGCCGACGAAATATCAGGGCATATGTCGACGCCAGGAATAGGTTATTGTATTTACAGTTGGGGAATAAAGAGGCTTCATTAGACGTCTTAAATTGGGATGATGTTAGCAATTTTTTATTTATCCAGGACTGGACCATACTCTAAAGATTTATTAAAGATATGCGAAAGTAAAGGATCCAAGGGTTCCGCTGACTATTTGATAACGGATGGAGAAAGGTAGTCGGCTCCTATTGATTTATGAGAGTTTAGTTCAGATAGGAGCTTGAGTATTTCATCTGAGTCTGTGGCAAAGAACACAAACGAGTGTGGATAGGAACCAGCCAAGAGTTGTTTAAATTTGTCTGTATTTGTGCTTTCAATTTTAGAAGCTAAGTTACAACCTATGTTTATGAAATGATCATTAAAGGTATCTGCAATTAACTTAGGGTTCGTTATCTTGTTATTATTATGGATAAATTAAGGAGCCAGGGTAGCCAAGTCTTGATCTTGATTTATTCATTAGGTTTTCAAGATTTTTCATTTAGTTTTAATACTTGCTTAGCAGCTTCAAATTTCATATTATAGTAGTGTTTTTTGGTTAATCTGAGAAGATGATTAAGTTTATTGCAATAGGCTTTGTATTTCAGCTGACTACTTAGGGCCTTCTTTAGAAGGAAATTGGAGTAAAGTTTGTTCTTTCTTAGTAACCCCTGTGTGAGCCAGGGCTTTTGAGCTTGTGATTTGCTTATTTTTACATTTTTAAATTTTCATGAAAAATGTTATAAGCAGAATTTGGATCAGATGATTCATATACTGGGTACCAATTCCAAGTACTAAAAGAGTCTAGAAACATGGAAATTATGTTTGTTGGTTTACTTCTCCGTTCTTAATATAAGATGGAGAATACATGTAATTGTCCTATAAATATTATAGTTCAGCCAATTAGAGCTCAGCTTTACTATGAAATACAGGGCGTTTTTCATGTTTTTTCTATGAAATATACGCGTCCGCCACTCGAAATATTTGTTTTCCGGCGAGAAAATTCGCAGTCTATAGTCCGCTAAGTTACTTTGTTTTCGTGAGAAATCTTCCCGTAAAGTTCTTCTTTATATAGGATAATATGGTTATTTCATGGTTTTCTATGGAATACGGGCGAACATTTCACTCGAAAGTAATATTATTTTGGTATACAACTTCTTTAGGCGAGTTGTATACCAAATAATACAAATTTCTCGTGAAATATTCGTCGGATAGAAAACCATGAAATACCCATTAAATAGCTACATTGTATGCCATGCTGATGACATCCAAAGAGGCCGAAACAACTCTCAATATAATGGCTGCTCATCGTTCAGCTATTTCTTCATCTTTTGTTTCCTAACAGTAAAGAGGTCGGCACCATATTTGAGCCTTAACAACTGGTTTTTGATTATTCTTATGGCAGGTTTCCGAAATTGTACCCAGTCTTGCAGCCAGGCTACGTGGCCGACCAAGTCGTGTCAGCTGTTCTGAGAGACCAACCCTCCCTGTTCATACCACGTGATCATGCTGTCTCCCTTGCTCTGAAGTCGTAAGTCATTAGATATCAAGTGTTACACTGCTTTGTTATTTGCGCAGCCCGCCAGGCATTTTTTTAGCTGAAGTTTTGCCTAGTTTCCATCAATCAAACTTTACCGTGATTCTCATTGGATGCAGTGAAGTAAGACGAGAAAAACTGTAGTTTTCTTTGCCATTTGAAAGGCCGGGTTAAAGGAGCCATGCCATCGCCAAATGATAAATTTTCTCATGATGAAAGATATAAATAACTACTCAGATTAGCAGAGTATGCTTTCAAGGTATACTGGAGAAAATGTGAGACAATTTTGATGAAGGATGGCAGATTCGTTTGGATGAAAAATACTGCTTTTAAGAGAAATGTTGAGCAATTTGAAATCGGTTCACTGTAACTGAAATCAATTTTCTAGAATATTAAGCTTTTGTAATCCACTTTAATCTTTGCCATCCTCTGTGAGAAAAGTTTGAAAAGCATATCATGGCACATCTATCTTAAAATTCTTATTTCTGTAGTTGTAAGGTATCAGCTAGGAGCCTTCGAGAGCGCTTCAAAAACTATGAATATTTATAGTTCAAAGTCCTTGGACTAAAAAAAGAATTTCAAAGTACTGTAGGCAAATACAGTTGAACAAAGGGAGGTCTTACGATGCTGTCTTGATGCATACAGACCGTCTCTCCAATGTGGGACCAGTTTTTTGCACACTACCCTGACACTGCGCATGCCCGTAACGACAACTACAGCGCCAAATTATGTTGTCATCAAATTTCACTCCAGGTTGTAAACACGTACTCCCACGAGAACAAGCGGATAATTGTTAACATTCCGTCCTTTCATTAACAATGGACGTTTGAATACTTAAGTCAAACAAAACAACTATATGTAAATACGCAAGTAAAACCTACAAGCCTAAAACATCGAAACTCTAAACGCATGAAGTTTTAAAATCATTTTGTTGTTTATCCCACAACAACGAAACAACCATGGAATTATTAAGTAGGTTTTTTGAAGTCGTTTAAAGGCCTCCAATTCCACTAGAACTAATTGCGCGGATTTTGAAATGCCGTCCAGCCCTCATTACCTACAAAGTATATATTTTCTGAAAGCTTAATAAACACAGATTCTAGAAAACAACTTGATTTTCTTGATTATCCAATACTCTTTTATGTATTGTGTTTTTAATCCAATTTGAAAAATATGACCGAAATCCGCGCTGAAACCAGCTTCACGAAGTAAAGATATTGATCTTTTATAATTCCGTCGCGAAACTAATCAACTGCAAATATTTGGAATACTTTTTTAGGGGTCGAAGAAAGAAACAGGAAAGTATCTCATCAACTAGCTTGTTCCAGGCTCTCAGGTAGTGGGGAAGACGAAAGAAAACGCGGGAAAAAAAAGATAATTACAATTTATTTACACTCGCTGTAGTAAATGCTCAGATTGCATGAGTTCTTTGAAAATCTTGAATTTTCCGGCATCCCGTTTCTCCGATCAAGTGAGATGGCTTTCAGACGGCTCCAACTCCGAAAATATTTTAAAGTTTGAAAATCTGTTTGCTTTGTCGCATTTCATAGTAATCGTATTACAAAACCATGTCGGAAAATATCAAAATTCTATTTAGTTCAAAAGTTCTGCTTTCCGTGACAAGGCGAAAACATAATCCGTCAAGAGATGTTTGCAAATTTACTTTGATTCATCCATCCCACACGTATGCTAGGATAGTCAGTTTCCCCCACCGTGAAACAGCTCCTTTAAATATGAAGACTCTCTAGAGAGTACGTTATGGATGAATTTGAAAACAGATATGCTTAGTTATTGTGTGTGTTCATACTTCCCCAGGATCCTCCCCACGAAAGGTTACTACCTGATAGCCGATTTTCTTCGAATTGGTATCGATGAGCATTTCCCGCGAGAGAGCAAGAAGAAGGAATAGAAGATGCTTCGATGCAAGAGGTCAATCCTGCACTGGAACACTTCTTATTATTGGCCGTTTATACTAGACTGAGACACATAATGCGTCTAAACGTATTTGGGTAACGAAAACTTAGTTCATCCAGTCGCATAATGCGTCTTGTGCCCGTTTCTATGCAGCCGAGTGGCCCAGAAGAACAGATATTTGCAGAACATTTCGTTGGATGTTCCTGATAATACCACTTCCAAAAGAAATCATATAGTTAAATCCAGCCAGTGAAATCGAAAGAACAGAAATTTGATATTTATATGATATGCTCAAGGGTCCCCCCCCTCCCCCTCCCTTCCTCTCCTCTCCACTCCCCTCCCCTCCCCCCTTCTTACCCGCTACGTAGGCTATCCTCGAGCACGATAGAGCGGTTTTCGATTGAGTGTCGAAAGTAATTAAGTAATGTATATATAGACAAGCCTATGAGCGGATCTCCCAATAATCAGATAGGAAGAGATGCACGCGCATATATGTAATGGCAATTAATTTACGAAAATGAATAGTACACGTGTAGTTGAGTTGCACGCGCATATGTAATGGCCAATGTAATGCGTGCGCACAGATGTAATTACGAAAATGAATTATATTCTGCACGTGCAGATGAGTTGCACGCGCATAATAATACTTTATTCCAAAAAATACCATCAAAGATACATAGGAAGTACTGGAAGTACACAAGTAGGTAGGTACAATCATTAAACATAGTCATAATGTCGTGGCAATATTTTGCTGTACACCTCATTACAGACTCATCCTTCATTGACAAGCAGTACGAAAATAATTCTCGCCGACTAAAACAACTGAATGAATCATTGATAGCTAACAAATTGCCCAAAAAACGTTCTCTAAGATTTCGAATTTTATATTATTACAACTGGTGAAGTAATGCAATTCATCGCCTAACTCATTAAGGTTACAAAGAGGGCAAACGCGTGCATCATAAGTAATGTTTGCGTAACGACCAGTTTCAACAGGGAATTTGTGCGCAGAAATCCTAAATCTTGTCACCGCCTGACGATGCTTAACGCTCGAGACATACGACAGGTAGTTCTCATAACCTGTATTTGGCTTCACTAGATTAAACGTACGCAACTTACTGTACTCTTGAACCTGGTCCTTCCACCGCTTATTAAAGGAGTTATATAATTCAGATTTCAGATATTTAGCCAGAACTCTAATATTCTTAGTGCATATGTAACGAAAAGGTGACGGCAGTTATACATACATACATACTTTTATTATCCACTCCCTCGTGGGGCTTTTCAGAGATAATTACAATTAAATATATAATTAACTAATGTTATATCTATATAAACTATATTAATGATTATGTAGGCATAATAAAGGCACTAATGTATATGGAAAATATTAATCAATAAAATTCTGTAGTAATTTATGTCTTAGAGAACGCTTAAAAATACTAATAGTTCGGCAAAGTTTTAAGGACGGATCTAGCGAGTTCCAGATACTGACAGTTTTGTAGTAGAAGGTTCGCTGACCGCTAGCAGTTTTAAATAGAGGAATATTCAGTTTTTGGGAGCTCCTGGTATTGCGATTACTGATTTCTTTACGCTTAATAAATTGAGAAGAAAGGTAATCAGGGACATAGCCAGTCATGCACTTGAAAGCCATTATGGCACTACGATAATGCAGCTGCAGCTTTAATTTGGACATGAATAGTTGGATCACGTCCCCCGCACCCGGGCCTCATTTCAATGTTGGATAAACTTTCGTACTGGTTTGGTCACTTTTTTTCCCGACATTGAATGGGGGGGTGGAAGGGGAGAGAGAGGAACTTCAGGGTTGCGCGCTGCTTCTGGTCCATAACAACTGAAGGATTAGTGTTGGAAGAGTCCTGTCCAAAGCTATGGCTTGAAACTGGCAGCCAGTGTAGTTCTTTTAAAATTGGTGTTACGTGGTCGAACTTCCGTGCACCACTAACGATGCGACGTGCAAAGTTCTGTACAGCCTGCAGTTTATTGATATTAGAGTTAGTGGCATGTGCCCACACATTTGAGCAATAAAATAGAATAAATTAAAGTTGGAAATTGAATATTTTACTGATAATCGAGATAATTTGGAAAATCACAAATTCCCTTAAACGGGGGAATTAAATGAAAACGACAAGTCGGCGTTAAATAGCTAAACAAAATCGAGCAGGCCTATTCAGGACTCGAAAACCTCACGTGTTCCGCGCGCTGGTGTACGTACAGGTCGGGTGGTCGAGCGCGAGCGGGCGGGCGGGCAAGAACATCCGATCCAGCAAAATTTCACTCATGCTGGCCCGCGCGGGAGCTCCACTAATAAGAGTAGTAGGAGAGGGACCGAATTAGCCGTTTTTTTGCGTGGGAATCTCATTAAACTGCGGGAGAATAAATTATTTTTTTGTTTTCATGGACGTCACATTAATGTCCCAATAGGGGAATTAGTCTCTTGTTTTCATGGTTCATTGACGTCACAATAGGAAAATTAGTCTCTCTTGTTTTCATGGACGTCACATTGTCGTCACAGCGACGTTTTTTTTAAGAGGAATCTCATTAAATGACGTTACAGCGACGTTATATTTTTGGCGACCTTTTGTTCCTCCTGTTTCCTGCGAAGAATAAAAGTTTTGCTAGTCATTTCAGCAGGTATGTACTCTGCACCTCGTCCTCCCTCCTCAGTCCTCCTCTCTCATCGCTACCCCAAGGCTTCCTTATGTTACAGAAAATATCTGGACAACCGAAAGTGTAATTATAGGGTAGCGATGAGGGAGGAGGAGGCAGACGGTGGGCGTGACGGGCGGCGGGTGTTGAGGGCATCGGGCATTGTGGGTGTTGTGTCGAGTTTAGCTAGAGTTTCTAGACTAGATACTTTGTAGTCTAGAAAGGCTAGACTAGAAAATAATACAATTTCTAGACTGGGCTAGAAAATCATAGCTAAAGTAGAGTTTTTATACATGTTATTAGCATATATTAACTTTTTATTATTATTACAATGTTACTCACAATTTACCTTTATTTTACAATTAAGTTATAGTGTCCCCAATTAGCTGTAACTAGCTAAATACCTTGACACTTAAATAAAGGGGGGGGGGGGGGGGGTCATTATTTTGTGAGACCAGAGAAGTGCAGGGTCACAATTTTTTGGGCAAGCCACAATGCAGATCTAGTAGCCCCCCCTACCGCTGAATAATGTCCGGTCCCTAAGTCCTCTTCCAAATGATGCCCTTTGATACCCTTATATAATTAATTTTATTAAAAAGCCTAGTATCGCTAGTTTCCAGTAAATCAAAAATGTTAAAAGGCATTGTAGTAACATTGTAGAGTTGTAAGTTCAGGCTTAGCTGCTGCATAGACTGAAATAACAGCATAAGGCCATTCACTGAAATTCATGTCTACAAATATGTCAATACATACATGTGAATTGTGTTCACATGTGTCAAAAAGACATTAGTGTAGTCTGTGGCTGAAGTCAATGTACACTTTGTCACATATGTAGTAACACCTCTGTTGTATGATGTACAACTAGTGGATTTATCCAAGTCCAGTATTGCAAAATATTTAAGTAGAGATGGCGAGACAGAAGGTTGAGCCTAATATTAAAAGTTTTAAAAGTGTTTTATTACCGGTAAAATGCACCAGTCAATGTAAATCCCCACCTTCCCCAGGCTACAGATTAGTGGGACTTGGATTTTGAACCTGGCAAAATATGTTTTAGCCCTTGCCCACCGGCACCGGGGTGTTTATATGAAGAAAATCCCTGCTTTTGCTGTAAAATGTCTTGAACACATACTATCATACAATTATGAGCCCCAGTACCAGGGGCAGAGATGATAAAACATAGATGATACTCAACACCCCAGGGTGTTACATTGGTCCTAAAGTAGAAACTTGTCCCTCTCAACGTATTCGTTATACCCCACTAATCCAAGGCCTGGGAAGGGGAGGTATTTATATTGACTGATGCATAACGAACAAATAATCCTCCAATCAATAAATTACACAATAATATAAACAGCTTGGGGGAACTTTAATTGCTACATGGAAAATATTGGGCTTGCACGTGGCCCTAATACACACATCTGATTGGATGATTATTTGCAAGGACGATAAATATAATAAAAATAAATAAATAAAACGTTGGTTATCTTCTCGTGTCAAAATCAACATTTATTTTTGCACTGTTCATTAATTGTGGTCACTCGGGAAATAATTAAGTTCATGTTTAAGCTTTAATGCACTATTCAATTGAAACCCCGGCCCCCTGACCCCCGGGAGATAGCGGAGCATTAACGGGTACATGGCCGTGGAATAACGCACATTTAACGCAGCATTTCTCCGGTGGAACGGGGAAAGTAACGATTTGCAAAATTTGCGGGGATTTCAGCGGTGGTTGTAACGCCAGCCACGACAGAGCGGGACTGGGCCCGAGCATCAACAACGCTGGAAAAGGCAAGTTGCATCCTTTGAAATCATCCCTTTTTTTACCCATCGCTATTTTTAGTCCTAAACGTTTGGTTTATTACTCGGGCTGCCTGTGGCAGCACCGAGTCTTAAAATGCAAGCCGTTTTTTTTTTTGTTGGGTGTCGCAAAATTTCTGCGCATGCGTTAAAGGTCAAATTCACACCAATCAGATTGCACTGTGCTGGTCACGCAACAATCGCCAGGTTAATTTATTTACATAATTTAATACAGTAAAGCAAGATGGCGGAAGACCCGCGAGGAACTTTCTCTCTAATCTCTCAAATGTAAGCCAGTTTAATGTTTTATTTAACTTCACTCGTGCGAAAGCCTTCCAACAGGCTCAGGATATTTCAACTGGCGCTATTGTCGGAGCCGAAGGACCGCGTTTTTTACCCAGATGGCCAGTGATTTTATATACGACACGTACGATGACTTGAAGCCAAAGAAATATATATTGGAATCTATAAGCCATCGGCTCGCTGTGCTGCATTTAAAACATCCGAGGAGAACATCTTATTTTGGGTGAAGGCACTTCAAGACCAATGTTATGAGTCTCTTAAAAACTGTCAGAGATTTAAATTTACCGTAAGTTGGATCAGAGAGTATCGAGATCAAGTTATTTCGTTCCAGCGAGGATATTGACCTAGCGGAAACGGTGCAACCTGTCGAAGGATTTTACTTATAATCATCCACGTCTACTTAACAACAGGAATAGTTATGTGCCAAGGCATGGGCAAAGATAGAGTTTCCCAGATTACAGATGAAAGTAGAGCACTTAATGAATGAAGAAACAGAGGTCACGCGCGACATGCTTGAGAACGTGAACATGTTTAACACTTTACGTTATACTAAGAAAAACAAAACAAGTTACAGAGCCTGCACGTTCACAAGTCAATGAAAAACCCCAAGAGCCTGTAGTTTTGTATCAACATATCCTCGAAACTCCAAAAGCAACATACACATGAGTCAAATTCAAACCGGAAGAGACGGAATTCTTGAGATTCTTCACGAGGATATTTGTTAGCCCGCAATAAGAACTCTCTCGCTGATTTAATGACCTTGATTTGTAACATGGAGGCTGACCTAACTGTATGCGTAATGAATTCTTACTCTCGTCACATCAAAACGAAACTCAGTCATTTGGAAGACAAATTAGTGCAGCAAGATAATATATACAAGACCGAAATCAAGATGCTGTCATCACATATTATTGACCTAGAAGTTGAAAATGGCGAGTTGAAAGCGGATATTTATAATAAAGCTGAGATCCGACTTTCAAACTTAAAAAAAATAATCAAGAATACAAAAAAGAAGACAATGAAAGACCAAGGTCTCCAGTGTTCCGAGACTACCCAACCTACTAAAGCTTTAGCAACGAATCAGTTTGTTCAAGAGCCATCTTTCTTACATGACAACCCGATCCCTATTCATCAGAATACATTTTCTGTGCTAAATGACGAGAGTTTACAATCACCTGACCGACAACCCACTACTAAAGAAAGGGACCATGAAGTACGGTAGTACGGTTAATTATCGGGTTCAAAACAATGAATATATGCCTGCTCAAATGCAGTGTGTTCAACGAATAAGTAGAGTGTTTCAATTACCCTATATCATTATGACGTCACGGCTTGTTTATAAGGGGGACAGAATCGACTTGAACAATAGAATTTTGAACTAAATCTGCTCTGCTGAGGAAAAATTAACTTCGAATTGTCTGGTTTCCAGATATCAGTTGTATCAATGTTTATCCCACAATATTTACCGTATTTGGTGGCTGTTACCGCTATTCTACGTTCTTCAAAATGCATTTGATAGCGATTTCCTTTGTGTTGTTGCTGTTTTGTCCCTGTTTTGTCCCCCTCCCACGACCGTGATCCTTAGCGTTTAAACAATAGATTGTTTTGACATGACGTCATAGTGATATAGGTCAATTAAAAGGTCAACATACGAGAAAAATAAAAATATTAAATTACATATATACTAGGGGAGCAGAGAATGAAAGTCACCGCGCTACCGGCCACTCCTAAAGACTGCTAAATTCAGCTAATAATTCTTCACTTTGGTTATTACTAAGAGGATTTCAAATGAAAGTGTATTTGATCTTCAATCTCATGTGGCCCGAGTGTAAGCCCAGATGGGCTCTTGTTTATAATAATGCTTAGACTGTATTTTCCCGATTTTTTGCTCTCTATTTCCGTAAGCAATTCGTTTTCTACATGAATTATTCATGTAGTGATCAGTTTATAAATATTCAATCATTATACATATTCAAACTTATGAGATCTCTGTCGCCATTATTCACGAACTTCGGTTGGAATGCATGTATTTCTCATATTAGGTGCTTCTTCATTACAATAATCATACGAAAGTTGTGGATAGAAATTCCACTATAAGTGAGTTTTTGTCCCAAGCAAGCCAAGCGTTTGGTGTCCCGGTAGGGGGGGGGGGGGGGGGGGGGGGCAGGGGTAATTACATGAAAATGGGTATGTATGTAATGCCAAGAGGCTCAAACCCTGACCCTGTTTGACCCAATCCGAGCTCCAAAACCCTGGTTGCCCCCTTTTTGGGCAAAAAAAAACCTGATTGCCCCTTCTTAAAATTGTTTTCAAAATACGGTCGGATCTATATATCCCGGCCGGTATACCACGTACCGGGATTGCATGCAAAATACGGAACAATTCAAGTCTGGACGTGGCATTGGGTAAACAAATCAGCAGATTAAGTACATGGATAAGAACTGAAGTACGAATTAGCGGCGTCACGATGTATGGCAACCTCAGTGCTTGCATGTGGGCAGGCGAACACAATGCGGCAACAGAATGTCTTTTTTTGGCATAGTAGCTAAAAAAAACTGAACTCTAACTGCCTAAAATATACTAAACCCCGACCTTGACTGCTCCCAAATTATACTCAAATCCTGACCCTGATCTGCCCAAATCAGGTCAAAACCCTGACCCTACCTGCCCAAACTCAGCTCAAAACCCTGACCCACCCCGGCGGCATAATACGTCACAAACAGGCGAACGGGTTGATGTCGACGATAGTAATAAGAAAATATAGTAATAGAAAGTGTGCTTCAGAAATGTCGGGGCCATAGGGGCGGGTATTGTAACAGCCAACTGCCCCCGATGGGCGGGGAAAAGGTCAAAATGTAACACTGTATAAATGTTACATTCCCCGCTATGTCCCGGGGGTCGGGGGGCCGGAGTTTCAATTGACTAGTGCATAATATTGCTACTGACCAACATACTTGTCCAATACTCTGACAAATTTATGCATAGCATTGTTTTGTATTTTATTGTATTGCATCGTTCTACTATTGTATTGTATTGTTAAGCTATTGTCATGTCGATGTAATACAAAACAATAATATGCATAAATTTGTCAGAGTATTGGACAACCCTCCTGACCAAAGATCAGCAATAACATCATATCGTCGCGCCAAATCCATTGTTTGCTAAAATTCCCGAGTAAAATAGTTTATGCTAATCAAAATAATGTTTCTTTAAATTGCTTACTTACCAGAAATAATGCAAATTTGCCGTTCCTTTTCGTATAAAACCAAAACCAAGCATACGTGCTACAAACACGCACTTCATGTTCACCCGCCATCTTGAATACACGATCAGCTGATCTAATTATCAACAACAACAACAACAATTTATTTAATACCACGCAAATAACTGGATACAAAAGTGAATAAACTATTGCAGTAGTTGGGTATTGGCTACCTAGAATAACTATAAGAGAGCTAATCTAGCTAGGTAGCTAACGTTTATATATATTAAATTATGGAAATAGTCGTATCACACACACACACACACACACAAAATAAAAAAATAGAAATAAAAAACAGGAGCAAGGAAAAATGCAACAATCAACGGGAGGATTAGATTTAGTCGAAATTCAGTTCAATAAGAATCAATAAAACTTTTCTTAATTACACCTTTAAATTTGTTCAAACGAAGACTCTTGAAAGATTCTTGTGTGTCATTCCAAATGACAGCACCTTTAAAACGTAAATTAAATTTCCCATAGTTTGTTCTAGCAGATGGAATGCAATAAGTTAATCTTGAAGCTAGCCTGGTTTTGTACCTGTGCCTTGAAGATATATATATGTGTAAAAAAAATATCAAAGACAGGGCAGCGAATTAAAGTGAAACTTATACATAAATATGCAGTTTAAATAGTAGATGACGTCAAGAAATTTTAGAATATTTAAAACTTTGAAAAGAGGAGAGGAATGATCTTGAAATTTAGAGAAAGTTATAATTCTTACAGCTTTTTTCTGTAGTATAATAAGTGGTTTTAAAGTTGAGTCATATGTATTTCCCCAGATAATAATACTATAAGTAAGGAAAGGATAGACTATAATTTAAGGAATAATATAGCTGAGTTAAAATTTCTATAGAGACAAAGTGACGTAGCTTTGAAATAATTCCAACACCTCTTGAGGTTTTCTTAATTAATTGATGAACATGTTCTTTCCAGTTAAGATTTGCATCAATAATAATTCCAAGATATTTGATATTCTGCTTCCGAGTAATTGTTTTTTTGTTTATTTTCAGAAAAATTGATTTGGAACATTTCTTTTGATGTGGATGGAAAATAACACATAACTATTTAATCAGTGAAACATTTTCTCAATCGCTTGCAGACTCGTGTGTCTATACTAAAAATTCCGAGACTAGCTGTGTTATTTTGATCATTTGGGTAGACGATATAATAATCTCCGCAACCAGCTTAGATTTAGTAGAAAGCGTAAAAGAAATTCTATGCAGAAAATTCAAAATGAAAGATCTTGGAAAGCTTTCATGGTTTTTGGGAACCGAATTCAAATGCAAGAAAGATAGTGTTGAAATGAGTCAAACCCAATACATAGATAAGATCCTTTCTAAGTTCGAGATGACAGATTCTAAGCCTAAGTCAACACCATGTGCTCTTGGAACAGAAAAAGAGTGTGACGAAGAGTCACATGAATTAAGTAATCCGAGGTTATATAGAGCAATTGTCGGGAGCTTGATCTATGTAATGACAGGTACTAGACCTGATTTATGTTATACTGACTAAACTTTCACAGAACATGGCTAAACCCACTCAGTCAGCTCTCAACAGGGTCAAACATGTGTTGAGATACCTCAAAGGCACGAGGGAACAAGGTCTCAAATTTGGAAAATCGGAATCGCCTATAAAATTGACGGGATTTTGTGATTCAGACTGGGGTGCATCGGTGAAGGATAGACGCAGTATCACGGGATACAACTTTCAGTTGACAGAGAAAGGTCCATTAATTTCATGGAAAAGTCGCAAGCAACAAACTGTAGCTTTGTCAACTTGCGAAGCTGAATACATTTCGCTTGTTAATGCTGTTCAAGAAGCTAAGTTTCTGAAACAATTATGTAATGACATGAATGTTATGATTGAAGATGTACTAATTAATGTAGACAATCAAGGAGCAATCAATTTAGCTAAGAATCCAGTCAACCACCAGAGGTCAAAGCACATTGACATAAAATATCATTTTATAAGATCAGAAATACAGAATGGAAATGTAAAATTGCAGTATGTTCCGACCGATGACAATGTGGCCGATATCTTTACAAAACCAGCCACTAAAGTTAAGCTAGAAAAGTTCAAAGCTTTTATTCTGGGAAACTAAGACTTTTTCTTATGCTCGTAACATCAGAGCAAGTGGGGGTGTTAGAATACGTGCTCTGATATCACGACTAGCCCTAGATTAGGATAAACCGCAATGTAATCTTGTTAATCTGCCATTTCCTATATGGTATATGTCAACATGTAAAGAATGTAACTATAGATAATTTACGTAGATCCGTTTTAGATACGCCCAATTAATTGTGTATATTAATATGATTGACTTTGTGAAATAAATCAATTGTAACTCCTAATATTAAGTGGTGCGTTATCTTGTGTAAAAACTATGGCGACATCACTGAACCTAACAATTTGGTCATGCAAATTTTATTTCAGGTGGCCGTAGTCCTCTGATGGATGCCAGTCTCGTTCGTCCTCAACGAAAGGAAATAATTGTCCGTTTGTGTCCACGATTTCCACCTTCAATATGGAGAAGCTATTCTGACCATTAATCTTTATATGTAAAGATATATTAGCGCTTAGTTGGAGCCGATTTGGGTTTTTACCGAACACCGTGGCTGGCTTACGTGACTACAATCTGCAACAAAACTCCACTTGAAGAACAGTTTCCTAAAATCATTTTCAGGGCTTTGGCGTTTAACTTGTGGAAACAGGTCTCTCTCTGGTTTCGAAGGGCGGAATTCGGGCTTTTAGACAGTGATTTTGCCGAGATTTTCGGTTTCATCGGGTTGATCATTTGAAGTTTATACTCACACGAAATTTGACAAACAAAGCCGCCGAGACTGCATGATAATAATTTCCTATTCAAGCGAACTGTCGCATTCGTTCACTGTTCTCTCTTGAACTGGTTCTCTGGCACCAGCAACGAGATTGCCTGCTAGCAGATGATCTCTCTCTCTGCAGGGAAAAATAAAACCGAGGGGAGAAACCTTTTCATAATTATTAGTATTCTCTGTTTATAGTACAGTGGAACCTCGATTTAACGAAGGGACTGGGGAAATTGGTTCGTTATATCGAGGGTTCGTTAAATCGAAAACCTCGTTATAACGAATTTGCGGAAAAACAACCAAAATGTTCGTTATATCGAGGTATAGTTAATAATTGTTTTGTAACGAAGTAACGAAGTTAATAGAACTAATAATAGACAAAGAGGATAAAGCGGATCTGTAGATGTCTCGATAGTGCCAGTGTCTGTACTGTATATACACATCTAATGAGCTGTTGACTGAGAGGTGGTTCTCTTGTTCAGGATTAAAGGATTTTCATCGCTGTTGGTCTGTTCCGCATTCATGTTTTGTCGCGTGTTGACATTTATTCGTTATATCGGGTTAGATTTTACGTTTGGGCTGCCAGATTGTGTTCGTTATAACGAGGATTTCGTTATATCGAGGTTCTGTTACATACATTTTACTTGTAATTTTGCCGGGCTGAAGAATATCGTTCGTTATACCGAGGACTTCGTTATATAGAGGTTCGTAAAATCGAGGTTCTACTGTACTGATGACAGGGTTCGGAAGCGACGGGTGAGCGGTAAATATTATAGTCAACAAAATATTATAGGCAGCGAAACTCCGCTTGGTCGACCCGAAAAGAATTGAGCAATTTCCTAAAATCATTTTGAGGGCTTCGGCGTTTAACTTGTGGAAACAGGTCTCTCTCTCTGGTTTCGAAGGGCTTTCACACAGTGATTTTGCCGAGATTTTCGGATTCACCGGTGATCAAAATTTATACTCGCACGAAATTTGACAACAGAGCCGCCGAGATAATAATTTCCTATTGAAACGAGCTGTAATTCGTTCACTGTTATATCTTGAACTGGTTCTCTGCTACTGCCAGCAACGAGATTGCCTGCTAGCAGATCTCTCTCTCTCTCTCTCTCTCTCTCTCTGCAAGTAAAAATATAACCGAGGAGAGAAACCCCAGAGAAACCTCTCGCTTTCATAATTATTTATAGTATTACCCGGAGAGAGTGTTCTCTGTTTATAGCAGCGACGGGTGAGCGGTAAATGTTATAGTACAGCCAAGTACCGCTGTATAACACTTTGTTGACTTCACATTCAACTTGTAAGGTACTATTAGTTTCATCAAGGTCATCCATGTTCAAATCAAAATTACATGTTACCAACATAAAGAATACGCTTAGTTCGTGAGGTTCCCGCCATGAACAAGGGGTCAAATTCCCGGATATAAACAATAACAAAAGCACTCTAAGCACTGTGGGTGAGACGGCTCTTTAACTCACCTTAACTCACCACATACACTAAATCTTGTAAGGAGTTTTCCTTAAAAACACTTAACCCACCTTACTTGCCACATACAAATTTAAGTATATTTCCTTATACTGCCTTAAATCGCCTTAACTCGCCACATACAAATTTAAGTTTTTTTTCTTAAATCGCCTTAACTCGCCTTAACTCGCACAACCTCGCCTTAACTCGCCGCGAGTTTAGATCCCAGAGTAGGCCTCTTTAATTTCCAAGGCCCAACCAGGAATGCGAATTGAGCGAGCGGGAGTGCGTGAAATGTAAAAAATATATAGGATTGTTGGTACAAAATATATTGCATTAATATAACTGAAAAAATCTTTAGATAAGTTCAGAAAAATATCGTGCAAGGTCATGGCGCTTAAAAAAAATATCGTTCAGGGCTAGAATCATAAAAAAATATATCGAGCAACTAAAATTCTCGCAAGCCCCCCATCAATAATCTAATGGTCCGTCACTAACACAGTGATTAACCAAATAGCTATTGTCTTCTTTGAAAGCCTTAAGCCACGTTTCCGGTTGTTTTCCAAGAAGATGCATTTCCACGAAACATTACTTTTTCTTATTTATTTTTACATTTTTTTCCAAGAATGTGACTTTCTACGAAACAATACTTTTTTCCTTATTCGTTTTTCTCTGTTTTGCTTTAACTGATCTGTTTATCTTGTCGATATGTTTAATTATTTCCCTTTCTGCAAGCTAACGATATCCCTTTCTACTGACAAAACTGCACTCGATCTGAAAGATGTCTTAACCAAGAATACAACACTGATATTAGGTAACTTCGGCGACGTCAAAACATGCCAAGCGCGCTGCAATGATAATTAAATGCGCACCTTAAGTTTAATTAGCACTACATTTAGGCTGTCTGTTCATTTAAATGCTTACATTTCGTTTCTTTTTGCTACTTGTGCGACGTTTTAGAATTGGCAACACTACAGTGTCTCTTTGATGCTTGACAGTTGAACAAGATTAGCAATTTTCTCCCCCAAGTTGTAGGCTGAGTCGAGAGCGATCATGATCTTGGCAATAAGAGCAATACCATCAGTTGCTATGGCAGCTATAATCATTGCGAGCACCACGGCAACTGTTTCCAACCAATCCCAAACGCTCATATTCACACACAGACCTTTGATAATATTCCACAGGATACCTGCTGAATAGGAATCTTTGATTAGGTTAAAGATAGCTTTCGCAATCTGTAGTTTTGTGCCATGATCCCAGGTCTCCACCAAGGCTTTCAAAGCTCTTTGCAGTTGACTCGAGCTCTCTATGGCCGTAACGGTCTCTTCAGCAACACGGGCAATCACGCTGTCGCTAACTTCAAAAGCCATACCAACTGCTTGAATCACCAGAAACACCACCTCAACCAATATGCTCGCATATTGCAGCCAGTTGGTTGTGTCGATATCAGCGACCGTAGCCAACTTCCTGGAAGGCATGAACTGCTTCCCTTCCCTGGTGATGTCCACCCAGAAGTAACCATCTTGCTTTTTGCTGATATCCAGTACGTACGTGGGGATAGCAAAACCATTTTTGATCATGGTAATTCGTTTCTCGTCGAGGTGTTTGGACAATTCTTTCTCAGCAGCACTTGCTTTTACAAGGCAACGGAGTTTTTTGGCATGAAGTACCTCTTCTTCAGCCGTCTTTCTGGCTGCTTGTACTATTTTCTCCTTTTTTTCCCTGTCTAGCCTCTGATACTCGACCGGAGCATACTTCTGAATGACCGCTAAGACATCTTGAACAGTTTTTTCGACAGTGTCGCTCTGCCTTTCTGCCATATTGTAGTTGTTTGTAGAATGCAAGAGCCCACGCAAGCAGTTTCCTTTTTATCTGATGTATCCGGTTAGACTCACGTCACTGTTCTGTAGGTCGTATCCTATTGGACTTCACTGATAAAGAATCCCATTGTTTTAGGGTTAGGGTTTGTATTGGTTTAGGGGTAGGCTATTGTTTGGGTAATCGATAACATTTCAGGTTGCAAACGGTGATGTCTGCCCCGATGTATGACGCCATGCGATACATCTCAAACGCTCTAGTATCCGTCATAGTTCATTAAACATATCATACCTGTTACTCAAGGCCGAACATAGCTGTCTACTTGCATATCACGTTACCAAATGTTATCACGCAGAGTGAAATGAAAAAGAAAACGTGAGAAATCTGGCATCAAGTCAATAATAATTTTAGCTTTCGATTTCTTCAGAATACCTACTTTCAAGGAAATGAATACAAGGGAGGTATCTGGATTCTCTTCTTTATTCAGTATTCACTTATTTTGTTCCCACTTTATACTCTACTCTTTACAATTCTAGTACAGCAATTACTAGTTTTAAAATCAGACATATCAGTTACATAGCCAACAGGAAGCCGCAACTTGATTGACGTATAAAAAGAAGACCTTTGTACAATATATTAGCAATAACGCAATACAGAATTCTCGTGCTTTACGTTATTAAATTTCAGGCTCACGCGCGGGTCACACAATATATATAGAACAATGCATCATGGGATAGTGCGTGAATTGTTCTTATATAGCGTTGCGCACACATTACGTCACGAATTTAGACCCCCGCCAAGACTCAGACAAACTCGTCCTCTGACTATTTTACCAGAAATGACGGCTCTCCTCCTGTATTATATTTTGAAAGATAATCTGATTATTATACTGTGGAACAGCTTAAACGTTGGCTAAAATATAGAGGATTGAAACAAAGCGATAGACGGCAATCTTATCAAGCGAGTTCCACCGACATTTTGAAACGGGTGCAAACATGGCGCAAAATACAGTCGTTTTGTATGGGAATCCGATGCCAAATGATTTCCGTAAAATCGAATTTCTTAAATATTCACCGTCTACAAACTTATGATACCAGGTAAAAGATTAACTGATCAAAAATTGAGGGATGTAGCTGTGCTGGGAAGCGTGCAATCTGTTTTCAGTTTTCCATACATTTGTCTGTAATAACGAGTCCAAGTCCGATAACTGGGGGTCTGACAAAGCTAAACTTCTCATTAGTTTATGGGGAGAACTAGTAGTTCAGGAACTGCGTATCTAAACACAACGCACAATACCGCTGCGGGTTAATTATGCCAGAAGCGCTATTAAGCAACGCCGAATAAACTATATAGCTATTGTGTGGTTGAACTTCCTTCTTGTGTGCGTGTTTAGTCTTAGCTTGGAGGCTTAAGCAACGACAGCACACTATTTCCGGCTTTTCCAGGAATCTGAATTTCCACGAACCTCGACTTTTTGTTTATTTGCTTTATCTTGCTTTAACCGAGTACAGATCAGAAAAAGCTCAAATTTCTTAAAGTCATGCCCTCCGACATTTCGTGTTTCTTCCTACCATGGCATCGGACGTATAGCGAAATGCCGGGGGAGCGGGGAGGAATTCGTTCTATTTTATGCGCCGGAGCAACATCAAACCCTAGGTATGTTGTGGTGGTTTCAGAACGGGAGCTCTCTTTGCCTGATAACAATTTAATAGTTTTTTTATAGGGCGTTTGTCGAAGAGTGCAGTGTCTTCATTGCTTTACATGTCCCTGCAAGTTCCGTTCGGATATTTAACAATTAGACCCGCAGCCCAAATGGGCTACGAGTCAATAGCCCATGAGGCACAGCCGAATGGGCTATTTAACTCGTAGCCCATGAGGGCGAGAGGTCTAATTGTTTTAGTATAAACTAACTAGTCGGACAGTAGAAAATAATAGAAAGAAAGAAATTGAAGTTGAAAAACTGTTATTATTTCGTGAAAATGTGTGCGGTTTTCCTCTACCATGGGCTATCACAAATAGACCTATAGTAGGGTAGCCAATCAGAATGTAGGATTTGTAATAGTCCACTAGTTGGTTTATACTAATACTCAGTAGACTCCAGCGATGGACGAGCGGTGCACTCTTGAAATTCAATCGACTTTGATGATCCATGAAGCGTAATTACAAAAAACTAGACTGTGTTGATAATCAATGGACGGTGATTGTTAATATGGCTATGATTATAATGACTGTTGTCCTCTGTCCACACGGCATCAGTCTCTCCCCTCCACCTCCCCACTGAGTGCTATGTTGTAGCAGTGAAGGTCGTTACCGATCTCCAGCGGGTGAAGTAGTTGTTAAACTGTATATACTAAATATATATTTCTTTAGTGAGTCGCTAACGGCCCTAAACAATTAACTGCAAGACGATCAAACGCGCCTTCCACAGGAATGCTCATCGTTTCTTCAAGGTTTTTCTCAGAATCTGATCTAAGGCCACTCTAGTACCGACGCAACTGACAGTGTCAAAAGCCAGTAGAACATTTCCCCTGAAGTTTGCATATTATGCCTTTTAACTGGCTTTGAACATATAATGATATTGTCAATGCAAATGAGATAAAATAAATGAATTATCAAGTGTTCATGGTAAAGACGGCGGTCAATAGTTCAGTTTCGTATTCGAAAATTACCGCTGAATGCAATGACCACAGGCAGCCCAGACTCGACATATATTTCCCGCTGTTTGGGTTACCTGTGATAATTCCTCCACAAGCAAGAAAATGCCACGCTTAGAATCTGTTGCACAAAAGGTGGTTATTTATATCATTACAGATCTTATTTTTAGAAAAATATAATTAGCCCAGCAAAGGTACAAGGTGCGGCTTATCTGTGAGTGAAATAAAGCTGGACCCCCCACACAGTGGGCGTGGCTACAATTCAACCAGACTTGCTTTACCACTTCTCATGTGGAATGAGCCTCATGCCTATCTGAATAAAATTAAATTTCAAAGAGTCAATTCTCCAGAGTAATATGTGTTTACGTCACATGATCTGAATTGGGTGGCAACAGAGTTAGCCGATTATATAACGGAATTATGTCCTAAGTGATCTTTAATGTATAGGTCGTTAATGAAAACACTAAATAAATGAGGCCGCTACGCTGCCTTGGATAGTACCCCTATTAATAAACTTCCACTCGCTAATTCCGATCCATTAGAAATAACACGTTGTTTACGGTCCTTCAGAAAACTATAAAACCAGTTAACAATATGAGGACTAAGTGGTAGTGATTTAAGTTTCTCTGAAAGCATACTATGCTTGACCATATCAAATGCTTTCGAAAAATCCATACTAAAAACTCTGACCGCTTTACAGTTATTGTCGTCTAATGCGCGTAGAATAAGATGCTGGAACTTAATGAGGGCGTTATAACGACTCCCTCCTCGATAAGCGAATTAAGTATTATTTCAATGTTCTTCAAAGGTGGCTTTGCAAAATGTACGGTAAACTACCTTTTCGAAAGCCCTAGCAATTATGGGAGTATAACGTTGATTCCTCTGTAATGAGAGTTTTGTAAAGGAATGTCAACCTTTGGCAATGGCCCCATGGTTCAGATCAGCCTCTTTCCATTTCGTCGGCCAGACACTCGTTACTGCTGGGTAGGCATGTCCCGATTGCGCTGGGCACTATTTCGGCACTATTTCGAGTTTGGAGCACTATTTCACGTTTCCAGCACTCTTAAGCACTTTTTGACTTTTGAGCATAATATAGTTCTATAAAATCGCTTATTGACTGGTTGTCATGGAAATGCACGAGCTATGGTCCTTTGACCGTGGGAACAGTCGATTTTCATTGGCTCGTGACACTCTTGTGTTTCTGTAAACGTTTGGCGCCCTTTTCTGTTTATGTTTTTACGCCAGCACTGTTTCTTGAACTGTTCTTGATCGTCAAATACTATTACTGTGAAGATGGAGGCAACAGACCAGCTAAGCGTATCTAGTGAAAATGAATCCGAAGATGAAATAACTGTAGTTACAGACCCAATAATACCCGTGAGCATTTTTTCGAGCACTATTTCTAAATTTCGAGCACTTTTTGGCGATTTTTCCAGCGCAATCGGGACATGCCTACGTGCTGGGGTAAGTAGATCAGAAAAGTCTGAAAGGGGTGCAAACCGGACGGAGTAATACGCAGGGTGCAGGGCTCGCAGGGCATGCAGGGTGCGCAGGGCGCGCAGGGTACGCAGGGTGTTCAAGTTACATAATTAAATGCCTTTGGAATATCAGATTGCAAAGGTCAATTGTTCACATGGCAAATATTATGCTAATTTTAGAGTGAAAGTAAAAGTGTATCTATTTATCAATGTTTTTAGTTGCTTTCCTGTAAGCTTTTCTCAAATACGTGTCTAGCCTACGTGAAGCCGTTCTCGCCTATACGTGTCGTATATTTTACTGATTTCCCAAGGAATGTACACAAACATTTTAATCCTTGAATTCGTAACTAATTGCAATGCTGTCACGCATATTTTTTAAGCCGATAACATGCAGAACGTACACAGCGGGACCCGCTTTTACGGAAACAAGAGCCCATCTGGGCTTTCACTCGGGCCACATGAGATTGAAGATGAAATACACTTTCATTTGAAATCCTCTTAGTATCAAGTCGTGCTTTAATTCGCCAGTGAGAACGTCGAAAAAACAGACTTGTCTATTAATCGCTTTTATGGCATTCGATACCGTCGACCACAGTATCCTCCTACACAGGATGTCCACCTCAAGCATGTTAAGGCCTGGTTCATTTAACGGAAAATAGATGTACGTTAAAAAATGTTTTCTGACAGAAATAACAGTTTAAACAAAAACTAATTACACCGTAATACTAATATCAACTTCCTTAAATTTGTTAAGTGGATGGCTGTCGTATCACGTGATTGATGACGTCATAATTATATAAAATCGTTTAAGTGAAATGCGGCTGCGACGATATCATATGAAAATAAAGTAACCCTGCTAAAACATTACTCCTCCCGCAGTGTTTCAGATCACGCTTAGAAAACATGACTATCATGTAAAGATAAGGAGATATTAAGGGTACAAAAAGTCACGTGACCTATTTTGCATACGTTCGCCTTAATTACTCGTCAACGAAACATTGTAGTCATCTTTTCTAAGTTGATTTAGGTAAAAGGCTTCAACCTTCACTAAACATATCCACTCATCATCCTAGCTGTTTTAAACTCGGAGCCGCATTTTTGATTTACTGATTTCGTGTTCTAAGTCACGTGACAGACCACGTGACACGTTTTACTACACAAAAACCACTTAAGGTAGTCAAGAATGGCGATATATATTATCGCGAGAAACTTGGCGTACTTACCATACTCGGCTGTGCTGAAATAAGGAAAACAGTTTTTACCCGAAATTTGACCCCTGAACCAGGCCTTAACATGCTTGAGACCAAGTTTGGCATCAAAGAGAAAGCATTAGCCTGGTTCCAGTCCTACCTTACCGACCGTAAACAGTTTGTAAACATCGATGGTATAGTCTCTTCCAATCATAATCTACATTATGGCGTGCCACAAGGCTCTGTTCTAGGTCCCATCCTTTATCTCCTTTATACTGCACCGCTTGGAGATATACTACGCAAGCACAACATGTCATTCCACCTATATGCAGACGACACACAGATATACTCCACCTTCGTCTACAATAACTCTGAACAACTTGCCTCATCGAAGCGCTGTATAGAAACCTGTCTACTTGAGATTGAACAATGGATGACTTGTAACAAACTTAAACTTAACAATGATAAATCTGAACTTTTAATTTTACACTCCCGCCATCGTCCGTATGCTCTATTACCATCTCTTGCTGTCGGTAATGACACTATATACCCCTCTAGTTATGCCAGAAACATTGGAGTAATCTTCGATGACACTATGTCTATGTCTCGCCAGGTTAACTCTATTTGTAAGTCGGCGTTCTACCAACTAAGGAATATTTCTAGAGTAAGAAAATATTTGTCTGTTAGTACTACAGAAATTCTTCTACACGCATTCGTTACTACTAAGTTAGATAACTGTAACTCCCTATTATATGGCCTACCAAAACAACTAATCCAGAAGCTACAATATGTCCAAAATGCTGCCGCTCGCATTATATCATGCACGCGTAAATACGATCATGTCACACCTACTTTAAAGGAACTGCACTGGCTACCTGTAAACGAGCGCATCACATTTAAGATTCTTCTACTTACTTATAAGTCCCTTAATAACCAAGCACCTGTCTACTTAAGAAATTTATTACACATCTACAAACCTAACAGAATGCTCCGCTCGTCATCTGACACACTTCGCTTGACTCAACCGATGCCTAGACTTAAAACCTATGGTCAACGCGCGTTTTCTATATCAGCACCTCAAATCTGGAATAGCCTACCTGTAGAAATAAGATCCAGCCCGAATGTGAATATCTTTAAATCTAAGCTCAAGTCTTATCTTTTTTGCTCTGCTTATAATCTGAACTAGCTATGAATTATTATTACCGATATGTACTACATTGCTACATAGTTTACTTATTACTTGTTACGTTAGTAGATAATAATTAATTAATTTGTTATTTATACATTATTGTAAAGCGCATAGAACAAATATGCTATATGCGCTATATAAATATATTATATTATTATTATTATTATTATGGCATGACTATGATAACGCAGGATTCGAACAACAGAATACTGGCACATTCAAGTGTATAAATGCAATACAATGACATATTCAGATTTTGAATTTGATTGAAAATAGATCAAAAACTCGGGGAAATGTCCGGCTAAAACTGTATGAATAAATGTGAAATGAAACATAAATTTCATAGCAAGAAAAAAAATTGTAATTCCTATAAATGAGAAAGCTCTTCTATTAAGCCGCTTCTCATATACACAGACTGTTTCACAAAAAACATTTGCGCCTATCGACACAAGAATTCAGTTGACCTTTCAAATAATTTATTCTGAGGTACGCATACTCTAAATCAGATGTTAAATAAAGCGATAATTAGAAGGAAAAGTACATTAACAGACAAACTGAGAGGAAATTTATTCAAATCAAAAAGAGTTTACTTACAGTACTTACGTAACTGACACCTTCGTGCACATATGCACTGAATCGGAATGAAAGTCGAAGCCTACCTCGAACTTAACTTTCAGCTAACCGGTTTCCTTTCATTCCACAATGAATAATAATCTCATAAAGTAAGCCCGTAGCTTTCAATAAATTTGCCAGTGTCTGAATGAAACAGCTAGATCTTTTCCAATTTCTCTCACGAGTCACGGCAGAAGACAGTCTCAAGCTACAAAACTTGAATTTTGATCCTCTTCACAGTAACGTAATTTAACGTCTCCGATCAATTCCTCTCTCTTTGCTGGCAGTTCATGCTTCTTGTTCGTATAGTTGCCCCACTGAGCCGTATTTATTAAACCACAAAACGAGCACAGCATTTCAGTTGGCATACACTGCGTACATCTGCTTAACTAATTAGATTTGTAAAAATCTTAGCGGATCATGTAAATATTCCGCTTGGCTCAAATATGAGGGTTTCTGCCGTCAAAGTTCATGTTTTGTTTCAGTTTTCCCCATATTAGCAGACTTGTATAATGTCTCGAGCTCTCCGAATCCAGTAGAAAGACTCTGGTTATTACTCGGGCTGCCTGTGGCAGCACCGAGTCTTAAAATGCAAGCCGTTCTTTTTTTTTTTGTTGGGTGTCGCAAAATTTCTGCGCATGCGTTAAAGGTCAAGTTCACCACCAATCAGATCGCACTGTGCTGGTCACGTAACACTCGCCAGGTTACTTTGTTTACATAATTTAATACAGTAAATCAAAATGGTCGACCCGCGAGGGAGAAAGCCTTCAAACAGGCTCAGGATATTTCAACTGGCGCTCTTGTTGACCATAAAAATACATGAACAACGTAATACATTCGATCAGCGCTGTCTGGACAGATCCAATGTACATTTAGAAACGTAAGCAAAATACAATATCCAAACTGGATATCAACGGGTATCGAATTATAATCAAAGGTTAGATTCCGTCAGGCGCGCTCAGATAAGAAAGTTCAAAGCACTCAGACTAGGCGAGACAAGGAGATATCAATTTCAATGAGTCATTGTCAGAAATCTATTCCATCGTGGGCAATTATGCAATACAACCTAAATTGTACAGCTAACGCATGTTTTACGACAGAATAACCAGAGTCTTTCTACTGGATTGAGAGCTCGAGACATTATACATGTCTGCTAATATGGGGAAAACTGAAACAAAAATGAACTTTGACGGCAGAAACTCTCATTGAGCCAAGCGGAATATTTACATGATCCGCTAAGATTTTTACAAATCTTAGTTCAGTGTATGCCAACTGAAATGCTGTGCTCGTTTTCTGGTAACGGCTCAGTGGGGAAACTACACGAACAAGAAGCATGAACTGCCAGCAAAGAGAGAGGAAAAAGTACTTGAAATGCACAGCGCTAGCTGAAGTAGGGAATATATATATAATATCTGGGACGTTAAATTACGTTACTGTGAAGAGGATCAAAATTCAAGTTTTGTAGTTTGAGACTGTCTTCTGCCGTGACTCGTGAGAGAAATTGGAAAAGATCTAGCTGTTTCATTCAGACACTGGCAAATTTATTGAAAGCTATGGGCTTACTTTATGAGATTATTATTCATTGTGGAATGAAAGGAAACAGGTTAGCTGAAAGTTAAGTTCGAGGTAGGCTTCGACTTTCATTCCGATTCAGTGCATATGTGCACGAAGGTGGGATGTTGTCAGCAACACTACCAAAAGGTCCAAAACGAAAGATTCAGTTACGTAAGTACTGTAAGTAAACTCTTTTGATTTGAATAAATTTCCTCTCAGTTTGGCTGTTAATGTCCTTTTTCTTCTAATTATCGCTTTATTTAACATCTCTGTGATTTAGAGTATGCGTACCTCAGAATAAATTATTTGAAAGGTCAACTGAACTCTTGTGTCGATAAGCGCAAATGTTTTTGTAAAACAGTCTGTGAATTTGAGAAGCGGACTTAGAAGAGCTTTCTCATTAGGAATTTAAAAAAAATTCTTGCTATGAAATTTATGTTTCATTTCACATTTATTCATACAGTTTTAGCCGGACATTTCCCCGAGTTTTTGATCTATTTTCAATCAAATTCAAAGTCTGAATATGTCATTGTATTGCATTTATACACTTGAATTGCCAGTATTCTGTTGTTCAAATCCTGCGTTATCATAGTCATGTGATAAAAGCAATTAATAGACCAGACGTTTTTATGACGTTCTCACTGGCGAATTAAAGCACGACTTGTTACTAAGAGGATTTCAAATGAAAGTGTATTTCATCTTCAATCTCATGTGGCCCGAGTGAAAGCCCAGATGGGCTCTTGTTCTGTCGTAAAACATGGACCTGACCCAAATTTAGGTTGTATTGCATCATTGCCCACGATGGAATAGATTTCTGACAATGACTATTTGAAATTGATATCTCCTTGTCTCGCCTAGTCTGAGCTTTGAATTTTCTTATCTGAGCGCGCCTGAGGAAATCTAACCTTTGTTTGCGTGACCAGCACAGTGCAATCTGATTGGTTCGAATTTGACCTTTAACGCATGCGCAGAAGCCGTCTGACACCAATGATAAAAAAAAAAAAAATTACGACTTGCATTTTAAGACTCGGCGCTGCCACAGGCAGCCCGAGTAATTAACAAAAGCAGATAAAAAATTGTTGGCAGACACAGTATTTAGTTGACACCAACTTAGAAAAGCTCCCGCCTAAAATTTTACGGAACAAACCAAGACGCCAGAGTATCAGGTGATATACAATATTCTCGTGTTTTTTGTGTCTTTTCATGTCAGGATAACCTTGAAAATATAAAAGTTGTGTCTTTTATTGCGTTCGCCTTGTATTGTATCGTATTGTTTGACGAAATCAGTCCCGCCATCCATCTTGGACAGATATTCAAACTGAGTATACACTTACCTCCAGTTGAAGCCACCCAAGCCTTCCCTTGAACAGCGTCTAGTGAGTGAAAAACTTTAAAGGTAAGACGGCAGAATGTTAACTGAACAAATGTTTAATTTTCTTCAAATTAAATGAAGAATCGGTTTTTCATAAAGTCGAATGCTCTAAAGTCTTATTTGTAAATTCAAAATCATTATTACAGTTTTCGTTGAAGTGCCACCTGAAAGATTCGAGGCTCGTTTAGAAAATTAAATCCCGCTGTCTTTCGCTCGCGCTCCTAAAAGTCGACTTTCGGCGGCGCGAGATCTCGAGCATGCATATGGGCACTTCGGTGAATTTGCACTCACCACTATTTGTCATTAACCAATCAGAAGCCGGATCTACTTTCCGATATTTTGCGCTATCAAGACAGCTTGAAATAAAAATACAGTTAGATTGTTAAAAAGTTAAAATATTGAAGCAAAACTGAAATAAACGAGTGTTGAAGGCTACTGACTGATTTTGCAGTTTTGCGGCGTGAAGATTCTAGAAAGCAGTGAAATCGCTAGTGAGTTTCCCGCCCACGCGCGTTGCCATGGAGCCGCTAAATGGTTTCGTTCATGTAAACGCTTAACACGGTAAATTCTTCAAAATGGGGGAGGAATTACCGTCGTTTTCGGTAGATTTTCGTATCGAAAATGCAGAAAATTAACCATATATAAAACAAAGTATAAACGTAGGTCAGATGACAGGATATTAAAGCTCAGAAAAAGCAGGAACACTGAAAGTTACAGGAGGCCATTTGGATTGTAATGACAAAGAATTTCACTATGGCTACGCATCTTGGAAACTGCCAAATATCGTTTGTTGTGATGGTACAATCCGATTTTGGTTGCATGGTATGGCGAATAGTGGGGTAATATGTATTTAATGGGACAATTTTGAAATATACAAATTCAACGAAGCGTATGGTTCCATGTTACTTGTAGCCTGCGTAACCAGGACGGTCCTGGGCAGTTTGTTTTTGTGTAATAAATTTTGAAATTTTATTGGGTTAACATTCAAGCACCGGGTTCCCTATGGCTGATATCCGGGACTTTCGGTACTAGCCTCGATTCTATGTAGAGCTTTCCAAATCCAACATGGCGGATCCCAAAGAGCTACAGACGAATCTAACTCAATATCAAGCCCAACTTAGCCAGGTAATAGCCAAAGCAACTAAACTGAACCATTGATAGGCTGAAGGGTTTCCAACCCACAACTCTGTGGTCTTATTTTGAAAGGAAGGTTTTTGAGAGTGACCCAAAAGTTCGACGAAAGTTCACGTGTGTGCAACTGCCTCATCATATCATACTTTAAAGTTACTTAGTTAGTGTTAACGAATTGTAGACGTTATGAATGCATGGTTTTACTTTTACTTTTAGGTCGAAGCTGCTCTCACTACAGACCCTGAAAATGAAGAACTGAAGAAACTAAAACAAGATTTGGAGGTCTGTACTCTAAAGTCGTAAAGAGTAAAGTAACGATTTTTCTTGCCTTCCTTGATCGTGAGAAATTCAGAAAGTGCAATCCAATTCGGAATAATAATTCCCGGTCCCGGGGTATACAATCGATGAAAATCGATGATCGGAAAAGTAATCGATCAAATTATCAAAACCAATTGATGAAATTAGCTAATTGATATACATGTAATTGATTAGTATTGGTCAAATTATGAACAATCACAAAAAGTTTATCAATTGCCGATACCAATCGTACCCAGTCCTCACTGTGAAGAGGATGTCAATTGCACTTCCTCTGTCATCATCATTTTCGGTACGTGTGTGCTGATTTGCACAGCACGTTAGCGCACATATATGAATAAATTAATTTTAGTGTGCGCTTTATGTCCAATAGATGTTAAGGTCAGCCATACTTGACCGTTCACAACTTTGAACGTGTTTCAGTTTATTAAAGGAGCTCATTCAACCAAGATGCATTGCGAGTCACTGCTATTGTTTTCATACTGGAGACTACTTGAAATCGGACAGCTGCCAATCAGAAAATGTTTATAAATAGAGTTTATGGGTTCAACTGAATGGCTGAGATCGGCGGGGAGATTGGTTGCCTTTATACTTGAAGAAATACAATAGAATGAGTGGATTTACTATGGTTCTCTGATCAAAATTCCTCAACGTGATGCTAGCAATCGATCTCATGCTCGATCTAGCGAACCAACTTCTGGACCAAGTTCCAGCCAGCAATGCAGATCATGTGGCAAGAAAATTAATAAATTCTACGATAGCGTTATACATTTAGAGTTCTTTCCTTTCTAGGCTTGTGAATGCAAGAACACAATGTCGTCGAAAGAAAGGAACAAGAATGGAAGGTTGTCCCTACCAAAATGCTGGTTTTAAATGTTGAAGTACTCTTTGCCACATTCTATTTGTGTTCGAGGTCCATGCGTTCTCCACAGCCACATTTTGACTTGCCAATGCAATATGCAAATTAGAAATCACATTTGAAGTCTAATTGAATCCGTATGATGTTATTGTTTGTTAGCCTGAATTTCAGCTGCTTTGTGTCATTTTAAAAGCCCCTTGACTTCGGTTAATCGTACATTGGATATGCTGGGTAAAAAAATTCGATCAATCAGTTTTCTGAGTGCCCAGCGGCACTTGATCAAACTTGAAGTTTATTCATCAGCAAAGAAACATTTATTAATAGGTTTCCACTTTACAGCCGCTCATGCAGATATCAACACAACATTTCACTTTTACTTACTTTAATTGTCTCAGCATTGTCCATGTACATTGAGGGAAAACCAAGACTATAAGACTAAGAGAGAAACTGGGAGATTTGTAATCTTGCATGTACCGCACGTGTACCACATACTCAAGTCTTCAGTCAAAGCAATTGTGCTTTAAATGTTGTACATGTCCGATGAAGTTTAGCAAAAGGCTCAGCTCTTTTGACCTTTAAATTTCATGCCATTTATGTCAAGCGGTCCGTTCAAGCCAATGTAGAAAGACCCATGTTTGGATAAACTCTAGGAATTATGATTAAACAGTTGGCTATTAACTCCAGTACAGGCTCTAGTAATAATTTCACTGACCAAAGGCGACTCCAGAGTATGTTAAATACTTCCCCTGGCAGGTGAAAATTAGGAAATATACAACTGAACACAAAATCTAATAAATGAGGAACATTTTCCCCTATCAATAATTAACTGGTATGCCCCTGTGAGACCGATGGAATAGGATTTGTTTCAAGAAGCTCTCAAGAGCCATTATCGGGCCCCCGAAAATGGTGGATCGAGAAATTTGAGCTCGCAATGCATCTTGGTTGAATGAGCTCCTTTAAGTATGGCAAGCCTAAACCAGATACTGTTCAGTTTCAGTTTATTTAAGTATCAGTATAGGCAAGCCTAATCCAAATAAGTTTCCACATTCCCTCCTAAAATCTTTTGGGTCATAAAATTTTCTCCAACTTTAACTTGGAACAAACAATGGTGGTTATAGCCTTTAAGGTACACCATATACATATTGTTACATGTCAGACTATCAGCTCCAATGATCCGTGATGGATGTGACACATTGACGTCCTTTTTGATCGAGGGCTTCCTTTTATATCATTAGTGCTTCTATAAACTTTTTGTTTTGCAACAGGAAGTGATAAACCTGACCTTGGATCTGCTGAAAGTCAATGAGGTAAGCACCACATATATGTACATGTACATATACAGTGTATGATGTTTATCAGCATTTATTTTTAATCGTCAATATACATTTTATACACCCAGGGTTGTAAGTTGAATGAAACTGAATTTCAATCAAACTCAATCAATCCATTTGTACGCCATTGGCCAGTACATGTAGATGTCACACATTTTTAATAACTGCCTTAGGGTTGTCAGACAATTCTACCTTCTTCAGGTTTCAAATTGAGTAAATGAAGGGCTGTGTGCAAAAAGGGTGTAAGTGACTCTTGATCACATAATAAATTCTCCTTCAAATCTTTGTTTACTAAGGGAGAATTTAGAATGTGATCAAGAATCACTTATGCCCTTTTTGCACACAGCCCTTCAAATATGGCTCAGGCCAGTTCAGTTTATCCAGTAATTTTGTTACGAATTGCTTGTGACAAGTCCTTATATTAGGCAGACTCGCTCTATAAAACAATATGAATCCCAGACCAAAATGAATAACTCCTAAGACTAGAAACAACAAGTCCCTGGACAAATCCAATCAAAGTTTATTATTATCAGAATTTTAGTGTTAAATTATTGTTGGTGCAATTTGTAATAGAATCCCTGTTGGGTACCCTACATGTGTATATTATACTTGTCTCAAATGTCTGCCTATAAGTGGGTCATTATTAAGGTCTTGATAAAGGTTAAAAATGGAAAAGTATACAAAATACATACATGTACATGTACGTTTTGTTTTGCAAATTTCAAATCTAAAAGCCCTAATCTAGCATCACAAAAACTAAAATAAATTTATAAATCCTTGAAAATGGGACTTTCTACGTGTACTGTCATTCACTGGGCATCTTAGTTACATGTACATGTACTTCATTCTAGCTGTCCTGTGCTTTTCTGCACTACTTTTCTTTTGTAAAGATTTCTACATGTACATTACTGCAATGCCCAAAAAAGTAAAAGTAAATTATTAATATTATAAGTAATGGCATGAGGTTGATTAGTGATTAAATGTACCCAAAAGCCAATTGAGGTTTTGTTGGCCGAGGGACTTTTACTAAACCTCCCGAGGCTTGAGGGACATTTAATCACTAATCAACCGAAATACTATGCTATCAGTTTGTAATATTACGGTTTCCTAGGAAGTAGGAGAGTAACAGAAGAACGCTTTTGGTCGAGTCAACAAGTTCAAAATGGATCAATTAAATATTTTGGGTTGCTATGAATACTCTTGGTAATCCGTTAATTGTTCACTTCATCTATTCGTTAGTTATTCTTACTAATATTGAAATCTTTTGGGGTAGTTTAGCATTTACATATTATATAGGCCTGAGAAAAATGTGGTACAACGCATACATGTGCAATAGTTTTAATAGTTATCCCACATGTGTTAGACGTGAAAGAAGGTTCAAGCCTACATAATGGTACATGTAGATGTCCCAATGAATGAATATAGGGACATATCCATAAGCAAAGCTTTTGCATAAACTAGAGGTATGATTAGTTACTAATCATACCTAATGCATAAACATTATTAGGTAAATGATTTTAGTTACTAATCGTACCTAATGTTTATATGCATAAGGTTCGATAAATAGCAGTGATCAGGGCATTTAGAGATTAAATGTCCCTCTCAGAACAATGAAAACTGAAGAAACCATGATATTACTTAGAGTAAATTTAGCAGCAGTGCAAAGTTCTTAGGACAAACAATGGCTGGAGGAATTTATACTCCGCTCCAAGAAGTTGGAATCATTGAAGACCGAAAGTCCACAAAGAGTCAAGCAAGCTCTGAGTCAGCTCGTCTGCATGAACTTTGTACTCAGCCAAGACACTGAACACAATGTGAATTGCTCTGATTGGCTAAAGTTTATGAGATTTTAATTGGAGGCGGGATACATTTGTATATTAGTCAACCGTGAAATGTCAAACTGGAAAACCTTAACAATAATGTGTGTACATGTATCTGGCTGTTTCTGGATTAATCACGGTTTCTGGGAAACCCCTCCCCCACACTTCACCCAAACCTTTAATGGTTAATAATTAATAGAACAATGCATATCCTAGGGAGGGGTGGGTTGTTATATGTACATGTAGTTTCCCATAAACCAGGATTGAGTCCTGTGTCATGGCTTTTCTTTTCACCCACAATAACAACTTCGTTGAAGTCCAGCCTTTTAGTGCCCCCCCCCCCCCCCCTCCCCCCAATTTTACCCAAATTTGCAGGAGAAGACCACTCTGAATTGGATATTAATAAATTTCCTTTGAAAGCATGCATATCAAAATGGCATTCCAAAAATTGGGCTGAGCTCCTCACAGCCTAATGAGGGCCCCATATTAAACATACAAAATGTATGAGGGGCCCCGAACCCATTATAAAATTATTGAAATCCTAGAATGAACACTGATTCAGTATTATGATTTAATTAATATTAACCTGGCTTCGTTTCTTTATTAATTCATTAGAAAGGAGTTGCCGAGCCAACAGCTCAAAGTACCAAATGGAAAGTGGGGAGCAGATGTCAGGCTATTTGGAGTCAAAATGGAAAGTATGAGAACTGGACAAACTCTTGTCTCTAGCTTTGTATAGTTTACATGTACATGTTGTCAAATGACAATATTTAAGGGCTTACAGTACCGCCGGGAATTATAGGGACATCCGACCACGGAAAAACCTTAAGGTCATTGGACGCGGCGCCGCGGTTTTCTGCCGAGGTCATTCAGAAATGACCGCGGCGTTTTTGAAAACGCCGCGGTTTGCATATTGAGGTCATCAACCGAGGCGCTTGCCGCGGCTCAGAGCCGAAATGAAAATTCTTTTGGAAAGTGAAATTTCACTTTTGGTGAAGTGATATTTCACAAGTGATATTTTCCTTCTAGAGAAGTAGAACGACAAAAAAGTAGCACCACTTTTGATTACTCTAAAAGAAGTATCTTGAAACTCGGCAGACACTGTTTAAAAACTTCTCAATATTTATACACATCATTAATACACATGAACATTTTATTCTTCGTCTGGTTCACGATTTCAACGGCGCCGTTGTTTGGAAACAAACTTCTTCAAACTCGGCACGCTAAACCGCCATTAAGGAAAGCTTTATCTTCTCGGACTTCCCTCGCTAAGACACATCAACATTTTATTCTTCGTCTGGTTCACGACTTCAACGGCGCCGTTGTTTGTCACTCTAAAACAAACTTCTTCAAAGTCGGCACGCTAAACGGCGTATTTCGGGGCTTTTCGGGGCTTTACGGCGAAAATGAAGGAACATTTTCACGTCAGCCTCAAAGATCTTTGTAAAAGTCATTGTATAAAGTTTTCAAATAAATTCGGACCATATTGTGAGCCGTAAAATAAACAAAACAACGGCTGCTCGCTTAGTTCCCAGACCGGCGGTGCGTGGCCCGCTTCAATGCTTGACTCACTCGCTGAGTGCAAAGCATAACACCAAATAAACTTTTGCTTCAGTGTAGTTTCACATTTACGGCAGATCCTTGTCTTGTTACTAGTATTAAAAGGTTTCGGCAGAAATCATTGTAAATGCTTGCGTTAGGTATTAAAATCTCAACTCTTAATTTCCACGTGCAATCAGTCAGGCGTGAATGTGTCAGTCTGATTTTTTACAGAACATCAACAGAGTTTTGAAGCAATGTTTGTCATATTGAAAACGTGCAAAAACTTCTTTACTCTTATCAGAAAACTTCTACTGGGAAATTGCAATTCCTTCTGAATTAAAAGAGCTTCAATGCATCGGAACACCAGTCAGTTCGCGTAAATGTAAATAATTTGCGCCCCGCGGTATTTGTGTCAGAAATGAGACACGCGTCTGGCTGACAGTTCACGATTGACGGGGACTTTTATTATATAAGAATCTTGACTTTTTGACACGCAGTGTATTTACCAAAACCATCTTACTGTACGTTTGTAAAACTGTTTGTCATGAATTCGAATTTGTCACGCGTTAATCCTGGTGAAAGAAATGTTAAAATACAAAATTGTGCAATGAACACGTACGCTTGCCGAAATTTCGGATCAAAATATTTCGATAACCTGGTCCGAATTTTCGTTTGTTTGTATGTTTAACTTCAAATAAAGCACTCCACGGCGCTGACTAATTCGCCAGTTATTCCCATAAAGCTAACGGTTCGATGTACTGTCGTTTTTTGTTTGTGTGTTTAACTTTCAAATAAAGCACTTCACGGCACTGACTAGTTCGCCACAATCTCACTTGTTCAAGTTGACACATGTACACTGTATCCCGAACCTCGGTTACGACCTCGGTTAGTGCCGCATCCAAGAATGACTGCGGCGTTTTCAAAACGACCGCGGCGGCCGCAAAAATGACCGAGGTTTACCGAGGAAAAACCGCGGTCATTGCACGAGGTACGGACGCGGTAAATGTCCCTATAATTCCCGGCGGTACTGTAAGTGTCTCCTGATCATATTCTAAATTCTCCTTCAATTTATTTGTTTTCTAAGGGAGAATATAGAATGTGATCAGTTGTCACTTTAATACCTTTTTTTGCACACAGCCCTTCAATTACATTGTAACAAAGGACATTCGCAGACCGATGAAGATTGTGGTTATCACTGTGTAGTTTTGCTGAATGGATAATTGAAGGGCTGTATGCAAAAAGGGCATAAGTGATTCTTGATCACATTCTAAATTCTCCTTCAATTTCTTTGTTTTCTAAGGGAGAATTTAGAACGTGATAAAGAATCACTTACACCCTTTTTGCACACAGCCCTTCAATTACAATGGTGTGATTTTAAAAAGATTTGAAGGAACCATTCATATTCCCCCAAAGAACCACACTTTACAGACTTTGAGCTACATTTTGTACAGTGTACAACCACAGTCCATTTTGGTCTGGTAATATTGTTTGCAGTTTGTTATTGGACAACCTTTTTTGAAATACCTGACTGTACAATGTACAAAAAATGTAGTTGTACATAGATCTACATGTATTATAAGACACAGTGTCTTCATTAATTTTAAAAATACTGCACAGCATAGGAGTATAAGGCATACAAATAGCTGTACAAATCATTGTTGAAAGTATATTGCTGCCAGCAGTGCTCGAACTTAAAGTGCAAGTAGCACCATAAAACAACATGAACTCTTTTTGCCCCAAATTCTATTTGTGATATACTTCAGTTGTCTAACTTAGTTTTCTTTGAGAGGTAGGAGCAGAAATTAAACTAGAATAAGCGCTACCTGAATTGCGGGATTGATTCATATTGTGATGTCACAATGAAAACCTACATGTATGGGATTTTATTGTAGTAGTTTTCTCTCGGGAGCGAGTTGATTCAACTTATGACGTCACAGGATCCATGAAAAGTAGCCAAAATCAGGAATTAAATGCCAGAAATGTTGCAAAATTAATACCTTTTTATGATAAACAAACACAATAATTTAGTACAATATAATTTTTTTGACATGATACTTGCACTTAACTTTTTGCTCTGGTGGTCCATACATGTACTAAGGACCAGTGAGCTAAAAATGCACTGGTCCAAAATGGAAAGTCACTAGTCCCAATTTAATATTATTAATTTATTCCTTTCCTTTAGACAATAAAAGAAGCTGACATAATCCATGACTGTTTACAAATTACACACATGTACATGTATATATGTATATGCCATGACTTGCCAATTATTACTGCAAACGGATGTAAAAAACTACGAACACTGCACCATATTGTTTCCCATGATTCAATTCATGATAGATCGAGCCCAGACCTCTAGTTGCCAAAATCGAGCAGAGCCTAGCAGTTTTTTATTTGCTAGTTTCATTAGTGTTGGCGATTGCTGGTAAAATTATCACTGTTTTCATCCTTTGTGTCATTTTTTGGTTCTAAATCAAAATAATATTTAGAGAACAAATTAATCTACTCATCCAGGGGACGAGTGGAGGAGAAATGTACTCATTTTTGTTGATTCTTACTCGTTTTGGAAGTGGATGACCATTAAGTTTGAGCACTGTATTGCAATGAGGTACTGTACATGTACCATACGTGTACATGAAGCACATTGTAGCTGGTAGTACATGTATGAGGTTGAGTACCCGCTGAAGCTCCGACAGTAGCTGGCTTCTATTGAAACCCCTGAAGATACTCCTTGTTCTTTCTTCTACTGGTAGAGGGTACCTAGAGACTGTCAATGATGTGATAATAAATTGACAAGTACATGCATGCACTGACTGTACAACAAACGAAAAATAATTTATGAGTAAAATATTATAAAATTGAATACTATGTACATGTACATGTATGTAAGGCCAAATGCAGTATGAGAAAATTTTGAGTTCATTACACAGTTAACAGGTGCCTGTATTTGTCAATAAAACACAAACATACATGGGCCGCGTCAGGCAAAAAGGGCCTGGACGACATTCAAGTTAAATAATTCCTACAATGGTGTTCCTAATAATAGGTTGAAGATTGTATTGTATTCTTGACGAGGAGCGCTACATTTCATTTATAACAATAAATGTCAGTTTTAAGAAATTGACAACAGAAATCAGGGGTGAAATTTATGTGATTTTGATATAATGACCACAAAAATTAGGAATCCTGTCAGAGGGGATGATTTTGATGAATGACATTCATTTATACCTGCTCGCATTAAAGAGTAAAAAAAATAATAAGATGTTAGAACAAGATGATCACTTTTTGGCCAAAAAAACTTCTTTTCTGCAGTCATTCTACGCCCCGTAGCTCATAATATGATTTTAGCAATAGTACAAGTTACACCTTGAAACAATCATCTGATGATAAGGAATCATTTGCACCTGCTAAAATTGTGATCACACCCTTGTATAAAAATATTTTAATTTTCGTCTTCGATTTCACTGGTCAATTTCATAAAATCAACACTACTTGTTAGTAGCACAATGTGGCACTAGCGATGCATATTGTTATTGCACCACAAGTATAAAAAACATGGTACGATTTCAAAATACCTTTACATATTATGTCGTCCGGGCCCTTTTTGCCTGACGTGACCCACATGTAAAGTCTCTAACCTTTTAATATTCCAACTGAGTGCACAGCATGCTGTGGTCTCCAATAAAGCACTGCCATTAGCCAATCACATGCTTGGATTTTGTGCTGTGCAGGAAGTTGTAATATTATTAATCGATAGAGAACATACTTATGATACATGTGCATTTGTAAGTTACATCGTAGTTCCTATTGTAGTGCATTTACACATTGTACAATGTATGCAGGGAATGAGCCAGGCTGCACCATTGACAGAACGTTTTCAGTAAAAATTATGTGGCTCATAGCCTCTGAAATTTACTTCCAGAACATATTAGGCAACTTAACTCACTAACACAATTCAAATCAAAACTGAAAACCATTCTTATTTTCTAAGTGACCTTTCCTGCTGAAATTTACAATTTTATGTACCATAGAAACTATATTTTATGTATTTATCCACATTCTTAAATTGATGTACATATGTACATTGTAGTAATATTTTTTGATAGTTACCTGTATTAAGAGCATTGAGACACAGTATAATGCTCCTAATATGTATTTATTATTATTATTATTGTGCCATTCCCGCTTTAAAAACACATTTGTCCCTTGAAATAATATGACAAGGGTCAAATTGTCCTGCTTTGCCCCACTTCCAAAGGATATTAAATGGCAAAAGGGCCATATTGTCCCTTCTGGCTCAATTTCTAGCTCAATGTCTGATGTACATGGGTTATTCCACAGTATTTTGAAACCACACAACAGTTTTTTAAAAGTATTTAAATGTTCTGAAATTAGTTAAAATGTTAAAGCTAAGAGTCTAAAGTTTACTTTGTGTGAGTTATTATGAAAATGTCCTGCTGCATTTTTGCATAAATTATTTTGCAAATATGGTAAAAAGCTGTTGCGGAGAAGACAAATGTTTTTGAAAACCAAAAAAATATTTAAGTTTGAATTCCAAAATTGTTCATTGGACTTAAAGTTCTTATATTGTTCTATAAGAGAAATATGCTAAGAATTAGTATTTGGAAATAAGTACCTATAATTTTGCATTCCAAGGTCAAAATGTCTTCTCCGCAATGTTTTGATCACCTAAGTTTTCATTGCAAGAAGGTAAAAAGCCCTATAATGTTCAAACTTTCCAAAGTTCTAATTTACAGCTTGTGTAATTTATTTTCTTCCCATACAAAAGATGCCCACAGGTTTGTATGAAATTCACATTTTTGTTTTTGTTGTGGAGAAGACATCTATAATATAAATACTTCTAAAAGCATTCTTCTATCTATCTAGATATTGCTTTTCTACTTGTTTTCCAAATAAGTAAATAATAGGCTTTCTAAAATAAATATTTAGAGAATTGTTTCACACCTCTATAGCATCTGGAGGCCTAAAACTAGTAGCCAGTAGACTGTTGCATTGTGGGTATTTTATCTAGTCAGCCATCTTTGATGAGCTTGTCTACTGTGATCAGACTTGATTTATTATTCAGATAGCCATGTCAAGCAGCACTGAGAGGAGTAGAACATATATCTTTTAGCCAGCTTTTTAAAGTGACTTAACATCAAATACCTGAGTTTCGTTGTTATTTCACATTAGCAACTTTTTGTCTTCTCCGCAACGTCTTCCCTGCAACAGGACCAAAACAAATCATTACCAGATATCAGTAAATTCGAAGAAAGAAAATTAAAAGTTTTTTGCACTGAATGATAATTTTATAGTTAGTATTAAATGCTCTTTCACTTGAATCAAACAGGCATTTGAGATGACACATAAATTCAGAGGAATTTGAACTTGATTTTATAGGGGGAAAATGCAGGTGTTTTCTGAGTCTTCTCTGCAACAGCCAAAGATTTGATGCTTGTCTCTGTCCATAAACATCAAAAGTGAATACTCTCAGTGTTTTATGTATTACAACCTATTGGGTATCTATCTAACATTAGTGGAAAGGTTGTGCTATTCCTTTTATTATTTTTCTGCACTCGATTATGTCTCTTATTTGTCTTCTCCGCAACAATGGATTACTGTGGAATGACCCACATGTAAACACTTTTGCAGTGTTTGGTAAATGATTGCTTGTTGATTTTCTTTTCCTCTTTCTAGTTCTTACCCTGCCACCATTGATTTGATCTCTGATGATCTCACAACATGTACAGTCACTTTTGACTATGGAAACACAGAAATTGTTAAGGTAAGAAACACTTAGATAGTTGAATAGTGAAGTGCACTACCCAGGCACGATTGTGTGGTAAAATTGTTGGTGGGGCATAGAAGTTGATGGCTGTAAAGTTGGTGGGACATTTGCTCCATTCTGGCATTTTGAGGGACCAATTGTATAATTTGCTTTTATCTCAAATTGGTAGGACAAATGCTCACATGGTAGCTTGCCCCTGTAACTGCTCTTTATTGTTTTATCTTGTACTGCAATCATCCTTTACAATTGCATACAATGTACAGGCATACAGGTGCTACATGTGAGTTGAGATTGTTGGTATATCGCCCTTGCTCCAAGGTTTTTTCTCTGTTTTTCCTCCCTCTGCCAAAACCAACATGCTAAATTCCAATCCGATCTGTGGATTAGCCGGGACCTGGCCCATGGTTGTTTCAGGTCTCGTTAAAGATTCATAGTTGTTTTTGCAGAGGTTCTCTGTATTTATTTGGACAGTTGGCCAATATCTGGAAACAACTGGCTACATTTGTATAAAAGCTGCCTTCACGAAAAGACCAATCAAATGGTCTTGTGCTTTTAAGCAAAAGAACAGGCTGCCACACTTATGTACTTTCATCCTAACAGCTAGCAGAAGTATGTCAGTTGCTGGCTTCTAACGGGAACCATGAAATAACTCTGTTTAGTATAAACCACCTAGTGGACTATTACAAATCCTGTATTCTGATTGGCTAATAACCCTACTATAGGTCTATTTGTGATAGCCCATTGTAGAGAAAAACTGTTTTCAACTTCAATTTGTTTCTTTCTATTATTTTCTACTGCCTGACTAGTTAGGTTATACTAAAACAATTATACTAAAACAATTATTCTCTTGTGCTCATGGGCTAAAAATTGAGCTAAATACTGTAGCCCATAAGGCTGCACCTCATGGGCTATATAAACTAACTAGCCGGACAGTAGAAAATAATAGAAAGAAACGAATTGAAGTTGAAAAACTGTAATTATTTCGTAAAAATGCGCGCGGTTTTTCTCTGCCATGGGCTATCACAAATAGACCTATTGTAGGGTAGCCAATCAAAATGCAGGATTTGTAATAGTCCACTAGTTGGTTTATACTAATGACTCATAGCCCATTCGGGCTGTGGGTCTAATTGTTAAATATCAATTGAAGGGGTCTGTGCAAGAACAGCATGATTACTGCATGATCACATTGTAAATTATCTTCTGTTTTCTAATCAAAAGGAGAATTTGGAACTTGATCAAAGGTCAGTTACTGTACATGACTGCATCGTTCTTGCATTAAACCCTAGTTCAATGGAAGGACTGCATGCAAAACGGTGATTCTTGATCACCTTCTAAATTCTCCCCTAGAAAACAACAAATTCAAGGAGAATTTAGAATGTGATCAGGAGACACTTACACTCTTTTACATGCAGCTCTTCGATTACATGTATGTACATGTATTGTACATTTGTAGTTGAGTGGTAGAATACTGGTGTTACATGTGGGAGGGTTTAGATGTATGATCCCAGCAGCTACAATGTAGACAAACAGCATTGATGATGACAAGAAGTGAGAAAAAAATTGCAACATATTTAGATAATTAAGGGATTCCAAGCCAGGATGATTATTTTCATATGTACATGTAGTGATGTAAAGCCATAGGACCAAGTGGTAGGGCTTTCATTAGAAGTGGCCTAATTCCAGAGTTAATTCTGGAGGCTATACTCACTGTCATATAGCCACCTACATGCATGTACTCTGTCTGTTACTACTGATAAAGCTGCAGTTATTGAAATGAAGCACATACAGAAACCTAAATGTACATGTACTTTCCATTCACAGCTGCTTACTCCGAAATTTATCGAAAACCCTGAGTGAGGGTCATTCAATGTTTTACTAGAAGTAAATATACAGTCACACTCAAAAACTTTGCAACCACCACTAAACGCCAGACGGCACTAACAGCTTTTAGCGGCGTTAGTGCCACTAGAGTTTACCATTAGTGCCACCATTAACCACTAGACGGCTTGAACCATAGGTGGCTAGCCACCAAAAGTTCTGAGTCACCAAATGCTAGCCACCAAAACTTCTGAGCCACCAACGGCTAGCCACTAAATCGTTGAGCCGCCGATGTTTCAAGAAGTTTATTTTGAAGCCTTTTATGCTAGCCACCAGTATTTACCGTTAGTGCCACCAAACCACTAACACCCAGCCGCTAAAAAATTAGCGGCACTGGTGGCGCTGACGGTTGCAAAGTTTTTGAGCAGGACTGTAATAATAATATTATGTCCCTCTATAACTAAAGTCTGTGACAGTTTAAGTTCAGCTGCGGTTCATTTTACCTCAGCTAAGTTCACTACAAGATGTATCCAGTGTGTCTCCTGGCCAGAAAAGAACACACGACAACCAGGACTCATCAGGAGGTAAAAAGATATCCAGGTATGTACATTTATATGTATATGCTTTGTATATTTACTTATTAGAATGACTAATTTTTAAAGGTTTCAAATTAAACAATTAAGCTATAAAAAGTGACCAGAGGGAAGACAGTTGTTCTTTAATGATGTATTTTATTCCTGTTTACAAATTCTGGAGCCCTTACTCTGAAGTTTAGTTAACATTTGTGTGTTTGATTTGAATTTCACACAAGCAATCAGTAGGGAGCGCTCAAGCGGAGCATCACAGAGATGTTCACTCCACAAAGGTTGAGAGACTACTGAAGGTGTCAGTGGCCTGGCCCATTTATACCGGAACTTCCTGTTTAATATATATATATATATATCATAAGCAAATGAATACAGAGATGATGTTCACTCCACAAAGGCTGAGTGACAACTGAAGGTGTCAGTGGCCTGGCCATGACCCTGTTATACTGGAACTTCCTGTTTAATAGATATAGATATATATATCATAAGCAAATGAATACAGAGATGATGTTCACTCCACAAAGGCTGAGTGACAACTGAAGGTGTCAGTGGCCTGGCCCATTTATACCGGAACTTCCAGTTTAAGATCACTGCATTTGTTTGACTATACATGTAGAGTACATAGTGTACATAACTTAAACATTAATTGTTTTCCTCTATGTGCTTTCCTCTACAGAAAAGAGAAAGATCAATTGAGAGAACAGAAGAGAAAAAAAATGGCAAAGAAACAACAAAGAATGAAGGTACATTGATGTTGTGTAATAAACAATAATATTTATTATTAGAGTTGTGTGCAAAAAGGACATTAATATTTAGTGACTCTTGATCATGTTCTAAATTCTCTCTTAGAAAACAAAGAAATTGAGTGAAAATTTAGAATGTGATCATTATTATTGGATGAGGTTGAGCGTGATATCTCAAATTCTCAAGACCAAAGTCTGTGTGTTATCAGGCAAAGCCACAGGCTGAGGTTGATAACAGACCAAGATGAAATGACATTATGATGCATTACAGATGTGAGCTTGTTGACAGTTCTGAAACCACAAACTGGGGTTCACATGTACATGTAATTACCTCAAACATCAAAAGAGACAACAAGCTGTCAACTACATTGTAAGTCAATCAATAAGTTTAGATTAACACAGAAATAAACAAATTAAAATTAATGTTTTCAGGTTGGCTAACTATAATTAACTTTACTTTATTATTGCCACCATTGTCAGAGCAACTAACTGTAACCACAGTTGAGTTTACTATGGTAAACCATAAAATTCAGGTCACACTGAGGATGCTGTGACATGTGTATAAGTAAATAGCATGAGATGAGGGAAATTAGTGATTAAATTTCCCCAAGGCTATTTCCCGAAATGGCATGCTATTAGATTGTAATACTATGATCTCCGAGAAAGAGAACTAATCTGCAAGAAGTTTGGTTCTCTCTGCCAGAAGTAAACACATCGCAGTTGAGTGGCTTTCGAAAACATTTTGTTATTATGCTTGATTGAGCGCAATAGATTGAATGCGCCTGGCTTCCTCTGGGGACAAGTGTGTTGGTTTTGAAAAGAATAGCAGTAAAACACAACGTAATTATGTGCTTGACTAAATATTCAAAGGCCATACATACAGGTATATGGTTTTAAGCATCCAACATGGAAGACAGTGGTGTAAGGAATCAAGAGGGGTGCATCGCACAGTAATAAATGAACAGAGGGCACAGAATTAGACGACATGGTACTCACCCAGTACTCACTTTAACCCGATGCGGTCAGGGGGACTTTGATGTCTCCTCGCCAGCGCGCATGCTCTCCTAACTTTCCCTCTTGCATGGTGAATGAGGGATATTTAGTGAAAGTATGCATGCTGATGAGGGATATTTGAGATTAAATGTCCCTGAAGAAACAAAGGAAAGCGAGGGGATCATGGTATTACTATAGTTATAGTACACTTTGTCCAGTGTTACCTCAGCCAATGTAATTGTTTATCACTGCGTCCGTTGTTCCACTTAAGTTTTGAACATTTTATGGCATCATTTCTAATGCAGACAATGGAAAATGTATATGCGATTTGTTTAATAGAACATGATTTTTTTGTTTATTTGTTAAATATAAGATATTAATAATAATAAGAAAAAAAGTAACTAATTATTAACCATCCTAGGAACTTGAAGAACAAAGAGAAACAGAAAAGAACAGATGGCTAGACTTCTTTAAGAACTCCAAGGTACATTGTACAGTATCGAGGTTTTTTAAAGAGCAAACATGAAGAACATATGTTTTGAACACTGTCTGCAGGATGTTATTATTTTTAATTACTTGTATAGTTACGATAAAATAATAACTATGCTTATTTGCATACATGTACATGTAGTTATTTATTTTTCGTTAATGTTGTGCAATACCAAATGTGAATAAGTATGGAATGGCTCTCTTGAAAATGGAGTGTAATCAGCTATTTTATGTTACTGACTTTCTTATCAACATTTTAACACCATTTTCCAGGGCAGCAGTGGTACAGCTTCTAGTAGCAGCAGCTCCAGCAGCAGTAGTAAACAACCAAAAAATCTCAAGGGCCTGTCCAAGAAAAGTATATTTGCTTCACCAGAAACCTTGAACGGAAGGGTAAGCATGCAGACATTCATATATAATCACATAAGTTAAATCCCAGTGTGAGAAATCAGAATATTTAAAAATCCTGCAGATATCCATCTTACGAAACAATATAGACAAATCGGACCATTTACAGACTAGTTACATGTTCGGTTCCGTGTCCGTTCATAGGCAACTGGGTCGCACTGGTCGCTACAACGAATTATTGACTGTTAAGTAATGGTCCAGATAAGAACTATAGTAGAATCCATTGTTCTGCGGCAATGAGCCTCCCCCACATACGATTTTGCTTGAATATGCCTTAAGTGCTTTAAGAGGTATCTACCTTCCAAACTACGTCTCGAAAATAAAGTATTTTTTTATGCTATTGGCTCTTTTTCTGTGAAAACGCAGAGAAGCCACCATCCAGCCAATGGGATATAGAGAAAACAAAGGATTTTTCAATCGCAAATTTGAGAACTTTCCCCACACACGATATTCTTCGAAATTAAACCATAGTTAGTTTGATCAAAAATAAATTCAAACCACAAAATAATATCGAATGAAAATGCATTATTTCGATGGGTTTCTATTGAATTTATAAGTATCAACCAATGAAATTACGAGAAAGAATAATAGAAAATTAACACCTTTTAACATTCCTTGCCGTAGAAACTACAGTTATTATATGGACCCTTACTTAAGTATCAATGAGTGTTTTATATACCAAGTACCGGAAGCCCTATAATACTTGGGTTAGTAATAATTTTTATTGTGCCATATGCTGACGTCCCTATAATTCAGTGTAAGACTGCGAAAGGGTTAAAATAAACTGACATGTAAAATGTTTGCAAAATGTCTGAATGTGCAAATTTAAGACATTTTTAATAAACATTTCACAGTGTAATTTTAATTTGTAAAGTTGTACATTCACATACATTTTGCTCACATTTTACATAGTTCTTTAAAATCTGTAAAATTAATGCTTTTTAGTACGTTTATTCGTTTGTTAATGTTAACAACATTGTTTTTTTTAGCCTTCCTTTTCTAGAATACCTGGAATATATACGGCCCCAAAACGTGCTCTCAGTAACCATGTTTCTTGGTCATTTTGTTCAGGTTGGTGTTGGCACCTGCGGCATTGGAGACAAGCCAATGACATCTTTCTCTAAACAGGACAAAGTGGTTTACAAAAAATAACATTTCTGGCTTAGGGTGGGGATTTTTTTGGGAGGGGGAGGGGGTCTGACAGACAGCAAGGATGAGACTCCAGAGAATGTAAATGAGTTGTGCGCGCTTTGTGAGATAGATAGTTATTATGAACCAAATGTCTGTAGAGCTCGGTTCTCACTTGCAACATAAGCATAAGAATATATGCATGCGACAGGTCTCTCAACAGAAGAAAATAAAATGGCGGACGAGTCGACCCGGAGGTGTTTAATTTATGCATGCATATGTTCTTATGCTTATGTTGCTGCTGTCCGCACTACTTTATGCTTATGCTTATGTCGTGCGTGTCCTCATTAGGAAAATCAGCGACAAAGCATAATCATAAGCACAAGAAGAACGGAATGTTTTGATTTTCTTATGCTTATGTTATGCGTGTCCTCACTAGGAAGAACAGCGACATAAGCATAATAATACGCTCATGTCGTGGCTGTCCTCACTAGCGCATAAGACTCTTATGCTTATGTTTATGCTTATGTCGCTAGTGAGGATCGAGCTTAAACAGGGTTCCTACTACTCCTGGGATTTTAAAACTTTCTTCCAGGGCCCTGGAAAATTCCTACCGGAAATTCCATCATCTCGATGCAGTATAAACCCCCTGTGTCAATGTTACGTTTACAATATAAAGGACTGCCTCCTGAAAAATGATTACAACCGATCTCAGTGTTACATTGTACGTGTATAGTCAGTGTTTCGAGAGTTTAATACAACTATTCGACATACGCATTTGACACTACCATTCCACGCCAAGTTCCGCCACTTTCGGCGGCAACGTCTGTCAGATACTGAAATATGAAAAAAGCATTATATTATTCGATTCAGTACTAAAACCCAGGCTACACCAGTGAGCCTGGTTACAAAACATGTCGAATGGTTGCTCGTGACACTGAAGTCGGTTGTAAAACAGTGCCTGATGAGGTAATTCAACGGAAATTGCACGAGAAAACCAATGTCGCTAGCCTGCGAATACAGCCGTCTCGCATCGGGAACCACAATCAAAACGTGGCCCCGGAGAGAGACGTCTGCGTCTTGAGACGGAAAATTCCATACTGATGACGTTTCGCGGCCAGGATCTGGTCGCGTTATTCGATTGGCTCGTATATGATAATTAGATATACTAGCCAATCAAATGACGCGACCAGATCCTGTCCGCGAAACGTCATCAGTAAGGAATTTTCCGTCTCAAGACGCAGACGTCTCTCTCGGGGGCCACGTTTTGATTGCGGTTTCCGATACGAGACGGCTGTATTCGCAGGCTACAATGTTGCCCGAGTCGCGAATTATTGAATCGCATAGTCCGATGAATTCCCTGATGATTTACTACATACCTGTTGATATTTTGCTAAGTTATAAATAGCGCGTGATGATTTATTACCTTTGTTGATATTTTGCTAAGTTATCAATAGCGCGCATAGCCTGTGTTTATACCACTCTGAATCACTATTCCTCTCAGCCAATCAGCGTCTGATATCGCAAACGCACTCGTGCGATTCATCTGACTTCTGTTCTGCTTTGATTTTCTATTTTGTTGCACTAGTTTGCTAATGTTTTGTACATGAACTCATATCAACTAGTTATAACATTAAAAAATGTAAATACCTTTGAAAACTGTAAAGAACTAGTCTTGAAAAAAATAAGGCCAACTGGTAAAGGGATACCCGAGTGAAAAACACATTAGGGCTCAAAAGCATCTTTCAGATGTACTTTGTTCAGAAAATGTATTAAAATTTGATAAAACGTTTTCAGAGTTGAGAACGAGCCCCTCAAAGTTGGCCCTGCGAAGACCTGGGCGCCGCCATTTTGTTGACATTAATTCCTGTGACGATTTTTACGTCACTTCGTCCCACCGGAGTCTTGCGGCTAACTTGTAGCGACTTGTTTTCTTTGTAGAATTTTCACATGCTCGGAATTAGTAGATTTTCATCGATATGGCAGAGCAATTTCGTACTAGAACAAAAATATGATGAAGACGATATTGTGAGAGAAGTTCAGAAGACTGGGAGGACGAAGAAAAGCATGTGGAAGGTGAGAATATCAGACGAACAACAAAAGGCAACTACCGAGCTAGTGGAGTAGTGCTATACTGGTGTTGTGCTATGATGTAAAGATTCGCTGTGTGTTTTTGTATGGAACTTGTCAGCCTTGAACGCAAGACTAAGGTACATTATGACAATATTGATATTGGCATTGGTTTCGAAACTTATGTATTATTGGAGCTATATAATTTGCGAGTTATCCGGTTCGATCTGTACCGACTGAATGGCTTTGTGCAACTGAAACGAAACACCTGAAAAGTTAAAACCTCCCTGTAAAAACCGATCATAACTAGCCCAACATAGCAGAATATATGCAATGACACAAGAACGAGACACTGGGAACAATTTTATTGCAAATATAATTCATTCCCTTATTAAATTGTGTGAAAGCATTGGCGCGATCAAGCCCGGCATGTTTGTGGTGGAACTTGGCGCGCGCTGATTCACAACACATCAGTTAGGTAAACGAAATTAAAATTATGTGGCTTGCTACACTCTGATTATCTCTCTGGGTCAAATTAAACAAGTTTCGGTTGCTATGCCGATATCAATATTGTAATAATCTACCTTTAGTCTTGCGTTTAAGGCTGACAAGTTCCATACAAAAACACACAGCGAATCTTTACATCATAGCACACCAGTATAGCACTACTCCACTAGCTCGGTAGTTGCCTTTTGTTGTTCGTCTGATATTCTCACCTTCCACATGCTTTTCTTTGTCCTCCCAGTCTTCTGAACTTCTCTCACAACATCGTCTTCATCATATTTTTGTTCTAGTACGAAATTGCTCTGCCATATCGATGAAAATCTACTCTAATTCCGAGCGTGTGAAAATTCTACAAAGAAAACAAGTCGCTACAAGTTAGCGAAGTGGGACGGTGTGGGAAGTGGGACGAAGTGACGTAAAAAACGTCACATGAATTAATGTCAACAAAATGGCGGCGCCCAGGTCTTCGCATGCAGGGCCAACTTTGAGGGGCTCGTTCTCAACAATGAAAAAGTTTTATCAAATTTTAATACATTTTCTGAACAAAGTACATCTGAAAAATGCTTTTGAGCCCTAATGTGTTATTCACTCGGGTATCCCTTCAATATATAAATACATACCAGGCTTGAACAAGTAACTGGGATCCCTCTTCTTTAGAGGGTTGAGTGGAGACTGGTGTCCTCGCCACAAGTAGCCCAATTTTCAGTTCGTCTTTGTGCTACTCAGAAGCAATGTTACGAGATGAACATGTACACTCGATAGTTGGAATCCAAGAAATGTTTTAATAAAAATGTATCGGCCCAAAGTGAGTAATAGTGTTAGTTTGATTAGCAATTTTGTTTTTCCACGACTAAAATGTATGCGTAGTTGCCACTCCCAACAGATTCCGAGGTCTACTTAAGTAATGGCCCAGATAAGAACTAGTGTCTACGGCAAGGAATGGTAAAAGTGTTAATTTTCTATTATTCAATCTCGTAATTTCATTGGTTGGTACTTATAAATTCAAAAGAAACCCATCGAAATAATGCATTTTCATTCGATATTTTTTTTGTGGTTAGAATAGGACCAGTTAGAATAGGACCATTACTTAAAGACATTAAAGATTGTGTTGATGCATGTTGTAGTTATTTTATAAGTACTATTTACAAAATGAGAAGCCATGTTGTATCGGTAGATGCAGATCCGAGCCGCTTCGGCGATACAATCTCCGATACAAGACGGACTCGAATTTTGTAAGTTACTTATAAAACGCAAACATAACTATTCAAACTCAATATAGTGAAAAAGGGGAAATAAATTTATCTTGTGTGTTCTAGTTGAGTGAAGTATTTATTTCACTGAATACTAATCCGGAAGAATTCCTTTGTACTTTAAAACAATGTTTTTATCAATGATTTCTAGCTCAAAACAAATTTGCATTTCAAATTTCACTAGTTCAGTCAGTTGCGTGTTCTTGCATGTAGTTGAGTTTGTGGGGTGAGGTTCGTCTCTTCTAACCTGAGATGGCGCGATTTCGAAAGCTAAAAACATCAAAGGAGCAACAAGTGTTGCCTATAGCTAGTATTCCAGTCAGTATACTTCATATTCGACGATGAAATGGGGTGTAAACATAATTCCAGGGCTGGCAATCTATTCGAATGAAGGCGCAATTTTACCCCACCACTAAAACTTGGGAGTCTTAACTACTGGAGCTACATACAATGTATACAGGAAGGTTAAAAAATAATATCGCTAGGTAAGTCCTTTTAGTGAATCAAATAATGAATGATTTTATTCAATTACATAATTTGTTTTTTTTACATTTGAAAGCTAAAAGTTGGAAGTTGGTTTGAATAATTCAGGGGGTGCGGGGCTGATGAGTGCCTACTGAACTAGAAAACTTATAAAACTGTTGATTATTGAACTGGAACACTTGCAACACTCCAGGTTATTCAACTGGAACACTTATGGAACTGGTGACGTAATGTTCTATGAGTGGTTCAGTTGAATAACCTAGAAGGTTGTAAGTGTTCCAATTCGATAACCAGGAGTCCTGTAAGCGTTCCAGTTCAATAACCAAGAGTTATCTATTGTCGTTTATAGAGGTCATCACGTGGTATAATCTTTCGCACCAGATTGGCTCTCGCACTAATTGAATATTAATGAGTTTTATGAAAGGATATAACACTTACATGTATTTGTTTAGACAGGCGGGATATGTTGGGAGAACATTCGTATTTGCCATGCGCATGTAGAAAAACTAGATGTGTCGCTGCTTATGTAAGCTTAGCGAATTGCATATCACTTGACGCTAACCAGTTTCTAACTTGACCCGTTTTTATCGGGTCCAAAATTCACATAATTTCATCATGTATAATTAATACGGTTCCCTTGTTACTTACACTTTATCACTTACGTTCGATCTAGTCTACATATACATTGTATAATTGAAAGTTACAATGTACGTTACCTGTAACCTCGTATCTCGCAATAAACACATCTGGTTTCCGGCTCTCCTGCACTGTCTTGTTTGATGGAGAATTTACAATATAAACGTTTTCTGTGCCGTTGGAACGCAGTGACAGAGCACGGAATAACCTCATCCCACACGACCCCAAGTTGAACGTATTACTGACAATTGCAATTCAGTTTAAAACGCTTGGTAATTTCCGTTTACGGTTTATCTGAATATCATCACTGAACAGACGATTTTTACCTATCCCAGTAATTCGTCAATGCACCGCTTGCATGCTTCCATGAGTGAAAAATTGAGATTTCTTCCGTCTGAAGAACGCTAATCTTGGGTTGGTTACCTGCCGTGTGCCGGCGTTCTCCTACGGCGTCGAACGCAAAAACATTCTGTGATGAAAGTGGTCGGGAGGGTGCTGCGTGTAGTAAATTACTAGCATTGGTGGTGTTTTCTTTCATATAGTACGACGCGCGGTTTTGTAGCCGACAATTTAGATCAATCCTGTGTCCGGTGTTTCGCATGTTGATCCTTGTACATTTTTAGTAATCATCTACAATACCTTGATTTATTTGACTGATCAACTGACAGAAATGTTGATTATTCGCTTTACAAAGTATATTTTGTGAGTTATAATGGTTTAACTAATGCTTTAAAGTGCCAATGAACAAAAAAAAAAAATTTTAGATATCAATTCTAAATCAAGTGAATAGTAGAATGGTAAAATATATTTTGCTTTGAATACTGTGCCGCTGAGTTAAGGGAGGAATGCTAATTACATGACGTCAGCGGAGGTATCTGCAATCACGTCTTAGTGGTTGTGAATGGGCGTTTCTGACATCATTTTATTTCAACCATGGGTATAACACTGATAATTTGAAAATTTTGTTTAATTGTAAAAAAAAATGTATAATGCCTCCCCTGACGTCATGTAATTAGCATTTTGGATATTAAAACCTCCTTAACTCGGCGGCACAGCATTCAAAGCAAGATATATGGTACCATTCTACTATTCACTTGATGTAGAATTGATATCTAAAATATAAAAAAAAAGGTTCATAGGTATTTTAAAAAGATTTTCGTGATTGTGTACGAGGCTTTTAGATGAGTTAAATTTGAAGACTTTCAAAACAATTAATTACAAGTGACTACTATTCCAGAAAAGCACGAGAAAATTCATGCAATTAAATGTATCGTTTAGGGTCAACAAAATAGAGGAGTTTATTCGCCAGGCGTTACGTACGTGCCTTATTTACAAGATGCCATGAATTACAGTCAATCTTGTACATTTGTGTCTGAAATCGTAGCAAATTTACTACAAACATACAATGCTCGTGCAGTGTTGAGAAAGCTAGGTGAAAATCTAATTTTCCACTTCACCTCCAACCAAAAAAAGGGGAATTTCGTCCTTGTTTCCAGTTTAGGTGGCAATATCCACATTGTACTCTATTACTGATATACCTAGAAATGCAATTCTTGGCCAGTTTTTACAGGACGTCATCAAAAATTGAAACTATAAGTCCTACAAAGCTGTTCTTTGTACATATTCTAGACATCGATAATAAAAGTCTACACACTAAATTTCACGTCGATAGGGTGTATTGTTTTGGAGTAAATAAATATTTAAATTTATGACAACCCAGCGTACGCGTGTTTTCTGGAAGGCATAGAAATCCATGTAATTGTTTCAATTCCGTTTTTATAACTCGATATATCTTTAAAAGTTGCATTCAAAGAATTTTGACGAGAATCCCTATGAATTTGATGGGAAATTAAGCTTTATTTGTATTTTCGTTTTATGGCCGCCTTCTGCGTATGGACTCTGTCACGCAAAGCTCCTGGCCTCGGAGCTTTGCGTGACAGAGTCCATAACGGCTGCGAAGGAGACCACCTTCTGTGTGTCCTGCATGAGAGGGACACAAAGATGGCGGCAGCATACAAAGTGCTGTAAAATTGTCGTTCATTCATTGGCCCACAGATCCGTTAGGAAATACTCTTAATGTTCTAAAATTGGAGTTATAAATGTATTTTTGATACAAGATGTTTCATTTGATTTGATAAATGCAAACCAATTTCATGACGATGAAAACTGGCCACCAATATAAGTTATCAGCCAATCAGAAATTTCGTACTTGTTTTGAGTATACAATAATACTTAACATAGCTTTTACAGGGGCACATCTTGATTAGACTAAAAACATTGGTGAATAAATTATAGCGTAAGTAATGAGGATTATAAACTATTGGTTGCCAATACTTGATATTATAGGAAAATTCATTGCCTGACGAGGGAATGCCACATTAAATTACACGCGAAAAACCGAATATCGGTTTTTGAAGTCAAATTTAACATGGAATTCCCGAGTCGGGCAATTTATTTTCTTGAATCCCATAGCATTTACGAAAATAGTAAAACTATAACCAGTTTGAAAGTCTTGCTGAAATTAAATTCCCGCCGCTCGCAACATTTGGTTTTCCGACATCGTATTTTATTTAGGTATATACACTTAATTTCAATCTAATCTTTACCAAGAAAGCGAAAGTGCATTAACTGGAGACAAAATTATGAATTTAGAAAACCTGCGACGGCCTGTTGAAATCGCTTGCTATAATGGCGGTGGCGATAAGTGAAAATGTAAATCCTGACAAAAAGAGCTGTACAAGTATACGAACAAACTTGTAAGTATTACGTGTTTCTTACTTTATAAGAAAATTACCAAATTTGAATGCTGAATTTCTCGGTCTCACAATAAATAAGCTTGTTTTTAAACTGTTGATGTTGTGTTCAGTTCACTCGTTTCCAAAATTTTCCTTGTAGTTGTAATTTTCCTTGTACTTGCACCACTATTTTAGTAGCGTTTTGTAGCCGTGTTCTATGAAGGCAATCATATAAGCTTGCGCTTATGTGTGAATACTACATGAATTAACTCTGCTATTCCACAAAGCCCCAGCTTTTCTCAACAGTGCAGCTGTTGTCGATTCCTCGGACAGCGCCAAAACATATCATTTTTCGTGAAAAACGGAAAAGATAGAGCATTTTCACGTTCTTTGACTACTGTTAACTTTGTTTGGAAGTTTACCATAATATCGATTTTCTCTGTTCGCGATAAAAAATATCAACAAATATTTACGCACGGGCTTCCTGTACATCGTTGAATACAGCTTTATAAACCATTGAATTCCACAAAATTTCAATCCTTCGTTAGCCACTCAGGTGCATTAAGGCCTGGGTCTCAAGGTGGCCACCCCAAATCAAGAGGGGGTAGTCTATCTCTTTCTCTTCGTAATATTTTTACATACAATCTTGACAAATTTGTTGTCACGACCATAACAATAAGACATGACAGTTTCCATGGAAACATGGAATGTGACCTTTGAACTCTGATGAAAATAATTTATTTAAAAGGCTCCTGCATTATGGTAAAGTGTTTTCATATGCCGGGGATTTTTATGCATGTGAATCAGAGATAGTCCATAGGTTATAAGTCAAACGAGGACAATTGAAAAAATTATGGGAAGATTCATTTAAGCTAATGTGAAATTTGATACCCCAAATTCACGACCGTTTAATAATATTTTTCTCTAGCGTCCTAGTTGGATTTATAAACCATGGACTATCTCTGATTCACATGCATAAATATCCCCGGAATACGAAAACACTTTACCATAATGCAGGAGGCTTTTAGATATATATTTTTAAATTAGAGTTCAAAGGTCACATTCCATGTTTCCATGAAAACTGCCATGTTTAATTGTTAAGGTCGTGACAACATCATGTTTGTCAAAGTTTTAAGAAAAACTATTACAACGAGAAAGAGAGAGACTACCCCCTATTGATTTGCCGGTGGCCATTTTGAGACCCAGGCCTTAATGCACCTGAGCAATAATAAGCGCGCGAGTTTGAGTCGTGCTATGGGATGCTACGTTAAATTGTACGAGAAACCGATATCGGATTTTCGAATGCAATTTAACGTGGAATATTACCAAGTCGGGCATGTGATTTTCTTTGAATCGCATAGTCCGCTGAATTACTTAAAAAAATTAAACTTTTGTTGATATGTTGCTAAGACAACACTGATATGTTGCTAAGGCGTCTCTTTCCGCTTGAGATCTGTGACCGGTGGAAGTAATATTTCAAAGCCGACAATGAGGACTGGACGGGATTTCAAGTTCGCGCAATTAGTTCCAGTCCGAGGCCCAGTCCGAATTGGAGGCTTTGAAATGACATCTCATTGTCATTAACTATATTCGGGACGGATGTTGTTTTTATTTCGAGTACAGGTTGACAATTGATTTTTTCATCATAATGAAGCAGTTTATTGTTTATTGTCATTTGGGACTTCAATGTTCAGTTATCAATTCAAACTCAAAACTGAATTTTGTAAGTTTGGCGTCATTTGGATTGGAAAGTTTGTACAAGAAGTAGGCGACAAGAAAGGTTGTCGATATCCTGATCGAACGCTCTGTCAGGTTGTGGCCGGTCTTAAACGACACCTGGAGTAAAACAAACCGGTTTAGCAAGCTAATTTCTGACTAACATTTAGTATTACAAAATTCAAAAATGAGCGAGAGTTGAATGTCAGTCTAAATAACCCATTCTTTTTTGTAGCTTCACTTAATTGCATTTAAAATTTACTGTAGAGTTTTATATATTCATATATGGTAGGAGTACTTTGAAGCAATTTGGATCAGTCCAAGGCCTGAATTTATTTTGTCCCAGTCCAATTAAGGACTGGATCAAATTTAATTCAGTCCTTGGACTGGAACAAAATTAATTCAGTCCTTGGACTGGAAAACAGATTGGTTGAATGTACTCCTCAGAGTTCTGGGAGTACTTTCCGAGGTTTCAAGGATCGTCATGTGATCGAATTCTGGGCACATGGTTGGTTGGTTATCTCATGAATAATTAATGAGGATGAGATGTACTTGAGAAATCGCGTTGTCTGTAACCAGGTAATGAGCATTCCTGCACCGAGTTTACCCAGACTGATTCTTGCAAAACCACCAAATGCTTTTGCAATAATCAGTCTTGAAAAACTCACAATGAAATTGTCCTTCAGGAACTCCGGCAAGAGCGTGTGCAGCATGTGCCGACCTCCTATCACTGTGAGGTCTCCTATGTCCATCTAGAACATATAATGCCGTCTTTAGTTCTCGGTTGAGGAAGATTTAAACCATCCAATATATCTGCTGGAATACTCTGTAAGCTCGGTATAATCCATAGATGACGAGGCCGAGGAATGCAAACGGTAGGGACAATAGTGAAAATACGATTAACATCACAACGAGCATGGTAACGAAAATCCCGATCGCAATAGAAATGACGACAAATGAAATATATATAAACCATCCGAAGATGATCGTGCCGGTGCTAACATCGGCAAAGAGATGATGAGAGGAAGTACACGAACAGTCTTGACCAGTGTTGGATATTCTCAGGCGATGCCTAGGATTTTTCTTGCAGTTGACTCCGGTCTGGTGCCAGCAACACTGTTGATGATGTACTCAGGGATGACCTGACTTAACGAGAAAACCATTATTGCTATCCGGGGAGTGTCTGGTTGTGATTCTCGTCTAATCATATTTTGCTTTTTGAACAACTTTTGTTTGTACAAACGTTGTTAAAAAAACGAAAATACGACTAAACTCTCTGTAAACTTTGAAGTGATAGCCGTATATTAATGAGGTGTTCTAATTGCGTCTATTGACGTCATAAGAAATTGATCACTTATTTTCTCGTAATTACCACATGATCTTCCTATTATGGTCATTGAATCGTGTTTCACCAGATTATCTTGAAATCGGAACTTGTAGTTGGACCGGCCTTTTTTTCCCTAGTTCAAAAGCATATTACCCGTTATGCAGTGACACGGTACAGTTTGTATGGTTCCTTGCTTTACAATTCCAATAAATTGTTCTTTTGTTGCTGCGCGCGCACGTGTACAAACGCGCAAAATTCATTCATTGGAACTAGCGCTCGTTTGTTGGTAACCAATCAGATGATTCACGGGCCTCTAACCGTGGAGAGGATAGGAGTACTTAGAACTGGGATTTTAGGGTACATCCATTTGTAAAATGAGAAGTCTTTATTTTTTAGCTCCATCGGCTAACATATACGTTTGCAACAGGGTTGTCGCAAAAAAACGTAGAATTTAGTGTGTACACAACGTTTTTGATCAGTTATTTAATTGATTTCATATGGAAGTGAATTCGGTTGAAAGATTCGGTCAAACGGCCGATTTCAACATTCGTACAACATGTCAAAACCAATGTTAAATTAAACCGTTTGGTACGCATCCTTTCAACATCCTCAGTTCAACAAATGCTGAACCGATGTTGATGAGATGGTAAAACCGTTTGAAACGCATCCTTTCAACATCCTTCAACAAATCATGAACCGATGTTGAAGAGATGTCGAATCCGTTTGATAGTCTTGATACGCATTTACAAACATGTTTTGCTTGTAAATACTCTTGTCCTAGTCTAATAGAGCGGTTTTCAGTCGAGTGTAGTAAAACCAAACGCAAATTACCCACAGCCAGCCAATCATATAGGAGCGAGTAATCACAAGTAACTCATAAATGGCTTCCCTGTGAACCAATGACAAACCAAACCAAAACCAAAACCAATTTGCGTTTGGTTTTACTTTGGATCGGCTGATTGGTTGGTTTACTTTCTCAGCTAATAGGAGAGCTTAGTAAACGCAAAACCAAAACACTTCCGACACTCAATTGAAATCCGCTCTATGGTAAAAACGTTAAAAAAACATCAAGTGTGTTTAAATATTTTAAAAGAGTTAGTTTCTCGCACTTGCTAGTTTGCCGTGTAGGTGAACATTTTCAAATGCGCTCTATTTCATACCTAGAAATGCATCAGGTTTCCTCCAATCAGAATTTTGTAATTGTTTTGAGTATATAATAATAATACCTATTGCTTTTACCTAGTGTTTGATTAGACAAAACCAATGGTGCATAGATTATAGCGTAAGACGGGGAAGGTAATGAAGATTATAAACTGCTGCCTTTACCTGATTCAATTCGGCTGCCAACACCTGATATTCAATGAAATTAACTGCTTTCAGAAATGTGCCATTTTTTGTAATTATAATAACAATAATAATAATAAAGGTGTATTGAATATAAAATCGCACAACGAGTGAATTACCTTATCTTTTACAAGTAATATAGATAAAACTAAGAGTATAAAAATGGGAAACTGGCACTTACAATCATATCTATAACTTATACCGGGGGACTGGATCCGGTTTACAAATAATATATTACTGTGTCCTACAAGCTGAGTTAAAATATCTTACAATAAGTTAAGCTAAGATTATTATTATACAATTGTATATGAACAAACTAGTTAGTGGACTTTAAAACACATCGCAGGAAAAAAGCTTCTCTTATACCTTTCGGTGCTAAGGTTTTGGCTATTGCGCAACTCACGGCCGTGCGCGCTTACTCGAGTGTCAGGCAGAAGGTGGTGGAGACGTGAACTAGGGCTCTTTAGCTTCCTGAATACTTTAGAACATAGTTCATGCCTCCTGGTATCAAGGCGAGAGCAGTTACATAGAGTGAGTGCTTCAGAGTAACGCTGATATGGATGCATGCAGGGGCGGATACAGGATTTTTTAAAGGGGGGTGTATAATTCATAGAAGTGGGGTGGGGGGGGGGGGGGGGGGGGGGGACCTCAGGAGCGAGTGCTGTAGGCGCGAGCCTCTTGGAGGGTCTGGTCCCAGAAAAGTTTTAAATCTAGAGGCTCGGAAATGCTATTTCCAGCGTTCTCCAAGAGCTAATTGTGACTATTTACGCGTATCGCGAATTACTACCTACACTTTCTCAGTAAACCAATGCATATTGAAAAAAGTATAACACTTGCAATGTCAATTCAAAACAAAACATTGACATCTTGTTATTGTTTCATCTTGTTATTGTTGACATCCCCGGCCTCTCCCCTTGCTACGGCACTGATTATAGAGAGGCAAGTTATGTACCGCCATGAGAGGGGGCGCTTACAATACTTCTAAAATAAATGTATATGCGTAACTCTATTTCAAGGACAACACAACTTCACTTTCTTGTTTAGAAGATAGTTTCCTCCAAATTCAGCATAAACTGAGAATACCGATACTTGCAAAGTTATTGATTGTCGAGGAGGGAAGCTGCCATCATTCTCCTTGGATGCATTGCCATATACTTGTCGCACACCTGGTCACGATTGATACGAACAACACTATGGCAATGCAGAGCAATCACAACTAGGTCAGAAAGCCTTTCGGTGGTCATTGTGCACCTTAGCCACGTATGTATTATTCTTACACAGGAGAACGATCGCTCAGCTTCCACGCTGCCTATTGGCAATACAGCAAGAATCTTTAGAAGCTCTCCGACGTTCGGGAATAACATGTTATCAGCATGATTTGCCAAAAGGCATGTTACAGAGATTTCGTCTATCGCCTGTCCGGCTTATAATGATTGTTCCAGCGAAACAGCTCACTTTGAAAGGCTGATGAGACTGGCAGCACGTGATCCCACTTCTTTTGCAATACCTTGGCAAGTTCAGCTGTGCTTTCAGAGGTCTTGGTAACGAGCTCATAGTGTATGTGCTTGCTTTTCCTTGCTGAATCGGCATTTGATTTCTGAGCAGATGATGTCCAGAAAGGTATTGCCACCGTTCGCTTCCAGTCAGATCTGCGACTGACTCTTCTGGGGTATTATCTCGGTTCCGCTGTCTATACTGCACACACGTGGACGTTCTTCACTAGAATTGACCAGCTCGGAAAGATTCAATACTTTCTGGTACATGCGCAAAAATCACTCGTCTATTTCATTACATGCGAATGTCACTGTAGAAGCTTTTGACGTCTTCAATTTTCTTAAAGTCAAAATATACGTCTACAAGGCGACCTTGTAGGGAGGAGACTAGTGGTCTCATTGGATCCAACATTTCCTTTGCACATACAAAGTTAAATATATGTCCAAAGTTCGTCATAGTATGCCGCAGTGTCTTAGTTTTAGCGTCCCAGCTCCATGCATTCTTCCTCATTCAGGTAAAACCGATCGTCATCTGTTGGCTCACAGATTTCATTCAGGGTGGTGACTATGTACTCGTACAGATCAAAGATGGTTTCAAATGTCGAGTGTCGCTCGACCCATCTCGTTTTGCATAAGTTTTTCAACTTTCGTTTCTTGCTCACTGGAGAATGCGCATCGATGAAAATGTTCATGAAGCTCTGTCGTTTCGGAGAATTGTCAAAGAAACTGTACAGTTCACGACAGCAATCCATCATGTTCTGAATTGACTTTATCTGACAAGCATGACAGATAACGAGATTTAGTGAATGGAGGCAGCAACCTTGGTACTCTGCGTCTGGTGCCCACGCAAAGCAATTTGCTGCTTCGCACACAACATCACAGCATCTACAATATGAGGCAATATTGCTTTATTACCCTGGATATTTTGCATTGTCAACGAGGTGATCTGTGTGTCAATGCATTTTTCTATATTTGTCACTTGGGCTCGTATAGAATATGCACGATCTAGAGCTCTCTTGTGGTAGTCTGTGGTTTCGTGGCCATCAAGCTTCTCTTTGGATTTATTGTAATTTCGAAATGGAGTTTTCACAAAGGCTCCTAGTGACTCTTTTTCTTTCTCACTTAAGAACAGCAGACACGACATGCACCATCCCCCACTATGTTCGGGATGAGCACTGTAGGCTAACCATTTTCGTTGATCAAGCCATTTAACTTGAAATTTGATTTTCTTGTTATTTCCAAACCGTTGAGTGTAAGATCGATTGCAGTTATTGAGAAACTGCAATTTATCCATGTCACTTAACGTGTCTGTCGATATCTGAGCAATACGACTAATGGCATACGGCCCAACAATTGAGGCTGAATCATTGTCTGGAACAAGGTTTTCCTGACCACCAGTATCATTGTGAGGGTCTATTAAAAATGGGAGATAAGCGGATTAAATTTCACAACAAACGACACGTATGTTCACAAATCAATATTTATTATATTTTGGCTAATGTGTACATATAACCCATTTTTATAGAAAACATTTATCACATACAAAAACTAGCAGTGCACTCATAATATACGTTTTGATCTAACATACCCAAGTCACACCAAATCGTACTGAACAAGTGGAAGAACTGGATTGGTAGTTTACAATACATATTCTAGTAAGCGCAACGTAGACTATGTTGCGCTTAATATAATATGTAAACTACCAATCCAGTTCTTCCTGCCCGTCTGCATATAGCTAATTTGGCAAGTTAATCCTTCCCCATTGTAACATGAGATACTCTCCAAATTTTACATGTTCATACTGCCTCAACAATTCAACCCAAGCAGGTGGAGGCCCCCATGCTGGAGACACAACAAACTTTTTATTTATTTTTTGTTTGTAAAATTTCCTAGCATTTTCAACTGTAAAGTGGCAGGTTGATTCTGCATTAAGCTCCTCGAGACATGTAACAACTTAAAAAGTTTCAACTAAAGTCGAAATGTGTTTCTCTTCAAACTGAATACAATTTGATGGCTCTAAGTGCTTTACAACGTTTAAGGTATATATCATCATGTTAACTGGGTCGATGCTGGTGCATCCATGCAAATTAAGATGTTTCAGAGAGTGCATGCTGCGTACAAAATCTAATGTAATGACAGAGGTATTGTAAGACAAATCAAGACAATTGACATTTACACAACATGCAAGACTGTTCTCAATGTACATATCAGGGCTATGATAATGAACACGTTTCTGGGAAAACCTTAATCCAAGTTTTCGGAACACTATAATACATTGAAAAGCTTCCACGCTCAATTCGACATCTGTTTCCAGTGTTCTCCAAATTTCTCCTGAGCATTTTATCAGAGTATGAAAGCGTCGACAAACACGTCCTATACCTCTCACACAATCTTGAACGGGTAAGATATTGAAATATCTCGACTAAAATGTCAGAGGGAAGGTCTTCCAAACAAGCACCTGATAGTGAAAGAGAGATTTCCAGTTAAAAATTCGGTCAATTTATACGCATTGAATAGGGAGATCATCAAATTTCGGCGTTAGCAATAATACTCAGGTAGATTAAGGCAGCCATGGGTATACCATTGTTTTAACATAGTTAGATTCAAACATGTCAATTGAACAACTAACTGTTTTACAGAAAAGCGAATACCTAAACAGATAACATTTAATGTTATATCAGTTTATGAAAATATCATTATTAAATATTGTCCTGCTACTTACTTGAAACAGTCGGAGCTTTACGGTGGGAGACTCTAGATTTTCTGTAGCTTCACCTTCAGCCGTTCCACTCAGTACTAGAGGAACTGCCATTATTTTCGTTAAAACAATATCATAATCCGCTATTTTCAGTTATTGGGCAAAGAGTGTCTTCATTTGGCAAAGTAATACAATAATTATATAGACAAAATAACTGGTGCTTACCGGGTTTTTTTTCGAGAAGAAAGTATCAAGGGAGCGTTGCATCGTGTTTGCTATCCTACAACTGAAATGGCTGACAATGATGATGAACCGAACATCAAACATGGAAACGAGATTTTACGCGGAAAACCGCTGCTCACATGACCTACAGGCTCACAAGACGTCTGAAATTTGCTCAACCAACGCTATAGTATTCAATATGGATCATGGGTTTATCGTTGGCCATATATATACGTTGTTAACAATGAGATGTAATCAGATTGGTTCTTTAATTTTCTTTAATATTTTTATTTTTTTACCCTCTAAAGACGGGGGTGGCCAGCCACCCATTCCACCCCCCCTGTATCTGCCCCTGGCATGGATCATTCGTAAGGCTCTCTTTTGGACAAGCTCAATTTTGTCAGTTAAGTAGCACGGTAGGCTGGTATGCCAAACAGCACAACTATATTCAAGAATGGATCGCACCAACGAAAAGTAAATCAGAACAAGATCGGAAGGAGGAACACCACTGCGGCGGAGGACTCTTAGAATATGAAGCCGTTTAGATGCCTTTTTCACCATATTACTGATATTGTCGACCCACTTTAGATTATCTTGAAGCGTTAAACCGAGGACCTTATAAGATGAAACACGTTCAAGCGGTTGATCATTAATATTGAGATTCGTTTTCTATTTTCTTTCGCTACGCTCAGCCAAATAGAAAGTATTTCTATTTTCTACATATGAATAATGATAACAACGTTTGGAGAGAGCCGCACAGCTGACAGCATCGTTTATTACATTCAAGTTACAGCAGTAATTGGTGTTATAACTAGAAACAGTAGCCCAATAATAGTACAATAATAGTACAATTCTGAGCTAGATTTAAGATGGTGAATTGCCGGATACGAAAAACCGGGATAAAAAAACCCCGGTTGATGAAACCCGAAAAACCCGGAAACGTATTCTCCAAACCAGTGCAAATTCACCTCTACCTCTGGAGTCAAAAGGTTTTCAAAGCTTCCTGATGATACTTTTAAGAACAATATTGCAAATATAATACAAGTTATTGCAATTGTATACGTACTCAGAGACAGTTATGTTACAGTTACTGTTACGTACTATTAACTGGAATTATATTAAGAGAGCTACAATATGTCAAGAAAAGGCCGCTGCTGAAATGCGACGTCAAGTGGTATGAACGTGTGAAGGAGTGGTATTTATAGAACTCCTAATTGATCCCAAAGGGATAATGCAAAAGCATGTATTCAACATGCAACGAAGAGAAACATATTCAGTTCTATTTTCTTTCGCTACGCTCAGCCAAATAGAAAGTATTTCTAATTTCTACATATGAATAATGATAACAACGTTTGAAGGGAGCCGCACAGCTGACCTCAAGCAACAAAGTGTGGGAAGAAATTATGAATCTAGATGTCAATATGCAAAGAGACCAAGAGCTGTTGTTTAAGGTCTTCCCTACAATAGCGATCTTTTAAACTCTCAGTTTTCCAACCGCCATGCTTTTTAATTAGACGGTCAGGAAGCTCGTTGTTAGCCGCTGCGGAAAGAAAAGAAAATATATACAAAATATGTACGTAAAAGTACCTGCACCTAAGAAAGGGACCTTGTATGCCTATAGCACACGTGGAATTGAGTTAATTACTATAGAGTACAGGGCCACACAAGAGCCTCACGACATACCGCATGATAATCACATGGCCACACGGGAGCTACTTCATGTACATCACATATCTCTTACCGATAACAATAAGCCACACGAGAGCCCAATAATAAAATTAGGTTAGACAAAAACTACGGGGCCACACGTAAGCCTCGGTGTAATAAAATACTACGGATCACAGGGCCACACAAGAGCCACAATATGCCACATAGTGACAAATACTTAGCCACACTAGAGCTTCAAGTCCAGTATATATATATATTGTACAAGAAGTAGGCGACAAGAAAGGTTGTCGATATCCTGGTCGAACGCTCTATTAGGTTGTGGCCGGTCTTAAACGACACCTGGCCGGAGTAAAAAAAATCGGACCGATGTCAATATGTTGGACAAATCCAATCTGTGGTGAGTTTAGCAAGCTAATTTCTGCAGTGACTAACATTTAGTATTACAAAATTCAAAAATGAGCGAGAGTTGAATGTCAGTCTAAATAACCCATTCTTTTTTGTAGCTTCACTTAATTGCATTTATAATTTACTGCAGAGTACTTTGAAGCAATTTGGATCAGTCCAAGGACTGAATTAATTTGGTTCCACTCCAATTAAGGACTGGATCAAAATTAATTCAGTCCTTGGCCTGGAACAAAATTAATTCAATCAGTCCTTGGACTGGAAAACAAATTGGTTGAATGTAGTCCTGGGAGTTCTGGGGGTACTTTCCGGGGTTTCAAGGATCGTCATGTGATCGAATTCTGGGCACATGGTTGGTTGGTTACCTCATGAATAATTAATGAGGATGAGATGTACTTGAGAAATCGCGTTGTCTGTGACCGGGTAATGAGCACCCGGGAATGAGCATTCCTGCACCGAGTTTACCCAGACTGATTCTTGCAAAACCACCAAATGCTTTTGCAATAATCAGTCTTGAAAAACTCACAATGAAATTGTCCTTCAGGAACTCCGGCAAGACCGTGTACAAGCATGTGCCGACCTCCTATCATTGTGAGGTCTCCTATGTCCATCTAGAATATATGCCGTCTTTAGTTCTCGGTTGAGGAAGATATAAACCATCCAATATCTCTGTTGGAATACTCTGTAAGCTCGGTATAATCCATTGATGACGAGGCCGAGGAATGCAAAGGGAGGGATAATAGTGAAAATACGATTAACATCACAACGAGTATGGTAACGAAAATCACGATCGCAATAGAAATGTCGACAAATGAAATATATATAAACCATCCGAAGATGATCGTGCCGGTACTAACATCGGCAAAGAGATGATAAGAAGTACACCAACGGTCTTGACCAGTGTTGGATATTCTCAGGCGATGTTTAGGATTGTTCTTGCAGTTGACTCAGGTCTGGTGCCAGCAACACTGTTGATGATGTACTCAGGGATGACCTGACTTAACGAGAAAACCATTATTGCTACCCGGGGAGTGTCTGGTGGTGATTCTCGTCTAATCATATTTTGCTTTTTGAACAACTTTTGTTTGTACAAATGTTACCAAAAAAGCGAAAATATGACTAAACTCTCTGTAAACTTTGAAGTGATAGCCGTATATTAATGAAGTGTTCTAATTGCGTCTATTGACGTCATAAGAAATTGATCACTTATTTTCTCGTAATTACTACATGATCTTCCTATTATGGTCATTGAATCGTGTTTCACCAGATTTTCTTGAAATCGAAACCTGTTGTTCGACCGTCCTTTTTCCCCCTAGTTCAAAAGCATATCACCCGTCATACAGTGACACGGTACGGTTTGTATGGTTCCTTGCTTTACAATTCCAATAAATTGTTCTTTTGTTGCTGCGCGCGCACGTGTACAAACGCGCAAAATGCATTCATAGGAACCAGCGCTTGTTTGTTGGTAACCAATCAGCTGATTCACAGGCCGTGGAGAGGATAGGAGTACTTATAACTTGGATTGTAGGGTACATCCATTTGTAAAATGAGAAGTCTTTATTTTTTAGTTCCATCGGCTAACATATACATTTGCTACAGGGGTGTCGCAAAAAACGTAGGATTTAGTGTGTACACAACGTTTTTGTTCAGTTATTTAATCGCATTCACATAGAAGTGAAATAGGTTTAAAGACTCGGTCAACCGACCGATTTCAACATCGGTACAACATGCCAAAACCAATGTTAAAACCACTCAACATCCTTCAACCGCCCTTCAACGAATGCTGAACCGATGGAACCGATGTTAAAACTGTTTGACACACATCCTTTCAACATCCTTCAACAAATGCTGATCCGATGTTGATGGGATGGTAAAAACGTTAAGTTGACACGCATCCTTTCAACATCCTTCAACAAATACTGAATAGATGTTAAAGATATATATATATATTAAAACCGTTTGACACGTATCCTTTCAACATCCTTCAACAAATGCTGAACCGATGTTGAAGAGATGTCGAATCCGTTTCACACGCATTTACATACATGTTTTGCCTGTAAATACTCTTGTTCTAATATGGTAATACTACCAAGTCGGGCATGTGATTTTCTTTGAATCGCATAGACCGATGAATTACCAACCTCGTCCCCAGGGTCTTCTCGGTCAGATCCAAGATGGCGGCTACCTGAGAGAAGACACTGGTAAAGGCTGGATCACGTGATCAAATACTCCCAGATTTTGGGAGTATTTTGTCACGTGATTTGGCGATCTAAGATGGCGGCCAAGCTAAATATGGGAATAGTTCATGACTTGTACAAACCATAGGTATCCCAATCCGGAGTGAGCGAGAAGCGATTAACGGTATTTCCACCCGGCGAACGATGCAGTGAAAACAGGTCTACTAAATGGCTCGAAATGGAGTTTACTTGGATAAAGCGGAAACAGTGGAAAGGTATCACAAAGCTACCAGGATGTATTTAAGCTAGAAGAGAATCATAAAAAGCCGTTCATTTACCGTTAGCGTTGAAGCGAAGCGATCGATAGCACATGTTCAGGTTTAACGGCTTCTCCTGGCTTTCCCACTGATGAAACTTACCAGAAAACTACATAGTAATGCACTTCATCTATTGCTCTACCTACACAATGTGTTTTAAGGTTATTTAAAATCGTTTCATTGATAAAATTTGAGCAATCGAAACTATATACAAGTTCATCTCTCTGGACTCAGTCCGTTTGGCCAATAAAAAGCATTGTTAGAACAACCCTTGCGTCATAATCGAAGAGCCAATCAGAATACGAGACAGTTCAGCGTTTACCAGGGTCTTCTCTCAGGTAGCCGCCATCTTGGATCTGACCGAGAAGACCCTGGGAACGAGGTTGATGAATTACTTAAAGACTTAGTACTTTTGTTGATATGTTGCTAAGTTATAAATAGCGCGCGAATTTATAAGTCTCTTTCCGCCTGAGATCTGTGACTGGGGGAAGTACTTGAGAAATCGCGTAGCCTGCCGGGTAATGAGCATTCCTGCACCGAGTTTTCCCAGACTGATTCTTGAAAAACCACAAAATGCTTTTACAATAATCAGTCTTGAAAAACTCACAATGAAATTCTCCTTCAGGAATTCAGCATTTGCCGACCTCCGATCACTGTGAGGTCTGTTATCTGGTTCTGGTTTATTAACTAACAAAGCGGCACATCCGCATTACGTTAGTATAATTTATAACAGAATATTTAATTACCATGAATATAATATAAATACCAATATAAAAATTAACTAAAATATTAAATATTAAATAAATTATACTAACGGCAAATACATTATTATAAATTAACTAAGTTAAAATACTAATAATAATGAATTAAACACTGATGATCGAAGTCTAACTACTCATACTACTCGCCTGATGCGATGAGGTGATTTCTTAATGGCCGTTTTAAATTTCTGATTATCAATAATATTTACAATATCATATGGCAATGAATTCCAACATTTAATGGTCCAAGGGAAAAAGCTAATCTAGAACATATCAATACCGTCTTTAGTTCTCGGTTGAGGAAGATTTAAACCATGCCATGTCTCTGCTTGGAATACTCTGTAAGCTCGGTATAATTCTGATAGATGACGAGGCCGAGGAATGCAAACGGTAGGGACAATAGTGAAAATACGATTAACATCACAACAAGTATGGTAACGAAAATCACGATCGCAATAGAAATGACGACAAATGAAATATATATAAACCATCCGAAGATGATCGTGCAGGTGCTAACATCGGCAAAGAGATGATGAGAGGAAGTACACCAACAGTCTTGACCAGTGTTGGATATTCTCAGGCGATGTTTAGGATTGTTCTTGCAGTTGACTCAGGTCTGGTGCCAGCAACACTGTTGATGATGTACTCGGGATGACCTGACTTAACGAGAAAACCATTATTGCTATCCGGGGAATGTCTGGTTGTGATTCTCGTCTAATCATATTTTGCTTTTTGAACAACTTTTGTTTGTACAAACGTTGTTAAAAAAACGAAAATACGACTAAACTCTCTGTAAACTTTGAAGTGATAGCCGTATATTAATGAGGTGTTCTAATTGCGTCTATGACGTCATAAGAAATTGATCACTTATTTTCTCGTAATTACTACATGATCTTCCTATTATGGTCATTGAATCGTGTTTCACCAGATTTTCTTGAAATCGGAACCTGTAGTTCGACCGGCCTTTTTTCCTTCCCCTAGTTCAAAAGCATATTACCCGTGATACAGTGACACGGTACGGTTTGTATGGTTCCTTGCTTTACAATTCCAATAAATTGTTCTTTTGTTGCTGCGCGCGCACGTGTACAAACGCGCAAAATGCATTCATAGGAACCAGCGCTCGTTTGTTGGTAACCAATCAGCTGATTCACGGGCCTCTAACCATGGAGAGGGTAGGACTACTTATAACTGGGATTGTATAGTGTTCATCCATTTGTAAAATGAGAAGTCTTTATTTTTTAGCTCCATCGGCTAACATATACATTTGCAACAGGGAGTGTAGCAAAAAACGTAGAATTTAGTGTGTACACAATGTCGCGTTCCCAGTACCGCAGACACGGGGTGTTGTGTACTGGAGATCGGGAAGTTCAACCACCGTGAAGTACAGTAGGAACAGCAAGATTTAACGGCGTTTATTAGAACCAAGTTGAACCAATTACATACATCACGTGCGGTGAAAACTACAACAAAGGCATAGTTATCTTAGTTTAGAGGGAGCAAAACTACACAACTAAAGCTACAGATCACAAAGCCGAGAACTAATATTTACAAGTGTAACTTACATCTGATCTTGACTCCGGGGCTTAAAGGTAAACTCCAAGAAAATAACTCCAAGAAAACTCCTAGAATCTCCACCACTCCTTTGACCTTTACTCTCTCCGTGACTCACAAAAGTGCTACTGAAAAAGAGCTATTGATCTGCGTAAACATTCCTAAGGTATGAGATAAGCGTAAAGGTATATGCGGCTGGCCACGAAGGATATTAACTAATTGATTCTAATCAGGAAAGATAAACAAAACAATCAACAGTTTTTCTTTAGTTCTTTCAAAGTCTCTAAACGATAATCACGACACTCCTCGCCCAAGGGTCTTGATCCTTGCTCTCAATATTCTCTATCACTCTCTATAGGTGTTAGTATCAATCTGCTGCCACCAGCAGGACTAGCTCTTTGATGGGGCGTAGGAAGATCTTTTTCTTGCCGTCTCGCATGATGGTCACATGGGCTTTCCGGACTCTGCCATCGTCACTGGCGTCAGCCTGTGTGACAAGCCCCACTGGCCAGTCGTTACGACAACTCCCTTCCTCCTTGACGAGGACTACATCTCCTGTGGTGAGGTCTCTCTTTAGCTGGTCCCATTTCTGTCTGGTCTGGAGTGTCTGCAAGTACTCCCGTCTCCACCTCAGCCAAAACTGGTCTGCAAGGTACTGCACCCGTCTCCATCGTCGGCGTGCATATAGGTCCACTGGTAGGAAGTTACCAGGCGGGGGTCCTAGGGGTCGCTGCTTCATTGTCAGAAGCATCGCTGGTGATAGTGGTTGTGGGTCATCTACATCTGTAGGCAGGCTGGCGATGGGGCGAGTATTGACAATTGCTGTCATCTCAGCCATAAGCGTTACTAACAGCTCGTGTGTGAGCTGGGCGCCTCCTAGCTCCGCAAACATTGCGTCCAGCACACGGCGGATGGTGCCAATTTGTCTTTCCCATGCGCCACCGAAGTGTGATGCGTGTGGCGGGTTGAATATCCACTCGCACCCTTGCTCTGACACGTATCGCTCTATTGCCGCTTTATCCATCTCCTTGAGCGCCTCATCGAACTCTGACTTGGCTCCCACGAAGTTCGTTCCTCGGTCGCATCTCAGTCGGGCTGCCGGACCACGAAGCGAGAAGAATCGTCTCAGTGCGCAGACGAAGGAACTTGTATCCATAGACTCTAGTACCTCGATGTGGATGCCTCTACTGCTGAGGCAGGTGAACACGAGACCCCAGCGTTTCGAATTAGCGGCACCTCCTCGCATCTTACGCGTCTGGACTGTCCAGGGGCCGAACACATCGAATCCAACGTTGGTGAATGGTGGGGCGACTTCTATTCTGTCGGCCGGTAGTTCAGCCATGTGTTGCTCCAGTGCTGGACCTCTCAACTTCTTACATACCACACAAGAGCTTAGCTCGCTGGCTACTAAGCGATGGCCACCAACTAACCAGTATCCAGCTTGGCGGATGGCGCCGTGGGTGATTTGCCGTCCTTGATGGTACACTTGCTTGTGGTAGTGGCGCACTACTAAGTGGGACACATGATGCCCCTTGGGCAGAAGCACTGGATGCTTCTCTCCGTATTCTAACTCCGCGCGTCGCAATCTGCCTCCTACGCGCAAAATACCATCGCCGTCAGTGAAGGGATCAAGGCGATATAAATTAGACTGCTTCATTATGCGCTTTCTATTGCACGCGTCCTCACGACTGCTCTCCTCTTGTTCGGGATCGATGCAGCTTTGCAATTCGAGCTCCTTGCTGAAGGCCTCCTCTTGAACCGCACGTATGATCACCGTCATGGCCTGCTGAAGGTCCTTTGCTGTAGGCTTGCTGCGAAGTTTTCCATGGATGGTCTTTGTTGTTCCTTTCCCTTCCTCACGAGGCTTGCCTCTCCTGTGTTTAAATTCTCTGACCACTATAATGAGGTTCGCGATGGCGCGCTGTAATGACGCAAGACGAGAGAATCGCGTAAATCTCTCAACCCCTAGACCCTGGCATTTCTTGATGCGCGTAGCACAGGTTAAAACCTCTTTGCATACTTCAGGATCTTGTTCGTCTAAGGGAATCTCTTCCTGCTCCTGCTGCGGTGCGGCCGGATCCTTCAGGAGGCTCGGGCCAGTCAGCCAATCTGTCTTGGTTAGATTGGCGGCTCTAACATAGCGTGTGGCGAGGTCTGCGGGGTTCTTATTTGTCTCCACATATCTCCACTGGCTCGGTTTGGAGACCCTCCTAATGATCTGAACACGATTGGCTACGTATACGTAAAACCTCCGACTTTCGTTCTGAATGTAGCCAAGAACAACTTTCGAGTCGGTGTAGAACGTGACTTAAATTCGTCGATATCCATGTCTATCTCCTTAAGTATCCTAGCCACAGCCTGCACGGCTAGGACAGCACCACAGAGCTCTAGGCGCGGAATACTGGTCGTCTGGGCTGGCGCTACCTTTGACTGACCTTGTAGCAACGCTGTGCTGACTTCTCCTTTGTCATTCACCAGCCGTAAGTACACGCAGGCCCCGATGGCGTCTCTACTAGCATCGGAAAATGCATGGATCTCCGCCCGGACGACGTTGCCAAATCCGTCGGGCTTGTAGCAGCGAGGTACTGATACCTCCTCCAATTGAACGAGAGAGTTCCGCCATCGCTGCCATTGCTGCTGTAGAGCGTCCGGCAAGGGATCATCCCATCCGAGGGGGGTGTTGTTGACCTTCTTATTTCCCATGCTAACTAGCTGCTGCAGGAGTAGTCTGCCCTCCAGTAGCACTGGCACTGCTAAACCGAGCGGGTCGTAAATGGAATTGACGATAGATAGAACTCCTCTTCGTGTAAACGGCCTTTCTGGCAGTGATACACGGAAGGTGAATGCATCCTTCTCGAGATTCCAGTAAACACCGAGTGATCGCTGGGCTGGCAGGTTGTCTCGCTGGAGGTCAAGCTCGCGTAGGTCTTTAGCTCTGTCTGACGAGGGGAACGCTTCCACAACTTCCACAGAGTTGGATACTACTATGTTAAGCCTCAGGTTCGCTGTGGCGAGCAATGCTTGTGTGCTGGTGATGAGCGTGACTGCCTGGTCGACTGTGCGAAGCGATGCGAGGCCGTCATCCACGTAAAAGTTGCGGTGCACGAATTTCATGGCTTCTGTGCCAAACTCCTCCTCGCCGTCAGCTGCGGTCTTCCTTAAGCCAAAGGTTGCTACGGCTGGACTTGGGCCATTACCAAACAGATGCACGTTCATTCGGTATTCGATCACAGGTTTCTTGGGATCGTTTGCTTCAAACCACAGGAATCGTAGGAAGTCTCTGTGTGGAGGGTCCACGTGAAACGAATGGAACATCTGCTCAATGTCGCACATCGCAGCTACATTCTCCTTGCGAAAGCGTATTAGAACTCCGAGTAGGCTGTTCATGAGATCGGGACCCGCTAGAAGCTCCTTATTCAGAGATACGCCTTCGAACTCCGCTGACGAATCGAACACCACACGTATTTGGGTCGGCTTTTTCGGGTGGTATACGCCAAAGTGTGGTAAGTACCAGACGTGGCCTTGCTTGGTTTTTAGCTCCTCAAGTGGTACGGGGGAGGCGTGGCCTCTGTCAAGTACCTTCTCCATGAACTCCATGTAATCCTTCTCCATTTGTGGTTTCTTGCGCAGAGTGCGCACGGCCTGGCTCCGGTTGTCAGGCATTTGTACCTCCTGCTGGCAGAAGGGGAGCGGCATCTCCCAGTTGCCACTCTCGTTTTTGTGAATGCCACTCTCCATGATGGTCAAGAATCTCCTATCTTCGAGGGACAGACTCGGCTCATTGTCCTCTCGGGTGGAGTAGAAGACATCGTTCTGTAGGCCCTCTTGCTTCAAGCTGCTCTCCGTTACCTTGAACTGATTGGGGCATGGTACCAGCTCATACGCTCCAAGCGTTTCCATCTCTTCTGTCGAGTTCTCCAGTTTACTGGCGTGAAGGCTGGTGCGACGGGCGAGCACGTGCGTAGGGCCACCAATGAGATCTAAACACATCTGACCCGTTATGGTCCAGCCTAGGGTTAGCCTTTGGGCCCACGGCGCTCCTCGGGGACCATTCTTGAATTCCCTAACTTTAAGCAGCTCTGGAGCGTCTCGTCCGATTAGTATATGGGTGTCGGCGGTGCCGTCGAGGGGTGGAATTTCGGTTGCAATCTCCTGTAGATGGGGGAATCTCCTCGCCATCTCCGGTGTAGGTATCTCGTGTTTGTCCCGCGGGATGTTATCGCACTCCACGAGGGTCGGTAGTTCCGTTTTAGTGCCGTTGAGGGATCGCACAATCAAGCCCGTCACCCTTCGTCCGTATTTTACCTCCCTCTCGCTGCTGCATGTGGAAAGATAGTACAGCTCTGGCGGACCGTCGGCTCCTAGCTCGTCCGCTAGTTCACTACTGATCAGCGAACTGTTGCTCTGCTCGTCGATGATGGCGTAGACTCGATGGGTTAACTCCGGGTTTTTCTTGGTGGACACTTCGACGAGTAAAATCTTACCACAAGACACGCCTCCTTCGCTAGCTCCACACACCGCTGTACACTTGGTAGTGACGTTCACTGTGTCTTTCTTCTCCGGTTTCTCCTTGTGTAGTAAGGCGATGTGCCGCTCATCTCCACAAACGCTGCACTTGATCTTCTTTTCGCAGGCAGCGGCCACATGACTACCGGTTAAACAGCGGAAGCACAGTCCGGCGTTCCTGATCCATTCCGTTCTCTCGTCTAGGGACTTAGCGGCGAATGCCTTGCAGTCTACGAGATCGTGCCCTTCCCGCTCGTGAAATGGGCATCGCTTAGTTTGGTTTTCTTCCTCCACAGGCGACGGCTCTGATCTGCTGATATCAGAGTGGGTGTTTGTCTTCAGCACCCTTCTGTTCCCTCTGCGCGGATCGCCAGCTGGGGGAGTTGGAACGAAGCTTGCTGACTTGCTTCCTGCCAGAATGTTCGGATTGTTTTTCATTTTTGCCTGGTTTTGAATGACCTTTGAAAAATAGTGAAACCCGGGATATGCGCCCGCGTTGTTGTCAGCGTACTTCGCTATCTCCCTTTCCCATTTCCTGCTCAGAGGCGAAGGAAGTTTTTCGGCTAAGGGTTGTATTGTGTTCGGGAAGTTCAGGCATGCGAGGCCCGGAAGGTGCGACATTTGGCTTTCGATGTCGGCGCAGAGATCAGCGAACTGTTGCAACTTTATATTGTCATTTTCGCTAAACGCGGCGGTTTTGTGCATGCGTTCTAATAGAACGTTAGTGATTACCGCTGCGCTGCCGAATCGCGTCTCTAATTCTCTCCACAAGCTCTCTAGTAGCGTTACCGGGTCATTTTGTTGACGCTTCCTAAAGTTATCGGTTAATCGTTGGGGTTCCCCGCTGGTAAAGCTTCGCATGTAATTGATTTCCTGGATGGCAGATACGTTTGCGTCTTTAATCATTGCCTTAAAGGCTGCTTTCCAAGGATGGAAGAGCGTAGCGTCTCCTGTAAAAATGTCTGGTTGGCATTTTGGTAGGTTTTGTCTAGCTAAACCAGCTACTATCTGTTGATTGACACTTGTGAGTGTTTCGATTAACTGGCTTCCGGTGATATCCCTTATCGGAGTCGAGGCGATAAGTGGCTGCCGATTGAAATCGCGCTGAAAGTTATCTTGACGCTTTTGATTATCGTCGAAGATTCCTGCGGCGAAGTTTGCAGTTGGTGTAACGAGAAATTGCGGTGACAAAGACACTGTTTGTTTAGGCAAGTTTTGCGGCTCCTTTGCATGCTGCGATTTGATATTTGCCATTCCTTCCGTAGGCAGCGCTTCCGGTGCGGGGGTTGAATGGATCCATTCTAAAGTGCGCTCTTCGGACTTAGCTTTTGGAATACCTGGCAATTCACAATTCACCCCTAGTTCTTCTTCCATTAATGCCTGCTCAATTGCCCTAAGTTTAGCGTTTGCCACGGCGACCTTTTTATTCACTGTAAGAATCGTTAGATCTTTTTCGTGCTGCGCCCTTTCCTGTTCGCGGCTGAGCTCTACTTCCGCTTCACGTTTCCTGCGCTCAAGTTCTTTCTCAGCGATTAAACGTTCATATTGTGCACTTTCGCGCGCTGCTTCAGCCTCGGCGAGGGCTTTAATTCTAGCGCCACTTGCCCTTGATGTGGATGACAGGGGTTTACTATGACTTGACGAGCGATGAGACCGACAGGATCTTGTCTCCAACAATTTGTTGGATTTTCTACATTTTAATTGGTCTATTAAGATATAAGCTTGTTTAAGTGTAATGCTCTCGTTAGTGAGGAGAGCCTCTTCTCCATAGTCACCATTTATATCTTGTTCGTATAGGCCAAATAACTCCTGCAATATCACTCGATATTCCTCGGACGCGATCGTGAGGTCACGCAAGATGTTATCGATATTGCAGCGGTCATCTAAGCCTTCGGCAGATTGTATAATTTTGCGGAGCCCTTTGTGTAAAATGCCGACTTTTTGGCGTTTTTCTTCAACCGCATTCTGCATGGCTTTTCGTGACAGCTTTCTTTGTCTTTTTTCTCGATCTATAACTTCTGGGACTCCCTCGTCGTCTAGCCTTTCTCCCATCTGACTCATGATTTGGTGGCTCCTTATTAGAAATTATAAAAGATACGGCTTACCTCCGATCTCTCCTTCAACTACTGCAGCAGATTTTTCACTGTCGCGTTCCCAGTACCGCAGACACGGGGTGTTGTGTACTGGAGATCGGGAAGTTCAACCACCGTGAAGTACAGTAGGAACAGCAAGATTTAACGGCGTTTATTAGGACCAAGTTGAACCAATTACATACATCACGTGCGGTGAAAACTACAACAAAGGCATAGTTATTTTAGTTTAGAGGGAGCAAAACTACACAACTAAAGCTACAGATCACAAAGCCGAGAACTAATATTTACAAGTGTAACTTACATCTGATCTTGACTCCGGGGCTTAAAGGTAAACTCCAAGAAAATAACTCCAAGAAAACTCCTAGAATCTCCACCACTCCTTTGACCTTTACTCTCTCCGTGACTCACAAAAGTGCTACTGAAAAAGAGCTATTGATCTGCGTAAACATTCCTAAGGTATGAGATAAGCGTAAAGGTATGTGCGGCTGGCCACAAAGGATATTAACTAATTGATTCTAATCAGGAAAGATAAACAAAACAATCAACAGTTTTTCTTTAGTTCTTTCAAAGTCTCTAAACGATAATCACGACACACAACGTTATTTAATGGCTTTTATACAGAAGTGAAATAGGTTAAAAGACTCGGTCAAACGGCCGATTTCAACATCGGTACAACATGTCAAAACCAATGTTAAAATCGTAGACACGCACCCTTTCAGCATCCTTCAACAAATGCTGAACCGATGTTAAAACCGTAGACACGCATCCTTTCAACATCCTTCAACAAATGCTGAACCGATGTTAAAACCGTAGACACGCATCCTTTCAACATCCTACAACAAATGCTGAACCGATGTTAAAGAGATGTTAAAATCGTTTGATACGCATCCTTTCAACATCCCTCAACAAATGCTGAACCGATGGTAAAGAGATGTTAAAATCGTTTGATACGCATCCTTTCAGCATCCTTCAACAAATGCTGAACTGATCGATGTTAAAACCGTAGACACGCATCCTTTCAATATCCTTGAACAAATCATGAACCGATGTTGAAGAGATGTCGAATCCGTTTGACACGCATTTACAAACATGTTTTGTTTGTAATACTCTTGTTCTAATAGAGCGGTTTTCAGTTGAGTGTTGTAAAACCAAACACAAATTACCCACAGCCAGCCAATCATAGGAGCAAGTAATCACAAGTAACTAATATATGGCTTCCCTTTGAGCCAATGACAAACCAAAACAAAACCAATTTGCGTTTGGTTTTACTTTGGATTCTGATTGATTGGTTTACATTCTCAGCCAATAGGAGAGCTTAGTAAATGCAAAACCAAAACACTTCCGACACTCAATTGAAATCCGCTCTATGGCAATAACGTTAAAAAAAACATCACTGAGTGTGTTTAAATAATTTAAAGCAGTTAGTTTCTCACCCTTGCTAGTTTGCCGTTTAGGTAAATATTTTCAAATGCACTCTAATTTCAATTTTGTAATTGTTTTGAGTATATAATAATAATACCTATTGCTTTTACCCAGTGTTTGATTAGACAAAAACAATGGTGCATAGATTATAGCGTAAGACGGGGAAGGTATTGAAGATTATAAACTGCTGCCTTTACCTGATTCAATTCGGCTGCCAACACCTGATATTCAATGAAATTAACTGCTTTCAGAAATGTGCCATTTTTTGTAATTATAATAACAATAGTAATAATAAAGGTTTATTGAATATAAAATCGCACAACCAGTGAATTGCCTTATATTTTACAAGTAATATAGATGAAACTAAGAGTATAAAAATGGGAAACATATCTATAACTTATACCGGGGGACTGGGGGGGGGGGGGGACCTCAGTAGCGAGCGCTGTAGGCGCGAGCCTCTTGGGGGGTCTGGTCCCAGAAAATATTTAAATCTAGAGGCTCGGAAATACTATTTCCAGCGTTCTCCATGAGCTAATTGTGACTATTTACTCGTATCGCGAATTACTTCCTACACTTTCTCAGTAAATCAATGCATATTGAAAAAAGTATAACACTTGCAATGTAAATTCAAAACAAAACATTGACATCTTGTTATTGTTTCATCTTGTTATTGTTGACATCCCCGGCCTCTCCCCTTGCTACGGCACTGATTATAGAGAGGCAAGTTATGTACCGCCATGAAAGGGGGCGCTTACAATACTTCTAAGATAAATGTATATGCGTAACTCTATTTCAAGGAAAACACAACTTCACTTTCTTGTTTAGAAGATAGTTTCCTCCAAATTCAGCATAAACTGAGAATACCGATACTTACAAAGTTAAGAACAGCAGACGTGACATGCACCATCCCCCACTATGTTCGGGATGAGCACTATAGGATAACCATTTTCGTTGATCAAGCCATTCAACTTGAAATTTGATTTTCTTGTTATTTCCAAACCGTTGAGTGTAAAGATCGATTGCAGTTATTGAGAAACTGCAATTTATCCATGTCACTTAACGTGTCTGTCGATATCTGAGCAATACGACTAATGGCATACGGCCCAACAATTGAGGCTGAATCATTGTCTGGAACAAGGTTTTCCTGACCACCAGTATCATTGTGAGGGTCTATTAAAAATGGGAGATAAGCGGATTAAATTTCACAACAAACGACACGTATGTTCACAAATCAATATTTATTATATTTTGGCTAATGTGTACATATAACCCATTTTTATAGAAAACATTTATCACATACAAAAACTAGCAGTGCACTCATAATATACGTTTTGATCTAACATACCCAAGTCACACCAAATCGTACTGAACAAGTGGAAGAACTGGATTGGTAGTTTACAATACATATTCTATTAAGCGCAACGTAGACTATGTTGCGCTTAATATAATATGTAAACTACCAATCCAGTTCTTCCTGCCCGTCTGCATATAGCTAATTTGGCAAGTTAATCCTTCCCCATTGTAACATGAGATACTCTCCAAATTTTACATGTTCATACTGCCTCAACAATTCAACCCAAGCAGGTGGAGGCCCCCATGCTGGAGACACAACAAACTTTTTATTTATTTTTTGTTTGTAAAATTTCCTAGCATTTTCAACTGTAAAGTGGCAGGTTGATTCTGCATTAAGCTCCTCGAGACATGTAACAACTTAAAAAGTTTCAACTAAAGTCGAAATGTGTTTCTCTTCAAACTGAATACAATTTGAGATATCTATGGCTCTAAGTGCTTTACAACGTTTAAGGTATATCATCATGTTAACTGGGTCGATGCTGGTGCATCCATGCAAATTAATTAGATATTTCAGAGAGTGCGTGCTGTGTACAAAATCTAATGTAATGACAGAGGTATTGTAAGACAAATCAAGACAATTGACATTTACACAACATGCAAGACTGTTCTCAATGTACATATCAGGGCTATGATAACGAACACGTTTCTGGGAAAACCTTAATCCAAGTTTTCGGAACACTATAATACATTGAAAAGCTTCCACGCTCAATTCGACATCTGTTTCCAGTGTTCTCCAAATTTCTCCTGAGCATTTTATCAGAGTATGAAAGCGTCGACAAACACGTCCTATACCTCTCACACAATCTTGAACGGTAAGATATTGAAATATCTCGACTAAAATGTCAGAGGGAAGGTCTTCCAAACAAGCACCTGATAGTGAAAGAGAGATTTCCAGTTAAAAATTCGGTCAATTTATACGCATTGAATAGGGAGATCATCAAATTTCGGCGTTAGCAATAATACTCAGGTAGATTAAGGCAGCCATGGGTATACCATTGTTTTAACATAGTTAGATTCAAACATGTCAATTGACCAACTAACTGTTTTACAGAAAAGCGAATACCTAAACAGATAACATTTAATGTTATATCAGTTTATGAAAATATGATTATTAAATATTGTCCTGCTACTTACTTGAAACAGTCGGAGCTTTAGTAGGAGACTCTAGATTTTCTGTAGCTTCACTTCAGCCGTTCCACTACTAGAGGAACTGCCATTATTTTCGTTAAAACAATATCAGAATCCGCTATTTTCAGTTATTGGACAAAGAGTGTCTTCATTTGGCAAAGTAATACAATAATTATATAGACAAAATAACTGGTGCTTACCGGTTTTTTTTTCGAGAAGAAAGTATCAAGGGAGCGTTGCATCGTGTTTGCTATCCTACAACTGAAATGGCTGACAATGATGATGAACCGAACATCAAACATGGAAACAAGGTTTTACGCGGAAAAACTCTGCTCACATGACCTACAGGCTCACAAGACGTCTGAAATTTGGTCAACCAACGCTATAGTATTCAATATAGATCATGGGTTTATCGTTGGCCATATATATACGTTGTTAACAATGAGACTGTAATCAGATTGGTTCTTTAATTTTCTTTAATTTTTTTTTTTTTTTTACTCTCTAAAGACGGGGGTGCCCCCCCCCCCCCCCCCCCCCTGTATCCGCCCCTGGCATGGATCATTCGTAAGGCTCTCTTTTGGACAAGCTCAATTTTGTCAGTTAAGTAGCACGGTAGGCTGGTATGCCAAACATCACAACTATATTCAAGAATGGATCGCACCAACGAAAAGTAAATCAGAACAAGATCGGAAGGAGGAACACCACTGCGGCGGAGGACTCTTAGAATATGAAGCCGTTTAGATGCCTTTTTCACCATATTACTGATATTGTCGACTCACTTTAGATTATGTTGAAGCGTTAAACCGAGGACCTTATAAGATGAAACACGTTCAAGCGGTTGATCATTAATATTGAGATTCGTTTTCTATTTTCTTTCGCTACGCTCAGCCAAATAGAAAGTATTTCTAATTTCTACATATGAATAATGATAACAACGTTTGGAGGGAGCCGCACAGCTGACAGCATCGTTTATTAAATTCAAGTTACAGCAGTAATTGGTGTTATAATTAACAACAATAGTCCAATAATAGTACAATAATAGTACAATTCTGAGCTAGATTTAAGATGGTGAATTGCCGGATACGAAAAACCGGGATAAAAACCCCCCGGTTGAGGAAACCCGAAAAACCCGGAAACGTATTCTCCAAACCAGTGCAAATTCACCTCTACCTCTGGAGTCAAAAGGTTTTCAAAGCTTCCTGATGATACTTTTAAGAACAATATTGCAAATATAATACAAGTTATTGCAATTGCATACGTACTCAGAGACAGTTATGTTACAGTTACTGTTACGTACTATTAACTGGAATTATATTAAGAGAGCTACAATATGTCAAGAAAAGGCCGCTGCTGAAATGCGACGTCAAGTGGTATGAACGTGTGAAGGAGTGGTATTTATAGAACTCCTAATTGATCCCAAAGGGATAATGCAAAAGCATGTATTCAACATGCAACAAAGAGAAACATATTCAGTTCTATTTTCTTTCGCTACGCTCAGCCAAATAGAAAGTATTTCTATTTTCTACATATGAATAATGATAACAACGTTTGGAGGGAGCCGCACAGCTGACCTCAAGCAACAAAGTGTGGGAAGAAATTATGAATCTAAATGTCAATATACAAAGAGACCAAGAGCTGTTGTTTAAGGTCTTCCCTACAATAGCGATCTTTTAAACTCTCAGTTTTCCAACCGCCATGCTTTTTAATTAGACGGTCAGGAAGCTCGTTGTTAGCCGCTGCGGAAAGAAAAGAAAATATATACAAAATATGTACGTAAAAGTACCTGCACCTAAGAAAGGGACCTTGTATGCCTATAGCACACGTGGAATTGAGTTAATTACTATAGAGTACAGGGCCACACAAGAGCCTCACGACATACCGCATGATAATCACATGGCCACACGGGAGCTACTTCATGTACATCACATATCTCTTACCGATAACAATAAGCCACACGAGAGCCCAATAATAAAATTAGGTTAGACAAAAACTACGGGGCCACACGTAAGCCTCGGTGTAATAAAATACTACGGATCACAGGGCCACACAAGAGCCACAATATGCCATATGGGGACAAATACTTAGCCACACTAGAGCTTCAAGTCCAGTATATATATATTAGCAACGAAACACGAGTAACACATTGTTTATTGTCATTTGGGACTTCAATGTTCCAGTTATAAATTCAAAATCAAAACTGAATTTTGTAAGTTTGGCGTCATTTGGATTGGAAAGTTTGTACAAGAAGTAGGCGACAAGAAAGGTTGTCGATATCCTGGTCGAACGCTCTATTAGGTTGTGGCCGGTCTTAAACGACACCTGGCCGGAGTAAAAAAAACCGGAGCGATGTCAATATGTTGGACAAATCCAATCTGTGGTGAGTTTAGCAAGCTAATTTCTGCAGTGACTAACATTTAGTATTACAAAATTCAAAAATAAGCGAGAGTTGAATGTCAGTCTCTAAATAACCCATTCTTTTTTGTAGCTTCACTTAATTGCATTTATAATTTACTGTAGAGTACTTTGAAGCAATTTGGATCAGTCCAAGGACTGAATTAATTTTGTCCCAGTCCAATTAAGGACTGGATCAAATTTAATTCAGTCCTTGGACTGGAACAAAATTAATTCAGTCCTTGGACTGGAAAACAAATTGGTTGAATGTAGTCCTGGGAGTTCTTTCCGGGGGTACTTTCCGGGGTTTCAAGGATCGTCATGTGATCGAATTATGGGCACATGGTTGGTTGGTTACCTCATGAATAATTAATGAGGATGAGATGTACTTGAGAAATCGCATTGTCTGTGACCGGGTAATGAGCATTCCTGCACCGAGTTTACCCAGACTGATTCTTGCAAAACCACCAAATGCTTTTGCAATAATCAGTCTTGAAAAACTCACAATGAAATTGTCCTTCAGGAACTCCGGCAAGACCGTGTACAGCATGTGCCGACCTCCTATCACGGTGAGGTCTCCTATGTGCATCTAGAACATATGCCGTCTTTAGTTCTCGGTTGAGGAAGATATAAACCATCCAATATCTATGCTGGAATACTCTGTAAGCTCGGTATAATCCATAGATGACGAGGCCGAGGAATGCAAAGGGGAGGGACAATAGTGAAAATACGATTAACATCACAACGAGTATGGTAACGAAAATCACGATCGCAATAGAAATGACGACAAATGAAATATATATAAACCATCCGAAGATGATCGTGCCGGTACTAACATCGGCAAAGAGATGATGAGAAGAAGTACACCAACGGTCTTGACCAGTGTTGGATATTCTCAGGCGATGTTTAGGATTGTTCTTGCAGTTGACTCAGGTCTGGTGCCAGCAACACTGTTGATGATGTACTCAGGGATGACCTGACTTAACGAGAAAACCATTATTGCTATCCGGGGAGTGTCTGGTTGTGATTCTCGTCTAATCATATTTTGCTTTTTGAACAACTTTTGTTTGTACAAATGTTGTTAAAAAAGCGAAAATATGACAAAACTCTCTGTAAACTTTGAAGTGATAGCCGTATATTAATGAGGTGTTCTAATTGCGTCTATTGACGTCATAAGAAATTAATCACTTATTTTCTCGTAATTACTACATGATCTTCCTATTATGGTCATTGAATCGTGTTTCACCAGATTATCTTGAAATCGGAACTTGTAGTTGGAGCGGCCTTTTTTCCCTAGTTCAAAAGCAAATTACCCGTGATACAGTGACACGGTACGGTTTGTATGGTTCCTTGCTTTACAATTCCAATAAATTGTTCTTTTGTTGCTGCGCGCGCACGTGTACAAAGGCGCAAAATTCATTGATTGGAACCAGCGCTCGTTTGTTGGTAACCAATCAGCTGATTCACGGGCCTCTAACCGTGGAGAGGATAGGAGTACCCATAACTGGGATTTTAGGGTTCATCCATTTGTAAAATGAGAAGTCTTTATTTTTGAGCTCCATCGGCTAACATATACGTTTGCAACAAGGGTGTCGCAAAAAACGTAGAATTTAGTGTGTAGTTTTTGATCAGTTATTTAATCGCTTTCATATAGAAGTGAAATAGGTTTAAAGACTCGGTCAAATGGCCGATTTCAACATCGGTACAACATGTCAAAACTAATGTTAAAACCGTTTGTTACGCATTCTTTCAATATCCTTCAACAAACTGCTGAACCGATGTTGATACTGATGGTAAAAACGTCCAGTTGACACGCATCCTTTCAACATCCTTCAACAAATACTGAATAGATGTTAAAGAGATATTAAAACCGTTTGACACGCATCCTTTCAACATCCTTCAACAAATGCTGAACCGATGTTGAAGAGATGTCGAATCCGTTTGACACGCATTTACAAACATGTTTTGCCTGTAAATACTCTTGTTCTAATATGGTAATACTACCAAGTCGGGCATGTGATTTTCTTTGAATCGCATAGACCGATGAATTACCAGCCTCGTCCACAGCGTCTTCTCGGTCAGTTCCAAGATGGCGGCTACCTGAGAGAAGACACTGGTAAAGGCTGGATCACGTGATCAAATACTCCCAGATTTTGGGAGTATTTTGTCACGTGATTTGGCGATCTAAGATGGCGGCCAAGCTAAATATGGGAATAGTTCATGACTTGTACAAACCATAGGTATCCCAATCCGGAGTGAGCGAGAAGCGATTAACGGTATTTCCACCCTGCGAACGATGCAGTGAAAACAGGTCTACTAAATGGCTCGAAATGGAGTTTACTCGGATAAAGCGGAAACAGTGGAAAGGTATCACAAAGCTACCAGGATGTATTTAAGCTAGAAGAGAATCCTAAAAAGCCGTTCATTTACCGTTAGCGTTGAAGCGAAGCGATCGATAGCACATGTTCAGGTTTAACGGCTTCTCCTGGCTTTCCTACCGATGAAACTTACCACAAAACTACATAGTAATGCACTTCATCTATTGCTCTACCTAGACAATGTGTTTTAAGGTTATTTAAAATCGTTTCATTGATAAAATTTGAGCAATCTAAACTATATACAAGTTCATCTCTCTGGACTCAGTCCGTTTGGCCAATAAAAAGCATTGTTAGAACAACCCTTGCGTCATAATCGAAGAGACAATCAGAATACGAGACAGTTCAGCGTTTACCAGGGTCTTCTCTCAGGTAGCCGCCATCTTGGATGTGACCGAGAAGACCCTGGGTACGAGGTTGATGAATTACTTAAAGACTTAGTACTTTTGTTGATATGTTGCTAAGTTATAAATAGCGCGCGAATTTATAAGTCTCTTTCCGCCTGAGATCTGTGACTGGGGGAAGTACTTGAGAAATCGCGTTGCCTGCCGGGTAATGAGCATTTCTGCACCGAGTTTACCCAGACTGATTCTTGAAAAACCACAAAATGCTTTTACAATAATCAGTCTTGAAAAACTCACTATGAAATTGTCCTTCAGGAATTCCGGCAAGACCGTGTACAGCATGTGCCGACCTCCTATCATTGTGAGGTCTCTTATCTGGTTCTGGTTTATTAACTAACAAAGCGGCACACCCGCATTACGTTAGTATTTAACAAATAAAGAAGCCTTAGCCATGTTTTATACTATCATAAAACACGATGGGCATTTGAGAACATGAGAGAAATGTTAAAGCACAAGCCGAAGGCGCGTGCTTTCAACATTTCTAGAGTGTTCTCAAATGACCAGAGTGTTTTATGATAGTATAAAACATGGATTTAAGGCTTCTTTATCTGTTTTATAATATAGATTTACGCGCGCGATGAAAGGAAACCGCCAGTTGAAAACTATATAACACGGCTAACCATGTTATATACTCTGATAAAACATGGCTTCTTAGCCAATCAGAGCGCGCGTACTATCGTATCTATATTATAAAACAGAATATTTAATTACCATGTATATAATATCAATACCAATATCAAACTTAACCAAAATATTAAATATTAAATAAATTATACCAACGGCAAATAAATTATTATAAATTAACTAAGTTAAAATACAAATAATAATAAATTAAACACTAATGACCAAGGACTAACTACTCATACCACTCGCCGGTCTGATGCCATGAGGTGATTTTCTTAATGGCCGTTTTAAATTTCTGATTATGAATAATATTTACAATATTATATGGCAAAGAAGTCCAACATTTAATGGTTCAAGGGAAAAAGCTAATCTAGAACATATGAATACCGTCTTTAGTTCTCGGTTGAGGAAGATTTAAACTATCCAATATCTCTTCTTGGAATACTCTGTAAGTTCGGTATAATCTATAGATGACGGGGCCGAGGAATGCAAACGGGAGGGACAATGGTGAAAATACGATTAACATCACAACGATTATGGTAACGAAAATCCCGATCGCAATAGAAATGACGACAAATGAAATAAAATAATATAAACCATCCGAAGATGATCGTGCCGGTACTAACATCGGCAAAGAGGTGCCAGCATGCAACAATGATGATGATGTACTGATAAATTCTTAAGAAGAAAACCATTTTCTCGGGGTAGCGTCTGGTTGTGATTCTTGTCTAATCATATTTTGCTTTTTGAACAACTTTTATTTGAACAAACGTTGTTTAAAAAGCAAAAGTATGAATTAACTCTTTGTAATTAAACTTTGAAGTCAAAGGTAAGGGTGAGATTGCCGTACATTAATGAGGTGTTCTAATTGAATTTGTTGACGTCACAAGAAATTAATCAGTTATCTTTTAATAATTACTACATTTCCCTTTATGGTTAATGAGCTTTACTTGAAACTTTCCCTAGTTCAAAAGCGAAAGCCCGTCATACATTGACGCTGTAGGGTGTGTACGGGTCATTGCTTTACAATTCCAATAAGTTATTATTTTGGTTACGCGCGCTCTCGTACAAACGCGCAAAACAAATCACACATTCATTAGAACCAACGCGGTGTTATCGGTACCATTCACTGGGAAACTAAAAGGGTATATATGTCGTTGGTAACTACCTTAATGATACCTATCATCATCATGGAGATTAAATCCACAGATATATATAACATGTACGATTAACGGACTGGATATGCACGGAATAGGATGATAAGGTATACTGTTGTCGTCGGATTGGTCACTACTTTCATGACTCCTACGCTTATCGTCATGCATGAGTTCGTCAATGATATCTATCATAATCATGGAAATTACATCCACATAAATGTAACGGGTACGACTAGAAGTAATCACAGATTATCAAAGTGCGTTTGACGATTTTTTGTATGAGAACTGATGCTTGGGCTTCCCGTTGTAACACAAATATACAGCCATAATAATAGAATATCATATTTTTTCAGTTCAGTTTATTAAGTACTGGCATAATGTACAGTGGTATGCTAAACAACTAAATAAACAATCATCCAAACAACAAAACAACAAAACATCCAATTGACAAAAAGCTAATGTACATATTAAATGAGTTCCTTGAACTGGTTAATTGAAGTTGCCTGTGCAGTATAACTGGTAGAGCATTTCAAACTGGTATTGTTCTAACATTGAAAGTCATTTATATGCGTTGGCAGAGGCAGAAATGTGTGTATAATTAAGACAGTGTTGGGTTCTACTTGACCTATAGTACGGCTGAACTGGTTCACTGCATCAAAGGCCTTTATGAGATCAAGGAAAACAACTGCATTAATAGCCGCGATCAATATTTAGAGACCAATTATCGGTTGCTTCAAACCGGGCGATAACAGTACAGTGAAGTGAACAAATTCCGATTGACGACATGAATTAAAGTAGTTTATTATCGATGAGATAATTGACTTCAAAATTTACAGAGAGTTAATTCATATTTTCGCTTTTTGAACTGCATGAAGTTCTATGTGTTTGTACTTCAGTCTGCCGAGTCATATCTGGAATACAATGCATGAGTAGTTCCTGTAAAAGCTAGTGTTGATCTAAATCTAAATCCTCTCCAAAAAACAATCGTGAGTCTTCGAGAATTTCCGGAAATTCCGAATATGTAAATCTTAAAAACCGAGTGTTCTGATTGGTCAGTTGATTATCGAGAACCTTTCAAGCGTTCCGATGAAATTGTTTGCTCATTTCGTCATAATCAAGGTGCGCGGTGCCATTCGCGTGAAAGTATGATGTCAGGTATTGTACTAAGTAGCGAGCCAATTGCGTTTCTTGTATTTAAACTGACAATACAGGCACCATTATCTGGGCAAATTAACTTAGGAAAACCTTGATCAAAATTTAAATCAATGCGTGAAAATGGTCGTCAGACTTCTGTATTTCATCTATTTAACAATTAAACTATGAGCTCGAAGTTTCTATTATACGAACTCATGACGATAAGCGTAGGAGTCATGAAAGTAGCGACCAATCCAATGACAGCAGTATACCTTAACATCCAATACCAAATCCAGTCCGTTAATATATTGCATTCGACGAAGGAGAACGCATACTAATCTTGCGCCGAGCTCCCTGTGGTAATGTGTGGGCTACCTGTGTTTTCCCGTTTGTTCCTGTATGTCCTCATGTATATACTGGTGTGAATACCTTTCGGAATGAATTATCTCGGCCGGGGAACTGGTAACTACGCGATGCGGCACTTTACTTACAAATGTAGTTGGACTTCACTGTTTTTAAGGTCGTATCCTATTGGATTTCACTGATAAAGTATCACATTGTTTTAGGGTTAGGATTTGTATTGTTTTAGGGGTAGGCTATTGTTTGGGTAACCAATAACATTTCAGGTTGCAAACGGTGAAGTATGCCCCACTTTACTGCCATGTGCTGAAGCCAAGCTTGACACGACGTTCGGATTTTGGTTTGCTGTCTTATTTACCATTCGAATGCAATGTTTAAAATGTTTACAAGTACGATTCATCAAAGCCTGAGGAAAGTGTGTTCTACTTCTGAAGCATTGACAATGTCTGATGTTCGAGCTTGCACAAAATTGAAAAGTCGAATCAACTCGGCCATAATTTGTGCTGAACTATCCAGCAAAAAGCGAGTGAATTTGCGATCGACAATTCTGTTGGCTCGCGGTAGAGAGTTTTCAAATCTTAAAACAAGCAAGTACAAGTGACTTTACCAATATACTATCATTTAACCCTTTCGCACCCGAACCGGCCGTAACCGGCCAATATCAAGCATGTACCTGGAGAAAATTATTGCATCAAACCTAGACACGCTGGAAATACGATGTTGCGATATTATTTCAAGGGATGAATGACTTCAAAGCCACAGCTATAACTGGGATCGCTTGACTCTCCCACTTTGGAGAAAAACTCATTTGTTTTGGAGATCGTTTTTCGTTTCTCCGATTTTCACCAATTTTGAGGAGCTGAAAATCGGCCTCCAAACTCCTTCCCATTCGCCCTTGAAATCAAAAGCAAACACAAAATCAGCACTCAGTCGTTACAGTACGTTCTTTAATCTTTCGAACCACCAGGTTTGTTTGCACAACACACACATTGCGACTGTGAAGCATGCTATTCTTAATGCTGCACTTCTCTCCACCATGTTTTCCTGCTCCCACCTCCAATTGCATGCTGGGTAATCAACAAAACATTTACAAGGGGACACCCCCTCTGGGACTCCTGTAGTCTTTTACCCCTACAACCAAGAGCGGTGATTTGGACTCAAGACGTTGCTTTAAAGTGACAAAAACACATCCTAATAGGTTGAGCAGGGGGAAAAGACAACCAACTGCAGAATTTCAAGGGTTTCAGTGAAGAATTATTTCATGTGTCTCAAAGCAGAAACACAACAAAAAAATCCTGTGAAACCCATCACAAGGCCTACTAAAAGCAAACCAAGTACTTTAAAGCCATCATCAGACTCTAGCTCTCTTACAGTGGCTTATTTGTCCAAAATTAGAGCACATTTCATTGGAAAACCTACAGAAGAAACCATACTCACCGCCGCCGAGTCCGTAGAATTCTGCCGAATGGCATCATGGGGAAAGTTTGAGCCCTTGTTTAAAAAGTCAGCAGTATTTAACTAGCTCGGGCTAGCCAAACTGGAACTGAGGGGGGAGGGTTGAGTTAGCACTCTGCATTTCACCAATTGAGTCAAATGCGTCTGGGTTCCAAAGGGTTAAGAGAATAGAGGATTTCTACGTGTTATTTTGACCGTGTTAGGTTCGCAAGTGATTGTGATCAAATGTACAGCCGCCATCGTTTTCGGTACGGTGGATTGCATACAGCACGTTCTCTGTATTTATTTGGACAGTCGGCCAATATTTGGAAACAACCTACTGTATTTTCATAAAAGCTGCCTTCTCAAAAAGACAATCTTAGCTACTTTCATCCCAACAGTCAACAGAAGTATGCCAGTTGCCGGGATTCTACTGAGAACCATGACCGTGCAAGAACAGTGTAACTGACTACTGATTACATTCTAAATTCTCTTTTATGTTCTTTGTTTTCTAAAGGAGAAATCAGAACTTGATTACAAGTCACTTGTGCTGTTCTTACTGCTGATTACATTCTAAATTCTCCTTTATGTTCTTCGTTTTCTAAGGGAGAATTTGGAAGTTGATCACAAGTCACTTATGCTGTTCTTACTACTGATCACATTCTAATTTCTCCTTTATTTTCTAATGGAGAATTTGGAACTTGATCAAAAGTCACTCATGCTGTTCTTACTACTGATCACATTCTATGAAATTCTCTTTTGTTTTTTGTTTTCTAATGGAGAATTTAGAACTTGAACCATAGTCACTTATGCTGTTCTTATTACTGATCACATTCTATGAAATTCTCTTTTGTTTTTTGTTTTCTAATGGAGAATTTAGAACTTGATCAAAAGTCACTTACGATGTTCTTACTACTGATGACATTCTATATTCTCCTTTATGTTTTTTTGTTTTCTAAAGGAGAATTTAGAACTTGATCAAAAGTCATGAACCACTTCAATTAGTTGAGTGGTAGAACACAGGTGTTAGGTGTGGGAGAGTTTAGATATGATCTTGGCAGCAAGATAGACCAACAGTATTTACGGAGTCATTGGCAGTAAACATCAATACCCTTTCTTGAAGTGAAAAAGTTTTGTAGATGTAACTCATTAACTAGTTATTACGGAAGCCGATAGGGGTCACACGTTGGCGCTTCCACTCAGGCGCTTCCACTCAGGCGCTTCCACTCGGACGCTCCCACTCAGGCGCTTCCACTCAGGCGCACCGACTTTGGCGCCGAGGGGGGAGGACTGTGAGAAATATTCGACACATAACAGAACGTACATACAGACTCTGAGTTAAAACCACTGAAAACAGTTTTGAGGGGAGGGGTGGGCTGGGAGCTTCAAATTGCGCTTCCACTTTGGCGCTTCCACTCAGGCGCTTCCACTCAGGCGCTTCCATTCAGGCGCTTCCACTCAGGCGCTTCCACTCAGGCGCTTCCACTCAGGCGCTTCCACTCTGGCGCTTCCACTCTGGCGCTTCCACTCTGGCGCTTCCACTCTGGCGCTTCCACTCTGGCGCTTCCACTCTGGCGCTTCCACTCTGGCGCTTCCACTCTGGCGCTTCCACTTTCGCGCAGTGCAGTCGAGAGAGCTTGGAAACTAGTTTGTCGACAACATGGCGTCCTTGAGTTTGACTGGCCAGATGATAACTTATTTAACTATAAGTTGCTTTCTACTTTGTGATTGTTCTCCTCCTGCCCTTCTAGATGCGAACAAGTCCGGTAAGTAATGCTTTTAAGCTGCTTTGTTTGTCGTTCACGTGAAAGTTATGAGTTAAATCTTTGAAGAACTTATTTTGCAAAGGCAGATCGTGTTTTTCTTGATTGACGAATGACGTCCACCAAAACACGACTCTTCTGTTGAGAATTGGAAGTGTAAGATCCAAGACTATCAGGATATCATGCATATGTATATATTATGAGTGAATAAACGTATATCTGTTATGCCAAAGGAACTGAGTAAGTTAGAGATACGAAAGAGAACGCTATGACATACTATGTGAAAATGTGCCGGGTTCGCCGGTGAGGACTCGAATCTCGATCTCTCACATCAATGCTCACATCCAAGGCGGACGTGATAATTACTATATATACCATCGGACATCCAAACACAAATAACCAATTTTTGTCTAAGACGTAACTGGCACGGATTCTGAAGTCTGAAGATAGATCGTATGATTTGATTTGGGGAGCCGAGGTGGCGCAGTGATTAAGCGCTTCGCCTCTCACCTCTGTACATGTGGCGGCCCAGGTTTGATTCCCGGATGCGGCGCCATATATGAGTTGAGTTTGTTGGTAATCTCGCCCTTACTCTGAGGGTTTTTCCCCGGTTTTTCCGGTTTTTCTCCCTCCGCAAAAAAAAGAACACGCTAAATTCCATTTCGATCTGAGGTTTAGCCGGGACCTGTCTTTGATCAGCCCCCATGGTTGTTTCAGTGTTGATTCAGGTCTCGTTAGAAATTCAGAGGTTTTTGGTTGGCCTTGCATGTCTCATTAAGTCAGAGGAGATCTTTTCCTTATTAATATTACTACTCTTACGGGACTTTTATTCCATACAAATTATTGTGCTAGGAGGAACAGTTGCATTTAACCTCTCTTAACTTCCCTGTTTTCGTTACCAGTCGTGCTCTCAGTACGTACTCAGAGAATGTTTAAAATGCCAATGCATAACCGCTTTCACCGCTAATCTTTGCGCGCGCATGGAAATCAATTAACCTCTCCCCGTGACGTGTTGCTATATAAATTGTAAAGATACTTTCACTTCCTAGTCCTTGAGGCGAGTGCTGGTACGCCACTCAAATTCCTTTGTTTGCTCGACTTCATCCAGTCAAGCTTTACCCCTTGGTGTCAAGACTCGAAGAAATAGGTCTGCTCCAGTCTCGGCTTCAAACCCAAGAGTTTCAAACTGTAGAATCAAAGCAAAATCTTGGCGTTTGCAAGAAGTCAAAGTTTAAAGATGGTTTTTAAACTGGTGCTGTGTTTTCTTGTGGGTCTGTGCTTGGTGAATGAGAGTGTTGGATGGTGGGGCTCTGGCTCAAGTTCGCGGTCCAGTTCCCGCTCAAGCTCGACAAGGTACTATAGCTGTTTTCAGTCCAACGCTATGAAGTGTCATTCTATAGCTAATCAATGAAATTCTGCAAGACAGAACTCACATATGTCGTGGCGTTTACCACGCTAACACGATCAGTTCAATATTATTGAGTCTCGTTGAGTTTTGTCGATCGTAAACAATATCATGCCGAGAAATAGATTATTCACATTGTAACCCGATGAATAACTTAGATTACAACTTGTTAAGTGGAGTACTTTACAGTGACATATCTAATTACCTTCCCTAATATTTCAAATAACTAGTAGTCTTTAGCTGACTATTTAAGCTCGAATGAATCAAGTTTACACCCGTGTCACAAATAACCCCTACTAAATATATCCGCTCTTTGTTAACTGGCACTGATTGGAGTTTTACTCATAAATACATGTTTACCATGAATTATTAATAAATAACTTAACACCTATCTACAATCAATGTTTCCCTATGAAAAATATAATCCGGCTTAAAGACCATAGTTAGCAGGCAACTCGCAAAATAACGTTTCAGACCATAACTCCGAAACTAAGCAACCAATCAACACGAAACGTGTACACAAACACAAGTGGCACACAACAAACAATATCACGTGACCAAAACAAATGATGTCATAGGTCACGTGACACATGAGCAAATAAGCTATATTACAAGGAATATAACCAATACAGACTCCATTAATGGTAGACGCATTAATGACTCGACACCAAACTCATATGCTAATTAGATGTGATGACGTCATAGATAACGTGAGAGTAAAGAATATTCGTAATAATAGTACAAGAATCATTAATACAGACCTGAAATTATCAAATATTGATAATGTGATGACGTCATATACCACGTGACTACGTGAACTAACCACACCCATAATATCAGAAATCGCGGCTTTCTAGATGGACTAGCCACACAATCGGACTTTTTAGATGGACTAGCCACACCCATAATATGAGAAATCGCGTTTTGTAGATGGGCTAGGCGTACTCATAATATGGGAAACCAAGCTTTGTAGATGGACCATCCACGCCCCTAATATGGGAAATAGGGCTTTGTAGATCGACTAGCCACAGCCATAATATGGGAAATCGCGCTTTGTAGATGGACTAGCCACACCCATAATATGGAAGATGGACTATCCACACCCATAATATGGGAAATCGCGCTTTGTAGATGGACTAGGCCTACTCAAAAGATGAGAAATCGGGCTTTGTAGATGGACTAAACGTACTCATAATATGGGAAATCGCGCTTTGTAGATCGACTAGCCACAGCCATAATATGGGAAATCGCGCTCTGTAGATGGACTAGCCACACTCATAATATGAGAAATCGGGCTAGTGGTAGTCGTAAGAAATGTAATCGTTACCGCGGCATTGTTTCAATAAATATGGCCGTCGGTGACAAAAGCCCATCCAACTTGTACAATTGAAACTTTTAATTCCATTTGATTTATTCACTCATCGGGTAGAAACCCATTGTATTAGGCAACATTTACTCGCGTCCGTGAGATATGAATAATTATGATACGCCTGATTAGATATTCAGCAAAGCGCTTGTGATTGGCTGCTAGGGAATCCTTCTGGGAATACTCATTTCCATACTTGCTCTTGGGCCTGTCAATCACTGTCATCTATCTCGTCATGGGACTAACTGAAATCCCAAAGCTCTTCAAGAAATTTCAATAGACCTTGGGTAAATAGCTTAACTCGGTAACAGTAAAAGATCACCGCAAAATCAATTTGCTGTGGCTACTACCTATTTCATTTGCGTTCGAGGTTTGACTCATGTCAAAATTAAAATGGAGTATAATGTCTGCATTTAGAGCTTATTCGAAAAGCCTAAGTCAAATTCAGCAAGCTTCGCACGAGCTATCCAAGCGAAAGATTTCAAACTCCATACAAGCTATAAAAGTTGTTTAAACTCTTGACCAAAGCGCTTTATTAAACACGAAACCGAGTCATGATCACTCACTTTGAGAGCGCACCATAAAAATGTGTGGAAACAGTTCTGTAATTTTGTAGCTTTAAAATCAAAATACGAGTTGGTTCAGATCACAGCACTTTACTAAACATAAAATAACGATCATGCTCAGAAGTTCGCATTACTGACCTAAAGGTATAGAAACAGATTCTGTAATTTTGTAGCTTTAAAATAAGATATCATTGAAGCTTATCTGACCACTAGAAGTCTATATATCAGTAAAAGAATCGCAACTTGAGTTAAATAAAGCCGAAAAATATTTTTAGGATCACTTCGCTTCTAGGCCACACATAACCGTGGGGTCTCGTTTTAAAGCTTAAAACATAAACAATCCGTCTGTTTAATCGCTTATGATGCGCTCTTGATTTCTCATATTATGGATGTGGATAGTCCATCTACAAAGCGCGATTTCCCATATTATGAGTATGCCTAGTCGATCTACAAAGCCCGATTTCTCATATTATGAGTGTGCCTAGTCCATCTAGAAAGCCGCGATTTCTGATATTATGGGTGTGGTTAGTTCACGTAGTCACGTGGTATATGACGTCATCACATTTGATTAGCATATGAGTTTGGTGTCGAGTCATTAATGCGTCTACCATTGAGTCTGTATTGGTTATATTCCTTGTAATATAGCTTATTTTCTCATATGTCACGTGACCTATGACGTCATTTGTTGTGGTCACGTGATATTGTTTGTTGTGTGCCACTTGTGTTTGTGTACAAGTGTCGTGTTTATTGGTTGCTTAGTTTTGGAGTTATGGTATGAAACGTTATTTTACGAGTTGCCTGCTGAGTAGCCTGCTAACTTCACTATGGTGGCTTAAAGATCGAAACAAATCCAAGCCATGGTTCACCTTTGGTTTTATCAAATCCTGTATAAGACTGAACGAACTCTCTTTTTAAGCAATCTTCACGGCTCAGCCCAACTCCAGCCAATAAAGCGAAACGTAGGAAGCATCATAACAAATACAATTTTTTGGTAAAACAGCTAGGAAAATATATTCATGGCAATTTAAGTTAATTTCAATTAACTCATCCTTAAAAAGAGTTGTGATGTAAAGTGTATGCTGTAGTGCTATGTGTGCACGCCCTACGAGGGAAAGAGAAACAATCTCTGACCCAAGTGGGACTCGAACCCAACGACCTCCAGGTTGCATGTCTGGCGCTCTACCAACTGAACTATCAAGTCAGATGAGAGCAATCGTGGGTATTGGTGCGTTCTATGGGGTCACGGCGATTATATAGGTATATGTAGTTATGATATGAAATCATGTTTGCCGCGTAGCACTAGTAGGTGTAAAGAGTTGGTCAGTCATAAATCAGTCACTGATTTCTATTAAAAAAAACCTGAATGGACGAAGTACCCAGGTTTGGAAATACTGTAAAACTCTTTAAAACATTGATGTAAAATTCGCTGGCAAATACCTTGATTAATTAATTTGTAAGTTTTGGAATTGACTGATACATTAGACGCTCAGATCTAACCAAATGAAACCTTCCCCTCCCCTCTTCCAATCAATCTATATCAATCTATCCATCAGACGCTTTGCATCTTTATACCTAACGAAAACTTCCCTCCCCTCCCCCAGGAAGCAATCTCGACGTCCCCATGACGTGAAGAGCAAGTCCGGTCTTACAACTATCTACAACAGTGAAGTGGTGCGAGCACAGCGCGTGGAGAGACCCATGTCGGGGAATCTTGGAAAAGCTGGCTTCAAACACTCTGGAGTGGTGGTTACGACTAGAAACGGTTAGCTTTTACTAGATAGATAGATAAGATTGCTTTATTTACCCTCGGTCTTGACTGAGGCCGATTAAACCTCTAACAAAATACATGCTACTGAGCCGAGAACAAAATAAGGGACTGTGCAATAATTATCAAGTGGGGGGTGGGGGGGGGGGGGGGGGGGGGGAATGGAAAATGGGTCACATATGGTTAAAATTAGGCTACATCCCCCCCTTGATAAAAAAGCAATTCTCACCCACCCCCTACCTGACATACATAAGGTCTAACCCCACCCCAATTCGCACGTCTTTCTCCATTTATTATAATACATCTAAGAAAACTTATGGGATGAATGTTGCCTCTGCATGTTCATGGCTCTGAATCGCTTGATTCCGGTTTCGCTTCACTTATGCGTGAACGAGCGGGAGTAGCTATAGAGCCTCAACTTCCTTTTCATCTTTCCAAGAAATCTCCAGAAGTACAGTCCTTTCTCTCGTCCGGCCTTTTCTGTGTCTTCTTTACAGCAAGGAACACAAGGTGCTCGGCACAACTCTTGCTCGTGATCTCGTCAACATTATACTTCGAACATACCACTCGCATTTCCTTGTGATCGGAAGAAGCCAATTTTCCATCGACGAATAGTTTCTTCACTTGAACACTTGGGGGAAGCTTGTCAATTTCACCAGAAGTAGACATCATTCGATCAAAGGGCAATACTTCCCTGGCGCAGTGTCATCGAGGGCTGGCACTGGAGACTACTCTACAGGAACTCCCATGGCCCACCCTTCCTTAGTGCATGCACCGCAGGAAAATAGTGAGCTCTGAATTTCTAACGAGACCTGAAACAACCATGGGGGATGATCAATTAAGCCAGGTCTCGGCTAATCCACAGATCGAATTGGAATTTAGCGTGTTGGTTTTTGCGGAGGGAGGAAACCCGGAGAACCCGGAGAAAAACCCTAGGAGCAAGGGCGAGATACCAACAAACTCAACTCACATATGGCGCCCCGTCCGGGAATCGAACCTGGGCCACAGAGGTGGGAGGCGAAGCGCTTAACTCTGCGCCACCCAGGCTCCCCTATACTGAGTACTGTCCCTGGTGTACATGGCCTTCCTTCAACTTACAAAGCATTGCCGCGCACTTGGGCCGCTTTTGCGGAGAAGCTTTCTTTCACTATATCAAATATTTCGGTAAGAAGTACAAGATCTGCTTATTTTGGGAATAACTAGTGACAAAGACAAGGCTCATCATGAATTCAATGTGAAATTTCGCCAGCCATTCTCCAAGTATTTCTCACCTTCCACGATTGGCAATGTTGTTCAATTTCGTTTAATGACATGTCGTCCATTTATTCTGGAGTGATGCCAAAAAATGGGTCATTCGGGTGGCTCGAACTGGTTTTCCTGTTGTCAGAGCTTCACCAATCCCCCCCCCCTTGGATTGAGTAATTTTACATCCAACCCACCCTCTTGTGCTCTGATTTTATATTTATGACCCCTCCCCCTCCGGTTTTCCAATCGCCCTCCTGATAATTCTTGAACAGTCCCTAAATAAATGAATATTTAAATACATATGTAAATACATAGATAACCATAATGATAATAACAATTACAGTTAATAGACAAAGAAATAAAATGCAAATACATTCCTTTCCTAAATTGAAGAGCGATTAGCATCAACTAATGAATCATATACCAGTCATATACTAATTAACATCGTAGGGATGAGACATACCTTTCCCGATCTAGATAACATACTAATTAACATTAAATAATTAATTAAGATTACTAATTATAACCATGCGTTTTAACTCCTAATTAATTACCGGGTTCGATACTTTTTTTATGTACATGTATATGGCTGCCTGATATTTCTAGCCCTTATGGTTATTTCCGGCAGCCAGTACCCTAATTATGTCAAATATTGTAATTTTTAAATATGTATTTTCTTTTTCATAGGGTACAAATAAAGCTTGTTGTTGTTGTATATATATTTCCAGGAGCCCATTACCAGGAGCGTTCCTCTGTTATGGGTTGGGTCCCCAGCACAGGAGTAGATGAGGCTATGTTTAGATTCGAAATTCCCGCGAAAAGAGGTTGCCGCCATGTTGGTGCCCTAAACAATAGATCCCTCGTTAGCTTCTTTTGTTGGGGCACCAACATTTGAATCTCTGGGGATTGAGTGAAAACCAGCAATTCGAATTCCAGCGTTGAAAGTGAGAAGAATGATAATGAGAAGTGACGTTAGCTATCTGATTGGCTAAGAATAGCCTACCTTTGTTCTTTTTCGCGCGAAACGCAATGCTAAAAATAGCCTCATCTACCTCTGTGCTGGGGTACAGACACAGTGGGGAAGATGGACGCTCCTGGTAATGGGCTCCTGATATTTCGGATTTTTATATAAATTTATATATTATAAATTTTCATTATACATTACTTATTTTCAGGAGCGTCCATCTGCCATACTATGTCTATCAAGCAGCGTTTTTACAGACCGGGTTATTTTTAGAATGTGTTTCCCGCGAGTTTGGTTCCGCTAGCCAATCAGATAAATTTGCGTAATTTTAATTCATAGGATTAATGATATTGCAGCCATGTTGGTTGACCAAACAAGAGAAGCAAACGAGGCATCTTTTGTTGACAACATTCTACGTTGGAAGCGAACAACGAAACTGTGAAATCTAAAAATAACCCGGTCTGTAAAAACGCTGCATCACGAACATATGACAGATGGACGCTCCGGGTAACGGCTCTTGTTATTTCGTAATAATTACAAGTATGTATTTATCGTATGATCTTATATCGTAACTTCTGCTTTTAGATCTTCACTTAAGCTTTTTCAATTCTTGTAATTGATGAAGTATATAATTTTAATAAACCATTTATTATTATTATAAACCATTTAGCAAGGGTATATCATTCTATATTAAACTCTGAGTTATAAGGCAGACTAATCTGAGACTATTGCAGAGTCAGGGACCACTATTAAAAAAAAAGAGGACACCGAACGCACTTCCCTCTTGTTCTCCAGATGTGGAACAATCTCAAATCATCTGGAAGGGAGTTCCATGCCTGAGATGCAGTGTCACAGTAGATTTTAAACCAAACCATGTTGATCTTACTTTAGGGAGAAGTAACTTGTTTGTTCCTCTGATGTTCTTCTGGTATTCACCGCATATCAAACAACGAGTGTCGATTTAGAGGTCTGGGACCTAGAAACCGCCGTTTTGAATGCCCTGCATGGCAGTTCTTCCAAAAATGTAATATGTAATTTTCATAATATGGAAGAGGCCGCGGGAAATTCAAAACGACAGTTTTGCTTGCTATTTTATTGATAGTCCAAGTTCGTTTGAAGCTGCTATGTTCAAAATTGACCATATTGCAAAACAAATTTTCCGTTGCCAAACGAATCTACATTACTCAGTTTAAGTTGACCGAAGCCCGCGTGACCTTGTCACCGGTTGTCCCTTTTTACGTCATCCAATAGACCAAACACTCGGGATCGGCCGAGTATAGTTCTTCGCCTATTTGCTTGAACTTAAAGTGCCTATTAAACGATTTTTTTTGTCATTAAAATTAAAGTCCTTTCGAATTGAGGAAGAATGGCGTTGTCTGTTTGTCAATATCTCATCTAGTTTCAGAGATATTTAGGTTTTTTTGAATATGCGAATTAGATGGTATTTGACATCATAAGGTTGACAGCCTTGGATCGGAGACAAATCACAAAATGAAGAATATCTCTGCAAATAGTGGGTAAAAACAACTGGAACTTTGCACATGTCCACTTAGGAAAATACACGTTATTATGTAAATTATGATGTTGCCATGGAAACACTGTCGGGCCCAAGTCATTTCACCTTCAACATAAATTTGTAGTTTTTGTATCTGTTGCACGAAATAATTTGCTTTGAGCCACTCATACAATGTCTATATTCTTCCAAATCTTCTGATACCGCTACAGTGTTTGGGACAGGAGAAATTAGGAAGTTCATTTTCCTCATGGAAGGAGCCTGGAGCAAGAGTGTTTCCGTGGTAACATCATGATTTGCATAATGACGTATATACAGATATTGTAAGTAAACAAGTATATAATGATATAGCTATAAATCCAAAAGAAACTTTTTGTATTTTTGTTTGAAAGCATGGTATGGAAGGTCTTTAAATTCTGTTGGTATAGATTCCCAGAGTTTGGGTGCGGAGGACCGAAATGTATGAATCCCATAATTTGTTCTCACCTTGGGTTTGTAGAACAAAATTTGGCCAGCATATCTGGTGTTGTAGGAATGAATTTCGGATATTGGTGTAAGGATATCAGAGAATATGACTGGAATACTATTTTTATTATTTTGTATTTTATGTGTAAAAGAATTTCAAGAAGGCTATAATAGGGGCTAGCGTTTTCCCTACTATGAGCAAAGAATATATTTCGTATACATTTATTTTGTTTGGTATAGACTTTGGTTAATCTTGTTTTATTGGTAGAACCCCAACTCAATAGACCATCGTTCAAATATGGATATATAAGGGTATAATATAATTGTTTTAGCATGATGATTATAGGCTCCCCCAAAATGACCTAAAAATCTTTCCGGATATTCTTATATCTAACTATCTCATATCTTTAAAAAAAAAAAGGTTTTAGCCTGATAAAAAGCAAAGAAAAACAATTTGAGAGTTTTTTGCGCTAAACTTAGTAAGAACACAACACCGAGTGACGAGAATTGACACTAGTACATTGGTCGATTGGTTCAGAGTGTATGCTTTATGCCCAATGGGGAAATTAAACCTTCACAAACAACTGTAACGTGGATATGCTAACAACCGGCTATTATGCTTCAATTTCTATGACTTCGAATTCCTCTGCAGAGAAAATCGCTTAATGCATTGTTCATACATGTTCATACCTAAGTCTTTAATGTTCAACAAAACACCATCCATAAAAAAACATGTCAGACATCCTGTGAGTTAGTCTGTCTAACATTGAGACAACCTCTCTTTTCCTCTCCCCTCTCAGGGCCGGGCAGCGACAGCAACAGCCTCAGACTCAGTCTCGGCATTCGATACTGACCATGCACCACAGGAATCGTGGGAAGCATTATTCAAGAGAAATCAAATATGTCCAAAAAAAACCTCTTGAATCCACCAAAATGCTCTAAATGTGACCCCCAAACACATTTTTTTCATACAAAGCTCATAATTTTCTAAAATCTCCAGATTTTCTAAAAATATTTCAATGGTCTAAAAACGAAAAAAAAACACCGGATTTTTGTAGCTACCCCAAGAACCATAGTTCAAAGTTCTAGTTGTTTCAACCAACTATTTGCATATATATTCCTCGTTCTTAATTTTAATGACGAAAATTTGATTTGATAGGTAAATTGAAATTATTCTTCCAGGTATGGTGTGATTTCCCGTGAAAACTGAAAGAAAACAAAATGCAATCACCCTTGTTTCTAATTCTACGTACGTCTGTGACTGAAACGTTTCGTCAAAAACAACAAAACTACTTGAAAGCTCAGCCTAAGACAGTTTAACCGGTTTAAGTTTCTTATTTTGTAATTCACGGTGAGTTTACCGTGTTAGACAATTATTTACTAGAACGGAGTAAGCCCACGGAATATTTATCAAATCTGTATTTAAACAATCTCATCCCCAGAGCCTCCGTTCTTATCGGCCAACGCCGGAAGAGAACGTTTTGCCACGGTCGCCAGCGTACTCGCAGAAGCTAAATTATTGTTTACAAATAGGAGGTTCTGTTGCCCCATCCTCATATCTGTTACGGTATACAAGAGCATTCTTTCGCCTCCCTTAAATTGTCTAACTAAACAATCTAAACCATAAACAATAAGTCTGTGGAGAAAGAGCGTAATAAATCCTGCCATAAATACTGATCGTTTCAAAAACACATTTGTAAATATGCTTATTTTTAATCATGAACTAAGAATTTAAGATTTTTTTATAGTAGATATTTCTAACTCTCTCTAAAGTAGTTATTTTTAATGTACATATAAGGCCTTTAAAATCTATTGTACAATTGTAATGTATATTATTATTATATTATTAAATTCCACCACAGGCAATAAATACCTAGTGCACAAAGGCAAGGGCTATGGGTCGTCTAGGCAGACAGTAGTCACCAATGCTCGCCACATGAGCAAGAAATGGAGAGTGACACACTCCAAGTCCGTACAGGGAGCAAGAGTTGGGGATTACGTCAAGAAAGGAGGCAAGGACTACAACGTGGCAACGGACAACTGTCACGATGCATCTGACAGAATGATTAAGATCGACGGACGGAAATAAACCATAGATCTACAGCTACTGTACTGTTAAGTCTAACAGATCTTTCACGGAGAGGATCAGGAAAAGTAATTTTATTGTAGAGAATGTAATGGTATACCGTATTAACTTGATTATTAAGCGTTCATTGTAAGACGGAAGAGCAGTGTCAGTACGTTGATGCTATGGACGATTTGTTGAGTAGCCCGGAAAATACAATATAGTCAGAAGTTATTATAATAATAATATTATCAAAGGGTTTTGATTATAAACTGAACTAAAAAAAGGAATGTATCAATAGGTAATTTGCATTATGGAGTCATTTGACTACAGCTACAATAATCTTTTTAAATTCGAGGAATTGGAAACATGAAGAAGCCAAAGTTTGGTTACAGCTTGATCGCGTTACAAGAGTTGTAAGGGTTGATTTTCTTTTCAATGAATTTGAAATAAATGGAGAAATAAAGAAAAGTTTTGTAATCGCTGTGACTGCCAGTAATTGGGTCTCCCCTTGCCTCAAGACCTACCAAAACTACTACCCATCAGATGGATTGCGTAATCATAACGGAACAGTTGTCTTAACTACCTCAGTTGAATGTTCGCCTTGTATTCCAGCTTCAAGGTCATAGAGCGGTTTTCAGTTGAGTGTAGTGAAACCAAACGCAAATTACCCACAGCCAGCTAATCATAGGAGCGAGTAATCACAAGTAACTCATAAATGGCTTCCCTGTGAGCCAATGACAAACCAAAGCAAAACCAAAACCAATTTGCGTTTGGTTTTACTTTGGATTCTGATTGGTCGGTTTACTTTCTCAGGCAATAGCAGAGCTTAGTAAACGCAAAACCAAAACATTTCCGACACTCAACTGGCGGGCCAACATCTACCTGTTCGCCAAATAAACAAAGGATTTGTACAACTGCGCATGATCCTAAAACTGGGTTATTATAATAAAATCACTTTCTTGTATCTCTCTGCGAACCCAACATATCCTCGGGAGGGGGGGGGGGGGGGGTACAGGGTACATGGTACATGGATGCTCGTCGTACCTTTTAGGGGTCAAAATCAGGAGTTTGATACCACTTAGGGTATCCACCATCAAACACAGACATTTCTATGTAAAGCGGTACCTTTTAGGGGTCGGGTGTCAATTGAACAAAAAAGCTGTTATCGATTTATCTTTTTATTATCTTTTAGGGGTCAAAATAAGCTTGACCACGCCCATTTTCGTACCTCTTAGGGGTCAAATGGAAAATGTCCGACGAGCATCCCTACCCCTTTTATTGGGAGTCACCATGTTGAACTGTCAATCTTTATTATTTCATGCCTCATAAAACAAAAGAAAAAAAACATGTTCCTCCCGGAATAATTAATGGTGAGAAGTGAGAAGGACAGGGTTTCCAGTACTAGCAATTCGGTTCCATTTAACCAAAACAAGCGTACATACATTATTGGGTGCGTTTGAGTGTGAAATATACCCTTACCCTATAAAGGGAAAAGGTACAGAGATATACTACTGCAGTTGTCAACTCGCCCCTCTCCAATGATCCATTGTTATACCAAATGCCCCACCCACGGGAGAAGAGATAAAGCCAAATCCGTCCTCCCCGGATGCTAAAACATTGACAAGGGTATTAATGCTGACTTATTTCGCACAGGCTAATGCCAAGACTTGTCAACATGCAATTTGTTCGATTATAATACGTGCAGCTCATCCCTTCCCGGTTTTGTTCTTGATGTAATATCGAGCGAAAGAAGGACGAAAGAGAAAACAAATTGCTGCTCGCTAGCGAACAATGACTAATGTTACACTAATATCCAGCAATATTACAAGCATAATTAAATCGCCCCAAAATGGTTTACAATCTTTCCTTCGATTCATTTTTCAATGAAAAAAATCCAGTGTTTGGATTTCCATGGCACTCTTTATTTCCAAACTATTGAAAAATACAATAATGTTGGTAATGCAAATTTACAGCATTTCACGATGGTTTTTCAATACCATGGACTGAACTGGTTATTTATAAAGAAAAGAATCGAGGAAAAATAGATGTTACCTTTTTCATTTTAAACTTTAACAAAATGTATTTTTAAGTAATTTCATTTTACGATTAAAACGATTAAAACGCAAATTGGCCGTATTTGTTGCACACGTCATATTTTTACGAATCGAAATTTCCAAGAATTGACATTTTAATGTGTTCCAGTTTCGATAAATTCAGACTTGTGACCTACACGAATAAAATTTGCATTCAGGCACTTTCACTTTTAATCTACAGCTGAAATTATTTGCGTTTGCTCGACTCCACCACGGTCAGCTTTAAGCTTTGTTCGTATCAAAGCGAAGCATTTAAAGTTGGAATCAAATCAAAATCTTGCTGAAGTTTACTGAAAATGTCTGGTTCCCAATCTAGTTCAAGGTAAGCCCAGGCGAGTATTATAATTAGAGCATTATGAATCACGTTCTCAGCGAATCTTTTCAACTATATATTGTGTTGTGCCTGCCTTAATGATACACGACTAAAGTGTACAGAACACACGGTAAAATAGGTCAAGTGCGTTTTAAATTCTAGCTTTTCGAGAACATTATGCCGGTCCTTTTAATTTAGTCAATTCAGAGCATGAAGAAAGCGATTATTGATGCGATGGTTCATTCACTGTACGTACATTCAATGTAATAAGATGATCAGGAGTTTCGATGCGAGTTACAGACGTTTAATAATATATTATAGAGCTTGCAGTTTTAAAATACTTTCGCAATTTACCGACTTTATCGAGAGTCTATTAAATTCAGTAAAATTAAGCCTTGGCTAGTTTTTTCCCCTCGTAAATAAGAGGGGAATTTAGGCGCACGTACACGAGCAGTGAGACAATTCCAGGAAATTATTGGAAATTTTATCGAAAATTAACATGTCTAAATAATGATTCAAAGCAGAAGAGTATAATTTCCTGTCGACGGACAGATTGTTAGCCGGAGCGGAAAAGAGTCGGCTGTCTTCCCAGGCTAACAGATTGTTCTTTAAAAATATAGTATATATATAAGTAGCACCTGATCATAGTTCATATCTTGTATTTTTTCAGTTTTATTTCGGAAAACAGCGGAATGTTTTTGGAAATTTAAGGGCAGTATTGAGAGCAACCTCGATCCCAGGATTTTCCGCTTCTAACTGTTTGTTTTTGGCGCACAATATTCGTGCTTTTGTAAAATATCCCGGTCTGAGATATTTTACGAAAAGTTGCAAATTGATGATGTAATTAGCTCAAACATATCAGGCTCATTAATATTGAGATTCACATAACCATAACTTTTGCCCAGTTTTGCACAGTAACAAAACTAAGGAACCACCCAGTTTAGAGAAATAAACACTTATACGTAAGTTCGAGTGAAACAATTCGTGGCAATCCTTTTGTTTCGATATCAACCTTTTAGATCATTGTCATGTTATTTTCAGCGAGGTTCATATGAACCGACGAACATCGCGCACAAGAGGGTTGTTTAGAATCGAAGAAGATATGAAAAAATGACTAAAACTGTGTTTAGACGTAGGCTTCAAGGACTATTGCGTATCATTTCAATCAAACATTGGGGGGGGGGGGGGGGGGGGCAGAATACGGACTTTAAATTTCGTAGGCAATGACCTTTTGCAAGAATGCAGTCACGTGGTTGTACTGGGTCGCCATAAAATATTAATTCATATATCTAAAGCCACTTGTACAAGATCGGTGGTGTTATTAGCAAAACCTGTTTGAAAATGCTATTTTCCACCTCCAATCGCTTGTCGATCTTTCTAAAATAGCGTTTTTAATGATAGCTTGCCAACCAGCATCTATGGCAACGCCTTTCCCATGGGGAGCACGACCTCAATTCGTTCGTTAGACGTGATTTTCCTGCAAAAGGCCTCCATGCATGCGCAACACCATGACATAGTCCCTTTAAAGGTAATATCTGACTTACTACAAATAAAACTCTTCCACCCAGTAAGCAATCTCGTCCTCATGACGTAAAGACTAAGTCCGGTTTGACGAGTATCTACAACAGTAAAGTGGTGAGCGCACAGCGTGTAGAGAGACCCTTGACGGGGGCTCTTGGAAAAGTTGGCATCAAACACTCGGGCGTCAAGGTAACAACAGACAGTGGTAAGCATGACTGGCTTTTATACAGCTATTTCAGATAACGTTGTCTGTTGCACAGCGTATGTTGCATTGTGCATTTCATGACCGAAACGTATAATAGTAGGAGTGTTTAGTGATCTAGGTGTGATGTGTCAGGTCTTATAAACCCTGGGCAAACGAGGAAGCCTTGTTGAAGAAGAAACAGTTTGTGAATCTTAATGTTGCTTCAGTGAGCAAACGGGAAATAATTGAAATATTTTGCTTCATATGTTTCACGCGCGGGTAAACGAGGAAACAATTTGGAAAACACTGAATGAAATTTACAAGTGGTTCCTCAAAAAGGTTACTTCATTTGACCTCACCTTTAAGATTTGACCTGACCTTTAAGATTGTACGATCCAACTTGCTTGATTCAACGTTGTTCGATAGTTTGTTATCCCATGTTGGACCAACATTGTTCGATAGTTTTTCATCCCATGCTGGAACAACATTGTTCGATAGTTTGTCATCCCATGCTGGAACAACATTGTTCGATAGTTTGTCATCCCATGTTGGACCAACATTGTTCGATAGTTTTTCATCCCATGTTGGACCAACATTGTTCAATAGTTTTTCATCCCATGTTGGACCAACATTGTTTGTCATCACAGGTTGGACCAACATTGTGTGTCATCACAAGTTGGACCAACATTGTGTGTCATCCCATGTTGGACCAACATTGTGTGTCATCCCATATTGGACCAACATTGTTTGTCATCCCATATTGGACCAACTTTGTTTGTCATCCCCTGTTGGACCAACATTGTGTGTCATCCCATGCTGGACCAACATTGTTTGTCATCACTTGTTGAACCAATATTGTGTGTCATCCCATGCTGGACAAACATTATGTGTCATCCCATGTTGGACCAACATTGTTTGTCATCCCCTGTTGGACCAACATTGTGTGTCATCCCATGCTGGACCAACATTGTTTGTCATCACCTGTTGAACCAACATTGTGTGTCATCCCATGCTGGACAAACATTGTTTCTCATCCCATGCTGGACCAACATTGTTTGTCATCCCATTTGGGCCGACAATGTTTGTCATCCGATGTTGGACCAACATTGTTTGCTTGATCAAATCTTTGGATGAAGTCTGACAGCGTTTTGCCGCCACCCAACAATATTTGAAAGTTAGATCATGAGCACGGATTTAGAATGTAATGCAACAGGCAAGTTTCGTATTCTCACGGACGAGCTGATCGAGCTGGAACAAGCCCTAAATGGAGGCTAAACGGGGGAATACTTTCTAATGCTAATTAGCAGAAACCAATTAGCGGTTCTATCACGAATCCTGCAATCTGATTGGCTAAGCTACTCACTATCTATTCTGCGATAGATAGTGAGTAACGAAAAAAGCCGGTTTTCAAAAGCAAAACCAACTACTAGTTGGTTTCTACTGAAACAATTAGACTACTCACTCTCAGTTTCAGTCTATGGCTTCTATGGATGATATTGCGTAGCTCCGAGTCAACTATCAGCTGTTATAGTTCACCACAAAATTTTGGTGCGCGCTCATTGGCCAAAAGCGATCACGTGACGTGATAGTTGTCGTCTGCGGATGCTAACTATCAGGTGATAGTGCCCGCTGAGAGCGGAAGTCAATTTTGTGATGACAAATGGAATGTGTTTGTCTCGGAACTATCGGCTGATAGTTTCCCTTGGAAATTTGATGTTCTTAAAACTAGCATATAAGCCATCGAACTGCATTCTCAGGGCTATATTTGTTTTAGGAACATCGAATTTCCGCGGGAAACTATCAGCCGATAGTTGCTAGAAACTTCGAGATCATAGTCTAATTATTAAATATCTTTTCGAGAGAAATCACCCGCATGAGCCTCCTATCCATTGAGTAGAATAAGAAACTTGTCTTTTTTTTTACAATAAAATATGCACAATGCATGAAAAACCTTTGTAAAGTCACCCACCTAGATTAACTAATATCAGAAGCGTTAATAATATATATATTTAGGCAACCCTAAAAGTGGAGCTCCCAATTATCTGAACTGAGGTAACGACCCGAGAAGAAACGATAAATTATATAAAGATATAAACACAAAAATAACTGGTAGCCGATCAAGGGAAATCAGTGCAAAAGGTGTAGAAGAAGAAAGATGATAAAAGAAAATGAAAACAAAACGAAAGAAATCAATTATCACTAGCTACTGGCCAAGCTAAGGTTTCGATTCGGGCCGCGAAGTTTCAACAGGGCGAGCGCAAGTGCAACATTTTTTCAGGCTATGCGCGTGCGTCGGGGTTCAACGGAACTCAGCCAGTTTTTGCTCTCATATATATATACATGGTGCTCCGCTCGCGCGGGCCGATTGAAGGCTTATGAGGGAGCTCCGCTATTAAACTGGGTGCCAATTACCTACTGTGCTGTCTCAATATATGTTATTTAGCCCCATTCCAGACGCCGCACCTGAACTCTGGAGTCACATTCCCAGATCACTACAATCGGGCCAACGAATTAACGTCGAACTCATAATCGTATTAAATTCGGCGCATGAGAAATTCGCCTTCTGAAACATGCCTGAATCAGTTGCATTCGACAAGTTTAAATTTGCCGTGTGGCAGATGAATTACGTTCACGAGATGCTGTCGCATCCAATTGAGTCCGCCCGGAGCGCGCAAAGGATTATTGGTTAAAGTCAACAGTTCTAATCCACCGTACCGAAAAAGATGGCGGCTGTACATTGGACCACAATTCCTTGCGAACCTCACACGGTCAAAATAATACGTAGAAATAATCAATTCTCTTCAATAACAGTGTATTGGCAACATTTGTACTTGCTTGTTTTTAAGATTTAAAACCTCTCTACCGCGCGCCATTTTATAAGGGATTTAAAGTTTTCGCGCGCAAAGGAATGTGGGTAAAAGTACAATCCGCCATCTTTTTCGGCACGGCGGATCGAAGGCGTTAGTCGACCGTAGATCTAGATCATTAGAGTTAACTCGGACTTATATTTTACTTTTTCATTCAAAATACAAAATACAAACATTTTTTTCGACGATATTCTCTGAGTACACTTCTCTGCCGGTTTGAAATTTGTAGAGAATGAAACCGATAAATGGAACTACTGGGAATGCGACAGAAACGGCGCTGATTGGCTGATTCAGACCGGAAGCGCAGGGGAAGAATCAGCTGGATTACACGGCAATGGAGCGGCGTTGATTAATTCGCTTTTTTTTCATATGCCGACTAAATGCATAAGCTAAAATCTAGACCCACATTCCCTGATCGTTAGAATTGGTTCAACGAATTAAGTTCGCCATCTAAATCAACTAGTCGCTCTAACACGCTTGGCACAAATGACCCTAAAATCTGTCACTTTGCAATATTTTCAAAAGTTTCCAACATAGAAGATTGAATTTTTGTGGGGTGATGAAGACCGACGACCTAAACAAAATCCGATGATTTGATCTACCGTAGACACGTTGATGACGTCACAGTTACGTCATGTATCCAATCCCTCTTATGGCGGTTGGTCGCGTGCTTTAGTGCTCCACCCAAACTACGACGCTAAGTGCCAATATGGCTACATTAGCAGAGATAAAAGAGCTCCTAAGGAAGGAAACTGGTCCTATAAATGCTAAGCTTGATAACTTATCATCTAATTCCGAAGAACTCAACAAAGCGATTAGTTTTCTATCTGACAAGTACGATGACCTTCTCGCTCAAGTGAAGTTAACAAACGAGAAGTTATCTCATCATACACAAAGCATCAATGCTGTGAAGGAGGATCTAGGTAAAGTGAAGAAGTGTGCTGTAAACGCTATGTCCCAAGTTGAAGAACTCGCCCAATACATGCGTAGGGATTGCCTGGAAATTTCAGGTATTGAGCCTACTAGTGCGTGCACGTGTGAGAATATCATCAACTCCATCGGAAAAGCGATTGACGTCCCTATTACAAAGGAAGACATATCCATTACTCATCCAATCCCTTCGTACAAAGCTGGGGCACCTCCAAAGATAATCGTAAAATTTACCAGGAGGGATACGCGAAATAGATTCTATGGGAATCGAAGAAAGTTGGTCAACAAGAAAGCTAACGATCTACCCGATCTTGATTTGGCGTCCACAGAAAGTATATATATCTCCGAGTCTTTGACGCCCTACAAAAAACAACTCTTCGGCGAAGTGAACAAGCTAAAAAAGAGACTGAAATGGAAGTACATATGGACCCAAAATGGGAGAATCTTCCTCAAAGCAGGCGAGAATGCTACGACCCATAGCTTTGACACAGCGGAAGACCTCTCCAAATTCAAAAGCGAGTTTGAGCCCCACCACAGCTAGACCTTCCAACTCACTTTCTCCCTGCCGCCATGGACGTGAAAGAAAGAAGATATCTAAGCCTGTTCGTTATATTACAAGTAAGATCGTTCTTAGAATTAGTGCTGCAGTATCTTCTATACGATATTTAGTTGTTACTTAAATCTGACTGGCGTATAATATCACTAGTTTGAATGAGCTTCCATTTTACGACTTAAATCTAGACGAGTTCCTTAGGGAAACGGGATCGTGGGTTCACTCATCTTCTAGTCGATTACTAGACGAAAAAGATCTTTTCAAGGATGCCATTGAATCGCCAAATAAAGATGCCGATTCTTATGAGAATTACATCGAATCTAAGTATTGCTCAGTAAAGAAAACTGGCATGCACTTCGATAAGGCTAATCAGCAAAATGGATTCTCCATTTTGCACTGCAATATGCGTAGTTTAAGTAAAAACGTTTCCCTCTTACAAGATATTCTCCTCACTGTGAAAGAAACTCCGACCGTAATCGCTATTTCTGAAACAAAATTAAACGAACACAGCCGACTGAACATAAATATCCCTGGCTATACATTTTTGAATACTAATTCCAAAACATCAGCCGGAGGTGTTGGTCTCTATGTCTCAGAGGAATTAGAGTTTGCTAGAAGGCTTGATCTTGACTTACGTTTGGACGGCGTAGAATCCTGCTGGATCGAACTAACACGCAAAAGACAAAAGAGTGTTTTGATTGGTTGTGTGTATAGACACCCTTCTAGCAACCGTGATATTTTCTTCGAAACACTAAAGACTCAATTAGAAAAGCTAAACAGCAAGGGACATGAAGTATTTGTTTTAGGTGATATAAATATTAACTTCCTCAAATATAATGCTGACAACTACACCTCCGATTTCCTCGACATGCTACTTGATTTAGGTTTCATGCCGCTCATAACCAAAGCTACTAGGATCACAGATCACACCTCCTCTTTAATTGATCACATTTATACGAACGTACCAGAAAAGATTATTACAGCAGGAATATGTTTAGCTGACATCTCTGACCACCTACCTGTATTTTGTACAGTAGCAAATAAACTTCCTATTACCAATGAAATTAAGTACTTTAGAGACTTTTCGCACTTCGATAATGAAGCCTTTTTAAATGCCTTAGCTGGTATTAACTTTAGCAGCCTTGTCACTGAAGATGTTAACGAAAGTATGAATAGAGTAATACAAACACTTCAAGAAATATCCGATATACATGCACCAGTACGGAAGGCGTCTAAACAAAAGAGAAAGCAATTAAAAAAACCGTGGATTTCAAATGCAATTTTGATCTCTATTAAGAGAAAACAAAAACTCTTTCAGACGCACTTCCTAAGTAAAGACCAAGAAAAGGTTAAGAAATACAAAGCTTATAATAACAAGTTGAACAAAATCAAAGAGATATCTAAAAAGAACTATTTCAGGACACAGTTTGATTTGCATAAGGAGAACTTAAAAACTACATGGAAACTTATTGGAATGCTCATAAACAGAAAGACCAATTCACAACCGATAATCAAAAAACTTATCTATAATAACAAATGTTATATAGACAAGGCTAGTATCTGTCACCAGCTAAACACTTATTATATAAACGTAGGACGCAACCTGGCGGATAAACTTCCTCGAACGGATACGAATCCTACTTGTTACATTACACGATCATTTCAAATGAGCTTTACGTTTCGAGGTATCTGTACGCAGGAGATTTATGACGCCATTGCAAATATCAATTTGAAAAAATCATGTATTGGTGTACCGCAGCGATGTATAAAGCTTGCGGGAAACCATATTTCTGAAGCATTAACATTAATATTTAACGAATCTTTGTTACAAGGCATTGTTCCTGATGTTTTAAAAGTCTCCAAAGTAACCCCTGTTGATAAAGGGGGCAAATTAACGGACCCAACAAACTTTCGCCCTATTTCTACCTTGTCGGCTTTAACGCAAATCTTTGAAAAGCTTGTATATAAGCAACTCATTAATTATATTGAAAAACATGATATTCTTTTCCAATGTCAATTTGGATTTAGGAAAGGTCACTCAACAGCACAAGCTGTTAGTGAAATTGCGGATAGTCTACGAAAAGCAATAGACAATAATTTATACACTTGTGGGGTATTTTTAGACTTTTCGAAAGCTTTCGACACTGTAAACCACCAAATACTACTGAAGAAATTAGAATCGTACGGAATTAGAGGGATTCCCTTGAAATGGTTTGCAAGTTATCTTGCAAACAGACAACAATATGTAGCTATAGGGCACACAGAGTCACCAAAGCAAGTGATGATTTGTGGAATTCCACAAGGTAGTACATTAGGACCCTTACTATTCTTAATTTACATCAATGATCTACCCAACTGCTCGGAGATCCTGACTTTTAGAATATTTGCAGATGACACAAATCTCTTTGCCTCAGCTCGTGACCTTAAAAGCCTCGAAACGTTAGTTAATTCTGAATTGGAAAAAATCAAGGAATGGTGCGATGTAAACAAACTTTCTATTAATTTTACAAAAACAAATTACATGGTAATAAAATCTTCCAGAAAAAGAGATGGAAATATAGAAATCAAGTTAAAGAACACAGATGGATCGTGCCACGTATTAGAGAAAAAAGATCATATAAAATATCTCGGTGTTATGATCGACGATTCGCTATCTTGGAAATATCACATTTCCTACATTTGCTCTCGTATTTCACGGAATATTGGCATCGTTTCAAAACTAAGGCACTATCTCTCTATTCATCAACTTAAACAAATTTACTATAACCTTATCTACCCCTATCTATCATATGCTGTAATAGCTTGGGGAAGTGCTTACAAAACGCATTTACAAAAATTACAATCTAAGCAAAATAAGGTCCTAAGATTAATGTTTTTTACAGTAACGTCTGGACCCAATACTGAAAGCGCTCTCCCTCTCCTAAACCTATTAGACATTCTAACTGTAAATAATGTTTACCGCCTCCACGCCCTCAAATTTACGCATTTGTGGCATAAAGGGCTTTTGCCAAGCCTATTTGATGATCTTTTTCAATATGCCAGTGACCGGCATACATACAACACAAGGTATGCATCCAAACAAAATTTATGTAAACCACGTGTTCGTACAAATACTGGAAAACAAATGTTTTCCTACCAGGCAATTGATCTTTGGCACGAGATACCTCACCATCTGAAAGACCTCAGTACATTTTTCTTTACCAAAGAAATAAAACATTATTTACTGTCAGAACAACGCCCAAAGAAACTTAAATAGATACGTTCTTCATTTTTAAAAGTCATTAGTTACCTTTACACTAAACATTATTTATTAGTCCCAGTTCCTCTTCCTTGCTGCTTCTTTTATATATAAAAAAACAACAAACTTTAGATAGCTACTAGGGGCTAACTCGAAAACCTCACGGTTCCCTTAGCCTCTAGGCTCAAACAAACATTCTATTTTCCTTTGTCTTGTCCTTTTATAACTTATAATGTATTTTATATCATTCTTGTAATTTATAGTGTGAGCCAATAAAAGATTGTTGTTGTTGTTGTTGTTTATAATAGGTTTCTCGATGTTTTCAATTACCTTGAACATCAGTAAATTTTATATTTTCGATTTCCCATCATGTCGACAACAAAGAAACCGAAAATCCGAGTTCGATTGGTTAAGAGGGAGAAAAGTTATTAAATTTTGAATTTTAGCAATTTTCCCGCTATAATTTTATGGGAAATATTCAATACAGATCTAGAACCATTTACAAAATAACTTCTTCATTCATCTTTTAGAGTTTAAAATATTTGTTTACGACAATCTAGCAATCAAAAGAGTAAATCGGTACCCACAACCGTATGTTTTTAGAATTTTCAATTTTTGAGAGGAAATACTTTAAAATTCAAAGTGAAAAAGAGGAAACGTCATTATGACGTCATATATTTTTGAAAACGTCTTTTAAAAATAACTATTCAAGTATTTTTCAGGTTTTAAAGAGGAACTGTACTTACTGTACACTGAATAGCCGCAATATGGTCTTTTTATGTTTATTCAATCTAGAAAGCATGACTGATGTCAGACCCATGACGTCAGAAAATGTGACGTCACAGGAAACTTCAGTTCTTAATAACTCAGCAAATATTTATCGTAAAATTGCGGCAATCAAAAACACATATTTATGTTGTTGTGATAACATGCTTTATTTCAAACGTATAGGTAACGCATAATTTGACCTTAAAAGGAGTCGTTCGTTATGACGTCACACCAACGTCAATATACAAACGTGTTTGATCCTAAAGACGTTATTTCATTTTAATATTAACATACGAAAATTTCGTTAAATTTGACAGCGAATTAAACAAGATGTGCTGGTTTATATATTTTTGGCTCGCTTTTAGTGATCGATTTTGAGGTAACTTATGCCAGGCGTGTAACGTTGTATTCAGTTCGGCGCATGATAGGTTCGCCGACTGAAACGGGCCTTAATATCATCATGAGTTCGGCGTCGGAGCAACTGTTGATTCAGAGAACAGGATCAGGGAAGCTGTGTCTAGATTTTAACTTTCGCGCAAACAATATTATATACAGTGTATGCATTTAATTCGGCATTCGAGAAGAGCAGTGTTAGAATCAACACCGTTCCAGTGCTGCATAATACGACAGCATCTGCTTCACCTAATTCAAACCGTTGTTGAATTCAATGCTAATGAGCCATAACAATCGATTTAGCCCATTATCACTGGATGCTAATGACCATAGCAATAGATTTAGCTCATTGGCACAAGATTCGGCGCATGAACAGTTCGCCGCTTGAAGCGAGGCTAAGTTCTGCACATTAGTGGAGCGGTATCTGCAACAGGCCTTATAGATTGCTTGTAACACTTCCCCTTTAGGTAAAAATTACCTAGTTCACAAAGGCAAGGGTTATGGGACGTCCGGCCAAACAGTAGTCACGGATACTCGCCACATGAGCAAAGATTGGAAGGTCACAGATTCGAAGTCAGTTCAGGGGGCAAAAGTGGGTGATTACGTCAAGGCAGGAGGAAACAACTACAACTTGGCAACATTAAACGACTGTCATGCCGCATCTCGCAAAATGATGAAGATCGACAAATAAAGTTCTAGCTTTTACTTTTGAAGCTATTGTAAAGGTTTATTAAGTCTAATAGATATCTCAAGTTCATGATCATGTTTACTGGAGCTATCGAGGTTTTTTTTGTCCAATATATAATTTTGTAAACTGTTAGGGCGATCTAAATAATTACTGTATTTTGTATATCATAATTGTAGATGTCCATTTAAAACGATAAAATGTGAATAAAACTTATTAAAATATTTAAAAAAGATCTCTCATGTTCAAGACTCGAGAAACATTGTACAGTTGAACCTCCCGTAAGCGACCACCCTCGGGACCTGGAAAACTGGTCGCTTACGAGAGTAACCACCACAGGAAGCCCAAAGTTTAGTAATATGATATCTGGTCTCTAGGGACAGGGAATATCAATACAACAACATATTTTATCAAAACCTTTAAAATTTTCTGCGAACATGAACTTCAACAGATAAACGGGGCTTGATAGTGTCAAATTTTTTTTACAGTTTATGGCTTGAATAACCTTTTAATCGATGATTGTGTGAACGATTTCAGTTGTACGGTCCCTTAACGGAGGTAAATAACAAAGAAAAATCCAACTCCCAAGCACAATAGGTGGTCGCGGTCGCTTACGAGAGGTATTCAATGCAGTGATTTGACTGAGAGACAAAACGGGCTTTTGGTCAAGTGGTCGCCTACGAGAGGTGGTCGCAAAGAGAGGTTCCACTGTATTACCTTAGAGAATATAAGATTGGTACCAAACTGAATAATGGCCTTTTTCAGGAATGCAATCACGTGGTTGTACTGGATGGCAAAGAAATCTGAGTTCATTTATTGAAAGGCACTAGATCGGTAGTGTTATTAGCAAAACCTGTTTGTAAATGATATTTTCCACTTCCAGCGATTGTCAATTTTTCTAAACTTACTTACCTTATAAATACTCGTTCCCTGAAGTTCATATTCATGTAAAGCTAGATAACATACTGTACCTAGGGAACTGACCGGATTGTTTGCTCTATTTCATGCTAATAATTTTAGAAACGTTCAGTCATAGCAAGCAAGCACGCATCGACTTTTGACCATAATTTTGCGAAATTATAAATCCAGTTAATCTGAAACACTGACTGACTGAGTTTGGAATTATCGTAAACAGAGGCATACAATTCGCTAAAGAAATTAGAAATAGAACCTATTATATCGTAAATAATCGGACATGCTTTTGCAACACCGTAATCAATATGAATCTGTAGAGTAACTGTCGTGAAATTAGAAATTGTGAATGCTTTGGTTACTGAGTAAAACACTGTTTGCATTCTTCTGCTCTCGCCGCCCGCTGGTCCATTCGGACACGTGACACCCACAACCAATCGGATCGAGTGGAAAAATAGTCCAACTAATTTATGCAAGCTAAAAATAAATCGGCGCAGACTATCATGGGGAGAGAGGCTAGTATCGGGGATCGGTTCTCTTACGTGATGGTCTCTTGAGTAATGCCTTTCCCATGGGATCATGACCGCAATTCATTGGTTATTGAATTGATGTATCAGCACGTGTGAATAAATCAGCACGTGTGAATAAAACGTTGTTGTTGTTGTTACAACGACAACGACAAAAACGTAACAAAAACAACGTAACGACGACAACGTATCAACAGCGTCGTAACAACGGCGTAACAACGTCGTAACAACGTAACAACAACGTCGTAACAACGTAACAACAACATTACAACTACGTCGTAACAACGTAACAACAACGTCGTAACAACGTAACAAAACATCGTAACAACAACGACAACGTCGTAACAACAACGTCGTAACAACAAGAACAACGAAACAAACAGGAACAACGTAACGACGTAAAAACAACAACGTCGTAACGACGTAACAACAACAACGTAACAACAACGTCGTAACAAATTAACAACAACGTAACAACAATATCGTAACAACGTAACAACATTGTCGTAACAACGTAACAACAACGTCGTAACAAAGTAACACCAACGTCGTAACAACGTAACAACAACGTCGTAACAATGACGTCGAACAACGTAACAACAACGTGGTAACAACGTAAGAACATCGTAACATCGTAAAAACGTAACAACAACAACAACGTAACAACAACAACAACGTAACAACAACGTCGTAACAATAACGTCGTAACAACGTAACAACAACGTCGTAACAACGTAACAAAACATCGTAACAACAACAACAACGTCGTAACAACAACGTAACAACAATGTGGTAACAACAATGTCGTACGACAATGTCGTAACAACAATGTCGTAACAACGTAACAACAATGTAACAACAACGTCGTAACAACAACTTCGCAACAACATAGAACAACAACGTAACAACAACAACAACGTTACAACAACAACAACAACGTAACAACGTCGTAACGACGTAACAACAACAATAACGTAACAACAACGGCGTAACAACAACTTCGCAACAACAACGTAACAACAACGTAACCACAACGTAACAACGTAACAACAACGTAACAACGTAACAACAACGTAACAACGTAACAACAACGTAACAACGTAACAACAACGTAACAACAACGTAACAACAACGTAACAACAACGTAACAACAACGTAACAACAACGTAACAACAACGTAACAATAAGTAACAACAACGTCGCAACAACATAAGAACAACAATATAACAACAACGTCGTAACAACGTAGCAACAAACGTAACAACAACAACAACAATGTCACAACAACAATCTCGCAACAACGTAACAACAACAACGTAACAACGTAAGAGCAACAACGTAACAATATCGTAACAACGTCGTAACAACGTAACAACAACAACAAAAACGTAACAATAACGTCGCAACAACGTAACAACAATGTCGCAACAACGTAACAACAACGTAACAACAACAACAACAACAATGTCGCAACAACGTAACAACAACAACGTAACAACGTAACAACGTAAGAACAACAACGTAACAACGTCGTAACAACGTAACAACAACAACAACGTAACAACAACGTCGCAACAACGTAACAACAACGTAACAACAATGTCGCAACAACGTAACAACAACAACGTAACAACAACGTCGTACCAACGTAACAACAACGTCGTAAGAACGTAACAACAACAACGTAACAACAACGTCGCAACAACGTAACAACAACGTCATAAAAACGTAACAACAACAACAACGTATCAGTGCTTTGAAGTCCAACTTTTGAGTGAAAATTCAAACAATATGATGCGCGTGAGGCGTGATTTCCCGGGTGAAATTCACGCATGCACTAGCGTTTTGCAAACCTGTCACTTAAGTTACATATTTAGGAAGAAGGAAAGAAACAGGTACAGGTAGATGGAAAGTACCAAAATTAAGTAAAAGTTATCCGAAAATAACCGTAGGGCTAGTCTAAGTCAGAGGACACTGTAATTAGAGAGCTAATCACGGAAGCAAGTAAAACCCAACGACGGAGCCAATCACAATCTGAAGTATGATCCGTGATTGGTTTCACTTGAACCAGTCACAAGGAAAATTAAACAGAATCGTGGATAATTAACTCTCGCTGAAACGAAAAATTGATTGCTTGACGGCAAGTTTAGAACATGATTGGCTGATAATTACAAACCATATTTCACAGCCAATAGAAAACGGCTAAGCAAACGCAAAACCAAAGCCATCTAAAGCCGGGTAAGACTTCATGTTATGCACACCACGATTCTCAGAGTTCAACTAGGCCACGTCTCATAGCAATTCCATGTAATCAGGAAGCCGACAGCAAAACAACTTTTTCTCAGAAGTAATTTAAAATATCCACTCCAAAATACTCGAGAGGAGCCTGGAGCATTCAGTTTATATTATTCAGCAAACAAATGTTGTAGAACCTAGCTTTCTTTAATTATGTAAGTTTTATTAGGTTGTTATCTATACTGACTGACTTAAACAACAACTGGTTGGTTCTAATTGGTTTGCAATGCTTTCAACGGGATTTGAAATTGAGATTTCTAGATTTTTCGTTCTAGATGACTCAGGTTTTTGTGTTCGCTCCATTAGGACGTGGGAGGAAATCTTAATAAAACGTTGTTATGTCATATGTTACGAAGGAGGATATTTGTAGTATAGAAATGGAAATAAACAAGTAGTCGTATAAATCTAAATTGCCCTATCAATTCACTTTTACTGTTTATTTCAGTCATTATCAAGAACGACTGTCAGAGACAATTTGTAAATTTGTTTATTTTCTGCCTAGACGAGCAGATGGACTGTTTTTGAATTAATATCTTTATGATCCATCAGATAATTTATTTACCGTGCGACAAGTGCAACCTGTAAACGTTTACCCCCATCCCGTGTGAATAAATCGCGCGCAAGGATTGAAAACAAATATTTATGTGCGCTCGATAAAAAACCTGCCTCGACATTACTGTGAGATGTTTTCAATTTTGTCAAACATGCCTCGGTCTACATGTATTCTATTACATACTCGTCACAGTAGACTTCAGAGTTTATTCGCACATTTAGGCATTACAGGAGTTTGGATGTCAATTACATTTGTTATTTACAACTGAATTGGACATTGGTTGTTTAGTGGCAGTAACGGAAATTATCTAAGCCAGCTTCCCCTTAAAGTAATAAATAAAACTAAATAAGTGTAGAGCATGGAACGCTATATTATTAGATACTATATACTAACGGTAAATAAGCGGACGAAATCCAACAACGCCTTTTCGATTTTACTTAGTTTATCTTACAGTAAAAATCGAGGTATCCCTATCTGTTTGCTCTGTGCTTTTGGGTGGATGCTGTTGCTATGCAACTCGTCGACCAATCAAATCCACTTGATATAAATATATGCAATTTCAACTCATCAGAACTCAGTCATGTTGCCCTCTATGTTATTAAGACGATAAATTACCTATATACTTTTTGGCTTTGATAAAGTTCACCGTTAAGCCGTTAAGTATTTTCTTGTTTCTCCACAACACAAAACGACACGAGAAAAAACACGGGAAAACAAGAAAAGGCTGTATAGAAATCAGACTTTATTTCTCCTTTTCCATCCACCTGTTCCTCAGAAAATAAAATATCCGCAGACAAATAACCTTGAATGTCTCCTTACCACAATAAGGGGTATTTTTATATCTCCTTTGTTTTCTTTCTAGACTAGCTTACCTTAGTGCTATCGAAAGAGTGGAAAGGAGAACGGTTTAGTTTACTGAGGAAGAAGCAAAAGCGAATATAAGGTTCGTGTTTAGACACTTTTCTGATGGTTACCACGTGTGGTAAGATCTAATGCAAAGCGTTGTTTCCATGTCAGATTCGTGGACATTTTATACACAACTAGTAAATAATTGCTGTTTTAACGATTTCTTATTATATATGCGCTAGAAGGATCGACTCTTTGAATATTAAATTTCGATACTACAAAATTCAGTGAACGAGATTGTCCATAAAATCAGTATCAAGTATATTGCTTTCTGGATTTGAAATCGGATAAAAAAACGTGTGACACCATTCGTGAACTTCACTGGGTAGTTTTTTTATAATTCAAAACCTGAGCTGCAGTTGTTGTCTCAGCATTCTCGATCCTTTGATACAGGATGAACTCAGTTCAATGTTGAGCTGTGACTTCTCGCCAGGCAGCTGTTAAAGAACCCACCGGGAAACGAGAGAAACGCGTTGCTCGAAGTTGTGTCAGTCTCCGACGTCAAGATTGTGAGAGTCATTGTTGTTTCAAAGACAGCGTAGATCTAGTCAATACGAAATTACAAATGAAATATTACTATATAGCAAAAACTGATAAAATTAATATTCTTGGAGAAGGCTGCTTCCGGGCGTGTTAATTGAAAGTCTCCTGTATCGGTAGTGGTGGCTAATAATGATCTACCGCTTTCAAATTAGTTTTCTATATTGAGTTCGCAGGCCTTGTAGGAGGTTAAAACAACATTTACCAACAACCAAACAGCTAACAATATTTCTTTGTGGTATATGTTTGAACGACTGTCACCATTCGAACTCCACCCGACAGTATATATCATTCTACGTATGACCCAGCTAAGAGCTGGTCTAGAACTTTTAAAGATTGGAACTTGTTAGGTCAGCTGTTCACACACTATAGACAAAAACAACTAGTTAGTTCAAAATAGTTTTAAAAGTATAAAAGTTATAAAGGTATGTCTAGTTGAACATTTATTCTCTTATCTGTATATTTTTCCTATTTTTCCTTATTTTATTTTTGTATTAAATATTGTTATTACTAGAGGTTTCTAACAAAATTGAAGTGCTGCAAGCAGTAGAGTATATGAAATTGTAGTTTAATAATTTCACTCATAGCTAGAGCCGTGTGATATTAGTGCACAAGTAAATAAATTGCCTGAATCTGCCATCGACACTTCATGTAGGGGAGACAACCATTTCCGAGGTTATCTCAAAACCTTAGGTGCTTAATTATTGATAATGTATTTGACTATAGTTAATAGAATGGAATGGTTACGAAACTCAGGGACCTTCTTTGTTATATGTCTTTGTTAGCTTTTTCCAACCACTACCGTGTACAAAACACAACATGTTAATCAATCAGCCAATAGAAACGTGTGAGTTCAGTCGTTCAGGGAACGCTAATGAACTATGTCTGTGCACAATCTTTTGTCTTACCCCCGTCCAACATAAATCGCAGCGCCTTTGTTAGCCCTTTTTGAAGTTTGCCGGGATTCCTAACCATTCCACTCTATTAACTATGATTTGACTTCTTAATTAGTTATAATCCGCTGAATGTCCGTGGTGCATTGGATAGTGTATATGTTTATACGAGATCGTAGCAGTAGCCAGTACATTGAAATGTAGCGAGGGATCGCTATCGTCGACAGCGCGCATTCAGTTTGTTTTTTCAATGTTTCTCTCATTTAAAAAGCTTGGCAATTGTTATAATTAAAACAAATAGATTATATTTTCCCGTTTGTTTGTTGTCATATATGAACAGAGGAGGTCACCGCGTCAGTGTGAAGATCGACAGTCACGATCGATTGTGGGACGACCCAGTTCATTTGTGATTGTTTCAGTTTGATCATTTGCATTAAATGCGTAAACACAGTGGGTCAAGCAGCTGTTCTTTAGTTAGTTAAAGCAAGGAACATCCGTCAGACAAGGCTTTAATCCTTCTAGCCTTCCCACAGCACCGGGCTCTTTCTAGGTGTATCAACGACAATGAACTACAGCAAAACAATACCCTGAAATACAAAGAATCCTAACCCCAGAATACAATGAACTACAGCAAAACAATACCCTGAAATACAAAGAACGAAAGAAAACAATAGAGTTGTTCATTGTCCTGAATTTCAGGACGTTGATACACCTAGAAAGACCCAAACATCTGATCGTATCGTCTGTTACTCTGGTGAGAAAAGAATCAAACACAGAAACTCTGCTCGGATACAAGCCGCATTCACCGAGGAAACAGGGTTTTCTTTTAATAAATTAATAAATATTTAGTTATTTTCGAACATAATAATACAGATGAAAGTGTGCAGTGGTTAAAGGAGCTTAAAGCTATTTTTTTACACTATTCAGTTAATACAAGTACAGTTGGTTCAGGTATAAATAAATTATGGGGATCATCTAGTTATTTTAGATCATAAAAATAAAAATAAATATGAAAGTGTGCAGTGGTTAAAGGGGCTGAAAGCTATTGTTTTACACTATTCGGTTAATACAAGTACAGGTGGGGATATCTAGTTATTTTAGAACATAATAATACAGATGAAAGTGTGCAGAGGTTAAAGGAGGTTAAAGCTATATTTTTTACACTATTCAGTTAATACAAGTACAGTTGGTTCAGGTATAAATAAATGATGGGGATATCTAGTTATTTTACGACATAATAATACAGATGAAAGTGTGCAGAGGTTAAAGAAGCTTAAAGCTATTTTTTACACTATTCAGTTAATACAAGTACAGTTGGTTCAGGTATAAATAAATGATGGGGATATCTAGTTATTTTACGACATAATAATACAGATGAAAGTGTGCAGTGGTTAAAGAAGCTTAAAGCTATTTTTTACACTATTCAGTTAATACAAGTACAGTTGGTTCAGGTATAAATAAATTATGGGGATCATCTAGTTATTTTAGAACATACTAATACAGATGAACGTGTGCAGTGGTTAAAGGAGCTTAAAGTGTTTATGAAATCAAATTTTGCATCTTTATTTTATTGCAGAATAATAAAGTTCATTGCTTTCTGATTATCAAGAGTATATTTATTTTTCAGTTCCGCCTTCGGAAAGGTCTCTTTTTCACCATGCAAATTGACTACTTTATACTAAAAACTGTCCCGTTTGCCGCGCGGCCAAATGAGCTGCGTGACGTCACTGTGAGGACTCGCTGTTTATATACTACAAACATGGCAGACTCGGCGAGAAAGTTTCAGAGAAAGCTAAAAATAAGCGAGGAGGTGGAAGATATTGTGTGACAGGTGGCCTTGGTTTTCTTCCCGTATTTAACTTTATCCTACGCCTAAATACAATGGACATTGAAGTTGAGAAAAGCAATAGTCAATGTCCACATTCTATACTCATTCACAGTGTGTACAAGTACAACACAACTACAAAAAGTACAAGAAATGACTCACCAAGAACTCGACGATAAATTTAATACTCCTGTATTTTTATGCTGAAGCCAGAACAGTGAATGGCAAAGAATACAATATAGGATTTCTCTGGTTTCCTGTAGAAATTCGTTTAAGAGGATCCTGAATGTTCGTGAATGAAAAACGGACGATACTGAAAACTTGCAAAGAACCCAGACGCGGCGCCATATGTGAGTTGAGTTTGTTCGTATATCTTTCTCGCCCTTGCTCCGAGGGTTTTTATCCGGGTTCTCCGGTTTTCCTAGCCTCCCTCCGCAAAAACCAACACGCTAAATTCCAATTCGATCTGTGGATTAATTAGCCGGGACTTGGCTTTGATCAGCCCCCATGGTTGTTTCAGATCTCGTTAGAAATTCAGAGAGAATTTCGAACATATAGTCGAACTGAGCCGCCTCAAAAGCTACGCAACTCACTGCCATCAGAGCAGCAGTTAAACACTATTCCATGGGATAATGAAAATATCCTTCTTCAGACCAGAGAATAAACAGCCAGTGTCAACGATGCAGTTGTGGTAGAAAATAGTCGGGAACCTCAACTCACGTAACTCAGTCTCAGATGCTGCTATTAACATTTCGCTACAAACGATTTCTGATCTCTATGAATGTTTTTCCATCAGGCATTTTCAACACCATCACAATGTGCAGATTACCTTCTCCTGTGCTGATCATACATTGTAAATAGAATGCACTTTGTGTTTCCTGCAACAGTTTTGATCAGTTGACAATTTTACAGCCCGTTTGCGGCCGCCAGTCTTGCAATTTCTGTCTTTCACTTTTATCAATCGACATGTTCTTTTTATAGCAGGTTATTTCATCCAATAAGAAACAAGCTTTCAGGTCGTCAATGTCAAGCTGTCAGAATTGAACCAATCAGCGACGCGAAATGTTGTAAACAAGTCGAAGTACAGTGTAGTCAGTTCGCTTTAATAGTTAGATTTTTATGTGGGTTCTTAAAATTATATCGCTTACTTTCCTTCGTCTAGATTGAAGTTTGTATTATAAAAGAAATGAAAGATGGTTCTCCTTGTTCTATAACAAAATCATGTACTTTCGAGGTCTTGAAATGGTGATAAATGCACTCGTGTTCTGCGCGTGCATCCGCAGTTTTTCACGGACCTCAAGCGTGTAACATTTTTTTTATAGAACAAGGAGAACCATCTTTTATTTGTTAAGGATTGTGTTGCGTTCTACTGTATTTCATTTTTTGTATTGAATTGTATTGTGCTTTATTATATTGTATTTTTTTGTAGAAATGCGCGTCTTCCTATATGATCATATGAAGGGATTGTTACTTGCGAGTCCTCGCAGTGACGTCATTGTAATGAAGATTCGTTTCCAGGCCCCGGACAGATTTTAGCATAAAGTAGTCAATTTGAATGGCGAAAAAGAGACCTTTCCGAAGGCGGAACTGAAAAATAAATATACTCTTGATAATCAGAAAAGAATGAACTTTATTATTCTGCAATAAAATAAAGATGCAAAATTTGGTTTCATAAACACTTTAAGCTCCTTTAACCACTGCACACTTTAAAACTTTTTTTTACACTATAGTACAGTTGGTTCAGGTATAAATAAATGATGGGGATCGTCTAGTTATTTTAGAACATACTAATACAGATGAACGTGTGCAGTGGTTAAAGGAGATTAAAGCTATTTTTACACTATAGGACAGTTGGTTCAGGTATAAATGAATGATGGCGATCATCTAGTTATTTTAGAACATACTAATACAGATGAACGTGTGCAGTGGTTAAAGGAGCTTAAAGCTATTTTTTACACTATAGGACGGTTGGTTCAGGTATAAATATATGATGGGGATATCTTGTTATTTTCGAACATAGTAATACAGATGAAATTGTGCAGTGGCTAAAGGAGCTTAAAGGTTTCGAGTTAAGGTAACCGGATACCTTGAAAACGAAAAAGATGGGGAAATTCTTTTTCGCACAGAAATGTTGTTTTAGTAGTTTTAGTAGCATGTTATCACAACAACATAAATATGTATTTTTGAATGCCGCAATTTTGAAGACTCCGCGATAAATATTTGCAGAGTTATTAAGAACTTAAGTTTCCTGTGACGTCACATTTTCTAACGTCATGGGTATGACTTAAATTATGCTTTCTACATATAAAAATTAAGAAATATAAAAATTACCATATTGAGCATATTCAGTGTACAATAAGTACATTTCTTCGTTAAAACCCCAAAAATACTCATATTTATTTTGCAAGAGATGTTTTCAAAAATATATGACGTCATAATGACGTATACTCTTGTTCACGGTAAATTTTAAAGCAATTCCTTCTCAAAAATTTAAAATTCTAAAAACATACGATTGTGGGTACAGACTGGTATTCTTTAAGTTGCTAGATTTTCATGAACAACTAATCTAAACTCTAAAACAATGAATGAAGAAGTTATTTTTTAAATGGTTTTACGTTGAATTTGGCGGGAAAATTACGAAAAAATAACGTTTAATAACTTGTCTCCCTCTTAACTAATTGAACTCGGGTTTTCGATTTCTTTGTTATCAAGATGATGGGAATTCAGAAATATATAATTTACTGATTTTGAAAATATAGCAACGTGAGCGATTTGAGGGTCAAATTATGTGCCCAGCGTGGCTTGTGACCACACACGGGAAAACGTCTCGTTCAGAAACCGTTCGGTGTCCGTTCGAACGCTTTGAGAAACCGTTCGAACGTTATTTAAAAACGTTTGTTGGCCGTTCGTTGCCCGTTTATTTTGCCGTTCGAACGGATTTTCGTTAAGGTACGTTTTCCCGTGTGTGGTCACATATTTACAGGTTTCGAACGGTACTGTATTACTTTTTTTTTTTTGCAATTCTCTCACTCATATTTTCATAACATTGTCCAAGATCTCAAAGGTTTGCAGGTGAGATCCACAAATATTACATCACCTATACTATTCGCACCAGTCCCTTACAAAGCGAGTATAAATAAGAACTCCACCTAGGTTCGTCGCACAGTTCGCGTCAGAACACCTACACCTCGTTCTTCGCTGCTTCAGTATCGTACTAAGAAAATGGAAGGACAAGTACCCCAAGCCGCGAGAGTTCCGGCAGCTCAACAGAATGTCCCAGCTGGCGAAGTCCACCAGCTGCTCCTCCGACATGAAGCCGTCGCTCAGCCGCTAGAACTAGAGGCAATTTCATCCTTTTTCTCACTATGTGGTTCAGGTTGGTGTTTGCCTTTTTGTCCTCGTGGATTTGTGCAGTGCGGTATAAATTTTCTAGTTAATTTTCTATTCTTCGTTTTTAGTCCTTTATTTTGCACGTTCGGCATGTTTTGCCGTTGGCACTTGTGTTGGCATAAGTTTACGTGCTGGCCTCACAAATACGGTTTTGCTGGTAGTGCGGTATAAATGTTCTAGTTAATTTTATATTCTTCGTTAATCCTTTATTTTTGCACGTTGCATGGCATGTACTGCCGTGAGTTTGGCACATGTATTGCCGTGAGCTTCCGCCGTGCTGGCCTTACAAATACAGATTTGTACAGTGCCGTAATGTTCTGATTCGTTTTTCTATTCTTCGCTTTAGTATTCTATTTTCCACGTTTTGGCATGCTCTGCCGTGAGTTTGGTATTTGTGTTGCCATATCTTTTCCTTTTGGATTTTATATCTATATATTTGCTTTGACCTGATATGGGCACCACTGTTATGCACTAATGTAGTGTTCGGAAGTTGATACGTGGTCGTTATACGGGTTTGACTCACGGTCAAGGATTCCTACGATATTATTGATGTTCATCGGTTAGTGCTTTCTCCTGGTCGTTCGACTTATTTCTTTGCACACTACCTTTTTAGTATGGGTTTTTGTGAGTTTAGCATGGGTGCTTGTTTCTCGAGTACAAGTGTGTTTTTGTGTATTACTAGTTGGTTCGCCTTTCATGATTTAGTTTTTATTCCCCATTCATCCGTAAGTTTGGCATCAGTTGCCAGAGTAATTCGCGCATGTACGTGCTCCATTTGTGCCGTACAGTTTTTATTCGATAGATTAGTCTTTATGTTCTATTTGTTTTATTTCATTCATTTTGGGAGTATACGTATTTTAGCGTTTATGCTGTCTAGTACCCCTCCGCCGACCACCCCTTCCCCATCTCCCCCACCCTATTTCCCCATGGCAGCGTGAAAGGATACTAATTCCCTAGTCGGATTACTGACGCTCAGGCTGCCATCCCCTGGGTTTCCCACGTCCCCACATTTCACTGCAGTTAACCCGGCTTGCCTCTGGCCGCTATTCTGGTCGTACTCCCCAGGGGATGGCACCATCTATCCCTTCCCCTTCCCAGTTTCCAGCCTTACTCCCTGCCGGTTTGTCTGTCTTTTACTCTGGATGGTGCCGCCACTGTATTGACCTACAGAATAGACCTGCTATTCGCACCAGTCCCTTACAAAGCGAGTATAAATAAGAACTCCACCTAGGTTCGTCGCACAGTTCGCGTCAGGATCACTGTCGCCTCTAGTACCGGGATGACCTTCCTCCACTCAGTATTGCGTTCGATCATTCCCTTTCGCTCCCCCTTCCTTTCGACCGAGTTCAGTTTTTCCGTCCCTTCCTCCCTCCCTGCTGCTTATTCTGCTCTCCTTCTATCTGAACTCGGGCGGTAATGCCCATTCTTATTGCACGAGCTGAAAGGGAATGATGCGAATAGGATACTAATTAAACATTCACATTGCACACTGTTATGCTGTACTTTGCTGAGCTTATTCAAATATTCTTGTGACAGAAAGCACAAGCCAGAACACACTAAACTGTTGGAAGAAAGAAGAACAAAACGGTCTATTCAAATTATGTTTGGTATATTTGAATAACGATTATAAAGGAACAAGTATACAACAAAGAAATCGCCTATAACATCATGATTATTATGCAAGAGAGAGCTCGAGAACAATGGGATTGGGCATGAAAACTCAATGGGACATTTGCAGGAATGCAATCACGTGGTTGTACGGGATGGCAAACAATCTGACTTCGTTTATTTAAACACACTTGTACGAGATCGGTAGTGTTATTAGCAAAACGTGATTGGAAATGATATTTTTCACCTCCAACCGAGTCTGTCGATATTTCTAAAACTGTGTTTTTAAAGATAACTTACCGTCCAGCATCCATGGCAACGCATTTCCCATGGATATCACGAGCTTAATTCATTAGTTAACATAGTATTATGTCAGCACGTGACTGTTTCCTGCAAAAGCCCTATTATACCAGATAGTTACTTCGCCAACAGCAATATTAGATATATTGGCCTTTACGCTCTCAGCTACATGTATCTACGGTGGCCCAAAAGGGTCAAACGCAAATCAATATCCCAAAACACAAATGAATTTCTCAAAACACAAATCAATATCCCAAAACACAAATGAATTTCCCAAAACACAAATCAATATCCCAAAACACAAATCAATATCCCAAAACACAAATCAATATCCCAAAACACAAATCAATATCCCAAAACATAAATCAAACTTCCAAAACACAAATCAAAATTCCAAAACACAAATCAAAATTCCCAAAACACAAATCGAAATTCCAAAACACAAATCGAAATTCCCAAAACACAAATCAAAATTCCAAAACACAAATCAAAAATCGAAGGCCTGGGAACTAACCTAAAATACCAATCGAGAAAGTCTGGGAACAGATCGTACGGGAACGCCTGCTGTAAATTTACCAGAATTGAATCTCTTGCAAAATATTTTGCCCAAACTGGTGAATAAGCAGAAGAAGATTTCCAATATCGTCCTAACTGCGGCTCCGATCCGTTACTCGATCTGGGTCTAATCACCTGAGGAGACACTCGACCTCTCTTCTATAGGAGCATGAATGCCGTACTCAATGCGTATAAAGGTGTACCACATCCCTCGATATCCAGAAACGCAACCTGGGCCATCTAACTCATTCCTTATCATTACCTGTACGTCGGATAAGTTTATTTCCCACTTGTTTCGTTTAAGGTTATACTGAGATAATCGCCTTTCACAATGTTGACATCGACATCGAAATGCCATGGTACTTGGAAAGACAGTTCACTAGTATACCTTCGTATAGAGTTCTTTTATCAGACTTTAACGTCGGTTAATATGATATGCAGACTGGGTATAAAATAAAGACTGGGTATAAAATGCAGACTATATACAAACTGCAGACTCGGTATAAAATGCAGACTGGGAAAAATATAAAAAAATTTACCTGAAGTCTTTATATGTTCTTCATTGGGCTCTGTATGCAATTTCAGCGAGTTCTGTTAAAATTTCACCCCTCGACCTCGATCTTCACGTAAGAGTCAGCTAGAACATCACGCTTGAATTTTCATCCAAAATCAATGCCGACCGCAACTAAACCTCAAATAATAACACAACAGTATCTATTCCAAGAGCCTCATGCCATTAAATTGAAATAACCCCTACTATGATTTCTCGAGGCCAAATTGAAAAATTTCAAAAGTTGACAACGCTTGACAGGCGCGGCTTAAGTTCCCAAAGTTCACGGTCTCAGAACGTTTACATATATATTCCTTATTTTGAAACCGAGCATGATTTTCTAGACTCTTACGTGGAGATCGAGGTCGAGGGGTGACATTTCAACAAAACTTACCTGAAGTCTTTATCTGTTCTTCATTGGGCTCTGTATGCAATTTCAGCGGGTTTTGTTGATTTTTTTTCCCAGTCTGCATTCTATCCCGTCATTTTATACCCAGTCTGCATTTTATATCCAGTCTTCATTTTACACCTAGTCTGCATTTTATACCCAGTCTTTATTTTATACCCAGTCTGCATATCATATTAACCGACGTTAAAGTCTGATAAAAGAACTCTATACGAAGGTATACTAGTGTCGAGCTTATCTTCTTCTGCTTGATCACCACAGTTTTGGCAAAACATTTTGCAAGAGATTCAATTCTGGTAAATTTACAGCAGGCATTCCTGTACGATCTGTTCCCAGACTTTCTCGATTGGTATTTTGAATTAGTTCCCAGGCCTTCGATTTGTGTTTTGCGAATTTTGATTTGTGTTTTGGGAATTTTGATTTGTGTTTTGGGAATTTCGATTTGTGTTTTGGAATTTTGATTTGTGTTTTGGGATATTGATTTGTGTTTTGGGATATTGATTTGTGTTTTGGAATATTGATTTGTGTTTTGGGATATTGATTTGTGTTTGATCCTTTTGGGCCACCGTATGTATCTAATACGTATTTTGTTTCTGAAATCCCAATGACTGAAAAAGTGGCATTCAATTTGCTTAATAATGTGGAATGAATGAATGCTGGCTGACAGACTTCTAATGTTGCAGTGCAATACAGGAAAGAAAATGGATATAGCCTGCAGGTTCTGAATTTCATTGCTAGAATGAAAATCATGAATTTAACAATAGGCAAAATTAGTTTGAGATTGCATCGCCAGAAATAGCTAGTGACATTTATAGCAATTGTCAGCGGCGTTACAAGTGGGTCGGCTCTGATCTATGGTCAAGTGGTTACAGCGTGGGCCATAAGTCCCGCGACCGGAGTTCGACTCCTACGCTAGACACATTGTTTTTTACTTCTTTTTCCGCTCCTTTCTCAGTTTTATTTAAACTTTTCCTCTATTTTTTTTAGCTATTAGAGCCGCCTTCCATACTAAAACATTGCTGTTTACTGTCTCTCAAGCCTCATTACGATCACGAATGGGAGATTTCGCTGACCACAATTAGTATCGCAGACTCTTCTCTATAGGTCCGGCTAGGGTCTATTTAAAAAAAGGGACAATTCATTTGAATAACTGCTGATCAGTTACAAATACACTGCAGTTTCATAAGGAGAGAACAAGTTGTCTATAGGTATGTGTTCGTGGTGTTTTAGACGCTCGTGGCCAGAGATATGATGGTCTCAAGACAGCCATACTTACTGGATTTAGCGGTACAAAGATGGCGGATTCTGCCTGTTTATCCAAGATCGAAATATCCAACTGCAAAAACGAAACCTCAAAAGAATCCACAGCTACTCTAGTGGCATTTAGTGACTAAGATTAACCATTCGTTCAGAAGGCTTGGTATAGACATTTTGCAAAATACAGTATATTCTACCTCAGAATCCAAGTTATAAACAGTAAGTAAGCACTTTTCTCGCCAATTCTCACTCTAGCTCTGTAATAATTTGAGTCAAAACTCGTTTATGTTTGAAAAAACGAAACCTAAAATTCACGAGCTGATTACAGAAATGTAGGTAGAACTATTTAGTACATATTGTAGATTGAGATCCTGGTTAGACATTTTTTAAATCGTACTCAGGAAAGTGAGAAATCGAGATTAAGCGTTTTCTCCCCATAGTTTTCTTGTAATTTATATGAACTGTGCTTGCTGACTTCTTAGTCGAAATTGATATTGAACAATCGGCCGTGTCACGTTTTTCTGGCGATGGTATATGTCACATATATAATATATATATTTTTATTTTTTTTAAACTGTAAGATAAAGATTCTAAATTGTTTTAGAACAAAAACAATCTGTGTTAGAATTGTATGTGAGATTGAGCAATTCTGAGTAATCATAAAATGGGAAAGTATGACGAACACAAGTGGTTACATAAATCGTTGGTGCTTGAAAAATAATTATAATCTTTAACAGATATATAGGGCAGGACGCTTATATAAGGTGATGCCACGACATATTAAAATGCCACACTGAATCCTTCTGCAGTTATCCTTTACAATTTACAGTATTTAGGACATCGAGATTCAGTCATCGTGTGATAGAGAGCTTGTATCTTAATTAGATAAATACACATTGTAGTATTTCCAGGTAGGTCTGAAAAGTTAGTTTTACCTTTAAAGTGCCCATCAACCTCTATCTTTTTATTTTACTTTCGAAAAGAAAAGAAAATGTTGAGTAATTCTGCGGAAAAAGTTTTGAATTTTCGTTAATCCCTTGTTTTTTATGAGCGATTGTAAACACGATCTGATGGCAAAGCGCCGCCATTAGAATTGTGACGTAAGTGAAGGATTTTTCTTTCTGGGCATGGATGAATACGCACGTTTCGCTTTCACAAAGTCAACCCACTTGCACCTTTTTCTGGCTAACGAACTCTCATCTCCCCAGAATGGAATTTTGTGAAGACTGATATCTGCTAGGCGTCTGACTGAAACAGACGCTTTTCCTTCACTTATGTCACAAGACTCATGTTAAGAATTAGGATGTGCGCCAAAACACACGGGATTTTGACATCTTTAAACGCTCATAAAAAATCAAGGATTAATGCGAATTCCATTTTTTTCCCGCAGAAATGCTCAAAATTACCTTTTATTTTCGTAAATAAAAAAAATGGAGTCGAGGGGCACTTTAATTTGGGATCCGGGTATAGACAATTTTTCCAAGTCTTTCTCACCAGAGATGAGGACTGCTCGATCGTCGGCCGAGGCTCTCATATAGATGCATACGCTCATTGAAGAAATAGGATTATTTTCCCCATGACACCATAACTGAAGCTACTTTCGTGTTCAACATATTGTCTGTTAAACTTCCATACGGTCCGAGGTAAAGCTGTGTGCAGCTTCTTGTTCAATATTGAACTCGAGGGAGGTTGTACTATTCATGATTTAAGAGAGGGCACCGATCTCGTACAGTCTGAACACAACGTTTAATGAACCAGGTAAAATTATGTTAAATTCCATCCCCGTAAGGTTTTTCATTTCCCTAATTCCTCCATATACTAATGAAGTTATATTTCAGGAATCGTTCCGCTGATCTGGGGCCAGTCAATTAAGATTGAGTTTATTTGTCCGAGACTGATGTATGAATGCCGAAAATAGGAAAGTGTCTGAACACGAACCTTATATTCGCTTTTGCTTCTTCCTCAGTAAACTAAACCGTTCTCCTTTCTACTCTTTCGATAGCACTGAGGTAAGCTAGTCTAGCAAGAAAACAAAGGAGATATAAAAAATACCCCTTACTGCGGCAAGGAGACATTCGCGGTTATTTGTCTGCGGATATTATATTTGCTGAGGAACAGGTGGATGGAAAAGAAGAAATGAAGTCTGGTTTCCATACAGCCGGCTTTTCTTGTTTTTCCGTGTCGTTTTTTGTTGTGGAGATAGGATCAGTTCTGTCTGAACAACACGGAAAACAAGAAAATACAATTTTAAGGCTACATAGAAACCACGCTTAATGGTGAACTTTTTCAAAGCCAAAAAGTATATAGGTAATTTATCGTCTTAATAACATAGAGAGCAACATGACTGGGTTCTGATGAGTTGAAATTGCATATCTTTATATCAAGTGGATTTGATTGGTCGACGAGTTGCATAGCAACATGCATTCCACCCAAAAGCCCAGAGCAAACAGATAGGGATACCTCGATTTTTACTGTAAGATAAACTAAGTAAAATCGAAAAGGCGTTTTTGGATTTCGTCTGCTTATTTACCGTTAGTAGTATCTAATAATATAGCTTTACTTGCTCTACACTTATTTATTTATTTATTACTTTAGGGGGAAGCTGGCTTAGATAACTTCCGTTACTATCATTAAACAACCAATGTCCAATTCAGTTGTAAATAACAAATGTAATTGACATCCAAACTCCTGTAATGCCTAAATGTGCGAATAAACTCTGAAGTCTACTGTGAATTAAGAGTATTGTATTAGAATACATGTAGACCGAGGCATGGTTGACAAAATTGAAAACATCTCACAGTAATTTCGAGGCAGATTTTCTATCGAGCGCATATAAGTTTTCAATCCTTGCGCACGATTTATTCACACGGGGTGGGGGTAAACGTTTACAGGTTGCACTTGTCGCACGGTAAAGAAACTATCTGATGGATCATAAAGATATTAATTAAAAAACAGTCCATCTGCTCGCCCAGGCAGATAAAAACAAATTTACAAATTTCCTCTGACAGTCGTTCTTGACAATGACCGAAATAAACAGTAAAGGTGAATTGATAGGGCAATTTAGATTTATACGACTTCTTGTTTATTTCCATTTCTATACCACAACTATCCTCCTTCATAACATATGACATAACAACGTTTTATTAAGATTTCCTCCCACGTCCTAATGGAGCGAACCCAAAAACCTGAGTCATCTAGAACGAAAAATCTAGAAATCTCAATTTCAAATCCCGTTGAAAGCATTGAAAACCAATTAGAACCAACCAGTTGTTGTTTAAGTCAGTCAGTATAGATAACAATCTAATAAAACTTAAATTATAGAAAGCTAGGTTCTACAACAATCGTTTGCTGAATAATATAAAACGGAATGATCCAGGATCCTCTCGAGTATTTTGGAGTGGATATTATAAATTACTCCTGAGAAAAAGTTGTTTTGCTGTTTACTTCCTGATTACATGGAATTGCTATGAGACGTGGGCTAAACCTTTTGTTCTAGATGATTAATCTTTAACGACGTTTGGTAATCGTCATGAAAATAACTCAATGCTTTCTCAAGGGTTATGGTTTCAATAACTGTGGTGTCAATAAATAAGCGGGAATATAACTGAAATTGTAGCAGATAAGGTAAGCTGATGAGGACGATATCGTCAACAACTTGGAAGTGGCTTTAAGCTCCGATATTCAAGTACAAGTTGGTTGAATGTGATATTTAGTCCTATTGCAAGTGCGATTTTTGTCATAATATTTATGCAACTGGAAAACTACATGTATGGGAGAATTTTTGTTCAGAGAAGAAGCACCTTCATGGAATATTCGACGAGTTGATTAGCTGCCAAAGCTGATATGTTTTGTATTCTCTTGCGAGACTATTCGTCATCATTATACGTCCTCATACTGAGCATTTTACTACGATGGATCTACTCTCACTATCTTAACGAAAACTGGCACAATGTCGAACCAAACACTCGTCGCTGATATCCATAAAGCCTCCCGGGTCCTTTACAAGAAGCAGTAACAGACGCCTACCTTGTGTCATTGAAAGGATGTAGAAACTGGCAGAGTTAAAGTTTTGGGAAAACCTGCCCAGTAGTTCACGAATGGTGTCAGAAGTTTCTGATATTTATCAGTTCTACAAATGTAAGAGTTGTGGGAGTTTCATCCGATTTCAATTCCAGAAAGCGATATATATTTTTGTAAAGAAACCTTGTTATCCATTTCGAGGTATCGAAATTTAATAATTAAATATTTCTTTTGCCGCATTTTTAATAGGAAACAGTTAAAGTGGTAAACTAGTTGTGAATAAAATGTCCACGAATCTGACATGGAAACAACGCTTTGCATTAGATCTTGCCACACGCGATAACCATCTGGTTGCATTGGAAACAGCTATCATGATACTAATCAACTTCACAGCCGCGTTTGGAAATGTACTCGTGTGCTATGTCATCTATAAAACACCAGGCCTGCGAACCAGAACAAACTTGTACATCATCGCTCTCGCAGTCTCTGATGTTCTGCAAGCTTGCCTAGGGATGCCTTTTACCTTGGTTGTCCTTATCAAGGGAAGGTGGATCTTCAGTGACTTCGCGTGCCGATTCCAAGGGTTTTGGATCCTTTTTCTTGGGTTTGTCTCCCTTCATACGATGGCCCTGACAGCAGTAAACCGCTACTTGTGTGTAGTAAGACCTCAATTGTATCGCAGATGGTGTAATAAGAAGTCTTTCCTGACGATGCAGGGTTTGGTTTGGATCTTCGCGTTTGTTAGCGTCGTTATTCCTCAAGTTACTCAAATAGCGACATTCAGATTCCAGGCCAACCGAGCCGCGTGCTTCGTCACGCTCTCAGACATGACTATAAACATAGCGTACACCATTTATTCTCTGTTCTGCTTCGTTCTACTCCCTCTCTGTGTCATATCAGGATCCTATATCAAAGTATTCAGTACAATACGGCAGCACAAAGCCAATATAGGCAATTCCGTTCGTCAAGTGTCGGTAGAGGAACTGCAAGTGACTAATATGCTTTTTGCTCTAGTAATCGGCTTCGGGGCATGCTGGATCCCAGCAATCTTGGTTGAAATGTTGGACTCCTCCCTCCCCAGGGGACTTCTGCCACGCTCTGTCTATATGATGTATATATATCTGGGATACCTGTCGAGTGCCATCAACCCCGTGTTGTACAGTGTGATGAACCGAGCCTTCAGAAGGGCAAGTGCGCGAGTGTTTGTTTGTTGTCGCACGGACAGCAATGCCGTGACCAACTTACATGTACAAACACGTCGCACGTCGGGTTTTATATTGAGGGGAACATCCATGAACCATGAACAGCAAACAACCGCTAAAAGGGAAAATAAATAAACAAAGATGGTATTTATTCCCCTATAAAAATTCTTGAACTGGAAAGTGCAAAAAAAATTTTTAATTATTAATTTGGAGCTTCCATGAGTTCTGTGGTTAACTGGGTCGGTTTGTTTGACAAGGAGCCTGGTGTCCTGAATATAATTATATTTACTCAAAAACGGATCACGAATTCGAAATTCATACAGACAGACAGTAGCTCGGTGTACTGCGTTGGTACATCAGATGACTGCTAACAAAGTAAAGAAGAATCAGTGGATGGATTATTGAACAACTTACATTTATTACAAGGCTTCACTTTACTTTAATATAATGTGCAACCTTGATAATCGATATACAGCACATATTTAACTACAGTACCGCCAAGAAACATATGTGCATTTGATCGCGAGCAAATCGCGAGCATATCGCGATCACGAAGTGCGATCTGCTCGCACCTTGCTCGCGATTTGCTTCCGATCACAAGCTGATGTACAAATGTTTCTTGGCGGTACTGTAGTACTGATTTGTAAATAATATAAATAAGGTACGATTAATTATGAAATAACTTGTAAGTCTGAATAACAGTAGTGTTGGACATACATGTAAGTCTCAAGTTTAAGCTCATAAAACAACCAACACGAATCACAGAGATCTACGGACGTGTTCGTCATTATTAAATGACTTGTTTATATATAACCAGTGATCCAGATAAAATAGTCGCTTCTGGCATTGTGCACCTTGGAATTTGCGACCACAGCCTGGACTATGGTGTACGGAAATTAAATTTCCTGGGAAATAGTCAGTGAAAATAAACAAAACGAGAAGTTTATAATTTTCAATTTGCATAACTTTCGTTGCGACCTTCAGTGTCAACATGGTCTGATTTGTTGTTGCTTTAAATTCCGACCAGATGTGGTTGGCATGGAAATCTTTAATACTCTGGACAGAACAATTGATGCATGACATTTTACGATTTTACACAAAAATTACGAACTTATTTTGCGGCATTTATTTTTTATTAAAAACCTTATTAAATTCCATACATGGAATTTTATTATTGTCGAAAACAATGTTACGGTTTTTGTTTTACAGCCTTTCTAAATATGGAAACTCGAATGACGTAAAACCTAAAATCACGTGATTTCTACGAAAATCAACATGGCCTCAATTCGAATTGACGTTCGTTGCGAAACAGGGACTCATGTCACTTTTTTAGCTATGCATGGTTTGAATCTGGGAAATAAACCTCACTCCATGACGAACTTCATGAGCATCTGAATCCAAGGCACCCTGCCGATGAACTACGATTCATTCGTAGTTCATCAGCAGGGGAGCTGAGGTAGCTCCAACAGTTTAATTTAGTCGGGCGTCAGTTCTAAAGCTTTAAATTATTACCTTGTGGTTTGTTTATGCGTTAGAGGTGACAAGCCCTTAACGAATCTGTCAAAGAGAAACTGAGAAAAGAAGCAGGAATCAATCAAAAGTGCAATTCCAGACTGAACCGATTGACAAGACCTTCGTCTGTAATTAAAACTTACACTTCTGTACATTCTCTTTTGTTCGAAAATAAATCGCGACGTAACCTTCAGCGTGTGGGTAAGAAAAACTAATGTGCGTGATATTCATTCAGTGCAATCATAGAATAAACTAATAAAGCAAATCTTACTAAAGTTATTTCAATAATTCAACGCATTAATCTGATGACGTTTGTGATCGATGAAAATGTGAAAAAGTATACATTTATTGAATACTAATTCTTTGTTCCTTGAAGAATTGAATGAACTGAAAATGCCGACGAGTAAACAGAATATCTAACAACTGCAAACACGCCTGTGACCGATAAGCATTGCTCATTGAACTTGACGATAATTAAATAATTAAATTAATAATGAACTCTGGGAATAGGCACGAGTGTACTAGTTCATCAATAAAACGCGAACAGTTCTCTGCACAACTCTTCAAAACGCCTATACATTGAAATTATTAATACTGAACTCTACCGGACTAAGCCGATTGAGCAGTGAATCCTATCTGAGAATACTCAATTAATCTGAAGCAATAGTTCACCTAGATATGGACAACTGACTGATATTCGTGTCACTGCCTAAAATATTTTTACAATTAATCACAGTAAAATTGTACTTTTTGCATCAAAAAAAGAGCGCAAGGATTAATTCTGTAAGAGTCGTAAGACTCTAAGGTTCGCAGGAAATTCGCGATGTATCGAATCTACGTGGTAGGGAAGCCATCGAGGCAGCCAAAAGTAAAGCCGGAAAATGAAGGCCAACAATGAGCTCGGAAGTAAATTTTGGAGCTGGGGACGGCAGGGCAACAAGGAAATGCAAACTAATTTGGTGGCCACTGTGTTAAGATAAAGGATCTTACGATTTTAGACAAAATCCTACTCTAGGAGAAACATATTAACAAATTCTAGTTTAGCCCCAAAGTTGAGTTACTTTAATTAAAACGTTCTTTTGTTAATCTCGGCTTGGTCACGAGCCTGTATTTACTAAGGTAGCTTTCGATTCATTGACAACATTGAATAGAACTCATTTACCAACAACCTGTGTTGTTACAGGAAACTAATTAAGTATTGATTATATCTTAAGCTATCGGTACCAAGCGATCCCGACAACAAGCCAATAAGAATTGAGTATTCCTAATTACAGTTCCGTACTTTGTCAATACCAAATCCATTGAACTTTCCGTCAATGCAGATTAGTTACCAACTTCTAGTTGGATTTCTATGGAACATATCTAAAGACTCGTATAATGTTTTACGCTCAAGCTATGATATTTGATTTCTAGTTTCACCTTTGACATATCTTATTTATGTTGTCGATCGGTTGAAGTACTTTTCTTTCAAGGTCAGTTTTCCTTTGTTTGGACAAAGACCCAACTTACAATAAGGGTCCATGTAAACACCTGTTCGGTTCCCAATAACTATTGTTTGTAAATTACATAAATACAGAACGAATATCTTGTAACATAGAGAAGATAGCCGAAGAAACAGAAGTCATGGCGAGTCCCATGATTCGCCATGATCAGCCAATACTCCTGTAAGTTGCCAGTCATTGAGACCAGTAATAAAGTACGTAAGATCCAACCTTGGTTGTTGTCGTCCACAAGCTCAGCGAAGAACCCCACAGCTTAGGAAAATACTTCCTAACAACTGTAAACAGCTCCTCAAATGACATTTTAACTTTCCGGATTTATGTCGGAAAGTTTCATTTTAATAAACTGACTTCTGAATCTTAAATTTTTTACAAACTAGACAGATTTATGTACAATTCATCTATTAAAAGCTGTATATTAAGTTATCTATTTACAGTTATCTCGACTATACCTAAGTCTTTCTCGTATGTAGCTTTTCTTTGCCATTATATTACATGATTAAACTGTCTAATAAACATTATGATAGCCCTCGTAGATCAAGTCTTAAACTTTCCTCAGCCGGCACCTGATTAAGTTTTATCAGGGCCCGGTTGTACAAAACCCCGGCTAATGCGTTAACACTGGTATATAATCACCTAAAAGTCGATTAAGGTCGAATTGTATGTGGGATCCAGAGCCCCATTTAAACCAGCTTGTTGAACCTGGGCTTCGTAAAATCATAGTTAATAGAGTATTCCACTCTATTAACTATGGTAAAATACCACAGGTAGAAGTGTCACAGCCTTTCAGGCTGGTCAGTTCTCTACTGTCTCCAGGTTTCCAGTGAACTTGAATTCAATATTTACAACAAAATCCGATACGAAAAAGAATAATAAAAAGTGTAATTGTGAAAAAATGTTACTGAATTCCTGAGGAAACATCAAGTAAAATACTACACGTAGAAGTATTTTAAACAGAGTCACAGCCTTTCAGCCAAGTTTCTCTGCTGTCTCCAGGTTTCCAGTAAACTTGAATTTAATATTTACAACAAAAACCTGATTAGAAAAAGAATAATAAAAAGTGTAATTGTGAAAAAAAGGTACTGAATTCCTCAGGAAACATCAAGTAAAATACTACACGTATAAGTATTATACACAGTCACAGCCTTTCAGCCAAGTTTCTCTGCTGTCTCCAGGTTTTCAGTGAACTTGAATTTAATATTTACAACAAAACTCGACACGAAAAAGAATAATAAAAAGTGTAATTGTGAAAAAAAGTTACTGAATTCCTGAGGAAACATCAAGTAAAATACTTCAAGGTAGAAGCATTTTACACAGTGTCACAGCAAAAAAGTTATTTAATTCCTGAGGAAACATCAAGTAAATTACGGCAGGTTTCCAGGTTTCCAGTAAACTTTTAGGAGAAATCCTAACATATGGGAAAAATAATAATTTGTAAAACATACGCGGGAGGAAAATCGCTGAAACATCTATCAATGCACTAGCCCTAGTGGGTAGCAGCTCCTAAACCAATTGGTTACTATCCCAACAGACTTGCTCACCTCCTGTATAAAACATACATAACATTTACATATATATAGTTTAGCTTTCCCTGAACATTTAAGTGATATTTATAACATTGTGGCTGTGTTATATCGAAAGGCAAGAAACTAAAATGGAGCTCGGAAAAGCGGTGTAGTTTAAAAAAAATATTCTTCAATCTTTATTTTATTTCAACTTTGAACCCCCAAAAATGGGTCGGTCGGGCAATGATAAACGAAACATTTTATTGGGATGGCCTTATCTATATTAAACAAATATTTAATATAAACTTTAATGACTGGCATACTTTCATTTTAAGATTAATTAGCCTGTACCTATACTACGTTTTTCTTTTCTTATAATAAAATATAATATTGTAATTTATCCAATTAAATAAACGAAAATTAGATTAACAAATCTATTTTATGGTTAGCCTACCGGCCAGTTCGGCCAATGTTAAAAAGTTCAGGACCGTTTGCCATGACCTAAATGGGAACTTCGTGCTGAGCGTGACTACATGGAATTTTATTATTGTCGAAAACAATGTTACGGTTTTTGTTTTACAGCCTTTCTAAATATGGAAACTCGAATGATGTAAAACCTAAAATCACGTGATTTCTACGAAAATCAACATGGCCTCAATTCGAATTGACGTTCGTTGCGAAACAGGGAAATCATGTCACTTTTTTAGCTATGCATGGTTTGAATCTGGGAAATAAACCTCACATGACGAACTTCATGAGCATTTGTCAACGGTTCTCTTGGAAACCAAGTATAACTTGAAGAGATTCCGTGTTTTAAATAAAGATTCATTCATCTGAATCCAAGGCACCCTGCCGATGAACTACGATTCATTCGTAGTTCATCAGCAGGGGAGCTGAGGTAGCTCCAACAGTTTAATTTAGTCGGGCGTCAGTTCTAAAGCTTTAAATTACCACCTTGTGGTTTGTTTATGCGTTAAGGTGACAAGCCCTTAACGAATCTGTCAAAGAGAAACTGAGAAAAGAAGCAGGAATCAATCAAAAGTGCAATTCCAGACTGAATCGATTGACAAGACCTTCGTCTGTAATTAAAACTTACACTTCACTACATTCTCTTTTGTTCGAAAAGAAATCGCGATGTAACCTTCAGCGTGCGGGTAAGAAAAACTAATGTGCGTGATCTTCATTCAGTGCAATCATAGAATAAACTAATAAAGCAACTCTTACTAAAGTTATTTCAATAATTCAACGCATTAATCTGATAACGTTTGTGATCGATGAAAACGTGAAAAGTAACTACATTTATTGAATACTAATTATTTGTTCCTTGAATAATTGAATGAACTGAAAATGCCGACGAGTAAACAGAATATCTAACAACTGCAAACACGCCTGTGACCGATAAGCATTGCTCATTGAACTTGACTGACGATAATTAAATAATTACATTAATAATGAACTCTGGGAATAAGCACGAGTGTAGTTCATCAATAAAACGCGAACAGTTCTCTACACAACTCTTCAAAACGCCTATACATTGAAATTATTAATACTGCATGAACTCTACCGGAATAAGCCGATTGAGCAGTGAATCCTATCTGAGAATACTCAATTAATCTGAAGCAATAGTTCACCTAGATATGGACAACTGACTGATATTCGTGTCACTGCCTAAAATATTTTTACAATTAATCACAGTAAAATTGTACTTTTTGCATCAAATAAAGAGCGCAAGGATTAATTCTGTAAGAGTCGTAAGATTCTAAGGTTCGCAGGAAATTCGCGATGTGTCGAATCTCAGTGGTAAGGAAGCCATCGAGGCAGCCAAAAGTAAAGCCGGAAAATGAAGGCCAACAAGGAAATGCAAACTAATTTGGTGACTACTGTAAACAGCTCCTCAAATGACATTTTAACTTTCCGGATTTATGGCGGAAAGTTTCATTTTAATAAACTGACTTCTGAATCTTAAATTTGCTACAAACTAGACAGATTGATGTACAATTCATCGATTAAAAGCTGTATATTAAGTTAATAGTTATCTATTTACAGTTATCTCGACTATACCTAAGTCTTTCTCGTATGTAGCTTTTCTTTGCCATTATATTACATGATTAAACTGTCTAATAAACATTATGATAGCCCTCGTGGATCAAGTCTTAAACTTTCCTCTGATTAAGTTTTATCAGGGCCCGGTTGTACAAAACCCCGATTAAAGTGAACTTATAAATTAGGCGGCTAATGCGTTAACACTGGTATATAATCACCTAAAAGTCGATTAAGGTCGATTTTAGTTCCGGTAATTGTATGTGGGATCCAGAGCCCCAGCTTGTTGAACCTGTGCTTCGTAAAATCATAGTTAATAGAGTATTCCACTCTATTAACTATGGTAACATACCACAGGTAGAAGTGTCACAGCCTTTCAGGCTGGTCAGTTCTCTACTGTCTCCAGGTTTCCAGTGAACTTGAATTCAATATTTACAACAAAACCCTATACGAAAAAGAATAATAAAACGTGTAATTGTGAAAAAATGTTACTGAATTCCTCAGGAAACATCAAGTAAAATACTACACGTAGAAGTATTTTACACAATCATAGCCTTTCAGCCAAGTTTCTCTGCTGTCTCCAGGTTTTCAGTGAACTTGGATTTAATATTTACAACAAAACTCGACACGAAAAAGAATAATAAAAAGTGTAATTGTGAAAAAAAGTTACTGAATTCCTGAGGAAACATCAAGTAAAATACTACAGGTAGAAGCATATTACACAGTGTCACAGCAAAAAAGTTATTGAATTCCTGAGGAAACATCAAGTAAATTACGGCAGGTTTCCAGGTTTCCAGTAAACTTTTAGGAGAAATCCTAACATAGGAAAAGAAAACATTTGTAAAACATACGCGGGAGGAAAATCGCTGAAACATCTATCAATGCACTAGCCCTAGTGGGTAGCAGCTCCTAAACCAATTGGTTACTATCCCAACAGACTTGCTCACCTCCTGTATAAAACATACATAACATTTACATATATATAGTTTAGCTTTCCCTGAACATTTAAGTGATATTTATAACATTGTGGCTGTGTTATATCGAAAGGCAAGAAACTAAAATGGAGCTCGGAAAAGCGGTGTAGTTTAAAAAAAATATTCTTCAATCTTTATTTTATTTCAACTTTGAACCCCCAAAAATGGGTCGGTCGGGCAATGATAAACGAAACATTTTATTGGGATGGCCTTATCTATATTAAACAAATATTTAATATAAACTTTAATGACTGGCATACTTTCATTTTAAGATTAATTAGCCTGTACCTATACTACGTTTTTCTTTTCTTATAATAAAATATAATATTGTAATTTATCAAATTAAATAAACGAAAATTAGATTAACAAATCTATTTTATGGTTAGCCTACCCCAGTTCGGCCAATGTTAAAAAAGTTCAGGACCGTTTGCCATGACCTAAATGGGAACTTCGTGCTGAGCGTGACTAAAAGCTGGACCCAGACTCAGGCATCTCATCGAGTTAACATACGAAGCCAGCAGCGTAATCGCTTTCTTTATACCGCTGTGACACACGACAATTCGTCGAAGCTGATGAAATCGTCTCTCTTACGAACGCATCGTCCATTTCCCCAGCAAGGAGGAAACTACATGAACATGGTTCGGCCTAATTCCATTTGAAGTTCCGAGTTCTTAGTCCTTCCATCAAACGTCTTGAAACAATGCCGGCACGTTTAGCCTTTATGCGTGGCCCTATAAATCCCTTGCTTGATTCCTCTAGTATACGTACCTTGAATTTACATGAAAGACTCTTCGTACTCTTAGCCGGCGTATCAACATGAGAGACGGGAGTCGACGGAGGCGTTTCAAAAATATGGTGGGAACTTCGCGTTGGTTCTACCCGTGATCTTGATTTCGGAAGCCGTAATAATTTCCTGGAGCGCTTGAAACTCGCTAGAACATAAAAACGTTTCCTTCTCAAGGTTCTTGCGGGGTAATGCTCGGCAAAGAATACTGTACAAAGTCGATACAACAACGTACGTCTTTCCTCCTCCCTGTATAGAACCGTTCAGCGGCAGCTTTGCCGCCATGTTAGCCTTCTACTCTGTCGAATGGAACCTCGAAAACTTCCCCTTGAAATGGTTTAAACGCATCGCTAGCGATATACTCCTTCAGCCTTCCTTCTGCCATCTCGCTTGAAAAAGCGAACAACTTTTTTGAAGGCGGATCAAGGCCATATATGAAAACGCGAAAGAGGCAAATGGTCGCGGCACCGATGCGAACTCGCCTTCTGCCTCGTGCCTCGTACCAACCATGGAAGGCATCAGTGTTAAACTTCAGCCTTCCAAGAGCATCAGATACGACTTGCTGTGCTTCTTTAAAGTTCTTTGGCCCACATTCGTCAAATGACTGATTGGGAGCTCTCCAGGACTTCACATTCGCCTGGATTATAGCTTGGAATAGCTCTGTTGGGTTAGCCTCGTGGCCCTTTGGAGGTAGCATGACTACCTGCACTTCAGCCTGGCGAAAGCGCTCGTCGATTTCCGGGTTGTAATGTTGCTTGGATGGGTTCATACATCTCCCAGCTCTATCAAGACGATCCCAAATAAAATAACTATGGGGTGGAATTATAATCACTGGCAGTGGAGGACCTCCAAGATTTGTTGCATGTACTGGCGATTCGATGCTATCGAGCACACAATGTTTGACTTCACTGTCATTGGCGTTGTTCTCAGAAAGCCATACTTTGCAGTATCCACGAGGGCCAATTGCAGAGTGAAGTGTGAACTTCTGTGGTCGGTATGGTGTTCTGCCATACAGTTGTTCTCCTTTTCTACAGCGACCCTTTCTGGGAAGGACGCCAATCAAGATTGGACATTCATAGGCGAAATATAATTCACCATGAGTACATTTTCCCTCCTCGATCGCGCGGTTCAAGCCTTCTAGATACGCCATCTGCATATCGAGAATTCTCTCGAGGTTGGCTTCACTACAAGACTTATTGGGGACTTTAAAAGTGAACTTATCTTCTGTTCTATGGTATAACTGGCGACGAACCGTTTGGCTACTAATGTCAATCCCGGTTCTATTTAGTAGACGGCAAGCGATTGTTTCTTGGCCTACTCTGGGATCTAAACTCGCTTTAACTCGCCTTAACTCGCCCTAACTCGCAAAGCCAAAAAATGGAAATTTTCCTTAAATCGCCTTAACCCGCCCTAACTCGCCTTAACCCTCCCTAACTCGCAAAGCCAGAAAATGGAAATTTTCCTTAAATCGCCTTAACTCACCCTAAATCGCCTTAACCCCGCCCTAACTCACAAAGCCAGAAAATGGAATTTTTCCTTAAATCGTCTTAAACCACCCTAAATCGCCTTAACTCACCCTAACTCGCAAAGCCCCCCGCCCCCAGTTTTCCTTTGCCTTCATTGGCAAAGCTAAAAATGATAATCACTAAACATGACTTACAATTTGAGCCCCATTCACTGAAATTCATGTCTACAAAGATGTCAATACATACATGTGATTTGTGTTCACATGTGTCAAAAAGACATTAGTGTAGTCTGTGGCTGAAGTCAATGTACAGTTTGTCACATATGTAGTAACACCTCTGTTGTATGATGTACAACTAGTGGATTTATCCAAGTCCAGTATGGCAAAATATTTAAGTAGAGATGGCGAGACAGAAGGTTGAGCCTAATATTAAAAGTTTTAAAAGTGTTTTATTACCGGTAAAATGCACCAGTCAATGTAAATCCCCACCTTCCCCAGGCTACAGATTAGTGGGACTTGGATTTTGAACCTGGCAAAATATGTTTTAGCCCTTGCCCACCGGCACCGGGGTGTTTATATGAAGAAAATCCCTGCTTTTGCTGTAAAATGCCTTGAACACATACTACCATACAATTTTGAGCCCCAGTACCAGGGGCAGAGATGATAAAACATAGATGATACTCAACACCCCAGGGTGTTACATTGGTCCTTAAGTAGAAACTTGTCCCTCTCAACGTATTCACTATGCCCCACTAATCCAAGGCCTGGGGAGGGGATTGTATTGTATTGTTAAGCTATTCTCATGTCGATATAATGGAAAACAATAATATGCATTAATTTGTCAGAGTATTGGACAACCCTCCTGACCAAAGATTAGCAATAACATCATATCGTCGCGCCAAATCCATTGTTTGCTAAAATCCCCGAGTAAAATAGTTTATGCTAATCAAAATAATGTTTCTTTAAATTGCTTACTTACCAGAAATAATGCAAATTTGCCGTTCCTTTTCGTATAAAACCAAAACCAAGCATACGTGCTACAAACACGCACTTCATGTTCACCCGCCATCTTGAATACACGATCAGCTGATCTAATTATCGATTTAATATTGATTGGAGTTTGATTGATTATTGATTGCCCGGTTCCAAGATGGCTGTTATCGAAGTGGGAAGCGATAAAATTGTTTGTTTCGGAAGAAAGGTTAGTCAATATACATGTAACAATATAACCTAATCTGCATAAAATAGTAGAAAATAGTAGAGGGAAGAGGGGACACTTAATCTGGGCAAGACCAGAACATACAAAACTATATGTTTTTGTATTGTCCACAAATGTTAAGAATTTTGTTTTACAATTCTATACATGGAATTAATGATTGTGAAGTTAGTTGAAGTTAATTGGTTAACAAATGTGAATCACAAGCAGCTGTTATTTTGCTTTGAAATTACTTAATCTGTTTCATGATTCTAAAGCAAAAGCAATACCTATGCTTGTTGAAACCAAACCTTGCTGATGTATTTATTATACAGTTGTGCGTTGTCAATGTCAAAGCTATTGTCTTCTTTATGTTACTTTTATGTTAGCATGTGAGTGATCGAGTTGAGTCACTGATAGTTCTTTAACTGCATGATTCATCATTTTGAATATAAATGTGTGTTAAGTTTATGCATGTATTGTATTCACTGTATTTATAATGTTCACTAAAGCATGTGTATGTTAATGTTGTATATATGTATGGATTGGTGGAATTGGGTGATTATGGATCCATGGTTGCGTGGATTGAATGATGAACACAGTTATGTATTCACTGAGTATGTGTTATATATTGTGCATTATGTATGCACATAATTATATATTTACTAGTGTAGCCATGCAGTGCATGTGTGCAGGTAGGATAGGTGTATGTCTATTAATCAATAATAAATATACATGTGCGTTATTAATATCGACTGACTATTTCAATATGAGCCGCTTAATTGCCTGACAGATAAATAACAAGGATATTTTTCTGAATTAACCATAATTTTATAATTGATATAATAGTTAATATATATATTCAGAAATATGTAGATATATGTACATGGGATGAATATTTAACAATTATTCACCGAAGTGGAGGTGAATAGTGGTGGATATTTACTGAGCCGCTTCGGTTAGGTAAATATATTTTATATCCACCACTATTCACCAACACTGAGGTGAATAATTGTTTTAGTTCCAGGTGAATAACCAGCACCAAATAGTTATTTTATTTTATTTCAAATGGACAAAAACTCGCGCGAGATGATCGCTGCTTTGCTCGGAGGTGAATATGATTTCATATTCACTGTTTGAGTAGCCAATCAGAGCGTGCAAAAAGTGATATTCACAGGTGTGGTATATACTAAAGATGTATGTTTGCAGATGTGTTTTGCAGATGTGTTTGCAGAAATTAGAAAAATGATGGCTAGGTCATATATAATTTCTGTATTAATTCCCTAACACAAATGAATTGTACATGCATGTATGTATTTATTAGTTGGAGACCAATATGGCAATGGTGTAAAACAATAGATTGTGTTGGGGAATGCAGAATACAGATTAACCAGACAGCTTTTTAAAATTGATGCTGTATAGGGTATTTAAATTTTACGACTATACTGACTTACCATATAAGTTTAATAATTATTTAATTGGATCTGTATTTCATGTATATATTAATTATTGCAATTTTTATATTATTATGGCAGTGGTGAATTTCCTAAACCTGCCTTAACTCACCTTAGCTCACCACATACACTAAATCTTGTAAGGAGTTTTCCCTAAAAACCCTTAACTTGCCACATACAAATTTAAGTATATTTCCTTATACTGCCTTAAATCGCCTTAACTCGCCTTAACTCGCCACATACAAATTTAAGTATTTTTTTCTTAAATCGCCTTAACTCGCCTTAACTCGCACAACCTCGCCTTAACTCGCCGCGAGTTTAGATCCCAGAGTAGGCCTGTTTCTGTGTTTGCGTAAGGGTCTCGTTCAACAAGCGCTCGAGTGTTTTCTCCTCGGGTGAGCATTTCTTTACCTTTCTTTGCCTCCCACTAGACCTTTTTAGTGGAGTAACATCTCCTGTACTTCTTTTCACACCTCTCCACTGATTTGCGGCATTTCTATCTAAAACTCTGGCGTCCCCAATGCAGTTTGCACTTCAACTCCAGACTCGATTCTCTTTAACACGGCCCGTCTCAATCTCGGAGAGAATGGTTTGCCTCTACTTTCTTGGACACGATTGTTTTTCTTTCTCCGTCCTTTCCGCTTAAAGGAGGGATTATTTAAATCCCCCTTTTTGAAAGGCATATATATTTTAAACTTGAGTCAGTGTAATCGACAGTGTATAGATTTAAACGCTAGAAAGCTGTCATGTACCCGGCTTTAAAAATGTATCGAAATGAGTTGTCGTAAATAAAGCCAAAATATTTTTTTTTTTCAAAATGTTGAAAAAAAATTTCGCGCGCAAATGCTGGAGCGCGCGCGTGTTTTCCCGCCTTTTTTAGACTGTAAAATAGAATTTGACTATCAAAATTTTTTCCATGTATAGAAATTCTTACTTTATTAATGGTATGATTTTCAACTTCATGGGATTAATTTTGTTGCTGTTACAGGAGAATATGTCATGCATCAATTGTTCTGTCCAGAGTACTATTTATGGAGGTAGTGGACAAGCGCGCTCCTCTGAAAACAAAAAGAGTCAGATCGCATACTTTACCTTCGGTAACAAAAGAAACAAGAGACATGAAAGCCGAGATAAAATGAAGCGAAATTCTATGCTCTGTCACTGCGCTCCGCCGCATAGAAAATATTTATGTTGTATATTCTACATACACATCAAGCAAGGCGAGTTAGGAGGATGCCGACCAGTTATGTCAAGTTTATTGCCGTATAAACATTACATATTAATGTTAAACTAATGACGAATCGCCGGATACGAAAAACCAGGTTAAAACCTCACTTTGAGGAAAAAACTATTCTGGAAACGTATACTCCAACCCTATGCGAATTCGCCAAGACCCCTGGAGGTTAAGGGTCATCAAAAAACTTACTTACATGAACAACCGCTGTATAAAGCCGGGATTACATAGTGTCTATAAATTTTGGCTCGGATAACCGACCGTGTAAACTGGCTGGCGTCAAGTGAAAGATATATGCAAATATCATCTTAAATAACAACTCCAAGTCCTTAGGGAAGAACACTAGGTGCTAATTACGAATGCCCAACAAAAATACATTAGCCCACTTCCGCGATACGCTTTACTTGTCACGCACAAAGGTTTCAATACGAGGCTCCGTGCTAAATTAAATTAATTATTTTCTCTGTGAAAAGAATACATTTAATTTAGCACGGAGCCTCGTATTGACACCTTTGTGCGTGACAAGTAAAGCGTATCGCGGAAGTGGGCTATTATGATATCACTAAAAGACTTCTGGCATGAGTACACTGCTTTGAGAAACAAAGTGAACATTACACTGAGAATTATGATTTCTATAACAAAGAACTAGATAAGAATAAAGGCGATCCGAAAGGCACCTGAAAAACAATTAACAACCAAATGGGGGCGGCAAACTCAAAACCAGCCAGTAAATGTAATTAAGTACAACAATAATACAATTTCATCTCCCGTTGAAATCGCAGAACAGTTCAATAATCACTTTGTTGAGATTGGCCCTAAACTCGCACAGAACACAAGAGCTACTTCTTCCGAGTTCAAAGATTATATTAAACATGTCCCTTGTGATTTTAAGTTTAGTCTCACAAGCACATCAAAAGTACTCAAGCTCGTTGAAAAACTATCATTTAAAAAATCTACAGGCCTTGATGGAATTTCTGCAAAAAAGTACAGGCAGTGGCTCCAGTCATCTCTGATTCTCTCACATTTCTTTACAATGTAATAATAGTCAGGCATGTTTCCTTCAGAATGGAAGAAAGCCCGTGTTACTCCGTTACACAAAAGTGGCCCTCGAACGACATGGATAATTACAGGCCAATATCTATTCTCTATCTATCTTCCATTACTTGACTCCATCAATTTAATATATAAATATTTGAGAGAATATTATATGATCAACTTTACAATTATCTTTCTTCGCATGAACTATTATCAAATAAGCAGTTTGGATTTAGAAAACTCGACTCAACAATAACAGCTTTGTTAAACTCAACAAATTCATGGTTGGTCAATATGGATCGATGTCTTTTCATTATCGTAACTTTTTCTCGATTTTGAAAAGGGCTTCGATACAGTGAACCATGATATTTTGTTGGAAAAAATTAAACTTTACGGAGTTAATCATGAATCTCTCTTGCTGCACTCATATCTGTCAGACAGATTTCAAACATGCGTATAAGTACAAAATATGAAATCTAAAGAGAGGCAAATTACATGTGGATCCCTCACAGATCAATCTTTGGTCCATTATTATTTTTAATGTGTATAAATGACTTACCGAATTGCTTAGATACATCAACACCGAGTCTGTTTGCTGACGATACAAGCGTCATATTTTGCGGTTCAAATATCAATGATGTTGTAACCCAAGCAAATAGTGAGTTGCTTAAAATCAGCAATTGGCTGACAGCCAATAAATTGCACCTAAACGTGGCTAAAACTGAATATATTCTGGTTGGCTCTAGGCAACGACTGAGAAATTTGGACGAGGAACCACCCTAAAAAATTGGTGATAAAACACTAAAAAAGAGTTAGCCAAAGAAAAACAGTCGGGGATATATTATAGTTGATGAGAGGACCACATTAATTATATTAAGAAGAAAATTGTGTCAGGTCTAGGGGTATTAAAGAGGATTAGACCATTTGTGTGCCAAGACACACTAATACAAATTTATGATTCCCTTGTCCAGACAAATATGGACTATTGTTGTGAAGTTTGGAATACCTGTGGTAAATTCCTCTCTGAAAAAGTACAAAAATGTAAAAACAGGGCTGCTAGGCTTATTCCCAATGCCAATTATATGGCGAGCTCAAACTATTACTTGGTATCCTCGACTGCGGGAGAGATGAAAGGAGGGCTAAACGAAAAACAGGTTTAATGCATAAATTTCAAAACAATTGCGCGCCAACTAGTTTAACTCAGTTATTTACCATGGTTGGAAACTCGACCCATTACAATCTGAGAGAGCCTACCACGACACTTTGTTTACCTCAACCAAAAACTGATTATATGAGCTTCTCCTATAATGGAGCAAAACATTTGGAATGAGCTTCCAGTCACGCTGCGCGAGGTGAAGTCTCAAGTTTCCTTCAAGAGGAACATAGCAACATCTCTCTCCTATGTGATATGTTTAACCTACGGCAATTTAAGTCAATTACTTAAGTAGTATATTACTATAGTTGTAATAGTACAAATTTAGCATCAATGTATATCGATTCCGTATATAGTATTTATTTTTGTAATTAATATATTAGCGAACATTTTATTATTCTTGTACTTAGAAGTTTTAAATAGGGCACGGTTTCTACGGAAATCAGTATGATTGCGTGGGTAAATAAATAAAGATTGATTGATTGCGTCTCTAACATAGTTATATGTATACATACTGTTATTTTCAGGAAGCCGGTTCAATCACGCGGAGCCATTCTGTACCAGTTCCGCTGTGAGATAATTCCGCCGGAGCCAAATCGACTCCCCGAAAACAAAAGCACATAAGCTTACATGATACTACTAGTGTAGCCCTGTACTAGTGACTCGGGAATTGAGTTGCAGAGGTCTTGTCAATTATTTCTTGCGATAGACAATTCCAGTTAGCAATAGTGCGTGGGATAAAACTAAATTTATAAATATCTGTTCTAGCATAAAGAGTAATGTAGTAAGTAGAATGCATATGTCTGTTTTTTCTAGAGGGCTGTTTACGATCTACTTGTGGCAGTGCAGCCCGGTAAGTTGTTTAGACCTTTATTGAAAAGTGTAATTCTAGATACCTGTCTGCGGGACCTAAGAGATTCCCATCCTAACTTCTTTAAGATTATTAGTTATACTAGTATACCAGGGGCGTAATTACTATAGTCAGACGTTACGAATATGGCTGCACGCCGCTGTACCTTATATCTAGTTCAACAATCAGCTTCTCGGTATGTGGGTCCCATACAGGGCTAGCATATTCTAAAATAGGTCTGGGGTTACAAGCGCTCAAATTTCGTCTCGGCAAGCCGAGGACGTTTGTTTGCGCGATTAGTTATATCATTAATGTACCTGTTCCAACTTAATTCATCTGAAATTGCGATACCAAGATACTTGGCATGTGTAACATAGTCTAGGGCTATTCTCTATAATGCAATATAAGATGTAGAGTTTTCCTAAATATCCTCATGGTCTTACATTTAGTAGTTTCCATTGTTTTGCCCAATTGGCTAGATGGAGAATATCTCCCTGAAGCATTTGACAGTCCTTAGCAGAAGAAATAACACGATAGCGAACACAGTCGTCAGCAAATAGACGGACTTCTGAATGAGTGATTTCTACAATGTCATTAATGAATAGACCAAATAATACTGGACCCAAAACTGTTCTGTGGTACTCCTGCCCTTACGGAGGACCAATTGGACTTAGATTCGTTCACAACTACTCTCTGGCTTCTGAGTTACAGAGAAAGGAGTCAATATATATGCTTACTCGTTATATGCTTCACTTGTCACGCACAAATGTTTTAATATATGGGCCTCCGAGACAAATCAAATTTATAGTACTCTCGCTGTGAGCCGCATATTTAAATCTTTGTGTGTGCAGAAACCGTTTCTGGTGTTTTCATGTGTTCTCAACATGCTATTTAATTTGAAAGCCTAAATTTCTTCGAACGTTTTAATCCTCTCCTTGTCGCCTCAAAAATATCTGGCCTCGTGTTAGATTGAAATCTTTGTTCAGTTGTCGTCACTATAGCTAGCCAGCTGTTTGAATATATACCGTTGTGCTTTTCAAAAAGCAAGAATTGCAGCAAATTATGAAAAGATTCATGCATTTTTGGGGTCAATTAAAGTTTCTTTACAACAATATTAAATTTAGGTTAGGAAGAAGTTAACAATAATCATAAGGTTATATAGGAATTAAAAGGAACATAGCGTATCGACGCCTCACGCGTCGGTGCATTACCCGTGTAAATTGAGAAATTCATTCATCCGGCCCAAATCAATAACACGGTCATGGAATCCCGTCTGCGACGAGGATAAAAATAATAACTAGAGGCTGCGTGCTCTGCAGCCGGTACTCGGACAGTATGGAAGTCCCACAGACAACATATTGAAATAGACTTTTCTCACGGTACTGTTTTCTGGGAAGAGCACATTAAAATTAGTAAGAATGTCAATTGTGGAGGTTCATGGTAACGTGTATAGGAACAAAGATACTGCTATGCTAAGTACGTAGACTTTTTTCTAGCGATAGGAAACGTGCCTTACCGGGTAAAGCTAAACGCCGCGTGAAAGGGTAGTCTCGGCCGGTCTGTTAAGAGTGCCGTGCCCAAGTTAGCAGAGTGCCGTGCCCAAGTTAGGAGTGCCGTGACCAAGTTAGGAGTGCCGTGCCCAAGTTAGAAGTGCCGTGCCCAAGTTAGGAGTGTCATTTCCAAGTTAGGAGTGCCTACTGATGGTTCTCGTGTAAATCGGGCTTTAAATCTGCCTGCATCAATCTGCCCCGATATCGATGAGAACAATGTTTTGATTTCTGCATTAGACCTGCTGGGGAAAAACAGTTATTTCCGTTGTCATTACTGTTTGAATGTGCCCTGTTTGTCTCTGGTTTGTCCTGCTTTGCCATTAACAAAGCAGCAATTACAGCAAGTTATCAAAATATTCATATATTTTTTGGGTCAATAATTAGAGTTCCTTTACATGAATAATACGGCTGGGAAGAAGTCAAAAGCAAAAAACAGATTACTGAGGTCTCACGCATCGGCGCAGTAGCCTTGTAATCTGAGAAACTCATTTATCCCACATCGATAACACAGTAATAAAACTATTAGCCAATTCCCCATCTGCAAAGACGACGACGGGAAAAATATTACTGACGAAGACACAGCCAATTTTAAGTATCGGACGCGCTTACGCGGTCCGAGTAATCATTATATTATTGTAACTAGTCTCCGTCATTTTTCTAGAATTTATTTAGCTAGATTGGTACCGAAGCTAATATCTGGATTTTTTTCAGGGGTTAGGGGAAATGGTCTATCAATTGTACATTTCATTGACTATTTGCTCTATTTTGTATTGTATAAACTTTAATTTTTCATAGTTCATCGTATTTAATGACATAGTTGCATATATTTAACAAGTTTCATGTACGTGTAAATTAGAATGTTTCAGTATATATATTTATCTATTTATAAATATGTTCTATGTTATATTTATTTAATTATCACAGATGAAGAGCCATCTGTTAGAGTGGATATGCTGTGAATAAATCGTTGTTATTATTATTAATTATTATGAAATTTCACACGCGCGCGATATGAAATATATTTTGCCTTGCATGGGGTTATTTGTTTCCATTTTTCCTTTCCCCCCATTTATTCCTTACACATTTTCTGCATGTACAGAGCACCAATATAAAGTGTCTCTATGTCAATCCCGTCTGGATTTGAACAGCGAACAGATGTAACGGTCAGAAATTGAGAAAAACATTTATGGCGACCTCATCTTGAGTAACTACGAAGAGGGTTTCTTCAAAATGAGCTTCAAAGTAGCTATGGGATTTGAGTGGGCACTGTCACTTCGACTTTCTTTTGAAATCTGACGACGATACATTTGTGAATACTAATAGCCTATTATCACTTCTAAAACACAGCAAGACTATGCGATACAACCTATATACAGGTAATATGATGCATGAAAGATCGGTTCTACGAGAAGGATATGCTGTTTCTAATCCGGAACTGAAGAAGGCATTTTATACTCCTTACTGCAGTGGGGGAGAGTACATATTATCAGTTGATGCGGTAAAGAAAATCATGGATTTGTACGATTTAAAAAGACCACTAAAGATCGATAATGCCTACATCGGAGATATTGCTAACAGGGCGAAAATTAATATCACCAATAACTCGAACTTTAGAATGTATGAGGTTAACACGACTCTATCGTAATATCGTATTTATCGTAATACGACTCTAGTGCAACACCCAGCCAGGGGGGTTTGCTTGCACAAGTTGTTTAAAAAAAATATGAGAGTTCTTACTGGTCTAAAGAAATGAATTACAAAACCTAACTTCCCATTAGAGAACTCGTGGATTACTAATTTCAACATATTATAGGTAGTAAGCTTTGCTTCTACATCGACATCTACTTTAATTATTCACATCTAGTGAAGGGCCATGATCAGCAGGGTCAACCATTACAATAATACATTAATTAATTAATAGATATATAAATAAATTACAATAATAAATAATTAAACAGGTGTGTATATCTATGAATAGACCCTTTGCACGTGACGTCATAGCCGCCATGTTGGTGTACAGTTAACAATAGATTCTTCGTTAGCTTCTTTTGTTCTGTACACCAACATGGCCGCCATGCCCTTTGTCATTTGAATCTCTGGGGATTGAGTGCAAACCATCTATAGGCACACATCATATTACAAAGAAACTGGTCGGAGCCAGAAAATTAACGTCCGCCATATAGACCAGTTCGTGGTTAATAGGCCTTTTGCATCAATTGATTGACAACAACAACAACAACAACGATTTATTGTACCCACAATAAGGAAAATATAATTATTATAATCATAAATTTAAATATTTAAAGGGCACTGGGTTCCCGAAATAACCAGAAAAGCTAAAAATGCCAGGAATCCAGTTACATGCAGTAATTTACAATACTAGGTCGGAGGTACTCAAATACATACACATTCACACACGTAAGCACACACACACACAAATACTAAATCTACCAAAACTTATTAATATATTACATAATACAGTTTAAAGAAGATAAATGTGTTAATAATTACAGCTTAGTATTTTGAGAATGAAAGAAGCAGAAATCAGTTTTATTATCTTTTCAATGAAACTTAACGAACAACAGAATGATACTAGGAGACTAATATTTGCATAGGAATTCTGTTTTTAGGTTTTCTTTAAATTTCTTGAGGGAGGTGAATTTGCCATAATTTGTTCTTGCTCTAGGAAGATAATAAGACTGTCTAGCTGCAGATCTTGTGTTATAATTGTGAATTCTTCCAACTGAGGTAAAAAATGTATTAAAGACTGAAGGTAGCATTTGATTGTGGAACTTGAACATAAAAACTGCAATATGTGGTGTAACAAGATCACGCAGCTTAATCATATTTTGTGACTTAAATAAAGGGCTTGAGTGTTCATCAAATTTTGAAAAGGTCATAATACGCAAGGCCTTTTTTTGAAGAACAAAGAGAGGTTTAAATTGTTGTCGGGTATGTGTTATCCCATATATCAAAAATGGGTAAATGAGGGCATAATAAAGGTTGGTTAGGATAGTAATGTCTACATAATAACGAAGTTTAGATAATATTCCAACACTTCTTTTTATCTTTTTGGCAATGTATTCAACCTGTAATTTCCAACTAAGATTTGAATCAATTAATATGCCAAGATATTTAATGCATTTCTCTTGTCGTAATTGCTCATTATTCAATGTTAATGCTAAATTGGACATTAATTTCCTTTGAGGAGGATGAAACAGAACAAAATTAGATTTTTCTATATTTAATGAAAGCTTATTAGCACAAAGCCAGATGTGAATATTGGCTAAATCATTATTAATACTAGATTGTAGTATATCAAGATTCTTATGTTTACAAAATAAATTAGTATCATCAGCAAAAAGGTGAAAGTCAAAGAGGGATGAACAAAGATGAAAATCATGAATATACCTGGGTAAACGTCATCTTGACGTCATATAATTAATTCGGCTTTGCAATCATGTGAAGAAATACTCAACGTGTTGACTAAAATGACTTTTTACTTTACTAACAGCTCAAAATCTGTATATATTTTCTATGCATCGATGTTGTTGTGATAAAAAGGCGCCATGGAGAATAATGCATTAATGAGATGACGTCTACCCAGGTTTCGACCCAGGCTTTTACTTACGCGGTCATGGGTCAGGAAAGGTCACATTTACACGATTTCAAACAAGCGTAGAACATAAAGTATTCACTTTAAACCAAAAAATTCTTCACAGAAGTACTCAAAACGTTTCGGAGGTTCATAGGCTATCGAAATTGCAAAAGGGTGATAGGCACTTTAAAGTCTAATGAGCATTCAGTAATATCGTGATTACTGTTAAACTCATGAGTGCTATAGTAGTTAAAATTATGATCATCTGGCAATTTCAAATCAATATCTGAATTCGTAAGGTGAGGAATGTTTAAGGCTAAAGAAGTTATATTAAGGAAAGGCAAATTATCAAGTTGCGAGATCCTGTCAGATATATTATTTGTCATTATTACAAACAGCCCCTAAACAAGGGGAATATAAAACTAAAATTGGATCGTCTATAGTTAGCGTAACTTACGAGAGTTTAATCGCATAACTATACTTATCTTGACAGTAATTTGACAAGACAGTCCCTGTTCTTGATACTGATCACAGGGGCGTCTTGGTCTTTGCGAATAAAGCTTTTCCCATTTAGTGTCCACGCGAAAGCATACTTGAGGTTCTTCTTAGCTTTCAAACAGTGACCAAATAGCTCTTTGTTCGATTTCTTTCCGTTAGGCTTTCATTAACATAGATGTGATTCGAAATGCCAGTATAACCAAGATCTTCAACGGTGTAGGTTTTCAGCTGCTTACGTGCTCGATATAACTTTTCTTTGATATCACGTCGCACAAATTTCACTATGATCGCTGGGATCGTTCTCTTTCCCCTGTATCGCTTGCTTATAGGGAGACGATGGCTGACTGAGATGTCATCTTCAACTATATCGACTCCCATGAGCTCTCCGATCTTTGTCACAAGATCGTTGGTATTCTCCTCTCTAGGATCATGTGCTGGAGGGATGCCTTGTATTTCGACACACTCCCTCCTCAAGTATTGTTCCATGTCGTTGTGGGCTTCTTTAAGTTTAATTAAGCTGTCTTCCAGCGACTGTACAGCAGACTTCAGTATTTAATTTTCCGCTAGTATTTCCCTTCTCTCTGACTCCTGTTCATTCATCTTGGTAATAACTTCCTCATATTTGGCATTGGACATGTCAATGAACGACATAATTTATTCGAGTCTTCCGCTTAACTCTGTAACCTTCGAGTTCAATGGCGCCAGCTTCTCATCTAGTAAGCTTCTCAATTTATCAGCGGTAATTAAATTCGGCATGGTAGAACACGTAACATTCAAACATTAAACATCAAAGAACAATATCGAGAAAAGGATGAACGCTAAATAACAGCTAAATAGATGTTAATTTCAGCAATAGATGTCGATTTCAGCGAGCGATGAAACATGGCTTCCATCCTGTCCGACCGCTGACCACATTTCTGAACTGCCGTTCGTGGGGAGTCCTGGGAAGAAAAAGTGACGATTTCCCCATAGCAACGCCTGTGTGGAGGGCAAGCCATTCTGACATTGCTTGACTTTGTTATTCGTTTTCAGCCCAAATTTATCAGAACTATTTAGCTTTAAATCTTAAAGTTCAGTGTTAGAGGATTTTAAAAGCCGTAAGACGACCAGAAATAGAAATAGCCAAAACCGAACCGGGTTCTGCGTGTTACTCGCAACATCATGGCGGCCTCAACAGATATAAGAAACTGACTTCAGGAATGTACGTTTCTTCCACGCTTTAAATCGTTTTTATGTTGTAGAAAAAATATGTGATGACAGGAGATGTATCTATTACTCTACCATAGCCGAGGAGACGCTGGTGTTGTGTAAACTGGAACGCGCTACCACTGTTGTATGCCACAAATATGCAGTGGTGATTCACGCTACAACGATGGACTTTCCTTTCATCGCAAAAATTCCCCAGTAAAGACATGGGATTATTATTAAAGCCCAGTGGATCACCAAAATTCGAAGTAACGAGGGGCTTTATTTCAAGATTACAGACTCTAGTGTTGCTGGTGATCTGAAAAGAAAAAGAGAACCTGTCACATTGGAAAACCAGCTACTCAACAACCTATATCAAGTTGTTATTCGTACTCCAGTTATCCCTGTAGCCTGTATTAAACGCGTTCCAGTTCATACAACACCAGCATCTCCTAGCGTCTCCTCGGCTATGGTAGAGTAAATAAATAGATACATCTCCTGATCATCACATAATTTTTCTAGAACATAAAGACGATTTAAAGCGTGGAAGAAAAGTACATTCCCGAAGTCAGTTTCTTATACCTGTTGTCTATTGAGGCCGCCATCGGTTTTGGCTTCAGAAAGCTATTTCTGATCGTCTTACGGCCCTTAAAATCCTTTAACACTGAACTTTAAGATTTAAAGCTAAATAGCTCTGATAAATTTGGGCTGAAAACGAATAACAAAGGAACCGGCAGAACTTCTAGTATTGAGGTTTCACGCTCGCGTCTCTTACGCTCTCTCTGTTGTCAAGGAATGTCAGAATGGCTTGCCCTCCACACAGGCGTTGCTATGGGGAAATCGTCACGTAATCAATTGATGCAAAAGGCCTTTCGAAAGGGGTGCAAACATGGCGCGAAATACAGTGTTTGTTTGAGAATCCGGTGCCAAATCGTTTCTGTAAATTCGAATTTCTGAATATTCACTGTCTGCAAACTTAGGATACCAGGTAAAAGATTAACTGATCAAAATTTGAGGGATGTAGCTGTACTGGGAAGCGTGCAATCGTGTTTTCAGTTTTCCATACATTTGTCTATACATTGTTTCCGCGGACTTTGACATGTTTACACCCCTTTCAAAATGTCGGAATTAATCGCGAACTTGTCTATTGGCTAACCGCTTATCGATAAAACGTTGAAAATTAGATTAGCAGAATCGTATATTCCTTAACAGCAAAAGTAAATAAACACGGCAAGGGACTAGTATATGTAATTCTCCGGCTTTGCTCGATCTCAATCTACCTTCTCCACCACATTTGTTCAAACGCCTGTTTTGAATAAAACATTGTATGTAATTAAAACCAGCAACCAGCCTAGTAACTGACGACCAAACACAATCAAATAATGATATTTTACGATAGTCAAGTTCAATAATTGTTTTATCATTTGACGAAATAAAACATTACCTACAGAGTTTCAAACTGGAACTTTGAGTCACAACAGCTCTGCAAATCGATCTGCCTTGTTTACCAAACGTAGTAGGCAATAGTGCGCATATGCAGACAGATATTGAATTATCACGATTGCGCATGCTCAAATTGTTATTTGCAGTCAGTTATTTGAAGGTGAATCAACCAATCGAAATTCGGACACGGAGAGAGTCGACTGATAAAATGACTTACTGGAATTCGAAGAATTTAATAAGTGAGCTGTAATAATCTATCAGTTTACGGATTCTACCGCTACCCTCACCAAGATAAGTTACATATCATGAGTTGTCTGTATGTAAGTATTTATTGAGTTATATTTAGCTAGGTCGTTCGTTAATTAGTTACTCACCATGCATTATTACGGTGTAACCTTATGTTTTTCAAGTATCGCCTCGGTTTCGTATGCCTAGAGCTTTACCGAGTTTTAAATAGAAAAAATATAAGCAAACATCGTGAACAAAAATCCTGCAAAATATACGCTGGATCCGAAGTGAGGACCTATACAGCCAAAAGATAAACGATAAGAATTAAAAACCAAACACGTTGCATGGCACTACCCAACACACGCTATGACGTAGCTAGCGTCTAATACGCATGCTCACATCTTATATAGTCCGAAGACTACAGCAAAGTTGATATGAGTGTACACAAAGCACTACGAGAAGTAGCGCTCGGACTAGATTGCAGCTATAGACAGCTGTTTCGTTCTTATTAGAACTCGTTAGTATGGCATAGCAAACAATACGGGCTTCGGTGACACTTCACCACCGACCCGAACTGCGCTAACAAGCATCTAGTTGCGAGATCACAGGAAAGCTTGGTTATCGGGTCACGCGTCATTACGTGGGGCAAAAAGCCAAAAACCAATCAGATCTGAACTCAACATGTCAGTACCGTTGGCGAGAAATATAGTTATGCTGGCCAAACCAGCCTTTAAAAATGATAATAGCGGGAATAATCGGATCTATATAACACCTACGGTACAAAAATCTATAATAGAAAACTGGGACTGGGAATATGTTACTGATTTTTAGCTACATAATCATTCGGTTGTCATGGAATTTTCAATTGACCTATAATACTGAGGACTCATTTTTCTGGGAAATATCTTCATGGTTTATACTTGCAGCATGGGCAATAATTTATCCAGTGACTTGAAAATGATATTTAACGAGCAAAATGCACATACCTTTAACTGTCACGTGCTACTGAGGGCAGCGAATAGGTATTTAATTTTAACTCTTTGTATTGTCGCCATTACTAGACGGAATGTGATGTTTTCACCTAAGTCTATCAATATGGATTATCTGTCAATGTCGTCTTTTAAAAAGGTCCCCTTTGTCCAGTCCACGATTTAATATTTATTCCACGTTGACTTGGAATTATTTTTAATAATTCCCGTCTGGACTGTTGCAACAGTATTCTGTTAGAGCTAACTAACTCTGAAACAACTAATCTACATTGAAGTCACGATCTCATTTCTGCTTGGCTAAAAAGAGTCCAAGAATTCTCAATGCCTGCGATATTGTCTGCAGCGGCATGACACGAAACTGCAGGCATTAAAATTGTCTGTAATGTCGCGTCATAAGTGCAGATATTATCGCGTGACGTCATATCAGACGCGGACGGGTATGGCATTTTCAAAAAGATGGGAAAGAAACTACAGTGAAAATGGTTTCCGAAGAAAACAAAGAGATTGCTTCCTACCCAGAGAAAGAAACATATTGAGGACAACTGTACATATAAAAAAAAACGCAAAAACAACCCATACACCTAGCCAATGCTTTAGTGGACGATTGCCTGAGTGAAAAAAAAAGCTTGATCATGACACGAAGCTACAAAGCGAAGATAAATTTGCGGCAACGTTAACCATCCTAGCAGCATAATATTTGGTTGGATCACAATCCCCCTTCGCCCCCACTCCCTACGCCACTGAAACCAAAACTATGTATTTCTTCATTTGATCTATTTTTTCTTCCTTCTAAATTTTATTTCCCATTTTTTTATCGGGAAAAACTGTGAGAAAAAGTCGTAGAAAACATCGTAGAATAGATCCATAACTATTTTACAGTGACTGTATTTTTTAGCTGCTACTCGCTCCTCACGGCGGTTAGAATACCTTAATCGACTTTTAGTTGATCATACCAGTATTTTACTGTGATGTAAAATAAACTACATGTATCTACTTTGTTTGAAATTCGGCGAGTTGATAGCTAAGTTTGAAGTTCCTGGCTCCGCGTCTGGAAGTTGGTGTTGCACTTTATTCCGCGACCGACACGTCAAGAAAATCCGTCTGAATTGCACCCTAAACGGCTTGTTGAGAACACCATAAAGTATGGGATGGATACCATTGTTGAGAAAGTAGAAGTAAGAGTACATCATTTGAGTTTGCCTTGACATAAAATGCGGGTAGAAGATATCAATGTAATGAATAACTATAACGGGCAACATGCATAGAATGTACCCTGAAACCAGTACGCACAACACTTTGGTGATGCGAGTCTCTTCGGAACATAGCCTTGTCGTATTTTCGCCATGGTGGGTTATGCTAGTGTTATGGTGTTTAAGGACTTTGTGAATTTCACAGTAGGAGACAATCATGACTGTTAATGGCCCGATGATGTAGAATAATGACATCACGACTGAAAATACTGCATCAACAGTTGCACTTCTGAACTCTGCGAAGCATATTGAACGATCTGGACGGAAGACGAACTTGAGAAGCGGAATCAGGATTGCCATGGTAACTGTAACGAACGAACAGACCCAGAGTAGAATCACCATGCCCCAAGCGTAATTAATCCTCTTGAAGTACTTTCTGTACAAGTTGGGTTTCACGACGCAGAAGTACCGATTGACGGCGATTAACCCGTTCATCTGCAAGTTCCCGAATCCCAGAACAAGAAACAGGAACCCAAAAATGTGGCATGTTAGCTCGCTAAAGCGCCATTGGCCTTGAACCAGGACATCCGTGGACAACACCATGCAACTACAAGCCATGGAAATATTAGAGACCCCAAGGCAGAGGATGTAAAGGTTTGTCAGGGTGTGGAGTTGGGATGATTTCCAGATAACAAGGCAGACCGTAAGATTGCCAGCAAGAGCGCCAACGGTAATGAGAATCATGAAGCCAGCTTCTGTTATTACCGTGCCGGTTGTTCTTGTCATTAACGCAAGCTGAAGCCTTTCTTTGTAACCTAAACTTTGGTTCATGGTGCGCTTGTCTATGAGCTGCCACTACGACAACTTCTCTCTTCGAAATTGAAAGCCCTCGAGCTCCGTCTCGATTAACAAGAACTTTAATTCACTTTCCTAACACAGCATCAAATATGTTCCGCCCAACGCACCAAGCAATCAATTATGTATGTCTTTGGAATAACAATATTTGCTACAGATTATATTTACGTAAACATAATCGGCGATTCGCCCTGAGAAACGGCTAATTTATGTAAGTCATTACGGAACCTAAGCCCTCTCTTAGCTTAAAGTTTGTGATAATTGGCCTTGCTCTTAATTGATTTTCAGAAATGATTTGAATTAATCCCTTAGGCGTACAGAGATTTGTCTGTGTTTTGCGGGTTGGTGGAGTGTGAAAGATTGTAGGCTTCGATAGTCAACATTAATTTTATTGTTCCGTTCTGCTCCTATACTTATCTCACAGGATCCTATAGTTCACAATTATATTTACTCTGACATGCAAATAAAATACAACCAGAGAATTATCCCTAACGATCAGGGAATATACCATAAAAAGGAGGATTTATTTCTCTCACAAAACCACATGGGCATCGTTAAAGATGATTCTATTTATCATTAAGGACTGATGGATAATAAAGTAAAATCTGAGCCTTGAAGTTAGTTATACGAATTAACTAAATATGGTTAGATGCCTCGGAAAAATGAGGACGAAATCGTACATCCTCCGTCGGTTTATGAGTCCTTCAAGACTGTTACGAGACGGACGTTAAATAATGACGCTATACATTTTCCTTTCATTAAAATCCTAACCAATGAATTTTCGGCAGGTGTAATTCTTGGTGAAATAAATGTAATTAGCTATGAATTAAGCCACTGAATATTGTTCGCCTTGAATACAACAAGTTATCGATATAAAACTCGCTTGCTTGATATAACTATTTATGCTCTGCCCAGAACATCAGTCACGAAATATTTAATGGTTGGGTTTTTAGGCAAAGCTGCGCCACAAAACATTATTCTTGATGCGTGCGAGTCGCTGTAATTAACGGCGCTTCCTCTAAAAGGTGTTGAAATATCATAAATTAGATATCAGACTGGATGCTATACTGTTAGTAAAATGATTGATGGCTTCCGTTAATTTCCTTTTTTGAAGGCCAAGTTCAATCTGTTGTTATTCTTGTCATGTGAACATGAACAGATTAATTCGATGAAACCCCAATGCAATTTCCTTGGATAGACTGATACAAAGTCTACGTCGCGGATTGTTTACCTTTATTTTTTGTTCTGGACAATTTGTTAGTTCGTGTTGAAATGCTATTTGCTCTTATTAATAAAGGTGGATACGATGTACTTGTTTGATTAAGGAGATAATATATCGGTACAACAATGTTTCTTAACAAGTACAATTTTTGTTAATTTCTGTAAGGCCCGATTGAAACGTCAAACTTTTCATGCGCCGAACGCAATAGACCAGTTCGCGGTAAATTCCGACATTTTGAAAGGGGTGCAAACATGGCGCGAAATACAGAGTTTGTATGGGAATCCATGGGAATCCGATGCCAAATAAAATCCGTAAAATCGAATTTCTGAAATATTCTTCAGATACAAATTTAGGCCATCCCTTCATGTAGGACGACACGAATTGCTACCAAATAGTATTCTATTGTATTGTATTGTGTTGCGTTCTATTGTTGTATTGAATTGTATTGTGTTGTATTCTATTGTATTTTTGGTAAAAATTCGTGTCGTCCTACATAAAGGGATTGCCCAAATTTATGATACCAGGTAAAAGATTAACAAATCGAAATTTGAGGGATGTAGCTGTGCTGGAAAGTGTGAAATCTTGTTTTCAGTTGTCCATACATTGTCTGTAAATTTTCACGCGGAATTTGACTCGTTTTTACAGACAATGTACGGAAAACTGAAAACACGATTGCACGCTTACCAGCACAGCTACACCGCTCAAATTTCGATATGTTAATATTTTACCTGGTATCTTAAGTTGGTATGTGAAGAATATTTCAGAAATTTTATTTGTCATCGGATTCCCATCGATTCCCATACAAACACTGTATTTCGCACCATGTTTGCACCCCTTTCAAAATGTCGGAATTTATCGCGAACAGGTCTATTGTAACAAAAGATAATTAGGCGGATTCTTTTAATTCACTCATTTCACCTGGTGGCCATCTTGGATTCAAATCGAGGCAATCCTTTGTTTTTTCCAGGTGAGCCTCATTTTGACTATCCCTCACTACGAGGCTGACCTGGCAAAAACAAAGAATTGCCTCGCTTTGAATCCAAGATGGCCACCAGGTGAAAAGAGTGAATTAAAAGAATCCGCCTAATTATCATTTGTTACAATAGACCTGTTCGCGATAAATTCCGACATTTTGAAAGGGGTGCAAACATGGCGCGAAATACAGTGTTTGTATGGGAATCGATGGGAATTCGATGCCAAATAAAATTTCTGAAATATTCTTCAGATACCAACTTAAGATACCAGGTAAAACATTAACATATCAAAATTTGAGGGGTGTAGCTGTGCTGGTAAGCGTGCAATCGGAATCTCATTAGGTTCGGCGCATGAAAAGTTCGACGTTTGAATCAGGCCTAAGTCCCTACTGCTATTTCGGAAGTGCTAGGACTTAATTGCTGCCGCAGCGAGCGAGCCTGAAGCGAGCGAGCAAGGCAGCAGTTCTAATCTGTAAGCGGTCCAAATCTCGATTTCTTTTTTTTACTTTGTTACCACAATGCATCACTTCTATTGTCTTTTTTTTACCACAATGCTTTGCACGTTTGCATTTCTGTGTATGCGATCCTTGTGTAATCATGAATTTGTTGACGTGTAGAGGTGTAGGTGAACTCTGTACGTGTCAACTATCAGTTTTCAAAGAGCAAGATCTCTCCTGTTATCAAGATGATGGGCAGCAAATAATTTTCTTCTATTGGACTTCGATAAAGTCAAGCCGCCGGTTCAAAGCATTTACAATTACATTATCAATTACAGTTAATTTCCGGTGTTTAAACTTCACCGGGGAGAACAGCAGTTTTTTGTTCCGGGAATCTTAAGAAAATGTCGGGAATTTGCTTAGGGAATTTACCGGGAGATCGTTGATATGTTGGGACAAAATAAACATAAATGGGGACAACTTTTGAGATACACAGCACAACTCAAACAGGATTCAGTTGCACGATAGCCCAAAAAATACAAAATATATTCATCTAACACCTTGGCATTTTTATAATATAACCCAGTAATATATTTTTCCTACCAAAGTGCTACTGTAGGTTCTATTCTAATACACTTCATTAACTGAGCGCAGCAGCATTCACTACCTGTTAGGTATACTAGTCTGTAAGCCGGTCCAAATCTTCTTCTTTTTTTACCACAATGCATTACTTCTATTGTATTTTTTACCACAATGCTTTGCACGGATCTGATCGTCACGTGACATTACACCAGGTGGAAGTTAACTACGTTCAACCGTTCTTTAATGAATTTCTGTGTATGCGATCCTTGTGTAATCATGAATTTGTTGACGTGTAGAGGTATAGGCGAACGCTGTACGTGTCAACTATCAGTTTCCAAAGAGCAAGATCTCGTCCTTGCTCCAAGGGTTTGCTACTGGTTCTCCGGGCTTCCTCCCTCTACAAAAACCAACACGCTAAATTCCAATTCGAACTCTGGTTTAGCCGGGGCCTAACTTTAATCAGGCCCTATGGTTGTTTCAATTTTTTTAAATAAATAAGGTATTTGTTTTTGTGTAGATCATAAAATTGGCCTGAATAGCTTCAGTGCGAGGCTGTGTACGCAAAATGCATTGTTCTGAGTCAAGGTGATGATTTTACCTGTATTTTCTCGAGTTCTCATTGATACATTTTAAAAATAGCTTTTACTTATAACTCTATGAAAAATACGACCTACCGCTTGGTAAAATCGTAATTACAATAAAATGCTGCCTTATACCAATCAATACCTGTTTGTAAATGCTCACGAGCCAGACAAACACACTTTTGGCACCGACGGTGTATAATAGATACATTCAGCTTGCCTTTTAAGACTACGTGTAAGCTCTCCAGGGGATTCAGTGCTTTGTTTTCGAATCTTGGGATACAGAAAAAAAAACTTAAACAGGAAGTTCCGGTATAGAACGGTTGACCTGTACCAAACCCGAAATGATCCCGAACCCGATATGATCCCCGAACCCGAAATGATCCCCAAAACTGTTCAAGTCGCACCTGAATAGGAGATATTGTAGTTGAGTCTACGAATAGCAGTTTCAGCGGTATTGACCCGAACGCCTCACTTCAATGTAATGAAGCGCCATTGAAACAATCATTCTTACACGACACCAACACCCTCCTAAACAAGCACGACTAATTTAGATACACAGTTTGAATAGCGCTTCATTACATTGAAGTGAGGCGTTTGGGTCAATACCGCTGAAACTGCTATTCGTAGACTCAACTACAATATCTCCTATTGAAATGATCCCTGACCCGAAATGATCCCCAATCAGTACCCGAAATGATCCCGCAATAAAACTGGGAATGGACTAAACGATTTTGGACTTTCGGAAGGGCAAACTAATCGCTAAACCTCTTGCTAAAAGAAATAAAGCTCAAAAGTAAGAATGTCTACTAGTATTTTCTAATAGTACAAACCAACACTAGCAGACAACAAAAAACCATTGTCAATCAAACCACGTGACGTCATCGATCACGTGACCGTAGCGAAAATCGTCCGTATCTTGCTGGATATAAACAGCACAACAGCCATACCAATTCACGATAGTCACTAGCAGACAACAAACAACCCTTGTCCGATCAAACCACGTGACGTCATCGATCATGTGGCGATAGCGGAAATCGCTCATTTCTCCTGGGGATAAACAGCAAAACAGAGAGAATAAGTCACGAAACGTCGAACCGAACGAGTCTTTATAGTGAAATTTGCTTATATATGATGTGAGTCATAGAAAGCCATCACTAAGCGGGTCATTAGTTGATTAATTGCCAGCAGCTGTCAATAAAACCGTGCAACGTCATTGGTGAGTACCCATCACATTTTTGTTAAATGTTTTATTTTTATGATGCCTTCAAAAATTATATGCATCTATTTCGAATTAAAACGGTTGTCACGGACGAGTGACAAGCGACAAAGGATTGTCATTTTAACTGACGGCAGCTATGAGGAATGGAATACGGTGCAATTCGAAAATCCATTCGAAGGAACCATTAATATTCTTCTTAAAGCCTTTGACTCCAAAGGCAAACGAATTCACCAGACTTTTAGCAACAACCAGAATCCATTGCGGTCTGGGTATGTCGCTCGTCGCTTGTCGTTTGCCGCTTGTCCAGGTCAACCTTTTATCATGAAACAGGTGTATAACAAGAACAGGAACACGTAAAACGAAGGAAAACTCTACTAAGTCAGTCCTGGAATCTATGTATGGCCACCTCATCACGTCCAAGCAAAAAGCAGAACAATATGCAGAAGAAATCAATATTAAACACGTATTAAACAATGGCGAAATAGTTCTCCCTATCAATATCCGGTAGGATAGAAAAGTGTCAATGATGAATGGGTAACGCATGCTTATTGGCCAGAAGAAAAAGGTCATATGCATTTTTATTGGGCGTAACTAAAACCTGAGTAACAACCAACCTAGCAACAATACATTTCCCTCAAACTGCCTATAGACTGAGAGCAAAAAAACTTTGTATAAACTTCTGTTTCTATTTTGCGATTTGTAACTTTACATAATCGCTGGGAAGATAATTCAGGTCTGATCATAAAATGTGCTTACGCGATAGGAGCCCATTACCAGGAGCGTCCATTTCCCATACTCGGTCTGTGAGGCAGCGTATGACCGGATTGAGCTATATTTAGAACAGATCTCACGGGAGTTCACGTGCCCACACTTTGGGAATCCAATCAAACCATAGGCAGGACAATGCTGCGTTAGTAAAATCACCTCAAAGAACAATAGATCATTCTTAATCTCGATAATTACGGCAAGCATATGCACGATCGCAGCAGAGTCAGAAGGCAGTTACCCGGGAAATATGTTCAAACCGGACGGTCATACGCTGACTCACGGGTATAGTGATATGGACGCTCCTGGTAATGGGCTCCTGGCGATAACAATTCCATCGATAAGAACGTGATTTTCTTAGTCAAATGATCGATGACGTCACGTGGTTTGATCAGGACAAGGGTTGTTTGTTGTCTGCTAGTGACTATCGTGAATTGGTATGGCTGTTGTGCTGTTTATATCCAGCAAGATACGGGCGATTTTCGCTACGGTCACGTGATCGATGACGTCACGTGGTTTGATTGACAAGGGTCGTTTGTTGTCTGCTAGTGTTCGTTTGTACTATTAGAAAATAATTTTGAGCTTTATTTCTTTTAGCAAGAAGTTTAGCGAAATCTTTGCTCATCCGAAAGTCCAAAATCCTTTAGTCCATGCCCAGTTTTATTGCGGGATCGTTTCGGGTACTGATTGGGGATCATTTCGGGTCAGGGATCATTTCAGGTGCGACTTGAACAGTTTTGGGGATCATTTCGGGTTGGGGGATAATTTGAGGTTCGGGATCATTTCGGGTTTGGTACAGGCCCTTTCTCTTTCCATGTCATTGGAACTCGAAATTTGAAATTCAAATTGAAGAGCAGTAAAGAAAAGCAAGTGCTATGGAATATTCGAGGTACTAAGCGGAACACCGGAATTAATTGCGCAAGAAGTTGTGTACATGCGAACGTGACCCCGTTAATTGGATTTCATGGGAAGGTCATCACGTGGCCAAATACGGTAAATCAAGGTGGTGGGTAAACATTCTGAATAACTTGATTGTGAAATAGACAGGAAATGCCTGGGTTAGATCATTTACGTTATAAGAATGGGCTTTTATCGCACGGCGGCCATGTTGAGTCCCAGGAGAATAAAAACCTTTGTGTTCGTCCGGTAAACTCGTTCTGAAACCAACCAGTGCGAGGCTACCGGGGCCAAAACTATTGTTTTATCCAAGATGGCCGAACTGCGATAATAGCCCATGGAATGTGGTTCCTGTCAGATTTAGTACAAATAGAGGCCAGGACATGATTGTAAGACACTCTCAAAAGGACGCAGATGTAACAGAATAGAATGGAGAAAACCCAATCCTGGCGTAGTTATTGGGGAACCGGCGAACAGTAGGAGTCTTCATGCAGAGGTTTTACGACACTTGGTCCTTCGAGCCGGAAAACAGCGCAGGAGAGAGGAAATGGGAGAGCTTCAGAAAGATCGCAAAGTTAGAGGAGGCCACAGGGGCCACACGAAGAAAGTAGTGCACAGACGAACGAACTGTTGGCGGGAAACGAGACGGATCGATATACTTGTGAGCTGGAAAATATGAAGTTGAGCTTGAATGGAGTATTAGAAGTGCTGAAAAACTAGACGAGAGTATCATCGGAATTATCGGAGAAGACGAGGGTACGACAGAAGATGGTATCTATAGAGAAAGAATTAGAAGACTCGGCGAAGGTTACCTCGTACATACAGAAGGCTGTGTTAAGGTTAGATCATCGTCTACGAGAAAAGATCGACGAAATCGCCGACAAGCCCAGCTGTGAGTGAGAAGCAACCAACGACAATCAGAGCTAGACTTCCTAAGCTGGAAATAGGGAAGTTTAGTGGGGATGTTTGTAAATAGCAAGAGTTTGGGGACAGCTTCGAAAGCTCAGTGCACAGCAATGCTGGCCTGTCAAACGTAGACAAGTTCAGCTACCTGGAGTGGAGGGGAACGGGTAGTGAAATCTTACTCCTCCCTATTTTTTTCCGACATTTCTCCCTCCTCCCTAGTGAGTTTTAAAATTTCTCCCTAGAGCATGTATGTAGATCCCATTTTCTCCCTCCTCCCTGTAAGCTAAATTCTTCCTCCTCCCTAGTTTTTCTGGACATTTCACCCTCCTCCCTAAATTGTTTACCCAATTCTCCCTGGGGATGGTGGAAGAGCCGACGAAGTCTGCTTTTGCGGGATTTGCTCTAACAGGCGCCAATTACGAGGCGGCGGTAAAATAATTGAAACAACGATTCGGAAAAAAGGCGGCTGTACAAAGGGCTCACATCGGTGAACTGCTGAAGGCGGCGCCCGTAAACAGTGAGAAAGAAACAGAGAGGCTGAGGACACTCTGTGACACGATCGAAACCCACTACCGCGGGCTGGAAGCGCTTGAAGTGGGCGAGGATACGTATTCAAACATCGTGGCGCCAGCGCTTTTAGAGAAACTCCCAGAGACGGTGCGTTTGACAATAATCAGGGGAGAGGCATTTTTGGAGTGGTCGGTGGGCGATATGCTGATGAAACTGTTGGAGGAAGTGGAGTCGAGGGAAGAGCACCGACTGCAAGGGACTCTCAGCAGAAGTAGGGCAAGTTCAGGGCGATCTGAGGGTCGCAGGAGTGCACAAGCAACAACTGGAAATGCTTTGCTCACAAGGACGCCAAGAGAGGGATGTGCCTTCTGCAGAGGAAACCACGGACATAGGACTGCAAAAGGGTCACCGATTTGAATGAACGTAAGACCTTAGTACGAAGATTTCAACGTTGTTTTCGATGTTTACGTGTGGGCCACAGGGCCATTGATTGTAGAGATAACGTCATGTGTAAACGTGTTCTAGCTCTGAACACCATACTGCTATTTGTAGTGCTCAGAACGAGGATAAGCCCTCGGAAGGGGTGGGTAACAGTAAGGGTAATGAAGCGCAAGGAAATTGGCCAGCCAATAATCCTAGTACAACGGGTTTGTTAGTAGGGGCTGGGACAAGAATCGCTTTGCAAACCGCTCAGGCGGTACTTAAGAGGGCCGGAGGAGAAAGTAGAATTCGGGTAATTCTTGACTCGGGAAGCCATAAGTTGTTTATTACAGCAAAGGCTGTTGAATCACGTAATACTCTGGTAGTTAGACGAGAATGGTTAAACCTTAGTACATTTGGGGGGAAGACCAAAGAGAACGGGTTGAGAGATGTCGTTCGGGTTGACGTCAGTCCTCTAGAAGGCGGGAAAACGTTGTCGTTCGAGGCGTATGTGGTACCGGAAATCACCCGCATAAAGAAACGTACACGTTGAGGTTGTCAAGAACGATCGATTTCCCTCACCTGAAGGATCTATGGTTTTCAGATGTAAATAAGACGCAAGAGAATCCGAATATAGACGTGCTTATAGGAGCGGACTACTTATGGAATTTCCAGAAAGGGGAAATCAAACGGGGGGACACAGACACGCCCATTGCCATTGAGACAGAGCTAGGTTGGGTTTTATCGGAACCGCTCAAAGCAAGCGAGGTTAATATTGTGTTTATTATATGGCATATTAATTTTCTATGGAAAAAATGTAAATCTGGAAATAAACCACAACTTCCGGTGGCATTACATGTCACGCGCCAGCTGTCAAATCAAATATGCAAATGAGCAAATGAACAACACAAAGCCTGTTTTGCAAAGAGCAAAGGAAGGTTTTATTGAATGCTTTACAAATACTCTGGGAAAATACCAATTCGCACATTCAGAAGTCTCTCAAGTTGAATCATTTTTGTCTGAATATTTCTGTAAAGCTATAAGCTGTAGCTTATTGGAAAAAGATCAAGTCTTCAAACTGCTAAACCACTGTTCGCCAACCATGTGCTCCATTACTAAAACGATATAGCTCAATCTTCTTCGTCACTTTCGATTATGGCCGGGCGTCTTTTCCTTGAATCTTGGATGATTTTGACTGGCCGATTGAACACCTGGAACTGGCAGTTGGTTATATTTGCCCCGGCAAAGATCGCTGGGTTGTTTGCTCCACTTGTAGTAGTTAAACTTGCAGTTTGAATAGAGCCGCCGGCTCCTTAGCTTGTTGGACTAGCGTTTGAATCGCTTGACTGCATACAGACTCTGTTATCGCTCCAATCGACGAAGCCATCAACTGCTTATGGGCTGAGGTTGTATATTCAATTCATGTTTGTCTTCCTTTCTTAGTGGAAAATCCTCTGGTATAAATAACTGTATGTTGTTGTTGTTGAATTTCGGGCGATAAGCTACTCAAGAGTAGCATCACAGAGACGTACACTGCACGTTCACTCGACATACGAAGTAATGAAAGAATAGAGTACGAATACAAGTAAAGAATACACTCACAGATTACATCAGGAGTTTATTGGACATATTAAGAAAATTATACAAATTGAATAAAAGTTGAATAACTGAAATAATCACAACAATAGAAGACGATAACTGCTTGCCACGTGCAGAAGAGAGGTGCACTCTACGACGTTTGATGACAACTGATCCCTGGGAACGACCTTTTATACTGCAACTTCGCGTTTAAATATTGTTGGGGTAGCCAATGACATTCCATACCGTTAACTGAAGACCGACCCAAAACGTTACGATAATAAACATTCATAATTCAAGTACGATAATCTCAGATTTTTGTTTGTTTTCCTCATGTGAATGAATAATACTCTGCAGGCTGGACATTGGATATCATCAGTTTATCAGGTTTAGGCACGCCTGGCATAAGTTACCTCAAAATCTATCACTAAAAGCGAGCCAAAAATATATAAACCAGCACATCTTGTTTAATTAGCTGTCAAATTTAACGAAATTTTCGTATGTTAATATTAAATGAAATAACGTCTTTAGGATGAAACACGATTGTATATTGACGTTGGTGTGACGTCATAACGAACGACTCCTTTTAAGGTCAAATTCTGTGTTACCTATACGTTTGAAATAAAGCATGTTATCACAACAACATAAATATGTGTTTTTGATTGCCGCAATTTTAAAGTCTCTACGATAAATATTTGCTGAGTTATTAAGAACTGAAGTTTCTGTGACGTCACATTTTCTGACGTCATGGGTCTGACATCAGTCATGCTTTCTAAATGGAATAATCATAAAAAAGACCATATTGCGGCTATTCAGTGTACAGTAAGTACAGTTTCTCTTTAAAACCCGAAAAATACTGGAATAGTTATTTTTAAAAGACGTTTTCAAAAATATATGACGTCATAATGACGTTTACTCTTTTTCACTGCACATTTTAAAGTATTTCCTCTCAAAAATCGAAAATTCTAAAAACATACGGTTGTGGGTACCGATTTACTCTTTTTAATTGCTAGATTGTCGTAAACAAATATTTTAAACTCTAAAAGATGAATGAAGAAGTTATTTTGTAAATGGTTCTGTGGTGAATATTTCCCGCCAAATTTTGGCGGGAAAATTGCCAAAATTCAAAAATTAATAACTTTTCTCTCTCTTAACCAATCGAACTCGGGTTTTCGGTTTCTTTGTTGTCGACATGATGGGAAATCGAAAATATAAAATTTACTGATGTTCAAGGTAATTGAAAACATCGAAAAACCTATTATAAATGGATACATGACGTAACTGTGACGTCATCAAGATGTCTACGGTAGATCAAATCATCGGATTTTGTTTAGGTCTTCGGTTTTCATCATCCCACAAAAATTCAATCTTCTATGTTGGAAACTTTTGAAAATATAGCAAAGTGATAGATTTTAGGGTCATTTGTGCCAAGCGTGAGGAGTCGATAGCTATTCAGTGTTGCTGGGAAGTACCAGACTTCAGCTTGTTATCTGACTGATGGTTGTTAAATTGAGCATTGATGTCCATCACTTCAATCTTGCGCCTGAATCTCCCTTGGATCTGCAGAATGGATTTGAACTACTTAATAAAACCTTTTTCATCACAGACAATACAGTGAGCTCGGTGCCAGGGTCTCGAAGAAATAAAACTATAAAGACGAAGAGGCGAGAGAGAGAGGAGCCTCTGGTCTTATGCGTTGAGAATGTCACTTCCATGTGAACACGAGGTTCGTCCGTGATTGGATAATCTATTCATTACCAGGCGCAACCGTGCATGAGTGCTACATTTTTTGTTTGAAACTCAGCGCATGGAAGTGAGATTCTCAAAGGATAACACCAGTAGAGGCTCTTTTCTTTTTTTCTTTCCCTCTCTCGCCTTTCTTCAAGTTTCTAGAACCAAGGGTAGTGAAAGCCTTACCAGGTACAATGTGCCCTGAATTTTCTCAAGATTACTACATAGTCAATGGGCAATTAATCTATAATAAAACGACAACGTTATCCAGGTTGAAACAAACATATAATTCGCATGAAAAGTTCAACGGTTGAAACGGGTTAAGCGGTTCGTTCCCATCGTTATTTATTAAATTTATTCGAGAGAAGTCTACAGCATTATTTAAAGAAATGGATGGCTTTCAAAATTGGCGATGGCAGTTAACAGCGTCAAAATATCTGGAATGCATTCATTACCAACGAATAAGATGGACGAGTCTTCTTCGAAGGAGCCGAAACCGTCGAAAAGGAATATATCGCAGAAATGTTTTCCGGGAAACCCTCATGTATACTCGCACCCCGCACTTTGTTGGAAAAACCCTCACCACGGACTTTGTTGGAAAAATCCGTAACCCGAAATTTGTTGGAAAAACCCTCATGCACTCCGGACTTTGTTGGAAAAAATCCGTACCCACGACCTCCCTTTACTTCGTTGGAAACTTTCATTAGTTTCAAAACAACTAAGTTAAAAAGGTGCAGTTAATATTATACTTGACGACATATACGATGTAATTTACTCTTGTGTATCTCAGGTTTGACGATATTTACCCACCTCAGTGTTTCTCAGGCAGTGGAACACAAAAATGAAGAATCCCTGCCAAGTTAAAGAGAGAAATAATATCGCATTACTTCAATCTGCTACACAACTCGTATTAGAATGTAGGCTTCTTGCAATGAGTTGGTCCAATGAAAACTCAACAGTTGTTTTTTAACGTAATTAAGACCAAAATGACGAAAAGGAAATATTTTGTATCACTTTAATCATAAGGACCCAAGGACAAGCCATTCTTTTTTTAACGCCCCCTCAAAGAATAACCCTACCGGTGTAGGACGCTTTCTTTGTCGCGCATGCGTTAGAGTTACCTAGCAACCCTGTCATAATCATCCACGTGACTTTGGAACTCGACCCATCCGCATTACGCATTTCCGGTAAAAAACAGGAAGTTTTAAAACTTGTTTTATTCGTCCATGGTTGAAGACGGCGTCATATCAAAGAAAGCGTTCTACACGTACATACATACATACACACACTTCGAATTTACAGAGTAGCATTAAGATGCTAATATATCCGAAGGTAATTGAAATACATAAATTATCAAATTACTCTTACTTGTAAGTATCAATAAAGATATAAATATGTATACATGTAGTTATATAATAAAAGTTATTTGAATAATTCGGGTACAAAGCTTAAATGTAGAACAACTATCACCAAGAGACATTGTACGAATAGCGTTCTTAAAATCTTTCAGATTTATGGTGGTTCTAAGTTGTCCCGTTAGGTTGATCGAGGTCTTGTCTGTCTTGTATCCAAAAGAATGGAGGCCATAAGTTGTAGAGTTAACCTTAGGAATAACTTTTTTATCCACGTAGCCCAAACGCAGCAGACCTCAATTCAAAAATATCCTTTAAATATTTAGGCGTGCAACTCCATTAATAGCCATAAACTGCAACTATATCAGCATATTTTGAATATGCTTGTGTCTTAAGGATGTAGATCCTATTTTATCTAACGTACCAGCAGAGTTTTCTTTCTTCTCTTTCTTTCCTTCCTTTTTGGGAAGGAGGCGAACTCTGCCACCAAGAAACCTACCCTCATATTCAAGCCGCCCCCTGTTAGTTTGGACTATAATTTGAGGCCACCCCAGTCAGACCGATGCAAAAATTTAGACCGCCCACTTTTTTTCAACAACCGCTCTCCCATCCATAATTAATATTCACCTCCCATTGCAATGATAGTATTTTTAAAGCAATACAAATAACCACTCTTGCATATTATAGGTACGATAAGCTGTGTTAATTTTTATATCAATATACATAATAACCATAAACAGTCACCATAATCATGCACCTGTGTTGAGTTGAGAATTGTAAAAATGTACATTGTCGCGACACCGACTCCAGAAATACACAGCAAGCCAGCCATCCACGTGATTCCAAGAAGAGGAGCAAGAATAATAAACGCCTTCATACTGCGCCTATGTAATAAATAACAGAAATAGTCAGTTTCGTAGCCGAAAATTAGCGCTGAATGCAGTGAATAAGCCACTTTCAAGATAATACGCAATAATGTCCATGTCTTTTGCTTCAATTGTTTAACATCTACCCGCCCGCCAAATAAACAAAGGATTTGTACGATTCCGCATTATCCTGAAACTGGTCTATTCAGGATAAAAATTACAATCTTAAAAAATATATTAAAAAAACTTAGTGTACTATAACATAATATATCTATTATAAATGTAATTATGTATCAAGTTAATTAAAACTTCAAGTTAAGTTAAGGAATAGGAAAGATGTGTGGCAATTTTATACTTGAATGAAGGGAATGACTCACAGTTGCGTAATTTTTCTGGAAGGTAATTCTATACTTTTGCCCCACTATATGAAAAACTTTTCTTAAGGTTTTCTGTTTTATGGACAAGTAACTGCAGCGAGGTAGTGGAACCCCTTAAATTATATTTGGTAACATCATGCTTTTTAGTGAAAAGATCTGCAAGGCAATTTGGGGCCATGTCGTTAAGTACTTTAAACATGTGTTTGGCCTTGGATGTCGTAAGCAATAGTTTTGGAAAATAATTTGTTTGGGAGAATTCTTTGGGTGTTGAGAGTGTTTTATTTACACCTAATTTAAAAATGTTGTCCGATCAAAAGCAACAAGCCAAGACCGAAAAGGATGTCGGTACTTTGTCCTCGTTATATTCAGATGTGCAGTAGTTATCAAAAATGGAAGACTGCTGAGCAAAGTTTGTAAACTTATGTTTCAGCCGCAATTTTGAAGCCCTAGAAAATAGCCGCCAAGCAAAAATTAAGTTTTATATAGTTCGAGCTTCTCAGCTCCAGTGAGAATGATATGAAGAAATACGTACGGTAATCAACACATCCTGAATACCTTAACTTGTTTAATTCAGAATAGCCCATTTCCGCGATATGCTTTACTTGTCACGCACAAAGGTTTCAATGCGAGGCCCCGTGCAAAATTAAATTTATTCTTTTCACAGAGAAAACAATAAATTTAATTTAGCACGGAGCCTCGTATTGAAACCTTTGTGCGTGACAAGTAAGGCATATCGCGGAAGTGGGCTATTGGATTACAGGAAAGAAAACTGATAGCTTGTGAGGTGCGCAAAGGACGCTGGTTAAGACGGCAAATTAATCCGAAAATTATTGCAGAACCAGAAGAACCAGAAGACTTGGTTTGTTGGTTTTGATTGGACAACCTTTTTTACATAGGTGTATTTCTTTGTATAACTTCATTAGTTCTTAGCCCACAAAATATTCTTCAGAACTTTGATCACTAAATATTTTTGGTTCATAACTGTTCATTAAGCTAAAAAACTAAAATCCAAGTTTTGGATTCAAATAATTGATTGTACGTAGTTTGGATATTATATTGACACATATTATCCATACCTGAGCGACTCTGTTTTAGTAGTTTCTTTTTGCGTTTGGTTGATTTTCAGCATTTCCTTTAGAACGCGACTAAACAGGACGATGTTTGCCTGTAATGACACCAAAATAAAACTTAAAGAATCTGACTGAATCATTATTTAGCTGAATTACTTTGCTGAATCATTACTTAAAATCATATCATCATTTTAGTAGTTTTGATATGACAAGCTGCTTTAGTTATACTTCTTCCACACTTGGATGCAAAAGCCACAAGTTGAAAGAGTACCGATCTTATAAATAACCCTTTTGAGCCTCCTAAATATATTAATACGAATGCTAAGACAAAATGAAAGACTGATTGTACGGTTAGGGAAAAATACAATTAATACCGATATTTCGGTTGGCACGGCCAACGTTCCTAACCCTAGCCTTTCATTTGGTCTTCATTCGAATATATTTGCTGATTAGATCCCATCCAAGGTGATCCGGATCTTGCACTTCGTCCGAATTGGTCCTTGCATCTAGTATTTTAACTCCTAAATATAAGCTGCGGCCTTGTCCTAGATGTAATTAACATTGCCTTTAGCCTTGTTTTTTCTGAAATGTTTCAAACAACTGGTAAAAATAGACTGCAAAGTATGTAAAATAGGATAAGTAGCCCATATTCTGAAATGCAATAGACCCTTTCAGCTTGCCTGTTTGTTGCCCCATTTCATACCACGTGATAGTTCTCCAGATGATTCAATGCTTTGTTTTCCAATTATAGAAATTGGTACATTTCCTCTCAGGATACAGAAAAACAAACAAAAACATTGCTCAAGGGAAAAGTCACGTGGTCTTATATGGGGCAACAAACAAGTAAGCTGAAAGGGTCTATTGTATCAACATTTCCCTAAAAGTATATATAAGTACTATAGAAGGATAATTGATCGATGTTGCTGTCATTGTCGAAACTCACTACAAATGCACATTCCTGACTTGTAAATCAAAGTTCAAAGATTTTCAAGGAATTGGAAAGAAACAAACATATGGATAAGGGTGTAATCCAACATTATGTAATATCCATAAATGGTTTTACGTTGATGTTTCTCATCACATATGATATAGGAGAATCTTTGTTTACGTTTTTCCTCATTAGCATACATCAAATTTCAAGCGACGTCCATACAAACAGACAGAGTCCATAAATCGAAAGAGATTCTCACACTTGATAATCACCGATAGTTTGAGAGTGATATGATAAATATATTTCGAGGAATGAGCGTTTAAAAAACTCGAAATTTACAAAGAATGTATGGCTATCAGCAGCTCTTGCCACCCAACATTTTACAGTTATGAAAAGTCAATTTCTCCGTAAATATTTAACATATCAATCTCAAATTTTCGGTGCTCACATCTCAGTTGGAAATTTCATATCTTGCACATCTCAAAGAAAATCAAACGCTGCGTTGGTATAATCTCAAAAATTCGGCATTTTGTAAGTGCTCCAGTTCTTATTTAGCTATATTACACTTTAATCTATCCTTTTTTACCTTATGCTCTAACTTGGGGAACTACTTACTTAACTACACTAAAGTCCCTCATTGTATTACAAAAAAGGCAGTTAGAATTATAACCTTTTCTGATTACAATGCTCACTCAATTCACTCATCTGATCCATGCTTTTTTGGTACGTTTATTATAGATAAGCTTTGTGTGTATTAGTATTGTTCTCTTTGTATTTTATTTCCGTCCAATCTATAAGCGCTACTGTATCAATTATTCCTGCATGGCCCAGCTACTTAGCTCGATTAGCTTTTGCTATATCTAAGTAGCTGTGCTCTTCTCCCTTCAAACCGCACACTAGAATTTTGTTATGCATGTATGTTCAGTAGAGAGTCAAATAAAGTTGTTGTTGTTGTTGTGCTTACTAAGTTTAAAATTTTCTTTCAACTGATGTAGTCTATTTTTTGTAGCCTGAAGTTAATTTATGCTAATGAGGCAAATATGTAAACAATGACGTCAGCAAGGATTGGCCTTGGAAGGCAACGTCTAGGACAACGGCATAAAACAATAGTCTTGGTTACGAAATACAATAACTACATTTTAACCGTTCTATGCAAAAACACAACATGAAAACCCAAAATTTCACGTTTAAAAGACAGCGCGAACGTAAGAAAGCACTCTGGTATTCATTTGGCATGAACGGAACTTTTTCGCATATTTTGCGAACTTGAAGAGGTAACAGGCGAATAAATTAAAGGAAACGATAAACACCACATTTCGGGAGAAAACACATTTTTATGTCGTAACACCACGGTCAAATGTTAATGAGTAAGACAACTAGTAGCTAAAGACAGAATACCGGGATAATAAGGAGGACAGGAACGATGAACGTCCATGTTAGATGATTTTTAAACGACAGCCAGCAGCTTGAGGAGAAAATGAAAACAAAATAAATTAGCATGTATACAGTCCCTGACAAAGTTTTTCACACCGTACGAACCACATACGTTAGCATGTGCCACATGTGTTTACTGCATACAGTAAAATGTATTGCACCACTTACGGTAAAAGCCATCCGGTAAATCACCATACGGTAAAGTACATGCGGTGCCTAAACTACATACGGCAGGGACTGTACTTCACCGAACAGGAAAAGATGGCGGCCGTACATTTGACCACAATCCCTTGCGAACCTAACACAGTCAAAATAACACGTGGAAATCCCCTCTTCTCTTCAATGCCAGTGTATTGTCAAGTGCACTTGTACTGCCTTGTTTCTAACCTCTCTATACCACGATTTATAAAGGATTTAAAGTTTTTCGCGTGTAAAGGATTGTGGGTAAAATCACAAGCCGCCATCTTTTTCGGTACGGTGGATTATTCGGTATATACTTCATGGTAGTGTTCCATATAGTCTCCATGCATAATACTGTAAAACAGTAGAGGAAATGATTATGCAGCTTTCACGCCACTAGATACAAAGATACAGCTGATCGGTCTCATGTTCTCTACATTGGGGACTGTCAATCCCTCGTGCCTCGATTAAGTTCCACGTAAAATGGCGGTACCGTCTCCAGAAATGGGGACGTAAAAGAACCACTCAGGACGCACACAAATCTCTCATAAATACGAAATCCACTCTTGCTAGTGTTTTCTAGATCAACTTACAAGTCCTCCATGACGTAATTTTTCATTCCTTCTGCTCCACTTGCCGCAATGATGACGGATAACATCACCATGAGAGCAGGAAAACCTACGATATGAAAAACATATATATTTAGGCAAGCCTAAAAGCGGATCTCCCACTTATTTGAACTGAGTTAACGACTCCAAAAAGCGTTAAATTACATAAACAAAGATATAAACACAAGAATAACTGGTAGCCAAGAGAAATCAGTGCAAAATGTTTAGAAAAAAAAGATAACCGAAACTGAATGAAAAAAAGAAAGAAACAAATATCACTAGCTACTGGTCAAGGTTTTGATCCGGGTCGCGTTTAAACAGTGCACGCGCAGGTGCAACGATTTTTCAGGCAAACCGGAAGTCATCCAATGTTTGCTCTCATCTTACATTTATGGTGCTCCACTCGCGCGGGCCTTCGTATGGAGGTAGATATGGGACAAAATTCAATGTCCAAAATCGGATATCGAATTATACACTTGAAAACGTAATGCAATCAGTTGAAAAGGCAAAATGGATGTTCGAACCTGTCGAGCGATTGCGAAAACCAATCGGTCGAACGAAAACCCATCGAACAACAAACTATCGTACGAAAAACAATCGTAAACCCATCGAACGCAAACCATCGAAAGCGAACCCATCGAACGGGAACGATCGAATGCGAAACCATCGAACGCGAATCCATCGAACGAAAAACAATCGTAAACCCATCGAACGCAAACCTATCGAACGCGAACCCATCGAACGCTAACCTATCGAACGCGAACCCATCGAACGCAAACCAATCAAAACATATATTAGTCGGGTGGGGTGCGGGATTATCTGTTAGGGGTCTGGCGCCAAGTGGATCGAGGAAAGAACGCCTGATTAAAACTGGTCAGTCTGCGATGTATTGTTCGTACGTTTACGGAAAACATGCTTGCAATTTCTGTAACTTTGAAGTTCATTTCCAGCAAAAACTTCAGAGTGTCAATTGAAATATCAAAACTCGGCCTGCCAGGTCTTCAGTGTGCTGTATATCCGGTGCATTGTCATTTAAACACTCTTCAAATGCTGAGTTTTGAACCACTGCTAACGCTCGTCTGAGGGTGGTCAAAACTTCTTCACAGTTTTGGTATAAATTTTCGGATCGCAACAAAGTATCGCATATTTGCTCAAGGCGAAAAGCTATAAAGTCGTTTTCGCCGCCATTGTTCACTTCCCTTAGTAACTCGTCTTAGATAACTATTTAGAACTATTTATGCCCTCCATTAGAACCAACTTTGGAAAGTTCAATATTCGCTATATAGGACCTAAAAGCTGGAATACAATACATGAAAATACTAAATCATTGAAAAAATCAGGCTTTAAAAAACGGATTATATCTTCTTTCTTTTTAAAAGTACATATTGACATGATTGACTTTCAACTGTTGACTTTCTTTTTCTAACTATTACTACTATATTTATTTTGTTTATTTATTTTATTTCATTTTAGTTAAGTTATCCTTATTTATTTAATTAGTAATATTTGTTTTTTCGTCCCGCATTATTAATATTAATATAATGAATGTATTTAAAAATGTCCTTAAGCTATTTTTAATACTTTTGTTAGTGCTATTTAGCTCGATTAGCTTTAGCTATTTCTAAATAGCCAGTACTCTAGGTTTAGTTTTAAATAATTAAAAAATTGTTTTAAATTATGTAATACATTAGGTACGAAATAAAGTTGTTGTTGTTGTTGTTGTTGGAATGCTACAGCATGGAATGTCTTCTTCGAACACCATTTCTACAACGAAGTATTTTACAGTTTTAACCAGGCGTTCTTTCCTCGATCCACTTGGCGCCATGCAGACCCCTAACAAATAATTCCGCACACCACCCCACTAATATATGATTCGATAGGTTTGCGTTCGATGGGTTCACGTTCGATGGGTTTGCGTTCGATGGCGGTTCGCGTTCGATGGTTTGCGTTCGATGGTTTGCGTTCCATGGGTTTGCGTTCGATGGGTTCGCGTTCGATGGGTTCGTGTTCGATGGGTTCGCGTTAGATGGGTTCGCGTTAGATGGGTTCGCGTTCGATGGCGGTTCGCGTTCGATGGGTTTGCGATTGTTTTTCGTACGATAGTCTTACGTTCGAAGGGTTTTCGTTCGACCGATTGGTTTTCGCAATTGTTCGACAGGTTAGAACATCCATTTTGCCTTTTCAACTGATTGCATTACGTTTTCAAGTGTATAATTCGATATCCGATTTTGGACATTGAATTTTGTCCCATATCTACCTCCATACCTTCGGTCCGCGAGGGAGCTGCGTTATTAAATACCTATTTTTAGCATCATTTTGAAAAGCTCCAAATCACATTCAAACTAAAACAATGGTCTAGTTTTGTTAATAGCTTCTTTATACATGTAAGTGAAATGAAACTACAGAGAAGTTAATCGGGCTAAGGATGGCAAGGATGGAAATGGATTACGATTATATGATGAACTGACTTGTAGATAATGGTCTAGTTTTATTAAAATATTTTTCATAAGTGAAATGAAACTACAGAAAAGTTAATCTGGCTAGATATGGCAAGGATGGCAGTGGATTACGATTATGATGAACTGACTTGTAAATAATGGTCTAATTTTATTAAAAGATTTTTCATAAGTGAAATGAAGCAACATAGAAGTTAATCTGGCTAGAGATGGCAAGGATGGAAATGGATTACGATTATGAAGAACTGACTTGTAGATAATGGTCTAGTTTTATTAAAACATTTTTCAGAAGTAAAATGAAACTACAGAAAAGTTAATCTGGCTAGATATGGCAAGGATGGCAGTGGATTACGATTATGATGAACTGACTTGTAAATAATGGTCTAGTTTTATTTAAAGCTTCCACATAAAGTGAAATATACTACAGAGAAGTTTATCTGGCTATATACAGATGGCAAGGATGGAAATGGATTACGATTATGTAAAACCTTGAAAACGTAAGACTTTACTTTGTCTACGGATTTAAAAGCACAACAGTGATGTGTACTCTTACCCCATGCACAACAGTATATTTGTTTCATGTTTAGGTTAACGTTGAACACCTTGACGATCTGCATGTATAGTTGAAGTCCCTCAGCAAACATCCAGCAAAGAGATGTCAGGTAGAAGAGTTGTAACAAAGCTGCTACCGATACACACAAAATCTGATAAGGTAATGGATAAAAAATCGCCTGGATTATTGCTTATCAACTCGGCACATACATGTAGTTTAATGACATGTTTTAACTATGGATTTTGCTGAACAAGCGATACGCGATTCCGGGAGGAATCTGTGCTTTCGTTTTCTCCAACAATACTGTCTACTGCAATGGTCTTTTTCGCAAGCATTCTCACTGATTGGTTAGCTCAATGAGAGATAATCTCTGATTGACTGAGAGTAAGATTGAAACCCTGTCAAAAGTTAGATAAACTAGGTACAATGTAGATTTGAGCAATAACTCAATACAATAACGAGTTTTACCTGTGACATCTTGCATGACACTATAAAAAAATATGGTTGAACGTAGCAGCTAAAACGTAGTGCGCTGCAAGGTTTACCACTGCATGACCATGTGACATCAATAAGTTCGTTAAAAATTAGCCGGTAACAAAACAAGCGGGGGAATGGAACCGAGTCAGTAAAACTAATTCAATTAATAACTAGTCAAAGTGAGCATTATTTTCCAAAAGAACAGATCAAACTTAGCTATAGTCTGGAAAGTTTGGTGAACAAAGTTTTGGAGGGACAAAGAAATTCCAATTGCTTATAATTCAGACAAGATTCACTTGGATCACGTCAAACCTGGCACACATGCTAATTTCAACATGCTCTATCATGTGATGAACTTCATTTTAGAATTAGAGTAATTCTGATAAACTCGGTCCCAGTCGGAGGTTTGTTACCGGCCAATAGAAACTTAGTGTGGAATTTGCTTACCAAATGACCTTTCGCCACTGATCCGAGCAGGAAGAGTATCTGGGCGACGGCGAGGGAAGATACAAGGCTCATTCTTATTTGAGACTGAGCCGACTTTACATCACTAGATGGAATCAAAAAGAAATATGTTGGTGTATCTTTGATTCTGTGTAATCAATAATTAGTCAGTATGATATTTGAGACAACTATTATGTCGATAGTAGACTTTAGTTAGCACGAGGACTGAATAGTATCTTCAACATTAAAAAAAAATATGAAAGTTACAAGTGCACAATTGTAGTACCATATATTTTAATTTAGTATATACCACACCAGTGAATATCACTTTTCCCGCGCTCTGATTGCTACTCAAACAGTGAATATGTTTCATATTAACCTCCGAGCAAATCAGCGATCACCTCGCGCGAGTTTTTGTCCCTTTGACAGAAAATAAAATAACTATTTGGTGCTGGCTATTCACGTGCAGTGTGGTATACACTAAAACAATTATTCGCCTCAGTGTCGGTGAATAATTGTTAAATATACCGATGTTTTGTGGCGCTTAATTGTGCATGTCCATCCACTCGAATCGTTCCCGTCTTAACTTCCATCAAAATTGTCTCACATTTTCTCCAGTATACATGGCAAGCATACTCAGCTAATTAGAGTAGTTATTCAGCTGGGTCTTCATTGATGAGAAAGTTTATCATTTCGGGTTTGACATTGCCCCTTGTGTTTTTATTTAAACAATTTTTTTTCTCGACATTTTCTCCAAGAGCAAATCTCTTCGAGGGAGATTATGTCTGTATTATTTACATAAGTAGTGGAGAGTGCATTATAGTAATATTAATATTTAACTAAATTAACAGTGATTATAATGACAAATATAAACGAATATATTAACAAAGTGTATTAACAAAGTGCGTAAACAAAAGACAAAATATTCTTAATCATAAGTAAATGGTCTGCTACTATTTTCATCAGTTAATTGTCTGATCAGTTGTTAAATCGTTTGGTTTTCAATATGAATGACTGAACATTACATATTAGAGCATAGTTTACTTCATTGCCAATCTGTTCTGAGCCGTGTAAAAGTATGTTAATTTTTGTGAATCTGATAAACTTAATCATCTGGAATGGAGTAACTGTGCAGAGAAGGAAACTAATTGCTGACGCTGGGCGGCATATCGGGGGCAATACAGAAAATAATGTTGGACAGTTTCAATCGTTTCCCATGTACAATCGCAGAAAGGAGAGGGTTTACAATTAATTATATATAGGTGCGCATTGAGAGCGCAACGATTTAAACGCAATCTGGTATGTACAATCGAGCCATATCGACTTAAGGAAACGTTTTAAATTTTGTTATATTTATTCCCACAGAAAGTATTACGTAATCTAGTTTTGAATAAAGACAGAGGTTCGACAGAACGTGTACCAATATCCAAAATTATTCCAAATTATTGCCCCTTTAATTAATACACTGACATTTATTTAACAGCAAATTTAATACATTCTCCTTCGTACAATGCTCCGCACTGCGGGATTCATTATGCATATTTTCGCGGCTAGCTACCAGGTCATCACGGTTCAAAGTTCGTTGTTATGCAAATTAAATCCACATATAAGGAGCCATGCGTCCTTCATAAGTTGTCTTTTTTTCGCGTGCAGTCCCGGTCACAAGTCTTTAACCGCCTCCTAAGGAAAATACCTTCCCGTACTTGAGTTGGGTTACTATAGATACCGTTCCTGGCCAGGGTTCGACTGAAACTCTTCTAGTAGGTCAAGTTGAAACTCTGGTTACGACCGGGTTGTTGTTCGAGTCCAAACTCGACCTAATGACCGACTCCGGCTCCATGATGAGAATGTCCGACAATTTGGCTCGACTTATTCAGTCTCAACATATAGAGCTCTTTTGAGCGCCGAAGACGAGGATGCTATCCTTGAAGAAGGAGGTCAGAGCGAATTTGACCGTTCAGGGAATTATTATGGAGAACCAAACTCCTGAGGAGAGCGAATTTCCATACGAAGACCTGTTTAAAGACACTGAAGGTTGTGGACTTGAAGGTTGATGAATGTGTCGCTAAACGTGTGAATAGCGCTTACAGTACCAAGAGGCCAGCCAAAGATAAGTTTTCTACAATTCATAAAAAATAATTGCGTCCCGAAAACTGTGAATTCCTTAAAGCTCCTCATGTGAATCCTGAGCTATGGGACGATTTGTTAGGGAAGACGACAAGTCGCGATTGTTCATTTCAGTTGTTGCAAAGGAACCTAATCAAGGGTGTAAACTCCGGTGGTTCATCAACTAGCTAACAAAACGTCGAGGACAAGAAACGCAAGGAAGATTCGATCCCCCTCAACGAAGTACACGATCGTACTGTCGATGCCTTAACTTTGTGAGTTTTCACTGAAGCGAAGGGAGATGTTAAAGTCAGAGGTTGCTGCAGCATATAAGTCTCTGTGTCATGATCGAGTCTCAACTAGCCAAATACCACGTTGTTTGGCGACGAGTTACCATAGAGTATCGTAACATTTCGCAAGTTAAACGAATGGCCGCCAAAAGTATGAACACACACAGCCGCAAGCCCAGTTACCCTTCGACCATTTTTTTCTCGAAACACGCCATGATAATTGCGGGGAACAATCTGGAATCACAACGGGGCTAATTTCAACTTCAGGCGCCATTACGAACACCGCAAATCGCCCTACCAATGGCAACAATTTCAATCGCGTCTACGGCAGATTGCCAGGACCTCCAGCACAGTATATAAGCAATAACAACGCAGAAACACCACGTCTATACCTTCAGGTAGGCGGCGGTTGGGAAAATGTAATCACTACTTGGAGTAGGTTTACCACAGCTACGTTTGGGTTTTACTAACCGTGCGTGGCTACACAATTGAATTTAAACGTGAACCCGTCCAATCTAGAAAACCAAATAGAACTGCTTTTACTGAAGCAGAGGAGAATACTATTGAGGATGACATTCACAAGATGTTGGAAAAAGGTGCTGTTGAGCATGCCTCTTTTCATTTCCAACTTGTTTGTCATTCCTAAAAAATCCGGATCGGCGAGCTGCGCCTGGTCATAAATTTGAAACCACTGAATTCGAATGAGTTCGTAAAATACCACCATTTTAAGATGGAAGGGTCGCACTCCTTACTCGATCTTTTGATATGATCCGAGGTTATTGTTACCATGGATCTGAAGGACTCATATTTTACGATTTTACTTCACTCATTATCACCGTAAATACCTAAGATTTGAATGGAAAACGACTCTATATTAATATGAATTTTTGAAATTTGACTGCTCTCTATAAAAATACTGGTTTCCTGTGTTCTGGAGACTAAACATTGGCTTGGGATTACAACACTGAACAATTTCATAACATTTTCAGTTAAACTTTATTTTACATGACAGGTAAGTCAAAACTTTGATGCCCCCCTACAAAAGCACTTAATAACCCCCCCCCCCCCCCCCCCCCAAGCCATAAATAATGAACACTCCCTTATCAGCAGGAATCCGGCACTGTTACTAATATCGTAGAGTCCTTAGGATTTATCATCAACACAGACAAGTACAACTACATCCCTTCACAAGAAGTAAACATTATTGGATTTCAAATTAATTATGTCTCCTCCCGGAGACGGAAGATGATCAAATTAAGACAGTCAGCGACTTCTCTGTGTGAGAAGCCAAAATGTACTGTGCGGGAGTTAGTAAATGTCATTGGGTTGACTGTTGCCTCATATCTCGCCATAAAGCCTGCAAGGCTTTATTACCTCGAACTCGATTTTTTTAAATTAGAAGCTTTGCATGATAGCACTGGGGACTCGATATGGATCAGATGTTTCCTTGTCTCAAACAACAAGGGCTACATTGAGCTGAAACTGGTTCATAACAAGTATAGTCACTGAGGAAAATCATGTTGAAGCAGATCTATAATAACAGTTTGTGACTTTCTCACAGAACAATTTGGGGATCACAATAATTAAGTCCTAAAGTACAGTTTATTCATATAGATCAGAATTGTCTTAAATGTTGTTACCCGTAGAAGGTTACGCCTTGGGCGAACACCCTATTATAATTCGCCTACTGAAGGGACGGCCGAAATGTGTCATATTCGCCCCTCAAACCCATGGGATGTTACTGTCTTGTTAAGGTTTTTGGAAACATGGATTCCCTTTGCTGGTTTAAATCTAAAACAGCCTCAACATAAATCAACAGCACTAGTAGCATAAAAGCCAAACGCTAGTGGTATTAAGTACAGAGTTTATGTCTGCATCCAAATGTAGAACACAATTTATGGTGAAGGATATTTTCAAAAACATCCAAACCTGGAATGTTACCGTTAATGGTCTCTCTGTCTACACACCCTGAGAAAGAGAAATTATGCGTTCATTCAACGTTGTTGCAATATCTAGCAAGAAGCAAGGATAGTACAAGGCAGTCGCTTAACACATCTAGAGTATTTATCTGATGTGGTAAGCCATACAAGCCTATTTGATGGTACCTTTTCTAACTTTTACAAGAGAGAAGTTCGTTCGCACAAGCAGTTCTCGCCAGTCACGTGTGCCATTGTATACCCATAGAATGAATAAGGATTCTGGGTTCAGACACTGACTTGCCTGTACGTTAATCACTTTATTGCGCTCAGGTTTCTACATTGAACTCTGTATATTAAATCCCGCAGTGCGGAGCATTATGCGAAGGAGAATATAAATTAGACAAAGGTAGCTAACCTGCAGGTTAATTATGATTATTATACATTTTCAGTACTCGCATCTCGATTCTGATTGGCTGAGAACACGCAACTAATTCTCGATAGCTAGCTATAGCACTAAGCGCGCATGCGTTTAATATTATCTGCTAGCAGATAATACTTAGTGCTCGATGATAAGCAAATACGACAATTTTACGCTAGAAAGCAGGGCAATTATTTCGTTATTTTGAGCCATTTTGCTATTTTAAGCGCTCAGATATTTTTCGAGTCATTCCTTTCTCCTAAACTCGTAAAATAAATGCAATTTTTAGTTCGAATAATAAAGAAAGCATCTTGAATCAGAAATTCAATCGTAAGCAAACCAATTTATACGGCGTTTCATTTAGCTTCGTTTTCGATAGCTTTTTGTTTTGCTAAAACTTTAGCTTAAAAACGTATAATAAAACAATTATTGAATTCGGCTTCGGCAGATAACACAGACCTCTCTCTTGATAATTTTTGCTATCATGCTGTCCAACCTCATCCGATAATTGCTTATTCTCCGAATATAATCCGTAGCACCAGGGATTCAGATCCATCCGTTTGCTGGGGATCTTAAACGTAACGGACCCACCCTTCAAAGTGTACCTTCGCTCCTTTCGTTAAGGGTTTGCCCGCTCCAAAGACAACCTATGAAGGCGGCATGGAGTGGCTAATTATATATGGATGTCATTTGCATAACAAAGAACTTTTAACCGTGATGACTTGGTGGCTAGCCGCGAATCATAATTACCTGCAGGCAAGCCTACCTTTGTCTAATTTTATATTTTTGAGCGAACTCACGTGAACAGGAAGTGGGCTATGAACGTTAGTAGACATCCCATGATTGAAATTCCAAGACCAAAGTACGTTAGGATGGTGAGAATCCTGCGATCGTTCTTTAAGAGCTGAAGATAAATATATTATGTCATGTTATCAAACTCATTAATAATTCACGAAGGAAATACAAAGGAAATCAATGAGCGATAAGTGATCTATAAATCTGATACATATTTCGTCCTGATTTCCAGACATTATTGCTACGATGTTATCGGTCGAAATAAGCCGTATCGCCAAGATAACTGAAAAACACGACTCTATACATCTAGACGTTTGATAAGCCATACGGAATTCGTGTCCGTGCTTTATCGCGGATTTACAAAGTCTCGCCTTCGGCTCGAGTTTACCGATAAAGCACGGCTACTCATTCTGTATCTGTTACTTTTGTCAAAAATGATAAATGATACAATGTATTTAGAGAGATACTGTGTCACTAACTGAAAATATTGTAAGACGTTTTCTCAAAATTTTGTAAGGTGACTTCAATCAGTACGTTGATTGGCTGATTCATAGGGCAGGATTTAACTGGTACGGTCACATCATTAACATGAAGAAATACGCGACAACAAGAACGATACTGAGCCAAATCTAGTAATTTTTAACCGGAAATTTAAAATGCTCTATATGAAGAAAATACCAAAAGATTACACGAAGTAACACATAATATATCGCGTAAGAGGATTACGTTTCCAGGTGCGGTGAATAATAAAATGTCAAACATTACTTTACCATTTACATTCAGGAGGACTGCTGGTACATGTACATGACATCACTTTAAAAAAAAGTCACGGGTAGTTTGTAAACAAGCAGTAGTTCTCACCTTGTTATTCTCAACTTGCATAAGAACAGCAAAGTGCGTCAAGTGGTTACACGAGCACTTTGTGTACACGTTAGTAGAGGAAATCATTGTACACCCCTCGCGTGACCAATTACCAACACCGCTACCCCTAACAGAGAATTAAGACAACGATAACATCATATCGTTTGGTTGAAACAACTGCGCATGCGTATGACAGGCGATTGCTGTACACGTCAGGGTGTTCAAATAGGGAACTTTCATTCAAAATCATAGTTCCACACCTGTCAATTAAAAACATTTCAGACCAATCAGAACACGGTAATTTCTACCCGGGAAAATATGGCCGGGATTCTTTCAAAGGAGATGAACACACAAACTTGATTTGTTCCCCCGAAAAGACAAACGCAAGAATGAAAATCGATAAATCATTAGGATGAGATTATCGCTGAACTCAGCGTTTCTCGTCATGTTTGTTTTGAATTTTCTCGCGTTAAAGTTTACGGCCTGTGGGACATAGCAACAGTAACTAAGGGGGGCGGGGCTTATTATGTATATAAGTGCGATCATGAATTAAACCTTCGACCACAAAAATATCAATTTGGGATAGAAGAAAACAAACCCATGTGAATCAACCGTAGATCCTTATAGAGTTCACTTAAAGTTACTTTTAAAAGCCCAACACAATTTTCAATAAAGAGTCAAATAATGGACAGAAAATAAAAACCGCGTTGAGTATTAACAAAGATTAAGAAATTTCGCAATCAGTCTTCGTACACACACAAAATACGAACTTTTACCCTTCTGAAAATTCCCAAAACATGCACTTCATATTTTTCTTGCCGTTGTGGGGAAGTACCTAAAAGAAGAAAACTCTCGATCAATAAGAAACAATTGACCTAATTAAGTTTGCAGAAACATCTAGTTGTTGGTTTATAATCATAGTATAAACAGAGACACGCCGGGCACAAGTGATCGTAAAAACGGCGGGTTTTATATATATTTAAAAGTTTTCGACATAGAAGAATGAATTTTGGTAGGTGTATAAAGAAGTGCAAACAAAACATAGTCTGATAAGTTAAGCTAATATAGCCATCATTATGACGTCACAATGACGTCATATATCCTTTTCTAATAGGTTTCTTATAAATTTTTATTACCTCTAAAAACGTTTTATTATATCTTTTAAAAATCTCTTGTTCGTGAGAATGAAATAATCGAAAACCCGTTATCGATCGGTTGAAGTAAACGAAAGTTATTAAAGTTTGAATTTTTGTAATTGTCCCGCCAAAAATTGGCGGGAAATAAATAGCATAAAACCATTTATGAAAATGTCGCTTGTTTTAACTTTTACAGTTCGAAATACTGGTGCATCATATTTTGCACAATAATAGAGCTCTTTAGTAGTAACAACGTGTTCTTTTTAGAATTTTGATTTTTTGAGTATAACAGCTTAGAATTGAAGCCCCATTTTTTGTATACGTCATTATGACGTCATAAATATATTTGTGTAGCCTCAGAAAATAGCCAGTTCAATATTTTTGGAATTTTATCAATGAAATGCATTTGGCTAACACTCACAAGTCATAGTATTCTCTTTAATAATATTTTTATAGTTGGCAATCTGATTTAAGCTTGAAGTATGACGTCACTAATAATGACGTCATAAAAACAGTAAATCGTCCATAACTTTGAATATGTTTATCGTAGAAAGTTCAAATTTTCGGCAAATTAATATATTTCATAAAAGCTTTCTGATGACGTAATATTTTTGAAACGTGTTTTAAAGGTTAATTTTCACCAAAAAAGGAGGCATCCCTTATGACGTCACAACAACGTTACAATACAGAAACAATTGTCCCGAAAAATGTAGTCTTACTTCGTTACCAACCTGCCAACATTTCGTCAAATTTAGAGTAGAAGTAAGGAAATGGCGTTACTTTTACGTTTTATGTTACACTCAACCCCGCCGTTTTTACGGTTATTCGTGCCCGGCGTGAGAGAGGTCGTCATTACCTCTGATGTTTTGAATTGCAGTAGTGTGTCATTTATCAATCTTCTTGGATTAGGTTCTATAGCAGTCGAGATGATCTTGGAAGTAACGTAACTTCTATATGAAAAAAGACAAGAAGAAATGACTAATTAAAATAAGTATAGATATGTGACATGGAAATAGCAGTTATAAACTCTCGTGGATGGTACGGGGAGACGTTCAAGTAAGAAAAGTCCACTTGTTACTATTTGCTTTTCCCTTGTGAGCTTTGTTCTTACAGCTGCAATGGGCCTTTTGCAGGAATACAATCACGTGATTGTACTGGATGGAAAGACAATCTGACTTCATTTATTTAAGGGCACTTGTACGAGATCGGTAGTGTTATTAGAAGAAAAAAACATGTTTGTAAATGTTTAATCCACCTCCAATCTATTGGCGATCTTTTGCTTTGTTTGCCATCAAGTAAAACCTGTCAAATGGGATCACGAGCGCAATTCATTAGTCATTGAAGTGATATATCAGCACGTGATCAGCACGTGACTGTTTCCTACAACAGGCCTAGCAAAACTATAATAGGCGACGCCTTTAAAGCAACCCGACCTTAAGATACATTTCTACAAACACGCCAATTTACCTTCATGATACAACAAAGTAGATAAAGTGCCTATGAATCTTTTCTTTTTCCATTTTAGATATCAATTCTACATCAAGTGAATAGTAGAATGGTACAATATATCTTGCTTTGAATTCTGTGCCGCTGAGTTAAGAAGGTTTTAATATCCAAAATGCTAATTACATGACGTCAGGGAAGGCACAATTATTATACAATTTTTTTGTTACAATTAAACAAAAGTTTCAAATTATCATTGTTATACCCATAGTTGAAATAAAATGATGTTAGACATTTGTTTACCTATATCAGTAGAAACGTCCATTCACAACCACTAAGAAGTGATTGCAGATACCTCCCCTGATGTCATGTAATTAGCATTTTGGATATTATAAAACCTCCTTAACTCAGCGGCAGAGCATTCAAATCAAAATATATTTTACCATTCTACTATTCACTTGATTTAGAATTGATATCTAAAATTTAAAAAACGTTGTTCATAGGCACTTTAATGGTGAAATACCTCTCTGAGTTCAAATCGGCTCCCACATGTTCTATTAAAGTCTCGATGTCATCGTACAGGATGCTTACTATAGATGTACCTGAAAAGGGAATCATATCAGTTAAGACTGAGCTCCTTGTCAACTATCAGCCATATAAACTGAAAGCGAGTAGTCTAATCATTTTAGTAGAAAACCAAGTAGTTGTTCAATCTTCAACCAAAAGAAGAATACTTTTTTTGTAATTTGACGACTTGGTGGCCATTGTTCTGCTTTAGAAGACAGGTATTTTTGATACTCACTTCTATCACAGAATAGATAGTGAGTAGCTTAGCCAATCAGATTGCAGGATCCGTGATAGAACACTAGTTGGTTTCTACTAATAACAGACAGTATATGATGGGCTTCAAAGAAATTGCTTCATTTCAAGGTACTTCTTAAGTCATCCCAGTTCGATCTACCAAGAATAACATTTCTTTACAGTTTTACTGTAAATACATTTACCGTCGTAATTAAATAGGATATATCTGTAAGTTGCTTTTCCTTGGCCCCACTCAGTCCTTCTTCTTTCCCAACTATCTACATAATTATAAACATAGCTTTTCAATGGAGAACTAGTGGATACAAGCAAGATTACATACTTAACAAGAGTGCATCGATATCTACCTGTAGGTGCAAAATTTTCATGGGGTAATGTTATGGTGGCAGCATTCTGTGCGATGTCAGAAGATGGAAAAACATAATCTTGATCGCCAGTAAAAGACTTCTGTATCTCTAACACTAGAAAAGAGAGAATATGAATTCATTATACAATTGAGTGGATTAACACATATGACATGTCTGTTGTGCGACTAAGGCCCAGTTCAAACGTCGAACTTTTGATGTGCCGAACGCAATTGAAAGAAAAGATAATTAGGCGGCTTCTTTTGATCTAACTAAGTTCGGCGCATGAAAAGTTCGACGTTTGAATCGGGCCTAAGTGTTTGTATGCCGAACCAATACTTACTGGTTATTTCATGGTTTTCTATGGAATACGGGCGAATATTTCACGAGAAATTTGTATTATTTAGTATACAACGAACCTTTAGGCAAGTTGTATACCAAAATAATATGAATTTCGAGTTAAATTTTCGCCAGTATTCCATAGAAAACCATGAAATAAACATATTATCCCATAAATAACGAATGTACGAAAAGATTTATCACGAAAACGAAGTAACTTACTGGACTATAGACTGCAAATTTTCTTGCTCGAAAACACAAATTTCGAGTGGCGCCACGCACGTCTGCAGACTAATTATGTATTCAAAATGGTGAATTCTTATTGGCTGATAAATAAATGGCGCGAAATTTCCTGTATTTTGATTGCCCTTGACCTAGCCATGAAATACCGCTCTGTATTTCATAGAAAAACCATGAAATACCGCCCTGTATTTCATAGTAAAGCTGAGCTCTGATTGGTTGAAATAAAATATTTATAGGATAATTATTTATATGAGTAATCTTTGATTTAATTGGCACTCATTAGTGATGAACTAGTTATCCTTCCTAAGCTAAATTATTTTACCTTCTAACATAAAAACTGAACATTACTGAAAATGAAGTGCAAGGCCAGAGTATTAATCTCACGAGCGTAGAAATTAAACAGAGTAGATTTAGCGGCGTGTTATTCTAACTCTTACCAATGGAGCCTTTCTTGATTCGTAACTTATTTCTGACTCCATTCAAGTTCTGTAGCGCGTACTGTAATGCAAACTCTTCTAGTTTTCTACATGCCAGCATAGGATTTTCACGGCCTTTTTTTGCCTTCAATTTTGTTACCAGGTCGTTCATCATGTACACTGATTCCTGAAAGGACATAAAGTACATAAAATACTTACAAAGCCGGTATTTTTACCGACAGTTAACGACAATCCTATTCCAATTGACAGGTCTGCAAATGATTGCGCATGTCAACCAGTAGTATGAAACTTCAACACAATCTCGACATATCGTAAGAAGTCAAAGAGTTATGTGGAAATCACAACTGAGGAAAGACTTGTATTAGTTGACCCAGGAATCAACCAACCAATTTTGGCATTCGTTTATGATAAAATACATCACATAGAAAGCTACTTCTTTATTGAATACATTGATAAGAAGTTAAGATTTCGTGTGAATATTTTCCCCAAAATACAAGCGCGATTTTCTGGGTCAAACAGACGCATGCGCAGACATTTCTCAGAGCTGCGCATGTAATGCTGGTACATCTCAGTGGCAGTTGTGACGTGTGCACATTTTAGAAACTTCTGTAGTGTTTGATAAAATATGAATCAACGACACTCAACAGGGGTCCATAACTGGGAGCGTCCATCCCGCATACTTGGCCTATGTCACAGCGTTTTCAGAAATTAGGTTATTTTTAGGACGGCTTCCAGTTATTGTTGAGTTACAATTACTCCTAAGGGAATAAAATCACAAAAGCAGCCATGTTGTTTGGTATAACAAAAGTAGCTAATGAGGCATCTTTTGTTCATTCATTCATTTAAAGGCACTTGTACGAGATCGGTAGTGTTATTAGCAAAACCTGTTTGTAAATATAAATGCTTTTTCCATCCCCAATCGATTGTCGATCTGCCTAAAACAGCGTTTTGAAGTTTGTTTGCCATCCAGTAAAGTCTTTCCAATGGGATCACGAGTACAATTAATTGGTTATTGAAGTGATGCGACTGTTTTCTGCCAAATGCCTATTCAATTACATTATTAATGTAATTCACCATTATAATTTTATATTGTAATGCATTATGCAATATTTGATGATTATTAACAATATAGAGCGTACCTCGAGAGACAGCTGGTTGCTGACGTTTAAGAGCGAGACGTTATAAACGAATTCTGCAATCTACGAAACAATAAAAGGATCATAAAATACAGTTTTTCTTGGGAATTAGCTGCAGCTGTATTTATTAATAACTGTGCGAATTATTTTTTATCACATGAATGCAGTGGTATACCGGCTGATAGCAAAATCATAAAAATGACGTCACACTGCTCCCGGTGGATATATATCATTTATATCACGCAATTATAATATCATATTCTCACCAATCAGCTTGAAGCATTTTCGTACTCATTTGCATAAATCAAAGGACTTTCATATAATGTAACAGAAAGTAAATTACATGGCTGCGCGGATATACGAAATTTATAATCATGTCAACTGGTTAACGTCTACTGTGCTCACTCGTGAGATATAATAATAGTAATTACTACCGATACGATAATCATATAAATGGTTCAATAATTAATAAATTAATGTTATGTAGCGAATAGTTAAAGGAGTAAAAAGAAGCCTATCTGATGTAATTTCACCCAAGAAGATTACATTCTTCGGTTAATACACGAGCAAATTGAAGTTCGGAGGGGGGAGGGGCGTAAGCCGTTTTAAAATTTAGTTTTGGATCTCATTTCTCTCCCTGAACGTGAATTTTAGCCAAACTAAGAGGACCCCCTGAAGTTTTCTATGGGTAACATTTTGGCGAAAACCCCATGTCTCTACCGCGTTGCTTTCTACTTTTCTACAGTTGAATTGAGATCGAGGAAAAGGGTCAGCATCGAGGATGGAACTGTTGATTCATGTTAAATGTTTTTTAATGTTATGCTTACTTTCTGGAGAGCAGCTAACACAAAAGAGCAGTATAATTCGTGCGTATTCATAGAGGTAATCGGCTAACGCTGTTGTCACCCAATTCAGATCATGCGGTGTAAACACACATTACTCTGGAGAATTGCCTCTTTGAAAATTAATCTTATTCAGATAGGCATGCATGACTGTATTATGATTAGAATGGAAAATAATACTTCCCCAGAGTAGCATTTGTTTAGATCACATGATCTGAATTGGGTGGCAACAGCGTTAGCCAATTACCTCAATTCCTTTTCCTCTTGTGAAATGGAGCATGGAGCATGATATTGCTAATAGCCCACTTCCGCGATATGCTTTACTTGTCACGCACAAAGGTTTCAATACGAGGCCCCGTGCTAAATTAAATTTATAATTTTCTCTGTGAAAATAATACATTTAATTTAGCACGGGGCCTCGTATTGCACCGAGCGTATGCACGGGTGCATTTGTGCTAAAAGGTGATTGGCTATTACTCCAACAGCCCTATTTTGATTGGCTCGTGCGCTTACAATACCTTTCAAGTGTTTTTGAGTAATAAACCGGTGAAAATCTGTTTCGATTCTGACTCGTGTAATACGCTCTTATATTTGCACTCATTTTGGCCCTCATTTCCACTCGAAAACGTCAAGTCGTACAATATTTAAAAAATATAATATTCATCGTTTTCTTTCCATGCTTCTAACGGTGGATTTCTATACTGACACGTTTTTCTCTACGTACGCGATATACGATATACGATATACGATATACGATATACGATATACGATATACGATATACGATATACGATATACGATATACGATATACGATATACAATATACAATATACGATATACGATATACGATATACGTAAAACGTGCGTAAAAAATAAGCAAAAAATATTTTTTTACTGGAGTGAATTGCTATTTAAAAATAAGTAAAACAGATCGGAAAGTTTTAAATTACGAAATTTAAACGCGATAGTAGAATTATTTACGGACGTTTTCTTGACATGCACATTTTTCGTACATAAAATATACGACAATGGAAATCCACCAGACAGGTGGATCCTAGGCCTGATAAGCGGAAAGTATAATTCATTTACAGTAACTATAATAGTCAGCTATAAATAGTAAGAGCTCCCACTTAAACATGACAATGTTTTAATCAATTAGTACAGCCAAGAACATGACCAAAGATGAAATTACCAAATTGTTTGCTGTCTGTTGATTGGGTCGTGTTTCGTTATGAATAGATTTCTGGTCAGGATCGATAACTTCAGGAGTGCGTAGCTGAATGGAAGCTGGAGTCACTACAGCAGTGGGCATTATTCTTGACGAGGTAGTTGATGACCAAGACTGTATTGTCGTTGATAATGATGATGTAGATGAGGTTTGCGAGTGGCTAAGCGATGATGGTATTGATGATGTCGATGTTGCTGATAAAAAGAAAGTATGGGGAACCAGTACTCGCTTGATCATTTGCGGCTTTCCTAGCTCGAGATTTGGATCCACTTTGGGAGATGGAAGTAGGTATCAGCATTTACCAAATAACAAATTTTACCATATTTGATAACCCAGTAAACACTATTTATTGTTATATCGAGTTATGGACGCACGCGTGAGGCTGATAAATATTCATGAAAGAAACTAAGAGTAGCTACTCTATCTTTTGATAACTAATTGATCTCACAAACCACACACGTTGTATATCGAACACTGAAGGTAAAATCACAACATCACGCGCGGGGATATGCTGAAAATAAAAAGCAATAATGCTGTGGGTCTATTAATCGACGGAGTTTCTCTAGTCAGTTAGCTGTACATTCATCTTACCTGGATCATCGATTTCGCAGATATAATGTTGCTTGTGGTTTTCATCAACGCCATATAACGTACTTCCCCATTTTTTGAATACCGCGTATGTTCCGGCGCCGGTAATATTCAACGGAGAGCTAGAGGATAATTGCACACCATTTAACCAATGCCATCCATTATTCTGCAACTCTGCACCAACTGCATACTCTTTATCGTTTAATATACCAGGCAGGCCATCTAAGTAATGTTTCTCTCTGCCGTTAAGGTACACCAAGTGGGCCCCAGGTACACGATTGCATTCAGCGTGAGCTTTTTTCCACTTCCTCTCTACGTCAACAACCCTTAAGCAGGTTGAGTTCTTAAATAGGTTCCAACCCACTGGACATGAACAAATGGCTGAAAGAAAAGCAGCGCGGCAAATAAAAGAACGGACTTCATGAAATCGTTAGCGTATATCGTACGGGCTATGTTTAATTCCATTCGTTTTAGTACAAACATTTCACCACCAAAGTATCATTCTGCTCTTCCTTACATTTTTTTGGACAAAACTTGTGTTCAAATTCAAGTATTAAAATGATGATATCCTTACGATTGTAATGCTTTTTTCGGTGAAAAAAGAACCACGCGTAGGAGTGGATTTGGTACCAAAATTCAACACAAGCAAAACAACTGATAATTTTGACCACTTCAGGCTGGTTCACACGTGTAAATCAAGCGCAAAGACAAACGCAAGGGCAAGAAAAGAAAATGAAAAACGTTTCCATTTTCTTGCTCTTGCGTTTTCGCTTGATTCACGAATTCATCCGTGTGAACATAGGCCTAGGTGAAGCACGTGAAAATGTAAGCAAATCAGCATTCTGTCAGCAAGGAACCATCTAGAAGGAACTTCGTCCCTTGCCACCACAGCTAAATTTTAACCAACTAAGACTCGTCCGCCATATTGGAAAAGTACTTCAATTGCGCACGTCTCTTGCGCTGGCGTTTGACGTGTGAACATCGCTTGCGCTTGCGTTTGACGTGTGAACATTGCTTGCACTTGCGTTTGATGTGTGAACATCGCTTGCGCTTGCGTTTGACGTGTGAACATCACTTGCGCTTGCATTGGACGTATGACCATCGCTTGCGCTTGCGTTTGACGTGTGAACATCATTTGCGCTTGCGTTTGACGTGTGAACATCGCTTGCGCTTGCGTTTGACGTGTGAACATCGCTTGCGCTTGCATTGAAAGTGTGAACATCGCTTTCGCTTGCGCTTGCGTTTGCGCCTGCTTTACGCGTGTGAACCAGCCTTTAATTCTTCACAAATCAATGCATTTATGACGTTGTGCTCTTTTAGGCAACACCTGTCGGATTATGCATCGTTTTGTCATAAAATTCAAACTTATTTTCTTCGGAACAATGGACCCTTTCAAAGGTGAAATTTCAGTTCTGTGTAAACTTTTATTACCCTCTGTAGAATATACAGCCATTTCAAAAAGGTTGTCCTGGACAAACGGCAAGCAAATCCACAGACTGAAATGTATTGTGGTTATAACTTTCCAGCTGTGCGAAACGGTAAACAGCAGTGTAATTCAAAATTCGATTCGCAGGAGACAATAGAGCTTGCTAGCTTGCCTGTTTGTTGTCCCATTTCAGACCAGCTGACTTTTACCTTGAGTGATGCTTTTTTGTTTTTCTGTATCCCAAGAGAAAATGTACCAAAGCACTGAATCCTCTGGAGAGCTATCACGTGGTCTGAAATGGGGCAAGAAATAGGCAAGCTGACTAGGTATATTAATATTCATTTTAAAGTTGTTTGACCCAAAAACAAACGAATTCACCACATTTTCACTACAACCATAATCCATTTTGGTCTGAGAATGTCGCTTGTCGTTTTCCGTTTTCTCCGGAAAAAACATTTTTGAAATAGCTGCATACAAAAAACAGCTTTGTACGACTTCTACTTTAAAATTTAGATTTTGATAACGTCACATGAAAACCAAGAATTGTGTAATTTTCAGCAGAAAATGAATAATAAAACAATTATTGGATTCGGTTTTCGAATGATAGCGAAAGTGTCAAGACCTCGGCCTATGTTATCAGACTCAACCTCAGACACACTCAACATAAGTTTATGAAGAATATCAATATAAGGATAAAGTATGAATCTGGTTAATGTCCAACCTGAAGGAAGTATAAGCAGCACCGTGATCGACGCTTTGAGAAACCAAAGGTTATGCTTCATTTTGTATATGTAGTTGATCGATGTCATCTGTTCTTTAGCCCTTGGCTGTCGGCTGTCGGCTGTCGGCTGTCAGATGTCGGCTCTTTATAGCTGCTCACAATTAAAACATCAAATGGGAATTCAGATCGTCTTTTCATTGAAAAAGAGTAAACTTTATCTAGTAACTTAAGAATGCCAAGCTGTAATGACATTGTAGTTTACTGAAACAAATAACCTAACATGTTTGCCAACCTTTTTTATTTTTAATATTTGACAAGGGAAGCTTCTAGTGTAAAGTTTATTTTTGCACTTTTCGGCCCAGAGACAAACACACAGTTAGAAATACAATATTAATAAAGAAAAGTAAACTTTCTCTTAAGAGTTCTATATTGATCAAGCCGAAAGTACTTTCAAGTTCATCAATTGAACTTGTTATTCTATATCAAGAATATATGATTAGCATTCAGGTGTAACAATATATTTTAGTGTTCCTTAGAATTATAAACAAGGTAGATTTTAAAGATATCTATTTATTCGTGTTATTATGAGGATTCACTTGCTCTTCAGTGGATGCATTTTGTATGTACGCTATTTGTACTAAAACTACATCATACCAATGTGAACATATGAAATGTTAACTTTTTAAGTCCCAGCTTTCGGGTTTCTGTGTTAAAAAGTTGGTGGAAAAAAGGGCAGCAAATTTTAAGTATTAGAAGTACTACAAGTATTTATGTCGCAAAAGGACGAAACTAGACAATTTCAGAAATCTAATTTAACTTTTCAGCCTAAGGCAGAGTCAGATTTTGCAGAAAGTTATAATATTTCTCGATAATTTGATTAAAAAATACTAAGTTGATTTCCTACATGAAATAACGAGAAGCTGATAAAATGATTCTGTAAAAACGCTGAAACACCAGATGCCTGCTGATTGAAAAGGAAATTTAAAATGGCTAAAACTTCAACGAAGGTGACATCTGACAAGTTATCTACATAAGCAATTATGTAGCTTTCAAATTTATAAGAAGACAAAATACGTCATTTTATGCATATGATTTTAGCAAGCGAGCCATATTTGCAAAATAAGCTATTTAACAGCTGCAGTATGACCGTTGCATAGTTACAGCTTTACCAGTTCATCACAACATTGAATCTTTCGTAGTAGTAACTGCAAACAAACAGTCGTTTGTTATAATATAATGAGAGCTGATGTAATCCCGAAAATTAATATGTTTTGTTATGTTTTATTGTATCTTTTTTGAGGTTATATACTCCATTGGTATATATTAAAACAGCTAAATATCTGGCGATGTCTTATTGTTAAAGTGCCTATGAACCTAATTTTTTTATTTTAGATATCAATTCTACATCAAGTGAATAGTAGAATGGTACAATATATCTTGCTTTGAATGCTGTGCCGCTGAGTTAAGGAGGTTTTAATATCCAAAATGCTAATTACATGACGTCAGGGAGGCTACATATGTTTTTTTTCAAATTACCAGTGTTATACCCATTGTTGAAATAAAATGATGTTAGAAATTTGTTTTCCTATATCAGTAGAAACGTCCATTCACAACCACTAAGAAGTGATTGCAGATACCTTCCCTGACGTCATGTAATTAGCATTTTGGATATTAAAACCTCCTTAACTCAGCGGCACAGCATTCAAAGCAAAATATATTTTACCATTCTACTATTCACTTGATGTAGAATTGATATCTAAAATAAAAATAAGTAAAGAACAATCGGTTGCCAAGCGGCATTGAAAGGTGGGTTGTTCCGCCAAACCAGTACGCTTCAACATCCTGAACATAGCCAGCCAACATAACGACAACAGTTAAAATAGTTTAAAGTGTCCCTCAACCCCAATATTTATTTTATTTTCGAAAAGAAAAGAAATTTTTGAGTAATTTTGCGAAAAAAGGTTTGAATTTTCGTTAATCCCTTGATTTTTATGAGCGATTGTAAACACGATCTGTGGCAAAGCGCCGCCATTACAATTGTGACGTAAGTGAAGGATTTTTCTTTCTGAGCATGCATGATACGCACGTTTGGCTTTCACAAAGTCAACCCACTTGCACCTTTTTCTGGCTAACGAACTCTCATCTCCCCAGAATCGAATTTTGTAAAGACTGATATCTTGCTTGGCGTCTGAACAGTTGCTGCAGCCCCCTACAACACACCTATTTAGCATTTTCGATTTCGCTGACCACTACTTCCAACTACTCCAACTTCTCTTTGTAAATTTTGACGACTGAAGCAGACGCTTTTCCTTCATTTACGGCACAAGACTCATTATAATAATTAGGACGTGCGCCACTACACACGGGATTTTGTCATCGTTAAACGCTCATAACAAAATCAAGGATTAATGCGAATTCAATTTTTTTCTCAGAAATGCTCAAAATTACCTCTTCTTTTCAAAAATAAAATTAAAAATGGGGTTGAGGGGCACTTTAAAGGGACACCAGACGTATGCCTGATGAATTATCTTCAAACACAAGCTACTGCAAAATCAGAAAGAGAAGGAAGAAGTTAATAAAAGCAAAGTCTGATATTTTTTTTAAACGCTCTATACCAAGTTTTAACTCAGAGGGTGATACATGTTTAAAACTTTGAGAGTTAACCATACCGGCTCTTCATCTACAAGATGTGCCAACCAATGTGTTATGAGTTAATTATGTGTTGTCGGTTGTTAATTACGCGACTTATCGATTTTCCTCTTTAGGTACTATACATAATCATACTGGCTTGGCTTTTCTTGTCTAACCTTTTTTACAAAAACATTTTTTTCATAATAATGACCAGTCGTTTTCAGTTGAGAAAAAAACCATAGATGATATGATATCACCCGCTTAGCTCGGTAGTTAAGCGCCGGTCTGTTGTGTAGGAGGTCGACGGTTAAAACCCCGGCCGGACCAACACTCAGGGTCTTAAAATAACTGCGTCAGAAGGTGCTGCCTTTGTGAAATAATATCGTTCACGAGCTTCAAACGGTTAGACCTTCACGTCTTCTCGGATAAGGACGTTAAATCGTAGGCCTATCAGTGGTGAAGAGCCACATCGTGGATATGCCACTGATTAATTCCATTATTATTATATGGCCGCGCGGAGATATGAATATTATCATCGAGTGTTGATGAGATTGGGTTTTTAATCCTGTAGAAATTATGAAATTCGTTACCCAAAGCGTATGTGTACTTCTTTTATGAAACTAATAAATAATCGAGAGCATTTTAGTTCGACTAAAAGCGAGCCTTTTATTTATGCGGCCGTTGATAAACAAACTAATCAAAAAATTAGCGCAAAGCACCATGGGCTCGGGCAGAGGGTCTTTAAGTATTAATAAACTTTTAGTTGTTCCTTACTGAAAAGGTTAGAAAATTAATGTTGAAGAATTCTCTTCACCTGTGACGATATCACTTTTTAGAAAGAGATAAACACTGGTATTTCATCGATACTTATATATTAAAATAATATATGAAACTACATAATTTAAGCATTCAATGATCAAACAACGTTGGTGTAAAAGAAATTGTTATTGCAATCATTTAGCTCTTAGTGAAACATAGGTGTAACTCTTTATACCTACACATGTCTAACCGAGAATACTGGTTCTCTTGACCATCTGATTGGAATTCAAAGTACTACTCATTCCCCATCAAGCAACAATATTTTAACCCGAAATCAGCGGTGCACAAATTAAATTAAAAGTACCCTTGAAACTGGAATAGCTTTAAATCGGCCTGTAAACAACCAAGTCCAGGTAAACACGCACTGGTGCACTTCTTACCTTAGTAAAGGTTCCTTAGTAATGCTAATGCAGTCAAAGTTGAGCTTTAGGTTTGTCGGTAGCTGTGAGCGCAGGTGTCTTCGTAAACTAAATTTAAGTATGCTGAAATTTTATATCTGATGTAGGTGATTCCCTACGTCACTGGAAACGAGTTCACATTGAAGTGCTTGCCCACAGGGATTTTACCTTTTGATGAGGAAATAAGACAACATAAGTACTTCGTGGTTAATTTTGGTTCAAAACCCTCAGGTTTTATTTTCCAATAAGGAGATTTTTACTGAAGATAATAACACGTCTGTGATATTTCCTCGAACTGTTTGTCCTGTGGTAATATTTGTAGGCCCAAATCAACCAAAACGAGTTTAACGTCGTTCACTAAGTTTTTGACAAGAAAATGTTGTCCTATCGGTTTTCCGGTTGGTCGGCACTTCACATGGTCATATTATATCAACTAACAAGTTAAAGAGAGTGAATCATCATGCCTTGATCAGTAGTTCTCTTCTGAAGACCTGACCGCCATTTTACTTGATCATCCGAGCCACAGGGAATTCAAAGTCCCCAATGTAGGAAGCCAGGATTTTAACTTTTCAACGAATCTAAATATGTAAAAACATAAGATGGAATATCAATATTAATATCCAGATCATTCGACTTTTACTATTTTCCATCCCTTAAAAAATAGAAATCTGTGTATTTAAATTCAAAATAAGAATATATATAAATTATTTATAACGCCTTGATGTCAGTTTATCAGTCTATATAAGGTTTTGTTTTCTCAACTCTCTCCCAAATTAATAGTAAAAAGCTATAAGCAATGGTTATGTATGGTTAAAATGAATTTATGTTAAGGCACATACAAATGGAAAATAACTCTCAGGAAAGCCGTAATCCACACCATAGTTAATAGAGTGGAATGGTTATGAAACTCGGGGACCTTCTTTGTTATATGTCTTTGTTAGCTTTTTTCAACAACTAACGTGCACAAAACACAATATAAATTCCACCATGCTAATCAATCAGCCAATAGAAACGTGTGAGTTCAGTCGTTCAGGGAACGTTAATGAACTATGTCCGTGCACAATCTTTTGTCTTACCCCTTCCAACATAAATCGCAGCGCCTTTGTTAGCCCTTTTGAAGTTTGCCGGGTTTCCTATCCATTCCACTCTATTAACTATGTCCACACAGAACTGAGAAGTTTGACAGTTACGTTTTAACAAAACCTTAGTTGGCAGGATATCATGCACCTATTTACCTTCCAAAGGAAGAAATAGCGTCATTGTTCTGTTCAGCTGACGTAAAGGGAGGTCTCTGAAAGGAAACAAGAACTTATGATTTTTAATATTTTGAGAGCAATCAAGATGGCGGAGCGAGCGTTTTCCCTTGATGAGATTTGAGACTGTCACTTATAATTAAAAGCTAGCATTGAATAAGAAAATCTTGATCGAAGACTGTACTTTAACTGCCTAAACTTAGCTTCGTTATATTCGTAGTTAGCATATTAGAATCGAAGGCGGAAAATTGCCAAGCCTCCTTAATTAAAAACAAATCCTTAATTAAAAGGAATACGAGATTACATAACAATAATGATAATAGTAATAATAATTATCACTAGTAAATAATTATAATATCCCGTCACATTGTGCCGCTCTGAAATTCATACCATGCAATCTGTGTGCAGTGACGTCTGAGCTCAGGATCTAAAATCGGCACTATTAACCGAATTATTATTAAAATAAGATATGAAAATGGCCATTACCCGTGCCGTTGAAGGTAAACTTTTAATTTAAATTAAAAAGAACGCTTATTCCGTTAAAATAGGTGCGTTCACACGTACAAGACCAGCACGTCTGTCTCAGCATGACTCAAGTCGATTTCTATGAATTGTAAACTTTCAGCCATAACCACATTGTAATAAAGCATTTCAAGTATTTTAAAAGCGGATAAAGGCAATTATTATTATTATTGAGTTCGATTAAAGTTCCACTACGATCAAAATTTGAGATAGTGATATTTTTTGCGTATTTGTGAAGAAAAGTTACTATATTTTTTGTCTACCCACACCGTTTTTTGATATGATGATAGGAAGTCTTATTTTTTGGGGTCCGAATCTTGAATTTTTATGTCCGCCATTACTCGAACCCGTTCCTTGACAGAGCCATGACAGAGATGGATAAAAATGCATTAATGAGATGACGTCTACCCAGGTTTCGACCCAGGCTTTTACTTACGCGGTCATGGGTCAGGAAAGGTCACATTTACACGATTTCAAACAAGCGTAGAACATAAAGTATTCACTTTAAACCATAACTTTCTTCACAGAAGTACTCAAAACTTTTCGGAGGTTCATAAGCTATCAAAATTGCAAAAGGGTGATAGGCACTTTAATTTCCAGCTAACAACATACGACGTTGTTATTACTAAAGAGCTCTATTATTGTGCAAATTATGATGTAGCAGTATTTCGAACTCTAAAAGTTAAAACAAGAGACATTTTCATAAATGGTTTTATGCTATTTATTTCTCGCGGGAAAATTACCAAAATTCAAAATGTAATAACTTTCGTTTACTTCCACCAATCTAGAACGGGTTTTCGATTATTTCATTCTGATGAACAAGAGATTTAAAAAAAGATATAATAAAAAGGCTTTTAGAGGTAATAAAGATGTATAAGAAACCTATTACAAAGGATTCATGACGTCATAATGGTGGCTATATTAGCTTAACTTATCAGACTATGTTTATTTACACTCCTTTACACACCTACCAAAATTCGTTCTTCTATGTCGAAAACTTTTAAAAATATATAAAATCCGCCGTTTTTACGATCATTTGTGACCGGCGTGGACCTTTGCTTTTTTATTTGCAGAATTTATTTTATTTGCAGCGTTCCATTTTTTTTTATTTGCAGCGTTCCATCTTTTTATTTACACAGTTCCATTTTTTGTTTGTACCGTTGCATTTTCTTGTTTGCAGCATTGTTTTTTTGTTTTTGTTCGCAGCGTTTCTTTTTTATTTTCATTTTTATTTTCATTTCATTTCTTTTTATTTGCAACGTTTGCAGTGTTTATTTACTTGGAAACGTATCCCTTGTGGGCCATCGTAAAAATTAACTATACCGGTACATAATTGTTTAACCGTTGTTACAAGCGTAAGTATATTTCGTTTCCTTTTAATATTTACACTATTCTCAGAAAAGTCTGACATCCTTTATATGACCTGATGCCAGTAGTCAAGGAATCATCCCTTAGGCTAAGGAGCCAGAGCAGCCAATTACCACGAGTTAATACCAGGCGTTTTCAGAACAGTTTTGTAAATAGGTTCACCTTTGAATATAATTTAACTCTTTAATTATACTTCAGTAGTTTTAGTAGTAGTAATTAAATTGCAATGATTGTATAGTTACTGATGTATATAGTGTTTATCAATGGCATACTGAAAGACTTTTAAAAAGACCTGAACTGTCATAATTTTAGAGAAAAACGGAGAGAAAGTAAAACATGAGCGACGAAACTGAAATATAAAGTAACTTTATAAATAGCGAGCGAAGGGAAATATTATCTTTGTATGTTTTAAACGTTGTGTCGAAGAGCTAGCTGTGCCTGTTTTTGGCTGTTTAGGAGCCAGTATTTTACACCGGTTAGCTCAGTGGGTAAACTCCGGTCTGTCGAGCGGGAGGTCGCGGGTTCAAACCCCGGCCGGACCAACACTCAGGGTCTTAAAATAACTGAGTAGAAGGTGCTACCTTTACATAATACAGTAAACGGTTAGACCTTCACGTCTTCTCGGATAAGGACGTAAAATCGTAGGACTAGTGTCCCCAATTAGCTGCAAAGCTAAATACATTGACACTGTACGGGTATGGTTTTTGAGCTGCCGAGGTATGGATTTTGATATATATACTTATCGTTGATGCCATGTTTAGCGCTCTCAGTATCGACCACACTACAGCTTAAAATACCATATGAAAACAAAACAACGGCTTTCGTAGTGTAATTTTAATTAAAAAAGGTTCATGCTGACATGTCATGCTGTCGGTAAGTAAGTAAGTAAGTAAGTAAGTAAGTAAGTAAGTAATAACTTTATTTATACACAGTTAAAAACATCAGGCCTTCGATTTCATTATAAAAAGTAGAAATAGTTAAAATATCTAATCAGTACGTATACAATGTTAATATCTAATAATTTGAATAACGCATGCACCTAACTAATATCTAACTATACAATAACTGACTATAATTATCTAACTAATATTAACTATGAATAAAAAACAAATGTCTGAATAAAATAGAGATGCCTGCTTTCCATGAATGCCGTGTGTTTAATGAAATTTATTAATTGTTAAAGAAATCGCTGCAGTGAGATTTTAAAACGAGTGAGAGAGTTTGCTTGCCGCAGCTCGACAGGTAAGCTATTCCAAAGCACCGCACCACTATAACTGAAGCTGTTCTTTAGAAAATTGGTGCAGGGCAGAGGAATAGCTAGTTTGCCCTCGCTTCCCTTAGAGAATAGCTCGAAACGCTACTACGGTCAGCGAACTTTGAACAAAGATATTCAAGCGCTAGGCCATTTAGCGATTTATAGACCATAGTAGTAGTTAGAAATTTCCGGTGATTGTCTAGTTTTCTCCAGCCAAGTTTTTTGAATAGATCATCAGCATTGGCGTCGTAATTGGAAAAAGTCAAAATTCGTCAGCACGATTTTGTAGCTTTTGAAGTTTAGTGGCAAGAGTTTTATTGCAATTTCCCCAAACGACGCTACAGTAGTCGAAATGGGGCTGCACTAAAGCATTATAGATACACAAAAGTGTTTCAAAAGGTACAAAAGGTCTCGTGCGTTTCATGGCGCCAATTCCAGAGGCAATTTTCTTTGACAGTTTGTCTACGTGCACATTCCAAGATAAGTGTTCGTCAATATGCACTCCAAGACATTTTGTGGATGTAACCAGACATTTTGTGGATGTAAACATCACAAGATCACGTTTGATCGATAATGCAAATGCTCGCAATGCGCGCGATTCAAAAGAGCTACAACATCAACCAACTTCTGAGATAGGGTATAGTCTGGGATAGGGTATAGATGTTTTGCTTCAAGTCAGGGATAGGTATATACTAATGATCAATCCCCCAAAATACGGTGCAAAAAAATGATGGCAAAATATATTTACGAATGTCTCGAAGTTAGGAACAAATAATTGAACCCGTGTTGTACATATCATATAGCTATTTTAACTTAACTTAATTAAGGTAATATAAATATTATTGTTATTTGGATATTTACCGATGTAGTTCAATCTACAAGGTCCAAATAAAGTTATGTCTATGTCTATGTCTATGGTAAACGGCATTTTTAGGTCTGGGATAGGGTCAAGGTTTTGAGGTCTCCGCGGCACACCCCTACCCAAAAAATATTTTGAGTACCCCCCCTCCCCCCATTCCTTAAGTCTTTACAAATATCTCGTAGTTGTGCGTTAATTTTAAATATTAAATCGTTCTTGGTATTATCTATATAAATGACAGAGGAGATAATAATGTGGCAGTTACTCCATCTGCTGCGGATTATGTCACTGAGCAGTAGGATACCTTCTGTAATGTCTGACTGAGTTCTTTTTCCGATGTCATTAGTACCGGTGTGGATTACCACCTGCTCGTACTCAGTTGTGTCAGACATATTATTCATGTAGTCGACCATCTCGTAAATCCCTCCCGCAATATATTGTTTATTAACGTAAGAATTATTAGAGAGTTTGTTTTGTCGAATACCTCGTAACATCGAGTCACTGATGATTAAAATAGTACCTTTTTTCTTTTTCTCTTCTTTTTAATTAGATGGTCGGTCGTTGGATTTAGCTCCAGGGGTCTCGTGACTGTTCGCATCATTTGGAGTTGATTTCGGGATGGTATTACTGTTTTCGGCAGGAGCTAGGGTCTGAAAACGGTTTGAAGTGTTTACTTTATATGTAAAACTACTGTTGTCTTGATCATCTTCGCTAATGGAATGTTCTTGATCTGACTGTACGGATATAAGTTCCTCCGCTTGTTCATTGTCCAATGCCCGGTACAAATCGCCCTCAAGTTTACTCACATCCTGTTTTATGTGAGACAGCTCTGTTTTGATCTGGTCGATCATTTTGCTTAACGATTTCAACTTCTTTTCAAATTCGTTCTTGATGTTGTCAATTAGGGCATTAGGGACTGATAGGGCATTAGGACCGGGGGGGTTACTCCTTAAAAATTAGGATGGGGGTGTGCCGCTGAGCCCTTGAAACCCTTACCCTGTTCCAGGCCAAGAAATTGCATTTTTGCGACCCCCTGTTCCAGGCAAAATGGCAATAAGATATCCTGTTCCAGACCAGGCTAGCATCTGATATGATACGCGCGAGACGATGCGCTCCACTCGTCACTGGAATCATAAACAGGATACTGTGACAAGGGACCGTGAATAACTCAAACCGTCCTGAGGCCCTTCCAAAAAAATTACGACCCTGTTCCAGACCAAAATAGTGATTTGTATATCCTGTTCCAGACTAAGAATTGTCAAAAAACCATACCCTGTCGAGCGGCACGTACCCATATAGCCTATATATGGGAGTAACCCCCCTTCCCGGGCATTAGGGAATAGGGCATTAGGGAATATATGGGGCATTATGGAATAGGAGGGTCTGGATTGGGGGGGGGGGGGGGGGGTTAAATGTCAGTTGTCAGTTAAAATTTTGGCCATTTGTCGGTTCTCAGTTAGCCCTAGTTAAACATTACTAGAGACTGAATTTACAATGTTTGACCCACAAAAAAACAAATTTGTCAGTTGTCAGTAAAACAAATCGTCTTTTGTCAGTTATTTTTAAGGCCGTTTGTCAGTAGTCAGTTAACTCCATTCAGACCCTCGAATAGGGCATTAGGGCATTTAATAGGGAATAGGTATTATGGAATATGTCATTAGGGAGTAAGACATTTTTAAAATGTGGGACGGCTGTACACAGGCCGGATAAATAAATGGATAAATAAACCGTAGGCTAGGTGAACTACAAGTCGTCCAGGTCGTATAACTCATAACCATAACTCATTTCGGTCTTGGACTAAATACCCTAATGCTATATTCCCTCATAGCCTAATCTCCCAGACAACATTAATTGAACAAGAGCCCATCTGGGCTTTCACTCGGGCCACATGAGATTGAAGATGAAATACACTTTCATTTGAAATCCTTTTAGTAATAACCGAAGGGAAGAATTATTAGCTGAATTTAGCAGTCTTTAGGAGTGGCCGGTAGCGCGGTGACATGCATTCTCTGCTCCCCTAGTATATATATTTCTCGTGTATGCAAATTAAAGAAGTTGACCTCTACTTATTCATGTACCGCACGCTTACATGAGTGTCTCAAATATATGTTTATATTTGTCCCATATTATAAGTTGTATTCCTGTCCACCTATGATGGAGCTATCAAATGATATATTTCTCTACTGTTCATTCTACCCTGCGGCTCTTTATCGCAGCTCGCGTCCATATCAGGTATTTATTAACTGAAATGCCTGTTGGTTATATACCCTCATTCCCAAAACTGATCTGCTCATTATATTACAGAACTATAAAGGGAACTGTTGGAAGCCTTTAATTTCTCGAACCAAAACCTCGGCCGTGAGAGGATTCTTGTTTAAGTTGATATTGCTTCGCTCATCATAAATTATTCTGTTCTCCGGGGTATTTCTGACAGCCAAAAACACGCTCAAAATTATTTTAGTGCATGTTGGCCTACAGATCACGGTGTTTGAGCTGGTATGTATTATGACCGAGAGGCATAAAACCTACGAAATGTACCTCAAACAAGAATACCGTCCGATGGCAAAATCTATCAGCGCCACGAGGTCAACAAATCGACAAAGAAATGCATATCTATATAAACACGCAATGATTTCAACCTCACCGTACCTTAATTCATGACCTGACAAGACACTGTTCAGTTTCACTTTCACTCTCAGCTTTGCTCTTGAGTTTGAGTTCGGCTTTGTTAAAGACTTCTTATTCAGTTGTATGGTATTGTGCAGTATATTTGAGTATACCAATCCACAGAGATTCCAATAACAAAGCCGTGGCGAAAGAGAAGCTTAAACGAGAAAGATTTTGTCCTCCTAGAAAAACACAACATATTGCCCTTTCTATCGAAGAAGCCTTGGTTTCAGCAGAAAGGAAAACGCTAAATTCCAATTCGATATGTGTGGATCTTTGAGTCCTTCAGGTCCGGCGTCGTGTCGTACATCTAAATAAAATCACAGGCCATCTGGGTAAAAAACGCGGTCCTTCGGCTCCGACAAGAGCGCCAGTTGCAATATCCTGAGCCTGTTGGAAGGCTTTCGCACGAGTGAAGTTAAATAAAACATTAAACTGCTTACATTTGAGAGATGGGACTCCAAATTTGAGAGAGATTTGCTCGCGGATCCACCATTTTGATTTACTGTATTAAATTATGTAAATACATTAACCTGGCGAGTGTTACGTGACCAGCACAGTGCGATCTGATTGGTGTGAATTTGACCTTAAACGCATGCGCTGAACGCTTGCTACACTGAATAAAATTAAAATTAAATAACGACTTGCATTGTAAGACTCGGTGCTGCCACAGGCAGCCCGAGTAAATAGCTGTATAGAATGGGGGATATAGGAAAGCTAAACGAAGCCACTTTTGATCTAATGTGTCTTGTAACCAAGCCTTCTTTTGAAATGACGTCGATCACTGGTCACGCCACGCTATAGCCCCACGGCTGTCCACTTCGTGTATGTAAAGCCCATATATATCGGCGTCTAACTATTAAGGAGCAGTACTTTAAATCCAGCACAGAAGGCAGACATGGGGGCATTACTCAGTGTCTCTCTTACCGTCGGAATACTCGTGGTGACGATTATATTTACTATTTTCTTGTGGAAGAAGACGGGAAAAAACGTGAGGTTAACGGAGAGACTCCCTGGGCCTCCAAAGAGACTGTTCTTTGGAAATGTACTAGAGTTTGAGAGCGAGACGAGCGGTGAGTTATTGTATAGGATGCAGTACGGTCTGATAGACCTGTAGTCAGTAATGTTTAAGCAAATTTATATGCAAAACAAGAGGAGCTGTTGAGATTTCTAAATACAGTGAGACGGGGTTGAAAACCGTGACAAATCCGAGGCCTTTTTCAACCACGCGCTTCTAAAACTCGCTTCTAAAACAAGCTCAGATCGATTTACATGGTTTCTCAAACTGCACTTTAACGATACAATTAGAGCGCCTCGAAACGATTTCGAAATACTCATCGTCATGGTCCTGATTTTTGTTGTGTTGTTCTGATGTTATTAATGTAATTGAGTCAAACTGCAATGATCAATCAACCAATATCAGTTTAGTAACCCCTCGACCTATTTGAAAATGCATCCAATTTAAATAATAACAAGAGCCCATCTGGGCTTTCACTCGGGCCACATGAGATTGAAGATGAAATTACACTTTCATTTGAAATCCTCTAGTAATAACCGAAGGGAATAATTATTAGCTGAATTTAGCAGTCTTTAGGAGTGGCTGGTAGCGCGGTGACATTCATTCTCTGCTCCCCTAGTATATATATATGTAATTTAATATTTTTGTTTTACTCGTGTATGTAAATTAAAGAAGTTGACCTCTACTTTAATATTCATGTTCATGTTACGCACGCTTATAGCAGAGCGCGGTAATTACGTCACAAGTCTAGACCCCCCGCCAAGACTCAGACAAACAAACCGCTTTTCTTGTATCAACTTACAAGAATTGACTAGCACTTCAGTTCGTCCTCTGTCTATTCTACCAGAAATGACTGCTTTCCTGGACCATATTTTGAAAGGGAACCTGATGATTATACTGTCGAACAGCTTAAACTTTGGCTGAAATACAGAGGATTGAAACAAAGCGCGCGACAAACGTTGATCTTGTCAGGCGAGTTTTGCATCTTCGCTGGCCAACCAACGAGACATCCTTACTATATAGACTGTCAAGTCCTATTTAAACTGTATCCCAAACTCATCTTTTCCCATGCAATATCGTTGTAAGACTTCACCTAAACATTGAAAAGTTACAAAGGTCAGGTTTTCCTGTATTAAGGCAAAAACAAAAGAATGTAGCCGCATGCCGAGTGCAATCATCTTCTTCAATAAAACTCATCGGAGACCAAAGCTGTTATGGCTGGAAGAGCATTATTTTACATTAAAACTATGAACTGATAGCATCCTAAAATTCGGCAATCTTGCTTATGTTGGTGTGCTCTTTCAAACCATTATGTTATTGTTTGCATTTATCGAGTTTTCAAATTTAATACCTGCAGCTCCGAAAGAAATTAACTTCATTTGTGCTCAGAAAATAAATCAAAGCGTTGTAGATGTAGGCTTTGCTTCCAAAATTTATTTAGAATCCACTGATAAATGCAAGTAAACTTAATGGTTGAACAGTAGTTCCTTCTCATTGTTTACTGGTGGATACATAGTCAGGGTTTCAGTAATTTATAGCCACTTACGTTTCATTGCCAGACCTAGTCTCGTTGTTCTGTGCTTTTAAGGTCTCTTGTACGAACATTTATCTTTTACCCTCCTTCCCAAAACTGCAGTCTGCTCATTATATTACAGAACTATAAAGGGAACTGTTGGAAGCCTTTAATTTCTCGAACCAAAATCTCGGCCGTGAGAGGAGTCTTGTTTACCGTGAGAGTTGAATAACTGCTTCGGTCATCATATTCTGTGCCGAGTGAGTGTTTATTACCTACGAAACATACCTCAAACAAGAGCGCCAGTTGAAATATCCTGAGCCTGTTGGGAGTGTTGGAAGGCTTTCGCACGAGTGAAGTTAAATACAACATTAAACTGCTTACATTTGAGAGATGGGACTTCAAATTTGAGAGAAAATTCCTCGCGCGGTCGTCCACCATCTTGATTTACTGTATTTAATTATGTAAATAAATTAACCTGGCGATTGTTGCGTGACCAGCACAGTGCAATCTGATTGGTTTGAATTTGACCTTTAACGCATGCGCAGAACCCGTGGTCAATAAATGATTTATTATATGGCTTTTGCTGAACAAAGTTGTGCTTCAGTTCGGGACTGGTTTTAAGAATGTCATTAGAATTAATGATTATCATTATTTTAAGCGTGGTTGCCATTTAAGGATAGTTGTTAATTCAAGGGGAAGATTGTGTTGTATAAGAACAACGCGCAAAAAAGGGGGAGGGGGAAGGGTTTCTTGCGTGGCGCACAGAGTGTTCTAACTTAAACACATACCGTAACGTGTTCTCTTTTTTAAGTTCTCTTTTTTAACACAGAAGATCAGTAGTCATTGCCAATGGGTATCCAGGAAAATCTGTAAAACCACCTCTAACCTCGGGCTTCGATCCAACGCGGGCCGAGTGACTCGGGCTCAAACCCCGCACGAGCTAGAGGCGTACTTCGTTCCATGTATCGTGCGTTGATCATCAAACCATCACGTGACCTCGCTTTCTTCTCTTTAGCTTAATTCCCGCACGTGATCCCTCGAGAGTACCCAGTCCCTCGTCCCGCGCGTGTTCTTGTGACAATCGAAAGAGTTCCGTCGGTCCGCGCGTCTTCCGCGAAGTCGTTTTGTTTTAGCTTCAATTTTAGCTTCAACTTACTTGAAAAGACAAAAAGATACCCCTCCTAGCAAGTATATAGGATAACCCTCCATTTTGGGTAACCCTAACTTTTGTTACACAACTGACTAGAGTGACCCTTGTAACAAGGTAAACATGCTCTAAATGGAGGTCAAACTAACACAACCGCAAATTCTAAAATATCCGTTGAAAAAAGATCAGAAAAAAAATATGAAATTACTCCTTTAATAACATGTAGTTTGACTCGACTACTAACTCCACTATCTCTTCTCTGTGATGTACAGCATCATTTTCATGCTTGAGATCGTGGGTCAGGAGTACACAGGTTTTAAACTTACAAATCTCCAAGATCGGCTTTTAATACGATCGATTTTGATTTTAGGGCGATGTGTGACATATGGAATCAGGCATATAATTACTCGGGCTGCCTGTGGCAGACACGAGTCTAAATCTGGAGGCCGTAATATTTTTGTTTCATGCAGCAAAATTTCTGCGCCTGCGTTAAATTATGCATTAATTGTATGTGCGCACCTCGTGGCGCTAATAGATTTCTCACCAGTCCAGTCGCCATCTTGAGATTCTGCGGAAGCTATTCTTGTTTGAGGTACGTTTCGTAGGTTTTATGCTATATTTCATTTTACTCTCGGTCATAATACATACCAGCGCAAACACCGTGATCGGTAGGCCACCACTAAAATATTTTTGACCGTGTTTTTGGCTGGTTTACCGATCTGTGTAAGTTATACTATACAGGTATACTGAATAGCTGATTTATAGCGAAATATAGCGATTTACTATCAAATATCTACAGTGTGCACGTGGTGAAGCAGTTATGGGTTACTCTCCTCTATCGAAGTCTGAAGACATCTGAACTCCTGAACTGTGAGAGCAACACTGTCACTCGCCAACACGAAGCCAGAATACACACTCAATATTCAACTCTCACGGCCGAGGTTTTGGTTCGAGAAATTAAAGGCTTCCAACAGTTCCCTTTATAGTTCTGTAATATAATGAACAGACTGAAGTTTTGGGAATGAGGGTAAAACTTTTAATTAGAGATAACCAACAGGCATTTCAGTAAATAATATTTAATCCAACAAATACCAATGTATAGCAAGAACAGCAGATAAAGCTACACATAAGAGGCACACAAATTGACCACGAATACAATTAACATGACTTCTTCAGGTTTTCTAGAGACAACAGCCGCGGAGAAAGGGCCGCAAGGTGGCGAGCTGCGAGCTGCGACAAAGAGCCGTAGGGTAGAAAGAACAGTAGAGAAATATAGTGATAGCTCCATCACAGATCGAATTGGAATTTTAGCGTGTTGGTTTTTGTGGAGGGAGGAAAACCGGAGAACCCGGAGAAAAACGCGAGATACCAACAAACTCAACTCACATATTCTTGTAACGAATGGACACAGTGTTTGATAAAGTTATAAAAATATAATAAAACAATTAAAATAAATGGCCGGAGTTCATCTCTGCTGGAATGACTACTTTTTTGCCTCGAAGTTTTATTTTGAGTCCAGGATTTAAAAATAAACTAAACAACAGACTGTCACTTCCAATCAAACTCGGTTCTCGTTATTTGACTTCTGCTCTTACTAGAAGTGATTATTTTTGACATTTCATATTTCAATCGCAAAGACCTGTCTTCAACCTTACCTTCGTTTAGAAAGATATAACTTTTCATTTTCGATCTGAAATAAGGTGGGCCTGGCACGGGCGCCGCGACACAGTCCTATCGTTACACGGCTTGCGCGCTGAGGTTCAGTGGTGTCGTTTGGTCGATATTAAGGGTATTCCGCGGGCATGGCGAGTTGAGGTTAAAGTGTACATTATATAGTTTAAATTCATTCTCGGCTTCTCTCTCTTAATAGAATAGAATTCGATAGAATTTTCAGAAAACCCCTAAAACGGTGGAAAACTCGAAATAATGATCAAGATCAATGAGTCGTTTATCAATGCATGTCTATTCCGTATTTTCATGTAAAATTCAGCATAAGAAAGTCATATTTTAAGAAGCATATTTACTCTAATACGGAGACTGGGCTGTCTTTGATCACCATCTCTGGATCTTGTCCAACTTCAAGTTCAACAAATGAAAGCTGGAATTTGAACGACGAAGTGTAAGAGAACAAGATATTCCCTACTGCTTTTGGGTACCTGACTTATAATTCGATCATAACGGTGTTTTTCTTTCCGTGAAAAGCGACCTCTGGAAGAGAGTGATATATATATATATATATATATATATATATATACAGCCGTTTGCAAAAATTCTGACCCCCCTCGCCATATATAAATATATATAAAAAATGTATCAAACATTATGGGATACCTCTTCCTATATTTTTTTCTGAAGCCCTTGATGATAGGCAACTTGAAAAAAATATCAGCGATGACATCCCATAATGTTAGATATATGTTTGATATATATTTATATATGGTAAGGGGGTCAGAATTTTTGCAAATGGCTGTATATATATATATATATATATATATATAGTGGTAGTTTACTATTATTTGATAATGAAATAATAACTTAGGTACTGTGCGAGCATGCGTGTTAATAGGATTTGTCTGTTAACGGTTAAAATTTAGGCCATTTGCATTGTCAGTTGACAGTTAACCGCCAAGAACTCCAGTTTAATTAAGGATAATATTCGAGAATTAACATTATTTTGTAGAATTTCAAATTTGGATTGTCAATTTATCAGTTAACAGTAAATTTTCGATTATCAGATAACAGTATAGAATGTCCTTATTTCTCAGTTGACAGTTAAATTTTAGGCCGTTTTGCCGGTAAGTTTTCAGTTAACTGCATCCAGACTCAACCCTCTATCAAGCTACCTCCTGTCGCGGCTGTTATACGGAGCTATTTCAATTAATGTTGTCTTTGAGGTAGGAAATAGGGCATTAGGGACTGATAGGGCATTAGGGAATAGGGCATTAGGGAATATATGGGCCGGGGGTACTTCCTTATATGGGCTATAGATCGTTTTCACGTGACGTCATCAAAATTCTAAAATCTAAACTAAATGATCTATAACCCTGTTCTTTTAATATAATTTAGGTATCGGTATACTCAGTATTCTTGTAAAATTTTACGTCGATACGGTGAGTCGTTATTGAGTTAGAGTATTTTGAATTTTGTGACAGCCCAGCTCAGCGTGTTTCCTAAATGTCATGGAAATCCATATATTTCTGCCAATTTAAAATGTTAGACTTGATTTAACGTTAAAAGTGATATCTAAAGTGTTTTTAAGTGAATGCTAATCATATTGCTGGGAAAAACAGCTTTATTTGTAGAGTACGTTTTCGGCCGCCATCTTGGTGTACCAACATGGCCGCCGCATACAAATTACACTAAATTGTTTGAATATTATTTGTCCGACAGCTCAGTTAGGAAGTACTCTAATGCTCCAAAATTTCGGTCATTTACATATTTTTACCTGCTCTATACACACCATTAAAAATATTTTACTGATATCAGTCTTTTCTTGAGACAATTTTTTTTGTGACGTTAGTGAAAACGATCTATACCGGTATGTGCCGCGGGATAGGGTATGGTTTTTGAGCTGCCGAGGTATGTATATTGATATACTTGCCGTTGACGCCATGCTTAGCACTCTCAGTATCGACCACATTACAGCTTAAAATACCATATGAAAACAAAACAAAACAACGGCTTTTGTAGTGTAATTTTAATTAAAAACGGTTCGGTATCTGGACATGTCATGCTGTGTAAACAACACAAGATCACGTTTGATCGATAATGCAAATGAAACGCAATGCGCGCGATTCACAAGAGCCACAACATCAACCAACTTCTGAGGAGACTACAAGCATTAAAACGTGCTTCAAGTCTGGAATATGGTATATAATTTTTGCTTCAAGTCTGGGATAGGGTATATGGTAAACGGCATTTTTAGGTCTGGGATAGGGTCAGGGTTTTGAGGTATCCGCGGCAAACTCTTTTGAGTCCCCACCCCCCCCCCCCCCTCCCCCGGGTATATGGAGCATTTAATAGGGAATAGGGCATTAGGGACTGATAGGGCATTAGTGGAGGTTACTTCTTAAAAATTAAGATGGGGATGTGCCGCTGGGCCCTTGAAACCGTTATCCTGTTTCAGGCCAATAAATTGTATTTTTGCGACCCCCAGTTCCAGACAAAATGGCAAAAAAGGTACCCTGTTCCAGGCAAAATGGCAAAATGATATCCTGTTCCATACCAGGCTAGCATAATAATAATAATAATAATAATAATAATAATAATAATGCAATTTATATAGCGCCTATACATTGCTGTTCTAGGCGCTTTACAATGGAATAGACCTAATAAATAATAATACTAAAAAATACTGAATAATTACAAAATACTATATTACATATTATTAAAAATCAGATTAATAATAAATACTAATAATGCTTATATAAAAATATAACTAAAAGGGATATAAAAACAGCACCGTTAATTTAACTAATTACAAATTGTAAGCAGCTTTAAAAATATGTGTCTTCAGCCTAGACTTAAAAATAATTACATTCTCACTCAACTTAACATTTAGTGGCAATGCATTCCACAGTTCAGGAGCAGCTATGGAAAAGGATCTATGTCCATAGGTCTTCAAATTGTAAATAGGCTTATTAAGGCGTAATACAGCATTGGATGAACGGAGTTGTCTACGTGGTCTATAGAACTCTAGCAACTCCTGCAAATACTTAGGTGCTAAATTATGTAAATTAAGCCTTAAAAGTAAGTAAATTAATCTTAAACACAATTCTCAGTTCCACAGGCAACCAGTGAAGCTCTTTAAGCGTGGTAGTGATGTGATCATGTTTACATAGCAAGCTATAACACGCGCAGCTGCATTTTGCACATATTGGAGTTTCATAATCTCATGTTTTGGCAGGCCGTATAAAAGCGAGTTGCAATAATCCAACTTGGAACTAACAAATGCATGAATGAGAACCTTGGTAGTATCGAAACTAAGATATTTCCTAATTTTAGCAATATTTCTAAGGTGGTAAAAGCCAGACTTAACAATACAATTAACTTGGTAAGACATGGACATAGTGTTATCAAACACTACACCAATATTACGCGCGCGATCTGACGAATATATGATATCAGAACCTAGAGTAAGAGAAGGTAGTGGAATATGTGGACGAAATCTAGAATGTAACAGCAGAAGCTCAGTTTTATCCTTATTCAGTTTAAGCTTGTTATAAGTCATCCATTTGTCAATATCAAGTAAACAACTTTCAATGCTACGCTGTGCAATAGCAAGTTCCTGATCATCATTGTAAGTGAATGTAGTATAAAGCTGTGTGTCGTCCGCATAAAGATGAAACGACATACCACACTTGCGTATAATATCTCCAAGCGGAGAAGTGTAAAGCAAATACAATAAGTGTCGTCGAATTAATGCTATGTCGGTTTGTAGCTGTTAGTTAACATTCTTGATTATTTATTTATTATCTTTACACATTTACCTATATACATTTGAATATGTCTAAGTTTTTTCTTGTTTTTTTCTTTACTGCTATATAGCAATTATTATTTTCATTAATTTATCTACACACATATACATATGTTTTTAACTGGGTAGCGTAAGAGTGGGGCGATTCACTAAGTGAATCGTTTGGAAACAATACCTTTAAACTGTCTGGCAATAGAGGGAGATATGGGCATGTAGTTAACATCACGTAACCGATGACGTCATCGTTACGTGATCACCACTAGGTGCTTGATAGCAACCCACTGCTATGTCTGTCCAGGTTTTAGCTGGCTGGTATTAGATATGAGCGAGATATGGGCATGTACTTAAAATCACGTGACCGATGACGTCATCGTTACGTCATTACCACTAGGTGCTTGATAGGGACCCACTACTATACCTGCCCAGGTTTGAGCCGGCTGGCATTATGATCGGAGATATCTTCATGTACTTAATATCACGTGACCGATGACGGCATCACCTCTAAGTGATTGATAGGGACCCATAACCATGTCTGTCCAGGTTTGGGCGGGCTTGCATTAAAAACGAGGGAGATATGGGCATGTACTTAAAATTACGTGAGCGACGACGTCATCATTACGTCGTCACCACTAAGTGATTTGTGGGGACCCAATACCATGCCTGTCCAAGGTTGAACTGTCTGGCATTAGAAATGAAGGAGATACGGGCATTTACTTAAAATCACGTGACCGATGACGTCATCGTTACGTCATAACCACTAAGTGATTGATAGGGACCCACTACCATGTCTGTCCAGGTTTGGAGTGTCTGGCATTAGGAAGGTACCGTCGATACATCTTCTTGGACAACACATCCTCCCCGTTGAATTGACAACTATCCTTAAATGGAAAACACGCTTAGAATAATGATAATCGTTAATTCTAATAACATTCTTAAAACCAGTCAAGGATAAAGATAAACATTTGTTACATTCCGAACGGAGATAGGTCGGCTTAGTGTAGCAGTGGAAACGTCTGCACTACACTGCAGTACACGCTACGAGTTCGAGTCCGAGTAGGAGTGCTCAAACATTATTTTTCTTCTCTTTACCTTCTCTTCTTGTTAACCTGTGAACCCTAGCTCTAGGTGTGTGAGAACCCGTCGTTTACCCGTGAACTCGTCCGATGGTTAGGGTTTGGTTTGTGGTTCGGATTAGGATTTGTCGTAGAATTAACGATTATCATTATTCCAAGGGTGTTTGCCATTTAAGGATAATTGTTAATTCAACGGGGAGAATGCGTTGTCTTGGACGCGTACCATAAAAATCCGTAAATATATCTTCGGAATATCGAACACTATTCGGACAGCCAACGGAGAGTCCCCGATCTACAAACCATAAAACGATGAATAAATTAGCTACTGACCCACTGCAATAACTCGTGTTCTGCGCTTGCGCGCAATGGATAAATCGAACCGTAAGCTAAGTCAACTAAAGTCGTCCAGGTCGTATAACTCATAACGCTCATAGCCATAACTCATTTCGATCTTGGACTAAATACTCTAATGCTATATTCCCTCATAGCCTAATCTCCCAGACAACATTAATTGAAATAGCTGTATAGAATGGGGGATATAGGAAAGCTAAACGAAGCCACTTTTGATCAAATACATGTGTCTTGTAACCACAGGCCGCCCAAGTTCTGACTATGTAAAATCATCGAAGCAGTGAATTACAAGGTTTGTATGGGAGTTCTTCCGATAACTCGGAATAATAACGTAAATTTAGTTACAGATCTTCTGTAATACAAAGTAAACAAGAGCCCATCTGGGCTTTCACTCGGGCCACATGAGATTGAAGATGAAATACACTTTCATTTGAAATCCTCTTAGTAATAACCAAAGGGAAGAATTATTAACTGAATTTAGCAGTCTTTTGGAGTGGCCGGTAGCGCGGTGACTTTCATAAAATTTCTCTCCTCCCCTAGTAAATATGTAATTTAATATTTTTGTTTTTCTCGTATGTTGACCTTTTAATTTAAACAGTTTAACACACTGCATTTGAGCAGGCATATATTCATTGTTTTGAACCCGAGAATTAACCGTACTACCGTACTTCATGGTCCCTTTCTTTAGTAGTGGGTTGTCGGTCAGGTAATTATAAACTCTCGTCATTTAGCACAGAAAATGTATTCTGATGAATAGGGATCGGGTTGTCGTGAAGAATCTAAAGAATTCCGTCTCTTCCGGTTTGAATTTGACTCATGTGTATGTTGCTTTTGGAGTTTCAAGGAATGTTGATCCAAAACTACAGGCTCTTGGGGTTTTTCATTGACTTGTGAACTTGCAGGCTCTGTAATTTGTTTTGTTTTCTTAGTATAACATAAAGTGTTGAACATGTTCATTTTCTCAAGCATGTCGCGCGTGACCTCTGTTTCTTCATTCGTTAAGTTCTCTACTTTCATCTGTAATCTGGGAAACTCGATCTTTTCCCATGCCTTGGCACATAACTATTCCTGTTGTGGATGATTATAAGTAAAATCCTTCGACAGCTTGTACCGTTTCCGCTAGGTCAATATCCTCGCTGGAACGAAATAACTTGATCTCAATACTCTCTGATCCAACTTACGGTAAATTTTAATCTCTGACAGTTTTTAAGAGACTCATAATATTGGTCTTGAAGTGCCTTCACCCAAAATAAGATGTTCTCCTCGGATGTTTTAAATGCAGCACAGCGAGCCGATGGCTTATAGATTCCAATATCTATTTCTTCGAATTTTAGCTTTCCGGATCCTGGCCCCTTTGCTTCAGGTTGTCGTACGTGTCGTATATAAAAGCACTGGCCATCTGGGTAAAAAACGCGGTCCTTCGGCTCCGACAATAGCGCCAGTTGCAATATCCTGAGCCTGTTGGAAGGCTTTCGCATGAGTGAAGTTAAATAAAACATTAAACTGGCTTACATTTGAGAGATGAGACTCCAAGTTACAGAGAAAGTTCCTCGCGGGTCTTCCGCCATCTTGATTTTACTGTATTCAATTATGTAAATAAATTAACCTGGCGATTGTTGCGTGACCAGCACAGTGCGATCTGATTGGTGTGAATTTGACCTTTAACGCATGCGCTGAACGCTTGCTACACGGAATAAAAAAAAAAAATTTAAAAAAAAATAACGACTTGCATTTTAAGACTCGGTGCTGCCACAGGCAGCCCGAGTAATAAAGGAAAAAGGCTTACGTCCTATTTATGTTCAGGTCGCTAGAACGGGGGATGAAGCGCTATTATGACTCAAGACTTCCATAAAACGCCGTTCTAGCGACTTGAACACAAATAGGACGACAAAACAACTTCAAGTAAGCCTTATTCCTTTATTTACCTTGTATTACAGAAGATCTGGAACTAAATTTACGTTATTATTCCGAGTTATCGGAAGAACTCCCAAACAAACCTTCTAATTCACTGCTTCGATTATTTTACATAGTCAGAACTTGGGCGGCCTGTGTTGTAACCAAGCCTTGTTTTGAAATGATACGCTCACTGGTCTTAGGGTAGTCACGCAACGTTGTCCACTTCGGCTGGTATGTAAAGCCCCTATATATCGGATCCAGCACAGAAGGCAGACATGGGGACATTACTCAGTGTCTCTCTTACCGTCGGAATACTCGTGGTGACGATTATATTTACTATTTTCTTGTGGAAGAAGACGGGAAAAAACGTGAGGTTAACGGAGAGACTCCCTGGGCCTCCAAAGAGACTGTTCTTTGGAAATATACTAGAGTTTGAGAGCGAGCCGAGCGGTGAGTTATTGTATAGGATGTAGCAGGGCCTGATAGACCTGTAGTCAGTAACGTTTAAGCAAATTTATAGGCAAAACACGAGGATCTGTTGATATTTCTAAATACAGTGAGACGGGGTTGAAAACAGTGGCAAATCCGAGGCCTTTTTCAACCACGTCTCACTCCATTTAGAAACTCGCTTCTAAAACAAGCTCAGATTGTTTTACATGGTTTCTCAAACTGCACTTTAACGATACAATTAGAGCGCCTCGAAACGATTTCGAAATACTCATCGTCATGGTCCTGATTTATGTGGTGTTGTTCTGATGATATTAAAGGGGCCGTCTCACCCACAGTGCTTAGCGTGCTTTTGTTATTGTTTATATCCGGGACTTTGACCCCTTGTTCACGGCGGGAACCTCACGAACTAAGCATATTCTTTATGTTGGTGACATGATAATTTTGATTTGAACATGGATGACCTTGATGAAACTAATAGTACCTTACAAGTTGAATGTGAAGTCAACAAAGTGTTATACAGCAGTACTTGGCTGTACTGTAACATTCACTGCTCAACCGTCGCTGCTATAAACAGAGAACACTCTCTCCGGGTAATACTAATAATTATGAAAGTCAGATGTTTCACCGCTCTGGGGTTTCTCTCCTCGGTTTTATTTTTACTTGCAGAGAGAGAGAGAGAGAGAGAAAGAGAGAGATCTGCTAGCAGGCAATTTCGTTGCTGGCTGTACCAGAGAACCCGCAGTTCAAGAGAGAACAGTGAACGAATTACAGTTCGTTTCAATGGGAAATTATTATCACGGCGGCTCTGTTGTCAAATTTCGTGGGAGTATAAACTTTGATCGATCCGGAATCTCGGCGAAATCACTGTGTGAAAGACCTTCGAAACCAGAGAGAGACCTATTTCCACAAGTTAAACGCCGAAGCCCTCAAAATGATTTTAGAAAATTGCTCAATTCTTTTCGGGTCGACCAAGCGGAGTTTCGTTGCCTATAATATTTTGTTGACTATAATATTTACCGCTCACCCGTCGCTTCCGAACCCTGCCATCAGTACTATAAACAGAGAATACTAATAATTATGAAAAGAGAGGTTTCTCCCCTCGGTTTTATTTTTCCCTGCAGAGAGAGAGAGAGAGATAGATCATCTGCTAGCAGGTAATCTAGTTGGTGGTGCCAGAGAACCAGATCAAGAGAGCACAGTGAACGAATAACAGCTCGCTTGAATATCATGCAGTCTCGGCGGCTTTGCCGTTTGTCAAATTTCGTGCGAGTATAAACTTCAAATGATCAACCCGGTGAAACCGAAAATCTCGGCAAAATCACTGTCTAAAAGCCCGAATTCCCCCTTCGAAACCAGAGAGAGACCTGTTTCCACAAGTTAAACGCCAAAGCCCTGAAAATTATTTTAGGAAACTGTTCTTCAAGTGGAGTTTTGTTCAAAGATAGTAGATACTCGAATTAAGCGCTAATATATCTTTACATATAAAGAGTAATGTTCAGAATAACTTCTCCATGTTGTAGGTGGAAATCGTGGACACAAACGGACAATTGTTTCCTTTGGCATCCGTCAGAGAACTACGGCCACCTGAAATAAAACTAAAATTTGCATGACCAAATAATTTAAAACACTTAAATAAGAGGCTCAATAGGAAGAGCAATAGAAAAGGTTCAACCTAGTATGATTTTTTTGACGATAGCTGGAAGGATGGCAGAGATGTAGAGAAGATTAAAACCACTACCATAAAACTCTGAATTTCGATGGCATCAAAAATGGCCGCTATGCTATGTGAGCGCGCTAAGCACTGTGGGTGAGACGGCCCCTTTAATGTATTGAGTCAAACTGCAATGATCAATCAACCAATATCAGTTTATAAATAACCCCTCGACCTATTCGAAAATGCGTCCAATTTAAATAATAACAAGAGCCCATCTGGGCTTTCACTCGGGCCACATGAGATTGAAGATGAAATACACTTTCATTTGAAATCCTCTTAGTAATAACCAAAGGGAAAAATTATTAGCTGAATAGCGATACTTACTGTGACGTCACACATGCCAGTCACGCCACATTTGTTGCTTTCTGTTGTTGGCAGAAACGAAGCGTGAACCCAGTCAGATGCTTATAAAATATCACAGGTCGGTGCTTATTCATCGCCAAATTACTTTCTTGTTCTTCCAAAATGCAAGCAAGCCCTTTCATCGAAGCTTATATGCTCTTAACTTATAAGTCTTATAAAGGAATTAAGATTTGGAATCAGAATTGAGACTTTAGATGTATTTTGTGAGGCCTAAATCGCTAGTTCCCATACAAGTCATACAAACACATGTTTTTTTTTGCCAACCACATTATAAATTGGTTATAAATGCAAATATATAAATGACGTCAGTGTTTACAAACAGTAAGTATCGCTATATTAGCAGTCTTTAGGAGTGGCCGGTAGCGCGGTGACTTTCATTCTCTGCTCCCCTAGTATATATATGTAATTTAATATTTTTTGTTTTTTCTCGTATGTAAATTAAAGTAGTTGACCTTTTACTGTAAACACTACTTATTCATGTAACACACGTTTGCAATTTAGTCTGCTGTTCTGTTATATATACTGCAGGTTCCGACTACTAATAGACGATTGTCTCAAATGTATGTTTATATTTGTCCCAAATTATAAGTTGTTTTCTGTCCATCCTGTGATGGAGCTATCACTATATTTCTCTACTGTTCTTTCTACCCTGTGGCTCTTTATCAAGTTCGCTGATCGCCGCCTCGCGGCTACCCTCGTGAAGAATCTAAAGAATTCCGTTTCTTCCGGTTTGAATTTGACTCATGTGTATGTGTATGTGTTGCTTTTGGAGTTTCAAGGATATGTTGATCCAAAACTACAGGCACTTGGGGATTTTCATTGACTTGTGAACTTGCAATGCCTCGTATGCATTGCCTTGGCACATAACTACTCCTGTTGTTAAGTACACGTGGATGGCTATAAGTAACATGATGAGTCATTACGAGTCCATATATTTGAAATGCCTGTTGATTATCTCTAATTAAAACTTCAGTCTGCTCATTATATTACAGAACTATAAAGGGAACTGTTGGAGGGCCTTTCTCGAACCAAAACCTCGCCCGTGAGACGATTCTAGTTTATCAACTCGAACGAAAGTACCAATAATCTGATAGGGAATTGTGCTGTCACCGAAGCCCTAACTCCGTACGTACGATTAAAGTAAACATATTGTGTTAATTATATCCGCAGTCTGTGCGGCTTCCGGTTGACCTTTCACGATTAGCATCATCGACATTACATTATTCTACGGCGCCAGGCGGCTCCGTGTTCAAGTATGTGCACTTGAACAGTGTGAGCTGATTTGTTAACGGGACCGGAAGTCGATCTACAGTCTTCTTTAGCTGATTATCCACTTTGTGTTCATATAAATTTGAGGGTCCACAATAGGTTTGGCGGGATGGCGGGATCGGGCTTATTTCGAGGGTGGGATTCGGGATGCGAGCTAAAAACAGGAGTGGGACGCGGGATTTCAGGTACGAGCGGGAAGCGGGATTTCATGTTTTTGAGGGGGCGGGAAGCGGGATACGGGATTATAATTTCCACGTGACCGTGTGTTTAATGCAGATTAACTCTTCAAAACGAACAATCTTCGTCTTCCATATGTCAACAGCATGTCGCGTACCGTTTGTGTGACTTTGCGTGTTCGTCCAAGGGTCAGAAACATCATCAAATCGTGTTTAGTCTGTTTACTTGGCAGCTATCCGGATTTTAATGAAGGTGGGTATTTCATGTTATCATTATTGTAATAATTAACGCAGAAAAAAAATTGTAGTTAAAAAAATTAGGGTGGGATTCGGGATTTCAACGTAAAGAAGTCTAAAGAAGGGTGGGATGGTGGGATTAAGAGAAAAAATGAGGTGGGAAAGCGGGATCTGAGGACCCTATTGTGGACCCTCAAATTTATGTTTACCATTTCTTCAGCCTCCGATCTGGATGTTTTGTTGGCATATAAGATATAAACAAGTTGCATTTTCCATAAGGTTAAGATTATTCCCAGGCAAAGCTTCGTCAAATTCAAACAGATAATCGCTGTTAAAAAACACAACGTACAAAATACTAGAATATCTTTGAGCATGTACATCCTGTACAGATTACTCACATTACAATCATACACAATAAAACACCAAAGTAGATCTTTAATTTAAATTTAAGTTTACCTTGGGAGTTGAATAGTGCTTGTCTCATCATAATTCTGTGCAGAATGTGTATATTTCTGGCTTCGTGTTGGCAAGTAACAGTGTTACCGTTGCTGTAAATGGATGGGTAAATAATGCATGTATCAGCAGCTTCCATCAGGGGTGGATCCATGGGAACCTTGTCAGAATTAATTGTTTGTTGCCCATTGGTGGGGTGGGGGGGGGAGCTCACTTTGGTCCATGGATTAGGAACCAAGGGGACCAACCTTGTATGATTTTTTACTATTTGTTGTGCCCTATACCAGGGGGTTTGATTGGGCATTTGGACAAATCCCCAGGGAACCCGACTCCTGGGGGAAGCCACTGATACATGCATAACACTGCTGTGGTAGCTCCCAGTAAATATGCAAAGCTACTGATACAGTTCAAAACTGAATGCTAAATCACTGGGAGGAAGTTAAAATGAACATTGCATGTGTTATTTTAAAGACTTGTTGTTGAGGTTGTACTTGGCCTCTTGTTGTCATTACGAGACAAGGAGAGATAGATCGATGAGTCATTGTCAGAAATTTATTCTCTGGCATAACACTAGGCAATCTGTCAATGGTAAAACTGTTGACAGTTTGGGTCAGGTCATGCAACTACACAGCTAAGGCATGTTTTACGACAGAATAACCTAGCTAGAGAGAGTCTACTGGATTAAGATACTGTTACATGTCTGTTAATATGGAGAAAATGGAAGAATCCTTCATTTAGCTTGATAACCATGTTTGGACTTGGAAGCAGAATTGAGACTTTAGATGTATTTTGTGAGCCCCAAATCGCTAGTTCCCATATAGTCCATACAAGTCATGCAAACACGCGTTTTTTTTGCCAACCACATTATATATGCAAATATATAAATGACGTTGTGTTTACAAACAGTAGTATCGCTATAGCAAGAACAGCAGATAAAGTTACATAGGGGCACACAAATTGACATAGCTAGCTCCATCACAGGATGGACAGGATACAACTTATAATATGGTACAAATATAAACATACATTTGAGACAATCGGAACCTGCAGTATAACAGAACAGAAGACCAATGTGTGTTACTTGAATAAGTAGTGTTTAAATTAAAATGTCAACTTCTTTAATTTACATACGAGAAAAACAAATATATTAAATTACATATATACTTGGGGAGCAGAGAATAAAAGTCACCGCTCTACCGGCCACTCCTAAAGACTTCTAAATTCAGCTAATAATTCTTCCCTTTGGTTATTACTAAGAGGATTTCAAATGAAAGTGTATTTCATCGTCAATCTCATGTGGCCCGAGTGGAAGCCCAGATGGGCTCTTGTTGTGATTAAAACGTTTGTATTCACAATTCTTATTTGAAATGGAAGCTCCGAATCCTTCAACCCATAATTTGATCTTATAATTAGCAGTTGCTGTCAGGCATCACAGGTTGCGTTCCAGCAAAGACGAATTGTCTTTATAATCTAACTGGAAGGAATAATTTTGGCGTGTAAATGGCCAGTGCCATAAATTATCGGCCGCGTGCATTTCATCTAGCCTTAGATCGACTTTTAGAAAACAGGACGGCGACGTTTAAGATGATGGCAAAAAGACAAATTAAAAGCTTATTACACAGCACAGTAACTACATGTGAAAATGCATGTATAGTTGCAAACATTTTTTGCCGTTGCTCGCAAAACTGAATGCAACGTGAAGACCCTTTACGGTTTCAACATCTGTTCATAGCTAGCCTGCGAAATCTCCCACTTAATATAACCAAGCCCAATAATCCTACCGGTTCATTCAATAAAATTCGGCGACCTAACTTACACTAGTTAAGTTTATAAACAAAATGGCTGACGCATAGAATTGGCCGTGTGTATTTGCGTGTTGGTTTAGGCCTGGGCCCGAGGCAGAAACACGCGACCGTTTCAGAGCACGTCTGAGATTTAGGTCCTAACAGACTTCCTAATCCCTGAAGGGGTCTGTTAATCAGAAATACACGCTTGGCAATTCGATTCTAATGAAGCCTTAATGTAAAAGTATTTTTCACATATTTTTACTCTAAATATTTTAGATAAATAAATTACAAATATTTTAGATGAAATAAATTGTTGTAAATCAATTGATGCAAAGGGGGGGGGGGGGGGGGGTAGGGTGAACATCGTTTAACCAATAATGATTATAGTTATATACTAGCTTAAGACATATTTTTATACTCAATATTCAAAGAAACCGTTTCCATAATATATTGTTCCCCTACATAATTTATTCACATATCATATTTTATCAGGTTCGATTGGAGCGCCTCACAGGCAGCACGACGATTTCTTAAATTATATTTTAAATATTGCATCTCAACCTTTTTTATTAGCCAAAATTCGATTCTAAAGGCTTATTAATGGCTTTGAGCTACTCAAGACCAATTTTGGACTCTATTTTATCTACTTTTTCTCCAAAACCACTCCACACATCATTATGGAAAACGTTAACTGAACGATAACAACTCGTTTGAGTTTTTGGAATGGTGTATATGCTGTGATTCATTTAAAGTGAGACTGGTCATTGTGTACCGCCCTGAATATTCCACCATGTATCCAGTCACTGTCAACACATTTTGTCAATAATTTGGTTTCTACCTTGAGTCAGTCATACTATCATCAGAGCCGCTGATAATAACGGGGGACTTTAATATTCATGTCGACATGCCGGATAATCCAGATTCCTCTAAGTTTCTTGATTTGCTTGCATCCCTGGGGCTCAAGCAGCATGTGACTCTGCCAACTCATGAGGGTGGTCATACCCTTGACCTGCTGATTACGCGGGAGTATGACTTACCATTGATGAGACCCCCACCACTGGCCGCTACCTGTCTGACCATGATGCGGTATTCTGTCAGCTGAAGACTATGAAACCTCGTGTTGATATCAAGGAAATAACTTACAGGAAACTGAAATCTATTGACATTGATGCTCGCTCACATGATCTCCTGGATTCTGATCTCTGCAACAATCAATTCTGTGATCTCAATGATCTGACGTCTTACTACAATTCCACTCTGTCGTCTTTACTCGACAAACACGCACCTTTGAAGTCTAAGGTTATTGTTAATAGGAAGCAGGTTCCATGGTTTTCCCAAGAGATCAAAGTGGCTGGCGGTCTTCCAAATTGAAGCTAGATTTGAATAACTTCAAAGCGGTGAAGAATCATGCTACTCATCTAATGAACCTAGCGCGAAAGGAGTTCTACACCAATCATATCCAAGATAACAGCTGCAATCAAAGGAAGCTGTTCGCTGCCACAAAGACCTTGCTGTGTTCCCCCAAGGACTTGATCCTGACAGTCTCGCCAATGACTTCGGGAAATTTTTCATTCAGAAGTTTGTAACTATCAACGAATCGTTTGACAATCTTCCCACCCAATCACCCCCTCTTGTGGACACTACCCGTACGGATGTCTCCTTCACTGAATTTAAGACTTTGTCTCAGGAGGAGGTACGAAGCTTGATTGGCAGAGCAGCTGGCAAATCGTGCGCTCTTGATCCAATGCCTACCTTTATTGTGCTGCAACTCTTGGATATCTTACTTCCAGTCATCTCTAACATGATCAACATGTCGTTTGAATCTGGCATGTTTGCCGATTCTTGGAAGGAGGCGCGCGTGTAGCCTGCTATGCAGACGTATTTTTTCATTCTCATAAATTCGAAGAAAAAAGTAACGTCTGCTTACCCGAGCGCTTAATTAGTTTTCAATATGTACACCTCATTGTGTTATGGACCAATCAGATGTTACCTTCCATATTCTGGAAAGTGACGTAATGTTGCATTTAAAAGGAATTCAGACAGTACATTCGCCATTTACCAATCATAGGAGAGTGTTCACTGGTGCGCCAATTCACTAAAATTCTAACAATGGCTTTGATTGGGCAGGAAAATAAAACAACGTGCTGACGTCTGCTTGCATATTGGAAACTAATTAAGCGCTCGGGTAAGCAGACGTTACTTTTTTCTTCTAATTTATGAGAGTGAAAACATACGTCTGCATAGCAGGCTAGCGCGCGTGCTGCCATCTCTGAAAAAGGCAGGCCTTGACAATGCATTCAAGAACTTCCGTCCAATTAGCAACCTGCCTTACGTGTCCAAGCTGTCTGAGAGAGCTGCTGCTGACCAACTCATTGCGCACTTGGAAGTCAATGGTCTTCATTCTACTCTACAGTCTGCATACAAAAAACATCATAGTACTGAAACATCCGTACTGAAAGTGAAGAATGATATACTTTTGAACATGAACGATCAACAAGTTACATTGCTTGTTCTTCTAGATCTGAGTGCTGCTTTCGACACAATTCATCACAGCATTCTGATTGTTCGTCTAACATCTGACCTGGGAATCACTATGCGCGCTCTGGATTGGTTTAAGTCCTATCTGTCCGGCCGTTCACAACGTGTCTTTGTTAATGGAGGACTTTCTAAAGTATATCATCTGATGCATGGCGTTCCACATGATCTTGCCTTGGTCCCCTCCTATTCAATATTTATACGCGCAAGTTATTTGACATCGTAAACTTGCATCTCCCTCAAGTTCATTGCTACGCGGATGACACCCAGCTCTTCTTCGCCTTTCGATCCAGTGCTCCCTCCAATGCTGAAAACGCTGTTAGCTTAATGTCGCAGTGCATCAAAGATATACGAAGCTGGATCATCACAGACAGACTTATGCTTAATGACTCAAAAACTGAATTCTTAATTATTGGCACGAAGCAACAGCTAGCTAAAGTTGACATTGATAACATGATAGTTGGTACATCGAAAGTTGTACCTGCTTCCGTAGTTAGAAACCTTGGAGCATGGTTTGACAATAGCTTAACTATGTCTAGTCATATAAGTAGGGTCTGCCGATCAGCATTCTATCATTTGCACAATTTAAGACGCATCCGTAAGTACTTGTCTCCTGATGCAACTAAGACTCTGGTTCACGCTTTTATAACTAGCCGTTTTGAGTATTGTAACAGCCTATTGTATGGGTTGCCTGACTGCCAGCTAAATAAGCTCCAGCGCGTCATGAATATATCTGCTAGATTGGTTTACAATGCGCCTAAGTATTGCCACATTACTCCTCTCCTCCGTGGGCTGCATTGGCTTCCAATTCGACTGCGCATCAATTTTAAAGTATTGCTCTTAACTTTTAAGTGTATCTATGGAATGGCACCAGAATATCTATGTGAACTGATTAATGTTAAGGAATCTCATTATAACTTAAGATGCTCGAATAGTTTAATGCTTAGTTTACCGAATGTTAGGACAAAGTTGATGCTAGGAGATAGGTCATTCATGGTTTCTGCACCACAGCTGTGGAACTCACTACCAAGTGCTCTTCGTGAGCTTAAATCTGTAGATAAGTTCAAGCACCATCTCAAGACCCATTTTTTAAATCTAGCATTTGAGCCTTAAATGTTATATTAATTTATCTAATTATTCAATTTATATATATATATATAAATATATATTTTTACATATACATATCTATCTACCATGCTATATTAAGATACTCAGTTCACAACTTATTTTTATTATATTCTTACTAGATGTTATTCGCAATTGATCATTTTATGTAAACTGCGCAATATAAGTATTAAATTATTATTAATTATTATTTATCAAATCATATCCATGGCATAATCACATTTATCCATTTCATACCGCTATTTATATATTTCATAATAACCCACTCTTCAAATTATCACTCAACATCTTCATAATAACCCACTCTTCCAATTATCACTCAACATTTTCAAAATAAGTATGAATTGGTGGTGATTGCTTGCACAAGCACACTAACATATTTCAACATCTGTTCATAGCTAGCCTGCGAAACAGGCCCTAAGCGAGTCGTTTAGTTACCAATTCCTAGTCGTTTCGTTACCAGTCTAGCCTGCGAAACAGGCCCTCGGTGTCATTTCAACGCAAAGGAAGTGATAAAATTATTTGGCCGCGTGAAAATGGAAAAAAGGAGACTGGCACGAGAGAGAAGGAGGGCCTGCAGCCATCCCTTATACATTTTCATTTCCCGTTCAGATTCTGAACGAGAAATACTGATTGGTCAATTAGCTGTCATCGCTGTCATGTGTCACGAAATGTCGCACATTCCTCCTGCGAACTGATTGAAATGGCAGCGACAAGAGAGAAGTGATCGAGCGGTTGAGCGTTAATCCAGGAAAGTATTTAGAAGAACAAAGCAGGCAGTGAATAGTCTACATTTGTACTTTCTAGGCGAGATATTTTGGCGGTTTTACCAACAGGTGAAAGCCTTATTTTCCAACTGTTTGCCGTGGAAGTCGTGTCAGACAGGACGTAGCGCTTCGGCATTGTCCTATTTGCAAAGCATTGTGAAGGATCAGTTAATCGAAACTAAATACACTGGGACTTAAAAGCCATCTCCCTCTACGATCTAGATGTAGAACTGAAGGAAATTACGGAGTTCCCTAAAGTAATTTTTGCTTCTGCTGTCAGAGGTTGTTCGAGTAAAACGAGTCAGCCAGGGTCGAGTAAATGAACTGATGAAGGAAAAACTGAGCGGGGACTGGGCGACTTTATAGAAACCGTGGTCGTGAATAAATCCTACATTGTAGAGACTTGGACAGGAGAAATAAAGGTAATAACGATGAACTATGCAATGTTTTGACTACATATCTTAGATACCGACAAAGTTATGAGCACACAAAGTTTGATTGACATGTTTAATAATCATGTTAATCCACGCGGAAAAGGGCAGAATTCAAATTTCCGTAAGATGGCGGCAGGCGCTTATTTTTTCTCGCGGCTTCGCTCGGATCGGTATCTGAACTCGCTCCACTCGTATGGAAAAAGCGCCTGTTCTGCAGGCTAGTTCATAGACAACATCGGTACAACATTTCTTGAAACCAATGTCTGTGAAACCGTTTAACATGGCCTGAAAACATTTCCAAGAACAATAGCAGTTAATTATTAGAATGTTGAAATATTTTGTTCCCAGAATGTTGAATCGTATATCCTATTCGCACCAGCTCCCTTCACGCTCGACAAAATGAGAGTGGGAGGTGGCGCCCGTGCTCAGAGGTATAAGGAAGCGCGGTCTCACTGTTGAATTAACAACTATCCTTAAATGGAAAACACGCTTGAAATAATAATACTCGTTAATTCTAAGACAAACCCTAACCACAAACCACACCCTAACCATAGGACGAGTCAACGGGTAAACGACGGGTTCTCACTCACCTAGAGCTAGGGTTCACAGGTAAACAAGTAGAGTAGGTAAACGAGAGAAAAATTTTTTTTGGGTGCTCCTACTCGGGCTCGAACTCGTAACCCTTTGCGTGTACTGCAGTGTAGTGCAGATGTCATGACTTACTCGCAAACGGGCTCATTCTGTCCATGTTTTTATTCTGCATGGAAAATGCCTCAAAATGGTGGATTCTGCTAAGTATCATTCACATTCACACCAGACCTCCGGTGGAACTGCCATATTTCGAATATCTCCAAAAAAGGGAATAAAACGCTTGGCTTCCTGAAAAGGAACCCAGACAGCCCGTCTGTTGGGTTACCTGTGGTATGTTTCATAAGCGATCTCGTAAGAGTTTGCATAATTGCTCCTTGTGAATTCTCTTTTCCGATTCCTACGAAATATATCTTCAAAAATAAAAGATTGATACTTAATGAAGTTGTGTGAGTGGTTTGGGGGCGATTTTGAGCCTTCTAAAGCAGTTTATTAGACCTCGAAATTTTGACGGTTGGCCGCGTGTCTACCTCATCAACACAAAGGTATGCAGCTTTCAAGTGCTTTCGCTCGATGTGACCTCACTCGCCGCCGAAATTCGACAAGAAATTCAAATGGATATCGCCTCTGCTTTCGGCACACAAATCCAGAGATATGTAAGCGCTTCTCATACACGTTTCAGGCCAAACGACGTGAAAACGGCCTGGAAAATAAATCCCAAATTCAAAATATATCAATCGGTATACGATCTGCAACTTGATCGGTCCACAAATCAGCGGTAGACAACGCACTCCAGGCGACGCTTTCAAGAGAATTGAAGGGGCTATGTCATGGTACTGCGCATGTATCGAGTAATCGCTCGTTTAGTCGCTGTTAATTGGATACAAACAGTTAAACCTCCCTCCCTCAATGTTTGACTGAAATGATTTTCAATATTTTCCCTGGAGACTGTTTATATACACTGTTTGTTAGTCATTTTTGCATAGTTGCTTTCATTTTAAGCGTCCCACATGGTCGAGAGTTTCGTCAGTTCATATCAAAATCGGTGGAAATAGCTCTTTCCGGCCCGGAAAAAGGAATGTAAAGTCTTCCCGTGACACAGCCCCTTTAAAAGTTGTTCAGTGCATGTGACTCGGCATTACTTTGTAAAGCCATGTTTGTTTGTTTCTTTGGGTACATTCGATCTTAGGAAATAAATATAGCTTTCTGTTATGCCTTAGTCAATGTGTGAACGAAACTACGAGTGATAATCTATTCTTGTTCTTGTTTCCTTTGTAGCTTTCGACGAGCAGTTACTACAATGGTCTCTCGCGTACAATACCTATGGCATCTTTTGTATTTGGGTGGGACCTACATTTCCCTATATCTTCGCCTACAAACCAGCGATCGCCGAGGTTTGTAACCGTTTTGTTTAGTTTTGTGTTTGATAGGAAGCTTCCGGTATAAAATGGCCATGGCCAGGCCATGAGTGAACATCTATGCGATGCTCCGTTTGAGTGGGTCCATCCACTGCGACGGCGTAGTCAAGAAAGCTACCAAACGACTTTACATACTGCGTCAGTTATGGAGGTCATCCTACCATTCCACTGAGCTTGTATCCAATTACTGTAGTTAGTACGTCCTGTTCTTGAATATGCCGTCCCAGTCCAGGCTCATACACCTGTTTATTTATGTGACAGCATCGAGACTGTCCAGAAACGTGCAATGAGGATTGTCTACCCAGGTTTGCATTATGACATGGCTATCAAGGTAGCCAAGTTGGACTCGCTGTCTGATAAAAGAGTGAATATTTGTAAACAATTTATAAGACAAAATCAGAAAGGGGGACCGTTGAAATCTCTCCTTTCAGCTAACCACCATACGATAAATCACGGCTATAACCTTAGGTCTGGTGATAAATCTGAACATTTCAAAACTGTTAGAACTTCAAGAATGACAAATTTTGTTCCTTATAAGTATATTTTGTAGAATATAGAATGTTTTATTGTACATAGGATGTCTTATTACATATATCGTGTAGGCTTGCATATATATTTAGTATAAATGTCCTGTAATTCAGTTACTCTGCCAAGGGATTTTAATAAACATTACATTACTTTACTGATTGATTATCGCGCGAAAATCAAATCAAACAGATACATATTAAACTTTAGAGTAAGTAAACAACTATCTTCCCTATGTTCACTTTTTTATGGCTTTTTAGATTTTAATCACTCAAAATGTTACATTTTAACATAAGAGGCTGATTCACTCGCCTGCTGTATTTATTTACTGGTCTGTGATTTACATTTCAAAGTTCGAGTTCGTCATGCGTTACTATAGGAAAATCACATGCCTGACGAGGTAATTCCACGTTAAATTCCACGAGAGAACCGATATCGACGCTTCGACGAGGCCGATATCGGTTTTTCGAGTGCAATTTAACGTCGAATTACCGAGTCAGGTATGTGATTTCCTTGAATCGCATAGTCCGATGATTACTTGAAGATTTAATACTTTTGTTGATATTTTGCTAAGTTATAAATAGGGCGCGTAGTCTACAGTAGTCTCAGCCAATCAGCGTCTGATTTCGCAAATGCACCGTGCGATTCAGCTTTGGCTATGCGATTCTCTTTTATACCGGAACTTTTCGTTTAAGCCATCATTGTATATTGTTCCCTTCATGTATATTTACGAGGGAAGTGCGCATGTAGTGTCAGCATATTCAATAGATATGTCGACCTGCGCACGAGCACACGATTAGCACCGCTAGTGCTCACATTTGACTGCTGGAACGTTTGACTAATAATCCATTTAATCTTAACCAGATGGTTTTGAGCAGCTCCAAACACATGTCTAAATCAATGGACTACGCGTTGCTGCATCCCTGGCTTGGAACGGGTAAGTATAGGGTTTTAACATGCGGCGGCCATATTGGTTATAAACAATAGGTTTTGTCCCTTTAACCTCACACCGGAGAGGTTTCAGAACGAGGTTAGGACTCAACATGACCGCCGCGTGATAAAAGCATTTAAAGTGCAACTAACCCCTTTTGCAATTTTTGTACATATGAATCTTTGAAAGGTTTTGAGTACTTCTGCGAAGAAATATTTGGCTTACAGAGAATACTCTATGTTCTATGCTTGTTTAAAAATGGTGAATTTTTTACCTTTCCTGACCCATGACCGCGTAAGAAAAAGCCTGGGTCGATTCTTGATCTTACGTCATCCAACTCATTCGACTTTGCAATAATTTGAATAAATATTTAGCATTTACTCTAAAATAACTGTTTTCTTTACTAACAACTTACAGACTGTGTATATTCTCTATATATCGATGTTGTTGTGATGGAAAGGCGCCATGGAGAATAATGCATTAATGAGGTGACGTAAGATCAAGAATCGACCCAGGCTTTTACTTGCGCGGTCATGGGTCAGGAAAGGTCAAATTTTCACCATTTCAAATAAGCCTAGAACATAGAGTATTCTCTGTAAGCCAAAAATTTATTCGCAGAAGTACTCAAAACCTTTCAAAGATTACAATTAGCGCTCGAGAACCATCCCCATCACGACGTCCGTCACGATGAGCCCGGTCAATTTCACTGCTGTCAACCTCCACACCGAGCTCGTCTTTACAAAAATCCACAACAGTTTTCACACAATCTTCAACCAACTCGTTGGCGGACTCAGGCGTTTCCACGCCAAAGATGCGGATGTTGGAGCGCCTCGAGTATTGTTCGTTATCATTGCACTTTTCCTTAACTTCTACGAGTTGATCTTCAAGCCTGGCGATCTTGTCCTTCAACGGTTTCGTGGCTTCGTCGACAATGGCGGCCAAGATGTCATGTAGGGATGCTTTAACAATTTCACCGAACTCTTCGGAGTTCAAATAATTAGAAAGTTCGACTTGAATGATAGCTTGAACATCAGAGTCGTTAGAAGCCACAGCAGCAGTCGATCGTGTGCGCATTCTTTGCTCATGGCCGTCAGACATGGCAGAGGAATCCAGAAGCAGCTCGCCGTAAACTTGTAATTTGCAACTTTAAAAACTACCCAAACAGCTTGAACATCAACAAATACCCCGCAGATTGCCGAACTGGACGATCACATAGTATTCAGGGCAAATTTCACAGAGTTTAGAGCTGGATTGAGATTGATTCGAGGAAAGAAGAGAGTGGTTGGTCGGAGCTCTAAACGACACGTCCGCTCTCCATCACTGTTTATAGTCTTTATACGTTTAGCACTCTGTTGAGAAAATGTTCACGGCATGAACACGGCTGAGGTCAAGTTTCAGCAGTTGTATTCCGGCTATATAATTTTTTTTAAACAAAACTGCATTGAATTTTATCAGGAGCGTCGATATATACTATATCCATGAGTCAGCGTATGACCGGTTAGAGCTATTTTTATAACATGTTTACCGGGTAACTGCCTTCTGACTCTGCTGCAATCGTGCATATGCTTGCCGTAATTATCGAGATTAAGAATGATCTATTGTTCTTGGAGGTGATTTTACTAACGCTGCATTGTCCTGACTATGGTTTAATTGGATTCCCAAAGTGTGGGCACGTGAACTCCCGTGAGATCTGTTCTAAATATAGCTCAATCCGGTCATACGCTGACTCACAGACCTAGTATGGGAGATGGACGCTCCTGGTAATGGGCTCCTGATTTTATGTTGATTTCAGAATAGATCCATTTCCCTCTTCTCCAATGGAGGCGATCTATTTTGGGTTGGACATTTTCACTCCTCATTCCTGTATTTTCCTTTCTAGTCTTGGAAAAAAATACTCCTTTCCTTGGATTTTCTAAGGTTTTGTTAATTGTCGTTATTTTACCCTTGTATCCACGAGTTATCCATTGGGATTGGTTTTGTAATAGAAGTATCAAATTTAACACTTGCTCCAGCGCCATTCTGTTTCCCGAGCAGCTAAATACAATAAAATGTTTCACTTGGAAATGATAGGAGAGATGAGGCTCATATGTAAAAGGCAACGTTCTTAGCGTAGTGTATTGTGGGTCTGTTGATATGTAACTATTCTTAGATATGACAAACTCGATCTAACTATGATTCATCTATTTTTAACATGTTTCTGTTGGATCGCCTGTTGTTGTACTGACTGATTGCTGCTGCGCAGGCCTTCTTACAAGGTATGCTACTTGTTAATTGCAGTTGAATACGCATGCGCGCCTTTAAAGGAGCAGGTATTACGCCACGTCTTGTTATGGCACTCACGAGAGTGATGATGAAAAATACTCAGCTTAGCTTCCAGATGTCGTAGTCAGCAAACTCAGTAAACTTAAAGTGCAAGTATCATGTCAAAAATGTTTTGTTTCTCACAAAAAGGTATTAATCTTGCAGATTTTGTAACATTTCTGACATTTAATCCCTGATTTTGGTTACTTGTCGTGGATCCTGTGACGTCGTATGATGAATCAACTCCCTTCCAAAAGAAAACTACTACAACAAAATCCCGTAGCTTTCAATTGTCCCGCAATTCGGGTATTTACTACCTTTTATTCTAGTTGAATTTCTGCTACAGTCTCGAAGAAAACGAATTTAGACAACTGAAGTACATTAGAAATATAATTTCGAGCAAAAAGAATTAATGCTGTTTTATGGCGCTCTTCCTTAGCTTGTCATAACCAGATTTATCAACATCGAAATCAAGTACCCTGATGTGTTTTTTTAATAGAAAGTTCCTCACATGTTTCCTTAAAATCGCTATAGAAAACTAAGTATTACTACAACCAATCATTGAAAAAACGAAATTCCCTTTCTGTACAGCAACGGAGAAAAATGGAAGAAGCGTCGTAAAATGATAACTCCGACATTCCACTTCAACATTCTGAACGACTTCCTGCAAGTACTTGAAGAGCAGTCGGAAGTCCTCCTATCTATTCTCAAGGTAAACTCGAGTACTACTTAATTATACTACTTATTTCAATGTTATGAAGATGGGGATATCAGTATTTAAGCTCTGAGAGTGATATGATAACATTGTCCCAAAAATTTATTGCATTAATTGTATTGTTTGTAAATATTTATTCGGAGAGTCGAGGCCAAGGCATTAGGAGGCCGGGGAATGGTTTAGGGAGTTGCGTCATACTACTACGGAGTTGATCTGTCGTCCATAACTAACTTTTATATGTTATGTCTATCAGTCACGATCGCCAGATGAGGAGTTCAACATCTTCCCAATTATTGCAAATTGTACCCTTGATGTCATCTGCAGTAAGTTCACTTAATATTACTGACTCTATGACTTCTTATACTTTCGTTCTTGCTCATAAGAAGAACTCAACGATTAGCTTTTTATGCTTTTTCTCGTCCGATCCACGTTTTCTTTAGAAACATCCATGGGCGTGTTCGTGGACGCACACAAGGGCATGAACTCAGAATACGTAAAGGCCGTGCTCAGGTTCGTACATACATTTATTTAAATAACGCTGTTAGACGATTCTATGTGGCGGAACCTAGAATTGCCACTCCTCCATTTCCCAGCGACAGTTTCTGCACATTTTAGAAGATGTCTAGTATGATGTTTGTCTAGTATGAGTTTTCATATTCATACAATTAATACACAGGCAGAAGTACAAACAAAACAGAAATGAGAACAGAAGCAGCGAGAACAACAAAACTCGTAGCAATAAAAAAAAACAGTCCTTAGAAAACTCATTAATATTCAATTAGTGCGAGAGCCAATCTGGTGTACTAGATTATACCACGTGATGACCTCTATAAACTCTTGATTATCGAACTCTTGCTTATTCAACTGGAACACTTATAGAACTACATTACGTCACCAGTTCTAAAAGTGTTCCAGTTCAATAACCTAGAGTGTTGTAAGTGTTCCAGTTCAATAACCCAGAGTTTTGTTAGTGTTCTAGTTCAGTTTCACACTAACTTTTAGTCTTCAAATGTAAAAAACAAATTATGTACTTGAATAATATCATTCATTATTTGATTTACTAAAATACTTTTACCTAGCTATATTACATTTTTACCTTTCAGTATATGTAGCCAGTAGTTACGACTCCCAAGTTTTAGTGGCCGGGTATTCTAAAGTTGCGCCTTCATTCGAGTAGATCAGCCCCGGGACGAACTGGAATATGTTTACACCCCATTTCATCGTCGAATATGAAGTATACTGGTTGGAATACTAGATTCAGGCAACTCTTGTTTCTCCTTTTGTGTTTTTAGTTTTCGAAATCGCGCCATCTCAGGTTAGAAGAGACGAACCTCACCCTGCAAGCTAACCTCGCAACTGACTGAACTAGTGAACTTTGAAATGCAATTTTGTTGAGCTAAAATCATAGATAAAAACATTGTTGTTTTAATTAAGGTACAAATAAATTATTCCGGATTATTATTCAATAAGATAAATATTGCACTCAACTAGAACACAAGAAGCGTCGATAAATTTATGGAAATGTTACTATTTTTAAAGTCTATATTGACTTATTGCATTTTAATTATTATATTTGAGTTTTGGAAGCGGCTCGGATCTGTATCTACCGGCCTCTCGTTTTGTGAATAGTACTTGTCAATTGATGCGTTAACTTTGTTATCAACAGAGTAAGCCAGTTACAACAAGAACGTTATAAAGTACCCTGGCTGTGGGAAGATTGGATCTATAACTTGACACCATTGGGCCGAGAAAACAGCAGGTGTGTGGACACCCTGCATGGCTTTACAATCAAGGTAAAATTGTGGATCCTGGCTGCGTGGTAGATTTGATGAATGATATATGCATGATTGTATAGTTTGTTTAACATATTTTTAAATGAGAAAAAAAGCACAGTCTTTTTTAGATTTAAATAGGTTAGCAAGCCGTTTGGTATTGTTATAAGAAAGAGAGTGACGTTTAAAAGGGTAACTAGTATACCAATGAATTGTGCTATTTATTTGTCTTTTACCCTCCTTCTTGTTTGAAGAGGGGACTACATCGACCCTTTTTGTTCCAAATTCCGAGATATGACTGAGAAAAACAAAATCAGGGTATCACACCTCTAATAATATTTTCCTGTATTTTTGGCATCTTTTCCTATTTTGACATAGTATTTCCATATGCTGGAGATTTCAGTGCTCTTGTTGCCGAAGTCTCAAAACAAAGAAAATATTATTGTTTATCGTAAGGTGATTAACGAACGAATCCAGGAGAGATGTTCCAGTTCAACAACAGAGGAGAGCAAAGACGACGAGTTCAGTGGTAAACGCAAGAGACGTCTCGTTGCTTTCCTTGACTTACTGTTGGATGCGTATGATGAGGGACAAATAGACAAGGAAGGTATACGAGAAGAGGTGGACACGTTCATGTTTGAGGTACGATTCGGGTATTCCTTTGCTGCAAACAGGAAAAAGAATCAAACGCAGGCTCCTTATCGTCAAGGATAGGGAAAATAATGGGGCAATGAAAGGGAACTAGCTAGGGACATGTGCAGCAATAGAAAAGAAGGCAATCTGAACTTTAAGAGTGAAAGAAAGATGTGTGTCTCAGGTAAATAATTATCATTGGAGATGAAAGGGAGAGGAGATACCATTGCAGTCCCATGTAATACGAGAATTGGGACTTAATTGAGCGATCAAGAGTAGGGCAAAGAATAGAGACATAAAGGGGAAGAGATAAAAGGAGATTATATATTTGTCTTCGTCCAGCCATATAAAACAGGAGACATATTACATGTCAAACTGGAGATGTTTATGGAAGAACCTAATGCGTGTGTGCGTTATAGTTACGTATTAAATATTAAACATTTAATGACTAGCTCCGAGGGACACACAGTGAGTTTTGTTTCGTCGAGAGGAACATCGAGGATCGAGGGGAAACAAAACTCACTGATTCCCGAGGGGACAGTCATTAAGTGATTTGTTATATAGACATAAGTTTTACTAGAGGCAAAGTTGTGCATGTAAACATATAGGACCTACATAATGCGAGCGAGGTTGGTCGTCTTCTCTTCGGGAAGCTGCTTTTTAACACGCTGCCCGTATCGTTATCAGTATCGTTTTGTGTCTTTCTTGTATCCTTTTTTAGCTACCAATGTCTCACTCTCGCGCTTGATAAAGATGTAAATTGTTTCTTTGGAGGTGGTTCCATTTTGAACGCTTTCTTTCGACGAAAAATGGTCATCTTTTGATGAAGATTTAGACATTTTGGTAAACAAATAGTTTCCGCCTTTAGCTAGCCAGTGGCGCGCGCGACACATCACAACATCTTCTGTCACGATGTGAGCAAGTGGCGGGCAACAATTGATGAATTGTTGCCCGCGCGGGAAACATTGGATTTTGATGACTGCCACGTGACCCTGAATCAGCCAACGAGAGCGTGTGTTGTGTCTGGAAAACTTATGGCTATGTAACACTGGATATTGATGACTGTCATGTGACTCCGATTCAACCAATGAGAGCGTGCGTTGTGTCTGGAAAACGTATGGCTATGTAACAATGCAATTTATTATATTTGCAAGAATACTCGCTTCGGAGCTAGAATGGAACTTTATACTATTGCATGTTCCTTAAAGTTCCAGTACTGAGATAGCGATGCTTTAGCATATTTGTAAAGTGAAGTTGCCATATTCGGTCTGTCCAAACGTTTTTTTTGAGACGACAACGGAAAATCCAGTTTTGTTTTGTTTTTATGTTCGCCATTTTCAAAGGAAGTGACGTTACTTTTCACACACAAACCTTCGCGCGAAACTATAGTAAAGCAATAAATTGTCCTCTTTTTCAACAAAGAAAAGAAAATACGTTTTTAAGTTTTGAATAGAAATATGCCTTCAAAATAACGACGGCATGCCGCTGGTTGAAAATCGCTGGCTAGTGGAAACGCACGGACGTGATTTTCACTGAAAACTATCCGCAAAATTTAAATTATTAGTATAATTTGGTCCCTTGGCAACCTGTTCACTAATTTGGAATGTATTTATTATTATTTTTACTTTTGGGAGACAAAGAAATGCCATAAGTATCCCTAGATGTAAGTTATTTTATCCAACATTTGAAGTCGATTTATGTTATCTAACGAGTACTCAAATTGTGAGGCCATGTTGGTCTAACAGAGGATCGATGTAGCCATGCACTTCCCACAATTTCCTCACTGCCCGTTCGTCGTATACTATCATGTTTTAACATAGGGACATGATACAACAGCTTCAGGCATTAGTTGGACCATACAGTTACTTGGTTCACATCCTGACGTTCAGAAGAAAGTCCAACAAGAAGTGGATGGATTCTTTGGTTAGTAATTTATATGAAGCGCGCTTAAATAAGTCAGCTTTAATCAAGTTGGCATGGTATGGAGCACTGTTGGCATGCGTGAAATCTTGCAGAAGGAGAAGCCTAAAAGAACGGTGTATTATGTCTTGCGTAGGTGTTAATGTGAGCTGTGATTTTGCACAATCTGTCTACCTAAAATCAGGTTTTAACCAACCTTATCTGTTATTGTTTCAGATCAGAAAAAGGCATTTTTTTTCTTACAGTAAGATAGAGATCAACTAGTTTAGTGCCTTTTATAAGAAAGACCTGGTGAAGTATTGGCTTGAGTTGAACTATATAAAAAGAAAGTCCAAAGTCATACTTTTTGTCTTGTCTTTTGTCCTTTAGCGTCTCGACCGGAAAATCTTACCGTGGATTCACTCAGGTGTTTGAAATACTTGGAACGTATTATTAAGGTAAATTTGTGTAGTAGATATCTTGTAGGTACTAATGAAGTTTTTTTAGTATTTCTAGCCACACACAGTCACTTTATTTCTCGATGACTCTTAGCTATAGATGAGTATCGTGAGAATGATGAAAAGTACATTGTAGTCTGTATTTTTAATGGTTTTCAGGAAAGTCTTCGCATATGTCCTCCTGTGCCATATTTCTCCAGAGCCATTTCAGAAGACTGCAAAATAGGTAAGGAATAGTATGTGTTATTAGATGTCAGAAGTCAGAGCCTGCCACAATTTTGTTACCCGGAAAATGTCACTAATAATATCATTTTCTCTTTGAAATTAGATCGGTTTGTCGAGCCAAAAGGAACCATTTTATCAGTATCTCCCTTCTTACTGCACCGCAATCCGGATGTGTGGCCAGACCCAATGCGGTTCGACCCAGACAGGTTCCTGCCTGAGAACATCGCCAAACGTCATCCGTATGCTTTTATTCCCTTCTCAGCTGGACCCAGGAACTGCATTGGTGAGTTAAGGTTGTTTTTCATAAATTTTGTCATGTAGATATTTTCCCTTCACAATTAGCACAACAGTGATATAAACAAATTAAATTGATGAAAAAAACTATATATGATCATGAACCTTTTTTAAAAAATTTAAACATATATATTATCTGTGTTTGCTAGAGCAAATGCTCATCTAGGTAACTTACACAGTTATACATTTACAAGCAATTTAAATATAAATAAAAAAAGATAATAAGAATGAACTTCAATTCAATTTCCTTAAATTGGCAAAACACGTATTATGACATAGGCGGCGGATCGGTTTTAAACTCGGGATGAATCATTAGTAAAATATTCAAGAGTGCGTAGGCTCCCTACTCGAGCTCCCGAAGGACGCTTGTTACCCTAATCAGTGTTTTAGTTATTTTGAATGTTGGTAGATGCAATCTAATCGGCAATCTGCAATGTTTGGTTGGTCTATCTCGGAGTAGTATTATCGCTAATAACGGCTCACCTTGGGAGGCTGCGGGTAATTTTGTTAATGCCCTCTTAGGGACCCCTGTGACATACTCGTGCCGTAGTTGTGCATTGAAAAGTACAACCAATATCAGTAATTAAGGGAATGTATTTTAATTCTGCACCCTGACCGGCCTAAGTGAGTCGTTATTTGCGATCGCGTACAACTGTCTTGACTGTTTCTCCAAGATGAAACAACCAGACATGGTATCTTGAATTAAGGGTTTAGCGTATTAGGCTTTGAAAATTGTTAAATTTTCCGCGTTCTCCATAAGGGATGGGACCTCGTTCACATGAGGCAATTCGTGCGAGAACTGTGCACTTTTAGTAACTGCTAACGCTCTAGCAGGATTATTTTAGCGGTGTTCTCGAGGTATGGAACTGTGTTAGCCATAGAGTTTCCTCCTTTGTCTCACTTCCTACATACAAAGGGAATCAATACGAGGCTCAGTGTATAATGCTTAGTTGTTCGTGACAAGACTACAGCACTTCTGTAGTTTGTCAATAACGCCTGAGCATTATTCACGGAGCCTCGTATCGTACGTAGGAAGTGAGGCATATCTCGGAAGTGGGCTATTACTCTAAGCAGTGCTAACTAAAGCTGAGGTTACACGAGCGATTTTTCATTTGGACAGGCGAGTAACCCCGCTTGGTTTGGGGTGGCCAATTTAAGACACACTACTTCCTCTACTTCAAAATACTGAAATATTTAGAAATGGAAGTGAACCGTCAAGACTTTCATGCACATCTTCATACCGTTACTGTTTTGAACTAATGATAGCGTTTTACTTTCTATTTTTAGGTCAAAGGTTTGCTCTTCTTGAACTGAAGATTGTTCTGGCTTCTATCCTTCGTCACTTCACAGTGAATGTCGATGCAAAGTCTTGAGGGAATAAAATCCTGCGCCGAGCTAATCTTGAGACCGAGAGATGGAATCTTTATTACACTAACTCCTCGTTCATAAACACTGTTGAATACCCGGGGGGTACTCCTGTTTGAGACGTATTATGTATGTGTCGCGGGGGTGGATCAGGGTTTTGAGCTCAGTTTAGGCAGGTAGAGTCAGGGTTTTGACCTGATTTGGGCAGATTAGGGTCAGGATTTGAGTTTAATTTGGATGCAGTCAGGGTCGGGGTTCAGTATTTTTTAGGCATGAGGGTTTTTTCCCCCAAAAAAGGGAGCAATCAGGTTTTGGAGCTCGGATTTTGGGTCAAACAGGGTCAGGGTTTGAGTCTCATGGCCTCACATATATACCCATTGTTCATGTAAGTAACTCCCCGGGGTTGAATGTACTTGCCATAACTTTACCCAGGCAAAAGATCCAAATATTTACATATTGATACAACAACAACAACCACGCTCTATTTGGGCATACATGCATACCTATTTACAAGATAAAGAAATCATAATTATTGGGTTGCCGTGCCTATATTGCGTTTACTTACAACATATACACTTTGTAGAATTAAAAACTCGGTAGTATCATGATATATCAAGGTGCTGACAAGCGTCTATTAGGCTTTAGTATAAACAAGTGATCCTTCCTTCCTTTATTTTTCGTGACCCGATTTTCGTTTTTCTCGGCCCAACAAGGTCATATCGCCAAAATAACTGAAAATCACGACTCTGTACATCAGTCTAAACATTTGATAAGCCATAATTAAACAGAATTCGTGTCCATGCTTTATCGGATTTACAAACTCGATCTCGCCTTCGGCTCAAGCTTGTAAATCCGATAAGGCATGGCTACTCATTCTGTATCTATTACATACAGTATTGTAAAATGAAATTATCCGTATGCGAGAGTATCCCCAAAGGTAGCCTGCGTAGCAAGCCCAGGGGGAATTGGGAAGAGGAGGGAAGAGGGAGAGGGAGGGAATTGGAAGAGGGGGGGGGGGGGGGGGGGGGGGGGAGGGGGAATGGGGAGAGGAAAGGGAAAGGAGGGCTTGCAACGAACCCCCCGTTTTTTCACTTACGCCCCCAAATTATAAATTCATTTTCAGTGTCGTCTGACATGTCATCTGTCAAAATCAACCAATCAACTTCCTTGTTTCTGTCTGTTACAAATGTTTGACCTTCGGTGCGAAGGAAGTTCAAAATGACCCCTATAGGAAAAACGAAGAACAGATGTCAAAACATTTGGGCTAGAAAATTGATTTCTGCATGGATTTTCACCAAATAAACACTCTACAACCCCTGGGGTACCATACTAAATTTACAGCGGGAAATTGTTGCTTAAACATACGTTTTTCGACACGAAAAAACACAATTACACTCGCGTTACTAAGTATTTATAAAACTCTCTAGAGTCTAAAATACAACTTCGCAGCTTCTGGTCCTAAAACGTAGCTATCCGGAATCGCTTGACATCCTAATCGTAAATAATCTACTTCTTATGGCAACCTAAGGTAAATTAAGGCTACTAAATTGGCCTAGCCAAGACCATTTTGGTTTCTCTCTCAATCTGGCGAGCGTTTTGTACGCAAAAACACATTTCTGCACCAAATTGAGTGCAATAAAAGCTATTGACGTCCTCTGGGTACATATTATCCCAGGTGTAGTACAATATTTGGCCATATAAGTCAGTGTTTCTACATGAAAAGTTTGAAAATGTTATTCGTCCATTCACGACTTTCGCTTTCCAAACACTGGCGTAACAAAACACAACCCTTCAGACATTTGCATCAAAATAAAATACAACTTCGTAATTCTGGTCCAAGACGTAGCTATCCTGAATCACTTGACATCCTAGTCGTAAAGAATCTGCTTCTTAGGCAACTCAAGGCTGCTAAAGTTGGCCTAGACTAAGTCTATAACTGTATACAGCACTGGGTTGAACAAGACGGGCCGCCATGTTGAACTGCCTTCTCCACGAAGCCGAAGATCAAACATTTGGGCTAGAAAATGGAGTTCTGTATGGATTTTCGCCAAATAAAACTCTCTGAAACCTCTAGGGTATCCGTACTAAATTTCCAGCAAGACATTTTGGCTTAAACATACGATTTTCGACAAGGAAAAATTCACAATAGGCTTCAGTTCTTCTCCGGTCTTCGGTTTTTCGGGTTCGTTTTTCCGCCTGGGTCTTCGCTATTCGTTTTTCCGATAACCCTGAAGCTATCGCTGTACATCTACTAATAGCTCTATAAACTACAAGAAGTTGAAGATACTTTTTCCAAATCTGGTGGGTCAAAACTCCAAATGGCCAACAAGTCCTTCGACTTCGTGAACACTTCTTCATTGCATCGCGCATAACTGCTATTTTTATTACAAGTGTCAATCAAATGTCATTGAACACCACTTTAGCCAATCGGAATTTTGCGTCTAAAAAATGAACGTTAAAAGGGAAAAAACGGAGGGTTCGTTGCAAGCCCTCCTTTCCCTTTTCCTCTCCCCATTCCTCCTCCCCTCCTCTTCCCCTCTCCTCATTCCCTCTCCCCTCTTTCCCAATCTTTCCCAATCTTTCCCATTCCCCCTGGGCTTGCTACGCAGGCTACCCCAAAGGAAAATCAAAACGGCACCGTTCTCTTGTGTGGTTCATTACGTCGGCTCATGACCACTTTAACAAGCAGTTAATAAACGACTTATAAACCAAGTCCCGAGCCGTTAGGATCCCGCTGATCCCTTCCCACAAAAACAAAACACAATAATTAGTTAAATCGTAAAAACTGAGCTGAGAAAGCATGTAGTATAACGCAGAGAAGGTGTTCAGAAGTTTATACGTTTACCTTTAAATGAAGCAAATAAAGTAAGTAAAACAAAGGTACATGGTATCGATATCAAACTGAGTACGCTTTCTGAGACATTAGATCAGTCATTGGGCTTTGATCCGGCATAGACCCTATTCTGAGTGATAAAGATAATTAAATGTCGGCCGGGGGTCTCGACGTGGCCGCAACTTGGTGAAGGTCTAATATATTACGGATGCGTTTGATTGTCCCTCGTATTTTAAACTTGAAGGAATCACTGTACAGAACTATCGAGTAGAAAAGTAAGGATCTCGGTTGCCTTTAGAGGCTAGAGGAAACACCGCTGTATCGTCCGGCCGCGACAAAATGATGCAGGGGCAGAGCATGTACGCGTACACTTAATATTAACTATTTTATTACACTTTGCCCCCAAACACTCCCGCTGACTTAGTAAGACCAAGCGACTGATCTACGTACCCTATGATAGTCTGCGCCAATCTATTTTTTGCTCATTGGACGTCACGATGCTATTTAAGATTCGGTTCCAGCTCCTAACGGATTTTCATCGCTCCATCTAATGATTCAACCTTGATTTCAACAAAGAAAGAGGGGCGATGGATGCGAAGCTTCAAAACTCTGAATTATGGCTCTGAATTATGTGTTGCTCCATAAACTTACTACCCGGACTGGTATGGGACGGATCTGACCTGATCTGACTTGAAGACTCGAGAAAATGAACTTTGAATTTTATTATTAATATAAGCTACGTATACGGAGTGTAATTTGGATTTGACTGGGAAACTGTAGGCTGTATTAAGGCAGATCCGTAAGAAATTCGGATGTAACCTGGAAGCCGTGAAAGAAGCTAGAGTGACCTGAATTTCGTGAAACTATCAAAGGAAATGAGGCCGTATTCCATTCAGTTTGTAGCCGGATCGGCGAGCATGGAAGTCTTCCAAAAAATTCAATAAATTAACAATCCCGTATCGTTGTTATTGAAACTTCGCTTACCTTATAAATACTCGTTCCCTGTAGTTCATATTCATGTATAGCTAGATAACATACCTAGGGAACTGACCGGATTATTTGCTCTTTCATCAGACTAATAATTTTAGATATATGTAGTTATGATATTGAATCATGTTTGCCGCGTAGCACTAGTAAGTGTAAAGAATGTAATATATAAAGTGGTAAGCTGTAGTGCTAAGTATGCACGCCCTACGAGGGAAAGAGAAAAAATCTCTGTCCCAAGTGGGACTCGAACCCAACGACCTCCAGGTTACATGTCTGGCGCTCTACCAACTGAGCTACCAAGTCAGATGAGAGCAATCTTGGGTATTGGTGCGTTATATGGGGTCACGGCGATTATATATGTATATGTAGTTATGATATTGAATCATGTTTGCCGCGTAGCACTAGTAAGTGTAAAGAATGTAATATATAAAGTGGTAAGCTGTAGTGCTAAGTATGCACGCCCTACGAGGGAAAGAGAAAAAATCTCTGACCCAAGTGAGACTCGAACCCAACGACCTCCAGGTTACATGTCTGGCGCTCTACCAACTGAGCTATCAAGTCAGATGAGAGCAATCTTGGGTACTGGTGCGTTATATGGGGTCACGGCGATTATATATGTATATGTAGTTATGATATTGAATCATGTTTGCCGCGTAGCACTAGTAAGTGTAAAGAATGTAATATATAAAGTGGTAAGCTGTAGTGCTAAGTATGAACGCCCTACGAGGGAAAGAGAAAAAATATCTGACCCAAGTGGGATTCGAACCCAACGACCTCCAGGTTACATGTCTGGCGCTCTACCAACTGAGCTATCAAGTCAGATGAGAGCAATCTTGGGTATTGGTGCGTTATATGGGGTCACGGCGATTATATATGTATATGTAGTTATGATATTGAATCAAGTTTGCCGCGTAGCACTAGTAAGTGTAAATAATGTTCTATGCTCTGTCACTGCGCTCCGCCGCATAGAAAATATTTATGTTGTATATTCTACATACACATCAAGCAAGGCGTGTTAGGAGGATGCCGACCAGTTATGTCAAGTTTATTGCCGTATAAACATTACATATTAATGTTAAACTAATGACGAATCGCCGGATACGAAAAACCATGTTAAAACCTCACTTTGAGGATAAAAAATATTCTGGAAACGTATACTCCAACCCATGCGAATTCGCCGAGACCCCTGGAGGTTAAGGGTCATCAAAAGAAAAAACTTGCATGTACAAACGCTGTTAATTTAAGCCCGGATTACAGAGAAATGTCTAGAAAATTTTGCCCGCATAACCAAGCGTGTAAACTGGTTGGCGTCAAGTGAAAACTATATGTAAATATCATCTTAAATAACAACTCCAAGTCCTTAGGGAAGAGCACGAAGTGCTAATTACGAATGCCCAACAAAAATACATTTCTATGCTCGGTCACTGCGCTCCGCCGCATAGAAAATATTTATGTTGTATATTCTACATACACATCAAGCAAGGCGTGTTAGGAGGATGCCGACCAGTTATGTCAAGATTACAAAGATCGCGGTGGGAATTATAATAGGAATGTAAGTAATGTAGTCAGTGTAGAATAACTGCAGAATTAAATACCTAAGGAAACAGTCACGAGCAAATTATGTTGCAGGTCCAAAGGCAAGGCTTTTACAACACTAAAAATAAATTTCTTAAGGAAATATGAATGACAAGGATTGGGTACACTACAGGCATGGTATTATCCTATAAAACCAATTGAACTATAGAAAATGTGTGACCCGACTGAACTAAAGACATTAAATACAGGGCAACACGAGTGTCTTCAGCAGGAAAATATAAGACTTCAGGGAAAGATGCAGCCCAGGACTTCCATCCTTTAAGTAACCGCCGTACGACTTCAGAGTGTTGGGAGCGCTGCTATAGCTGAGGAATCTTGGTACTCGACAGGGCAGCAACTGCAAGGCTGGATGGCGAAGTGGGACTGAAAAGACTTTGGGACCTAGAACTTACAACACAGATAGTAGGGAATAAGGGTTCAGTGTGGAATGGAATGAGTACCATGTCAATAACAACAACATCCGTATGTAAATAAGACAACTGTACATTAATGTAATTTTATTATTGCAAATATATTATCAAACGATAATTATTAAAATGCAAATACGATGAAACTACACCGAAGCAAGACTATATATAAAGATTAACCACTATGAGAAAACGGAATCTGATACGGAATCTGATGTGAAATACATAATCGCTACGAAAAGACAACAATAAAGCAACGTTATAGCTATTATGACATAATCTTGAAAAGCAAGGCGTAGGCCATGATGCCAGGAGTGTCAAGCGATCTAACAGTGACCCCTACTAAAATGACACAAAACTAAACATCACATAATATATCACTCGTACCCTAGCTTGTACGGATATCTCCGCTATAAAGCGGTGTGCAATAAGCAATCTAACAGTGATCCCTATTAAAATGAAACAAACCATACATCACGTAATATATATCACTCGTACCCTTATGTAACGGAATGATCTCCGCTATAAAGCGGTGTACAATAAGCGATCTGACAGTGATCCCTATTAAAATGAAACAAACTGTACATCACGTAATATATTCACTCATACCCTTATATGCCAGGTATCTCCGCTATAAAGCGGTGTGCAATACATACATATAGTAAGTGCACAAACAACCAATGTGTTCCGCTATAAAGCGATGTGACCATACAATCACGATAAAATCACACTCTTACGCTCTACAGTGTTTGCATCCGTGCATACACTAATAATGAAAACACCTATAACACCCCATTATAAATCGGTAGTAAACCAAGCAATGCCACGAAAATTCAGAGGAAGTATCTAAACGGACAACTAGTACCGCTGAATGACAACTGAATGCACTGAAAATGGTAGGAAAACCGAGATATACCTCAAAGGTCGTAAATGTCAACAATGTATGAAACTGAAGCTCTAGGCGCACCAGACGGGAGAAGGAAAAAAGCTAAAAACTAGCCGATTGTCGTTAGGAATCACCAGCATCCCCGCGAAGGATGAGAAAAAATTCAAGGTGTAAGATGTTTCGAATTACACGACAAATAGGCGGAAATAACCAATTGTTAACACCTCGCCAATTAACATGAACTGATCAACTTCTTCACACCCCAGATTGCAGAACTTGGAGAAAACGGGACGCACTTAGCTGAACACGGAGAAGCAAATCGATCAACTTCGAAAGAACCGGGAAGATAGCAGATAAGCCGAAACAATTGCAGACAGACCAATCATCAGAATCAACAATCCGACTCATAGAATCGGCAAACTCATTGAGAGACCTAGGAATTCATTGACTGTACCGCTCAAGCGAAATATATAATAAAAACCCGTATATCAACCGCAAGGACATGGAGTCGGAGGGAATTCAGTGTTACCTCTAGCACAAACAGATGCTGCAGTATTAGTCAGTGCATGAAAGTCTTAACTGCCTTATTCCGCAAAGACATCTTGAACGACTTCAGACTATACAGGAGAACAAGGAGCTCCCTAGCATTACTGTCAAGAGTGATTTAAGTAGAAGATCAAAGCTTGCTTGATATAATAATTCGAATTCCCTATCAAGATACAGTGTATAGCCACCGCAGGCATAACGACTAGCATCAGAATGAACCAAACCAACCGGAGGTGAATACTCGAGGAGAGCTCTACCATTGAGCTAAACGCAGTTATGAATCTAAAATGGTATTTATTGAAGCCACTGCAGAAAACTAAAACTCATTCGTGTCAAGTGGAGTATCTCAATTGATAAAACTGAACGAAAGACTAAGATTTTTGGTATCAAAAGGGTGACGTTACCAACTCCGAATGAAAAGGAGAAAATTTTACCCACGACTGAGGCAACGAACCGAGGAGAGACTATAGGACTCTTGTGTATAAGCTCTACGAGGACTAATTAGCTTAATAAATTTTCCGTACAGGAAAAGAAACAAAACCGTTATGTTAATGTGCCGGCATAGTATGAGAATCCATACTAATGAATACCTTGTGCTCGCCAATGTCGAACTAGAGGACGGAAAACTTTCATAAAGAGACAGGCCGAATGGTTAAAACAGTAAACTGAAAACGCTTAGGTATGTTGGAATTAAATAGCAGCCGCTGAAAACCCAAGCACTGGTTAACGTCACAAATATTAATGTGAAGTTGACCTGGTTTCATGTCAAACTTGTATATGCTGATAACGGAGGTACTGAAGAAAAATGTTGGCGTCTTCAATATTAAATTTAAGTTTATAAATATACTGATTAACATGTCTAAGATCAGATATGAGCCCATACTCGTTTGGCCACTCTCGGTGAAGAAAAAAACTTAACGACAGTGCTCATACTCAAGAGTAAATCAACAACATCCTCGTTAATAAAATCGGTACGTGACAACGCTGATGTGTTGTTATTTAAACGCGGCACTAGGTGGTAAAGAAATAAAAGGAAATCTTATACCTATTCAAAAGAATCTAAAACCCAGCCAGGTATTCCTATATTAACCCAAAACTGAATATGAGTTTTGAGACGATACTCAACTTAAGTATAAGGGGAGCTACCTAGTTTGCTGGTACTCATGTAAATTACATTTCAAGAACTGCTCATAATACGAATTAAAAGTGTACTTATCTTGCGTTAGGATTTCCTTGAATTCATGATAGTAGGCCGTCCGGAAACTGCAGGTAAATCCCTGTTACCGGTATCCGGAAGAAACATCTCGTGGCCTCCAAGAACTTTAGAGGCGTCAGCCTTGAGCTAGTAACCCCAAAAATGAACCCCTAGAAACCGTTTGGACGGAATGGGGAGTGGAACTGTACAGGCTTCCAACGGGAGGGTTTTTAGCGAGCCTGGTTGAGCACTCAAGCCACCAATGCGTAAAGGAACCGCAGTTTCTGCAGGGGCCCCAAGATTCATTGAACTGCCGGCCTTCTTGGTGATACATTGAGAGGCTAGAAAAAGCGCTGGTTCTGGGTCGGCCATTACCGACCATTGCCCACATGACCGAGACCTGTTGGTAGTTTATGAAGATTGCCGGCTTCGTTCTCCAGCTTTTTCAGCATTCCACTTGATTCGAGAGTGAGTTTGCTCACTTACTAAGGCGCTTCCCTTTCAGCACTACAAATCTTCTTGTCATCTTTTTCCATTTAAAGCAACAGCCGTTATCTTCGTAATGTTGGCCGGTTAACCAGCCTTCCTCTGACGAGTCCACGACGGTTGAACTGGAAGTTGTTTGCGTTGGATGGGTAGTTGAACAACAACTCGCCGTCCTCTTTAACCTATCGGGAAACTGAAAGGGCGGTAGTAGCTGTTTTCTGGGCCTGATTAAACTTGTCTGATAACTTGGACTTGTGAAGAGAAAGTTGTTCCAGAACAAACATACAAAACTCCGCTAAATCCGAACAAGTGATAGCGTCTTTCACTTTGCCCGGATAACCAAGCGTGTAAACTGGTTGGCGTCAAGTGAAAACTATATGTAAATATCATCTTAAATAACAACTCCAAGTCCTTAGGGAAGAGCACGAAGTGCTAATTACGAATGCCCAACAAAAATACATTAATATATAAAGTGGTAAGCTGTAGTGCCGTGACCCCATATAACGCACCAATACCCAAGATTGCTCTCATCTGACTTGATAGCTCAGTTGGTAGAGCGCCAGACATGTAACCTGGAGGTCGTTGGGTTCGAGTCCCACTTGGGTCAGATATTTTTTCTCTTTCCCTCGTAGGACGTGCATACTTAGCACTACAGCTTACCACTTTATATATTACATTCTTTACACTTACTAGTGCTACGCGGCAAACACGATTCAATATCATAACTACATATACATATATAATCGCCGTTACCCCATATAACGCACCAATACCCAAGATTGCTCTCATCTGACTTGATAGCTCAGTTGGTAGAGCGCCAGACATGTAACCTGGAGGTCGTTGGGTTCGAGTCCCACTTGGGTCAGAGATTTTTTCTCATTTTGCCTCCACTACACAATTCAGACACACACAGTCATATAGGATACTTGGGGATGTCGGTCAGCCGAGCCCGACAGCGTTTATTCATATAATTGCTCATAATAGCTTACAGGCATTCTTTCTTCAACTTTTGGTCTCTATTTATTACTATTATTAATTATTGCGACACTGCCGGATACGAAAACCCAAAACCACTGTGTGGACTAAACGGGAACGTATACTCCCACCAATGCAGTGCCGCCAACTCTGGGAGCTGAGGTCATCTAAATACATTTAGTCCGATATGATAAATACAATCTTATGCCGATTTAAATTAAACTCGGACGATTCTAACCTAGCCAGAATGGTTTCCCTTAATGTTCGTTATGCCTCCGGCTTCTCTATCCAATCATTTAAAAAAAAGAATGAAGCAAGGTAGCAAGGCTGACCTAGAATGAATTCAACCTCTTAACAGTCACCTACTTATGGCACACTACATTACCCATAATTCTCAGCACTACTCTCCCCAGGCTTCTGTTCCGTGCCAGCAAAATATTCATTTCTGTGAATTTCGTACCTCAACTAACATAAATTACACATTTTGCCTCCACTACACAATTCAGACACACACAGTCATATAGGATACTTGGGGATGTCGGTCAGCCGAGCCCGACATGCATATAGATTTACAAAGGTAGGGCCCGAGTGGTGAACCCGTTAGCCTTTGCCACTGACGTGACGTTAGCATTAACATATTTCCATCTATCATGCCGCTGGAAGTTTCTGTCTAGGATACGAGAATTAGCGGCTGAAAAAGCTCCACCAGACCTTTTGGAATGTGTACTAAATTTGGAATTATCGGGGACAATATCTTTAAATAATTTCTTAAACAATCCCCTAAAATAGAGTGGCTAACATGCTTTTTCATACGCAAAATGCGTTTCTGCTTATGGATCCAAATAAAATATCACTGGAATTTCGTTAATTCCGGCCTTAGACATATATATGTATATACAACCTTAATAACTGGACAAAATACGATTTATGCTAGATGTAGACTTGGATGTCTCTATCAAATACTGTAAATATAGGGCCAATCAAATGGATTGGCGGAAACAGATTTTACTTATAAGAATTCATGTGCAAATAATGTCCATCTATTAAATGCTGTAAGGTAGCTAGGGTTCAGTAGTCCCTCTGGATCTGGATGCTAGAACTGCTTTATTTCAGGTTCTCCTTTAGCTGTTTGGTTCTATCACTGGTAATGTCTGATAACCACAACTCGTTAATGTCTGATAACCACAACTCGTTGGCAACTTCTGGAGAAAGAAAAATGAAACAAACGAAAAATAAGGGCATACAGTGAAAGCAGTGATATGGCAAAGACCATGTCAGTATTGAAGTATCAATAAATTTCATAACATGGTAAGATTATAATGCCCATCTGTATTCCCCTTTAGGGCACCCCTTTAGGGCCAACTGAAAACACATTTTCAGCGATTGCATGTTGCACAATTTCTTTCAAAATCTGTGCAAAACTTTTTCGTAATATAACAATAACGTCACAAGACTCATCCAGGGCTTCACCCAATTCTGTATTCCCCTTTAGGGCACCCCTTTAGGGCCAACTGAAAACACATTTTCAGCGATTGCATGTTTCACAATTTCTTTCAAAATCTGTGCAGAAACTTAACACCATTCCTAGTTGAAAAACTTAAACATTTATTGCCAAATATACAATTGTTAATTGGCTTTACCTCTCATAAACAACTCAGGATTATTTATTGCTTAAAACTACCCAATCTTGGACGAAATCGCTCCAATGTATCCCACCTGAACAAAGTACAGGCCAGAAATGACCCAATTTCACAGCGGTACAATTACAATGCCTCTAGCATTACATACTCGTGTAATCAATTACTTTAACAGTCAGATAGACAGGCTGACATAAGCAATTGTTGTCATAACTCCCAATCCTGGGAAAATGCATTTACCCCACTATATCGTGGTCGATAATACCGAGTATTAAACTTTGGCACCTTAGCCTTTGGCACCTTAGCCTTGTAACAAGTATGCGAACCTATCGCACGTGTGCGGACCCCATATAGGACTTCAGAACCGTTCATTACAATTTTGGCTGCGTTTACATTGTCTGTAAAATGCGTTTACCCCGCAAGTTCGTGGTTGCTGATAATGAGTATTAAACTTCGGCAACTTAGCCTTGTAACGGCATGCGAACCTATCGCACGTGACCCCATAAATGGTGAATACTAAGAAATGCGTAGTCATTAATAGTATCGATGATCGTCATAATCTATTATTCAACTAATTTCTTCAACATAAGAATTTAGCTATCTTGGAATCTATTGTGCCTCCAAACTTATTCCCTTGATACAGTTCTGATAAATATCTAAAGCGATACCGAAACTGCAGATAGGCCGGGACCTCAGAGCCATTCATGACAATTTTGTCTACGTTGTTTACATTGTCAGTAAAATGCATTTACCCCGCAAGTTCGTGTTTGCTGATAATGAGTATTAAACTTCGGCAACTTAGCCTTGTAACAGCATGCGAACCTATCACACGTGTGCTGACCCCATAAATGGTCAATATTAAGAATTCCGTCATCATTAATAGTATAATCTTCATAATCTATTATTCTACTAATTCTTCTGCATAACAATTTAGCTATCTAGGAATCCATAGGTCTGTGATAAATATCTAAAATGATATGGTACCTAGAAGGTTCATGACAATTTTTGGCTACATTTATATAAATGTCTGTAAGCCATGACACAGTTTATGAGCAAACACTTTGACAGACAGGGAGACTGTATACATACGGCTCTATTAAGTAGAAATTTGAGACATTTCAATTTCTGACCTATTTTGGTGGAAAAACCTTTCTTCAAAGTCTAATGTACTTCCACATGCTGTAGCGGATGCGTCACTGAAATAGACTCGGTCAGTCTATGTTTAACAGGCCATAAAGGGATACCGTTAAGTTTATTAACAACCAAAGTTCTATAACAGACAGAATAAGCCGAGTAACATACAACTGCTGATTTGGTAGCGGAATTTCAGAGTGATAACAGCGTGAATATTCCTTGTCGTAAGTCTAGAAACATTCCCCATTGCACACAATTACAACTGAAATAACTTTGCCGCAAAATATTGCCAATTTTCTTAACATGGAATGTGGAACTTAATGAATGGAACACTGCGGTAAGATCTTTTGACAAGCTTTGAATTCTTTTATCTTTAGCAGAAATGGTAGCATCTGAAGCATTAAAGTAATTAGGGCACCAAATATATTTCCAATGAGAATTAACTTCATTAGGTAGGAACTGAACTTAAACAGATCGGAATGCACTTGTAAACTGACAATTTGCCGTGCTAGAATATCACTGAATTTTAATACCAATCCATAGTATATATACACTACAGTAGATTTCCTTCAGATCTCCACTTTTTAATTAACAGTTTTGAGCAATTCAACCTTAACGAAATATGGTATTGAACTGAAAACGAAAGGCAAAACGTGCGATTCGTCTGTAAATATCCACTAAAACAACCAATATGTCATTTGTTCTTCAAAAATTACTACGTCGTAATAACGGCTTTCAAGTCGAAAGACTGCACATGAAATGCTCCATGCTTAACAAATTCCTTTGAGGACAGACACATATTCTCATCTAAACTTGTTCTTATATAGATACAATTATTTGTATGTGTAAGATCTAGAATTAACTTACGGACTTCTGAAAAGAAACAGATAATGGTTAACAATATTCGACTTGGTCTGACACTTCTGAAATACAATCAAGACACAATAGTTCGTTAAACGCTTCTTCTACAAACACGGCTTCTTCAAGAGCCGACTTATTATTTTGTGCCTTTTAAGGACCAGGAATGTACAAAAACGGTAATAAGTAGCTATAGCCAAGGTAGACAACATATAAAACAATTAAACCGAGGCACACCATTGACACCCATTGTATAAAAGCTCTACGTAAATTCCCCTAACAGAGTTGCGCCTCTGAGAAGTTTTAGAATTTAGTATTAATGTTTTCAAGTTGTTGGCATTCAACCTCTGGTACGTTACGTATACTAAAACCACAATCAACCTCTAAGGAACTCACAATGACAGAATCAAAAATTCCAGTTAACCGGAACATACTACACCTTTTTCGTAAATGTCGACACTTTCGCCTAGTCGTTTATGGAGCATTTGACTAGCGGCAAGGAAGTCAGAACAATTCGCCAACCAGCTTCCATATAGCCTGTGTAGCAAGCATTTCTGTGGATTTTCCGATTGTGTCGTCTGTGTGGTATAAAGTGGTAATCTGGGAACCAGATTATGGCTTGGAGTTTCCCTCACTCTTTGATGTTAGGCTCTGGAGGATGTGAAAAGCTTAGGCAATTTCACAACTCTCGCTTCTGCTCTGTAGATAGTTTTCTCCTCCTCCTCATCTTTGACCGCTTCTATTACGGCTTTAGCGGATTTGTACTGTTCCTGGTTGCTTTTCTTTATTGAATGAAGGCGTTCCACCTGAAGTTTTTATCTGCTTAATTTCTCTAATCTGTTCTGCTGCACTTTGTGAGTCATTAGACCTTTTAAGTGCTGCCATAGTTCTTTATAAGAATAATCACATCTGAAAAATGAGATCTTCGTTGTTGCGTTCGGTGTTCTTTTTAACTTCGGTTTCTTCCAAAAAAATGAAGCAAGGTAGCAAGGCTGACCTAGAATGAATTCAACCTCTTAACAGTCACCTACTTATGGCACACTACATTACCCATAATTCTCAGCACTACTCTCCCCAGGCTTCTGTTCCGTGCCAGCAAAATATTCATTTCTGTGAATTTCGTACCTCAACTAACATAAATTACACTTTCCCTCGTAGGGCGTGCATACTTAGCACTACAGCTTACCACTTTATATATTACATTCTTTACACTTACTAGTGCTACGCGGCAAACATGATTCAATATGATAACTACATATACATATATAATCGCCGTGACCCCATATAACGCACCAATACCCAAGATTGCTCTCATCTGACTTGATAGCTCAGTTGGTAGAGCGCCAGACATGTAACCTGGAGGTCGTTGGGTTCGAGTCCCACTTGGGTCATAGATTTTTTCTCTTTCCCTCGTAGGGCGTGCATACTTAGCACTACAGCTTACCACTTTATATATTACATTATTTACACTTACTAGTGCTACGCGGCAAACATGATTCAATATGATAACTACATATACATATATAATCGCCGTGACCCCATATAACGCACCAATACCCAAGATTGCTCTCATCTGACTTGATAGCTCAGTTGATAGAGCGCCAGACATGTAACCTGGAGGTCGTTGGGTTCGAGTCCCACTTGGGTCAGAGATTTTTTCTCTTTCCCTCGTAGGGCGTGCATACTTAGCACTACAGCTTACCACATTATATATTACATTCTTTACACTTACTAGTGCTACGCGGCAAACATGATTCAATATCATAACTACATATACATATATAATCGCCGTGACCCCATATAACGCACCAATACCCAGGATTGCTCTCATCTGACTTGATAGCTGAGTTGGTAGAGCGCCAGACATGTAACCTGGAGGTCGTTGGGTTCGAGTCCCACTTGGGTCAGAGAATTGTTCTCTTTCCCTCGTAGGGCGTGCATACTTAGCACTACAGCTTACCACTTTATATATTACATTCTTTACACTTACTAGTGCTACGCGGCAAACATGATTCAATATCATAACTACATATACATATATAATCGCCGTGACCCCATATAACGCACCAATACCCAAGATTGCTCTCATCTGACTTGATAGCTCAGTTGGTAGAGCGCCAGACATGTAACCTGGAGGTCGTTGGGTTCGAGTCCCACTTGGGTCAGAGATTTTTTCTCTTTCCCTCGTAGGGCGTGCATACTTAGCACTACAGCTTACCACTTTATATATTACATTCTTTACACTTACTAGTGCTACGCGGCAAACATGATTCAATATCATAACTACATATACATATATAATCTCCGTGACCCCATATAACGCACCAATACACAAGATTGCTCTCATCTGACTTGATAGCTCAGTTGGTAGAGCGCCAGACATGTAACCTGGAGGTCGTTGGGTTCGAGTCCCACTTGGGTCAGAGATTTTTTCTCTTTCCCTCGTAGGGCGTGCATACTTAGCACTACAGCTTACCACTTTATATATTACATTCTTGACACTTACTAGTGCTACGCGGCAAACATGATTCAATATCATAACTACATATACATATATAATCGCCGTGACCCCATATAAACGCACCAATACCCAAGATTGCTCTCATCTGACTTGATAGCTCAGTTGGTAGAGCGCCAGACATGTAACCTGGAGGTCGTTGGGTTCGAGTCCCACTTGGGTCAGAGATTTTTTCTCTTTCCCTCGTAGGGCGTGTATACTTAGCACTACAGCTTACCACTTTATATATTACATTCTTTACACTTACTAGTGCTACGCGGCAAACATGATTCAATATCATAACTACATATACATATATAATCGCCGTGACCCCATATAACGCACCAATACCCAAGATTGCTCTCATCTGACTTGATAGCTCAGTTGGTAGAGCGCCAGACATGTAACCTGGAGGTCGTTGGATTCGAGTCCCACTTGGGTCAGAGATTTGTTCTCTTTCCCTCGTAGGGCGTGCATACTTAGTACTACAGCTTACCACTTTATATATTACATTCTTTACACTTACTAGTGCTACGCGGTAAACATGATTCAATATCATAACTACATATACATATATAATCGCCGTGACCCCATATAACGCACCAATACCCAAGATTTCTCTCATCTGACTTGATAGATCAGTTGGTAGAGCGCCAGACATGTAACCTGGAGGTCGTTGGGTTCGAGTCCCACTTGGGTCAGAGATTGTTTTCTCTTTCCCTCGTAGGGCGTGCATACTTAGCACTACAGCTTACCACTTTATATATTACATTATTTACACTTACTTAAGTGCTACGCGGCAAACATGATTCAATATCACAACTACATATACATATATAATCGCCGTGACCCCATATAACGCACCAATACCCAAGATTGCTCTCATCTGACTTGATAGCTCAGTTGGTAGAGCGCCAGACATGTAACCTGGAGATCGTTGGGTTCGAGTCCCACTTGGGTCAGATATTTTCTCTCTTTCCCTCGTAGGGCGTGCATACTTAGCACTACAGCTTACCACTTTATATATTACATTCTTTACACTTACTAGTGCTACGCGGCAAACATGATTCAATATCACAACTACATATACATATATAATCGCCGTGACCCCATATAACGCACCAATACCCAAGATTGCTCTCATCTGACTTGATAGCTCAGTTGGTAGAGCGCCAGACATGTAACCTGGAGGTCGTTGGGTTCGAGTCCCACTTGGGTCAGAGATTTGTTCTCTTTCCCTCGTAGGGCGTGCATACTTAGCACTACAGCTTACCACTTTATATAATAATTTTAGAAACGTTCAGTTTATAACAAGCAAGCACGCATCGACTTCTGACCACAATTTTGCGACATTATAAATCCAGTTAATCTGAAACGCTGACTGACTGAGTTTGGAATTATCGTAAACAGACGCTTACAATTCGCTAAAGAAATTAGAAATAGAACCTATAATATCGTAAATAATCGGACATGCTTTTGCAACACCGTAATCAATATGAATCTGTAGAGTAACTGTCGTAATAGTAGAAAATTGTGAATGCTTTGATTACTGAGTAAAACACTGAATGCATTCTTCTGCCCTCGCCGCCCGCCGGGCCATTCGAACACGTGACACCCACAACCAATCGGTTAGAGTGGTAAAAATAGTCCAACTAATTTATGCAAGCTAAAAATAAATCGGCGCAGACTATCATGGGGAGAGACGCTAGTATGGGGGATCGGTTCTCTTAGGTTATGGTCTCTTGGTAAGACTGAATCTATTATAGAGCGGATTTCGATTGAGTGTTGAAAGCAATCCGTGATTGCTTTGGTTTTGCGTTTGATCAGTTTTCCTATTGGCTGTGGAAATCAGCCCATCAAGTGCTAAACTAAAATCAAACGTGTTTTGGTCCATCACGTCATCAATCACCACGCCATCCACGATTACGTTTACTTTTCTTCATGATTGGTTCGATTCAAGTAAAACCAACCGTGAATTACTTCAGTTCGTGATTGGCACATTGTGTTTTAATTGACCTATATCATTATGACGTCACGGCTTGTTTGTGAGGGGGACAGAATCGACTTGAACAATAGAATTTTGAACTAAATCTGCTCTGCTGAGGAAAATTTAACTTCGAATTGTCTGGTTTCCAGATATCAGCGGTATCAATGTTTATCCCACAATATTTACCGTATTTGGGGGCTGTTACCGGTATTCTACCTTCTACAAAATGCATTTGATACGATTTCCTTTGTGTTGTTGCTGTTTTGTCCCCCTCCCACGACCGTGATCCTTAGCGTTTAAACAATAGATTGTTTTGATATGACGTCATAATGATATAGGTCAATTGCTCTCTTGATTGGTTCTGTGATTACTTTTGTTTTGTTTTTTACGACTCTCAATTGAAATACGTTCTTTAACGCAGTTTACGTCTGTTCATGAAACCATTTCTCAATGGTGGACATCCTTGTAAAACACTGTAGTTTATGCAATAAAATATGTGGGAGGGGGGCTGGAGGAAAATTAGGGGGCCTTGAAAAAAAAACTGCAACAAGACTAGTGTTTGGTCTGATGAGGGGGAGGGGGGAGCTTTATATAGTATGTCCAATCTGTAAAATAAAATAAAAGGGGGGTCTTGAAGAAAAAAGCAGAGTTCGGGGGGGAGGGGGGGGGTGGATTTTTATTGGTATTTTTTAATTTTCCTCCAGCCCACCCCTACGTAGAATCAATGAACGGTCCCTTATTGGGTAAAAAGTGGGAGGACCATACTCAGTATAGGTTTTACTGAATTTGGGCAACTTTGATTGGATTATAGACAGTGTTCGTTCCAAACATGGAACATTTCTTAAAAGTTCTTTGGTCGTTTTATTTTCTGCTTCCTTTTTCAATTATTCTCAAACAACGGCTACAACAAGCCGCCATTACAGTTCCGAAGCCTGCCAGTGAACCCACGTTTTCAGGTCACAACATACACTGATACAGGAGACGAAGGCGTTTTGTCCGCCATTCTGCACTCCACCGACGGCTTACTATTCAAAGGTATTACCGCTGTTTAGACCCAATGTAGGCTCTAATATAATAAAAATAAAACGAGAGATTGAGCTGCATTTGGGTTCCCTGTGGTCCAGTACAACATGACGCCATTTTCAGTGTTATTTGTGGCATAATGCGCATGCTCTGTGTCCTTGTGTTAACTCCGCTGTTCGGCATAATCGCGATCGCAAAATGCCCGTGATTTGTCCATACTTTTTCAGGCAACGGATAAAATGGCGTTCTTTGGAGTGGATTTGTCGTACTTGGAGGAGGCTGATGACTCGGGAAACGCGGCTGGTTCAGATTGATTGGGATGTTTACATCGTAAATCTATTATTCCGATGCCCCGTGAAGGCAATTGGCAATTTATTGGATGCGTTACGTTTTGCCGAGAAAAAATCGCCCCAAAATGGAGTAGTTTGAAGGCTTTGAAGGTAAGTTTAGCGGTCTCGCCTCTAACCTTGTCTTTCCTTCGTATTGGGTAGGATTTAAAGAGGAAAGTTTGCTAAAATTCGCTGAAACATGGCACAGGCATAGTTTAGGAACACAAGAAGACTGTATATGTATTTGTCGATTTTTATTCAAGATTTACGTTATACATGGAAACTAAAAATATCCGAAACAAATGCTGCTAATCCTTTCACTCCCAAGGGTGCCATATGACACTATTACTGGTTACTTTCTTTGAGGGTTTAAGTCTGACTAAGTTCAAAGAGCAATGCCCTGAGATTCCCACACACCTTAATGTATAGACAAATGATCCTATTGAACTGCATTAGGCATATTAAAAATGAATAATTTCATCTAAATCTCCTTTCTTTGTATAAGTTAACTATAGTTGACATTATTTCACTTCAGAAAAAGGGACTAAAATGACAGTTACAGAAAAAAACCAAGCCATTCTGTCCACAAGCACTTCACAGCAAGCTAAATTCAACCATAATGACCGCAAAGCATGCCGGGAAATCCTACCAAACAGCGACATGGCCCTTCCCCCATCTTCATTCTTCAAAATATATACTAAGTCTAAAGCCATTTCGACCTAATATAGCATCATATTGGAATCAATGGCAAGTAAATAATTGTCCAATATTCCAAAAAAGCTATGATAGGTGGCTCCAGACCCCCATTTATAAAGCCCACGCTAAAGTGACAGAAGAAGTCCTAGCCCATTCACGAGTGGGAAATGAAGCTCGTTCTGCATCACAATAACACTGGCACCAGCAGACTCGGTTCTTTGAGAAAGTGCTGATTGAAGCTCTCATCAGACTTAATGATATTCTCCAGCACTCGATAAATGGTGAAAAAGGCTTTAAAAAGCCTTAAATTCTGTATTCCTCCAAACAAACTTTCATCGTTCCGTAGAGATCTGACGTCATATCCAAAATGGCCAACAAAAAGCTTTGAGCCCCCAGTATTATAGGTCAGTTGAAAATTCCATGGGAAAAGTGACTACAGTTGGTACAGGTAATCAAATGGGGACGAGTGAAATTAGGGATAAATTTCACGCATGTTTGTTAAAATCGATCCGCTTCGGCGAGGGAAATTACGTAGATTTGACAAACACAGGTGAAATTTATCCCTAATTTCAATCGTCACTATTTGATTAGTCATTAATATTATGGAGAGCAAATTACAATCCAGAAAAACATTATTTTAAGCGCGCGTAGGCGGCGTTTGAAATTTCACATGTGAAATTACAAATTACGCGTGAAATTTCAAGTTGAAATCTGGGATTAATTTGTCCTCTATGGTATTAATATTGAAATTTTCCGGTTACTTGGCGAAATTATTTGACCTAACTTCAGACACTCGTCCAACATTAAGGTCTCTTTAATGAGAAATGCCCATAAAACAATGATCATTCTGCTGCGGTGGTATCTCATTGTATATTATTGTTTTTGGGCTCATAAATATAATGCTGTGGCCGGTTTTCATTATCTCGGCTTATGAATGAAATGCGGTGATTTTCATTATCTGTTGTTTCTAAATGTAATGGCCGAGGTCATGGTTCTATATTTTTTATCTCTATCAGCGGCTATAGCGATACTTAGTGCCACGTCATCCATTGTCATTAATGTGGCAACCAGAGATCCATTGGTTCCTGACACAAAACGGCCTTTTGAAATCATGGTTGTACATTAGCATAACAATTGCAATGTTTATCAACACGAAGTATCGCAATAACGCCAGTACAGGTGCCCCCGAATCCATTCAAGATTGAGCGGTGATTAAGATGGAACAGGAGCCCATTACCAGGAGCGTTCCTGTTATGGGTTGCGTCCCCAGCACAGGAGTAGAGGAGGCTATTTTTAGATTCGAAATTCCCGCGAAAAGAGGTTGCCGCCATGTTGGTGCCCTTAAACAATAGATTCCTCGTTAGCTTCTTTTGTTGGGGCACTAACATTTGAATCTCTGGGGATTGAGGGAAAACCAGCAATTCGAATTCCCGCGTTGAAAGTGAGAAGAATAGACCCATTCGAAAAATGGCGTCCAATTTAACTAACTATTGTTTAGGACTGACTAGTCTCGCTTACACGTTAAAAAGCTTTTGTGTGGACTGACTAGCCTCGTGTTCACGTTACCAGGACAATAGCTTTTTAAATTGGACGCCATTTTTCGAATGGGTCTATGATAATTCATAATAATGAGAAGTGACGTTAGCTATCTGATTGGCTAAGAATAGCCTACCTTAGTTCTTTTTCGCGCGAAACGCAATGCTAAAAATAGCCTCATCTACCTCTGTGCTGGGGTACAGACACAGTGGGGAAGATGGACGCTCCTGGTAATGGGCTCCTGGATGGAAGTCATATGATGTATTGGTAGTTGACGATAATCTCGTTGGAGATTTTTTTTGTAAACAGCTCCTGCTCACTGATGAATTGTAGAAGGGCTAGGACACTAATTGTTAGTCAGAATCCTAAGCTAGGACACTGTAATTGTTAGTCAGAATCCTAAGCAGGTTTGGTCTTCAACCACCAGATGAAAGAGAGCATATGACTAACTTTATTAACCACCGTATTGAAGTGATATACGATTACATAACATCAATGTACTATCTACATAATTACCGGTAACTATTGTAAAAAGTAGTACATTTTGAAATTAACCATTAGAAGAAGGTAAGAGGTTGTGAATGGATTACGACTTGCCTCGTAGCTCTGTTCTCTTGTACTCCGTTATTAAAACCCAGTTGCATATCCTAACAAAAAATGAACATTTTCCAGGTGGACGGCATTCGTGCTGCGATCATTCGCCCAGACAACATCCTTAATAGTCCAGTTTCGTATTCGAAAATTACCGCAATGACTACCGACGCATGTACGCAGGGTTAGCCTCATTCTGAAGTTAAACATTCATAAATACCATCGAAGTGGGCTATTCACAACTCTGCGTATTGTTATGGTGTCGCGTTTTGCACCTTCTCGCTGGTATTTATGAATGTTTAACTTCAGAATGAGGCTAACCCTGCGTACATGCGTCTGTATTCATTGCATTCAGCGATAAGTTTCGAATATGAAACTGGACTATTGGGAATCGAACAGCTCCGTGCAGAGTTGTATTTCTCTTTTGCTTTATACTGATCAGCGGTGCGCATAAACCTAATTTCCCATACACAGCGGTCAAACGTCTGCGCATGCGTCAAAAGTTTTGCAACAACAACGTATTTCAAAACAAATTGAAAGCAAGCCGGCTGCCGGCACTGTTTACACACCCGTTTTCAAATCTTGAGAACTTTTTTGGTAAATTACGAAAAAGTTTGATAAACTCACAGTTTGAAGTTTGTTCAATTTCCCGTCAACTGTGAAAATAAAAAGCTTAACTTACTGCGCGTATTACGGTCAGTCTGGTGGGCGGCCGTAAGAATTTCCCGCGCAAATTTTACCTTAAGCCATATTACAGCAACCCGTTAAAAAAAAAACTCGGCTTGTGAACTTCTACCCCCAAAAGTTAAGAAAAATACGTGAAAGTTAAGCTTTTTATTTTCACAGTTGACGGGAAATTGAACAAACTTCAAACTGTGAGTTTCCATTTTTTTCCCATAATTTAACAAAAACGTTCTCAAGGTTTGAAAACGGGTGTGTGAACAATGACGGCTGCCGGATCGCTTTGAATGTTGTTGTTGCAAGACTTTTGACGCATGCGCAGACGTTTGACCGCTGTGTGAATTTTCCCTAATTCAGTCATGTCGGTTTGTGCAATGAACCGTATCGACACGTGATTATATTTCCTTTTTTAACTGGCCACCATTTTTTTGGCTGGCTACTTTCCTCGTTCTGGTATTTTTCTTTGTTACCAAATTATCATTTTAATAATAATAACAAAAAAAATCATAACCGATCAATCGAAAAACTTGCTTCAATAAAACTATAAATCAGCCGCTCTACTGTGATCAGAAATAATCGGAGCTCCGCCTATAGCCGCGTCTATATATATATTACACATAATACTGAATTGCAGCAAAGTATATAACCCTAGAATTATAGATACATGGCAACCCAAGTATAAGCTTGCTTTGCGATTGGAAATATCCACGAGTTAACCATTGAATGGCTTTGTCATCTTCAAGGACGGATTTTTAGGTATTCCTATTTCTATATTTACACAAGAAATATTAGATATTGCTGTTGTAGTGGAAACGGCTGTCTCGATGACTATAGGACCTCTTTATCTTGTTGGCAAACGGAGTGGCTGTTATTTTAATTTACGTGTATGTTTTTACTTGTATATTCGGTCAGGAGCCCATAACTAGGAGCATCCATCCCGCATACTATACCTTCACAAGTTAGGTTATTTTTAGATCGGTTTCCCGCTATTCTTGGATTGCAATCATTCCTAAGGGAATAAAATCACAAAAACGTAGCAGCCATGTTGTTGGTTTTACAAAACTAGCTGATGAGGCACTTTTTGTTCCGCGACTGATGCAATCCACACTAATTGGCGGGGAAAAAGATCTAAAAATAGCCCAATTTGTGAAAACGCTGTGACAGCTATAGACCCTTTGCACGTGACGTCGTATCCGCCATGTTGGTGTACAGTTAACAATATATTCTTCGTTAGCTTCGTTTGTTCTGTACACCAACATGGGATTGAGTGCAAACCATCTATATAGGAGATAAGGACGCTCCTGGTTATGGGCTCTTGGCTCAGTTTAATGGTCGGCGGGTCGATAAAGCAAGGAGGTACCAAGTCTCTTCTGTTCAGCTATTCTTCAGATTTATTTCTTTTCCACCTCTGCTGTTTCTTCCACTACAACCACTAACTGCTCATTAGATTGTACTTGTATAAGTACCTCTTTTTCTATACATGTTTTGGTGTATATTCATTCCGTTTTAATCACAGACTGATAACGGAATTAAAACTAAGTTGGCCCATAATTTATACCTTCTTCGGTCTTAGTTATAATAATAAATTGATCGAGTCCCTAATGGGTTGTCCAACTTGGGGGAGGTTTTGCTTTGACCCCGTTACTTAAAGTGTAGTATTAAGTCCCGGTTAGCTCAGTGGTTAAAGTGCCACTACGACGAAATTTGACCATATCTTTTACCACTTTTTTGTATTCCATAAGAACAGACAGTGGCAGAAATATCCAAATCAGTGAAAAAAGTTTGCAAAGGAGGAACTTAGACCACACATTTAATTGAGCCTAAGTGACGTCATACACTCAACGCATCGTTCTCAAGTTGCTTCGAACCCATACATTTGTTCTTGTAATGGCTACAAACTCACACTGCGAATTTTGCTGTGGTTTAGTAAATAACGACCGAGAATCAGTACCAGATTCTTCATAACATAATAATGTGTCTTTCTGTTTTAATTGATTGCCGGATGTAGATGATTTAGATGAAATAGAGCCGCTGGCAACCGAGTTGAAACGCTAAATTCGCTTGGGAAGTGGCCTGCTGTTTGTCATCTTGTTTGGGCTAGGGTCATTTCCAGGGTATTTTCCCTGGTTCGGCTTTCAGATTGTGCTGTTATCCGGGCTACAGGGAGAATTCAGCGGAGAAATCACTAAGGTAATCAATTTATATAAAGTTCTAAGTTTTTTTTATAGTGAAACACGGATTGCTAGTTCGTATAAATGAGAATTGACTGTTTCCCGGCAATAGATTTTCAGGCGAATCTACATTCTAAAATACAATGTAATTTTTTTGCTATAAAATTAAATCGCTCTGTTGTTTACTGAACATAAAATCGTGAGTGATAAGAATTTACTAGAGACTGAAAAAGGTATTAAAACTGACTGATCTGCAGCTTTATAGTGGCGATAACAGAACCAAACTTCGCGCGCTCCGTCGCTGTTTGAGGCACAAACAAGGTACTGTTTATGAAATAATATTGGTCATTTCTTCTATGGTTTATTGTCTTTAATTTTTTTTAGCAGTACAGTAAAAGGCATACTATACATCGCTAGGTTTATCTGTTTATAGGAAACAGCAATATGACAAACTATGTTCTCAGCCGCAAACTATGTTTTCAGCTTTAGTTATTTTTCGGTTAATTTATACCAGACATTCTGTCAGTTGGTTCTGCTGCTTTGGCCTTCTTCCGAACTGTTATAATGGCTCTGGTACGATCTTACCGGCTATTCCATGTGATTCAAACAATTCTGGAGAAGCTTCTGTCCTCAAATTGCAAAACGACCCTCAAAATATATACAAACCAACCTTCGAGACTTGAAGACAATTACACACCTTATTTACTGGTTATCACGGCTGCTCGTATCGAAATGCCAGCTTTGTGGTTCGTTAAATTGCTACAGTCCTGTTCAATGCACACACTTGAAGGCATACAAGTATTTCTATTCAAAACACTTTCTTTGCGGAAAAATGGTATAATTTCTTGCTCCATATGTTAGTTCGCGTGAAGGTTTGTATGAGAAAAGTTGCCCGACGTGTTGTTTTGAGAGTTTCACATCACGTACGCTAAAAAAATGGCTAGGCATTCCTCGCCAACAAGCAGAAACACGTTCGCGTAATGGATTTGGAGTCCCAAAAAATAAGATTCCCCGTCGTCGCATTGATAAACGGTTTGAACTGGTAATAATATATCAACTCTCCTTTACGAATATGAGAAAACATTGATATGCCAAAATTTGATCGTAGTGATCGTAAAGACCCTGTGTCCGAGCCCATGGTGCTTTGCGCGCGCAAATCATTTTCATAGGCTACGAAAATCAGAAAGATCGTGTTGTTATTTAGCCTGCTATGCAGACGTATATAAGAAAGAAACTTTTTTCTGCGAATTTTCGAGAGTGAAAACATACGTCTGCATAGCAGGCTAGTTGTTATTATGTGACTCTCGAATCTTTCGAATCCATCTCTAGTTTGGGCCATCGTGTAATTATGTATAGATATATATGCTTAACTGACTTTCTTTTATCTTAACTTTTCTATATATACCTTTTAAGACTTTAGTCGAATATTTCTTCCAATCCCGGTCTAGTTTGGCGAGTCAGAGGAATGCCGAAGAAAGAACAGACAGCAAGACGAAGCGACTCGACAAATAATCCTTCAGCAGTCCACATTTTACTTTCTCTAGGTCTATAAGAGAACACTTGTGGTTCAAAAGGACTACTACGTGAATTTCCCGGGGATTTGCTGCACTAAGGGACCGGCGGTCTTCGTTGGAAATACAAAGCAACCACTTCTGGCATCAAGATCATTCGTAATTATAAAATTCGCACGGCTCAGCTCTACTGAGGTGTTACGATTTATCTGTATCTGTATATGTTTTGCATTTTATTAACCTGTTTTTTAATCCTCCAGTACGTCCAGAAAGTCTTGCTACCAAACTAGGTCTATAAGAGAACACTTGTGGTTCAAAAGGACTACTACGTGAATTTCCCGGGGATTTGCTGCACTAAGGGACAGGCGGGCTTCGTTGGAAATACAAAGGAACCACTTCTGGCATCAAGATCATTCGTAATTATAAAATTCGCACGGCTCAGCTCTACTGAGGTGTTACGATTTATCTGTATCTGTATATGTGTTGCATTTTATTAACCTGTTTTTTAATCCTCCAGTACGTCCAGAAAGTCTTGCTACCAAACTACGACCGCGGGTCAAACTCTAATCTGCCGAGTTCAGCTGTTACTTCGCTGTGAGTTTGACTCGAGTGCGAGTACGACATTTCATTTTGCACTCAAAATATATCATTCGCAAGGAAAGTAGAGATCTTCAAATACAGCTAAACAATACTGGAGACATGAAAACAAGGTAGCAAGAGTATGTGTTTGCTTGTAGAGTTGTGAAAAGTCGCACTCGTAAACCGAATTAGAATCTAAAGGCAGTACAACTGGCTTCCTGCCGAATAACTCTTCAAAATATCATATTCGAAGCATCCGAGGAAACTTCGTGGGCTCGATTGGGTTTTTAATCCGGTAGAAATTATGAAATTCGTTATCCAAAGTGTATGTGTACCTCTTTTATGAAACTTATAAACAATCAAGAGCATAGTAGTTCGACTAAAAGCTGGCCTTTAATTTATGCGGCCGTTGATAAACAAACTAATCATAACATTGGCGCAAAGCACCATGGGCTCGGACACAGGGTCTTTTAGCTGCCGTCTGTTGAGCTTGAGGTTGGGGGTTCAAACCCCGGCCGGACGAACACTCAGGGTCATAAAATAACTGAGTAGAATGTGCTGCCTTTACATAATCCAACAGTAAACGGTTAGACCTTCTCGTCTTCTCGGATAAGGACGTAAAACCGTAGAACTAAGTAAAGAGAGGGCCACGTGTTAAATTACTGAACTACATATTAGCCGGTAAACGTGTTTAAACCGTCTATAAATAAAAATGACTTTACTTGACTTTACTTACTGACCAACTCGGTGAAGTTACCGCCAAAACATGTCTATACAAAATGTTCTACTAACTCTGTATAGTGTTGAATACGATCTGTAACAACTGCATGTGTAAACATATTCACGTTACTTGTACCCACACTAAAATTCAGCCACAACGCTATATTGTCTCGACACAAAGATTCAGCTGTCATCTAGTAACCTGAACTAATTAACGCAGTTGAAGACCTTTTATAACTGGCCAGCTTAAACTCAAAGCTCCTCAACTGCATGTGCAATTTCAACTGCGCAATGTGTAAACATTTGGATCTTTTTGTAAAGTTATGCCAATGCCTTTCAACAGTGTTTATGAACGAGGAGTTAGTGTAACAAAGATCCCATCTTTCGGTCTCAAGATAAGCTGTGCGTGCTTTTTCATCTCCGAAAGAGTTTGCTTCGATTCCACTGTAAAGTGACGAAGAATAGAAGCCAGAACTACCTTCTCTTCCAGAAGAGCAAACCTTTGGCCTAAAAATAAAACAAAACGCTATCATTAGCTCACTGAGTATATAACGGTATCAATAATGTGCATGGAAGTCATGACGATTCCCTTCCATTTTATAATATTTCATTATTGTGTAGGAAGAAAGTGGTGAAGAAACTAGATCACGGCGCAGCTTTACTTTTGCTATAGAATAGAGCTAATTTCACATGAGTGTCGAAAGACTAAACGCAAATTACCCAGAGCCAGCCAATCAGAGGAGCGATTAATCACAAGTAACTCATAAATGGCTTCCCTGTGAGCCAATAACAAACCAAAACAAAACCGCACCAAATTTGCGTTTGGTTTTACTTTGGAATTTGATTGGTTTGTTTATTTTCTCAGCCAATTTCTCATTCCATAATTAGAATATTTGCTCTCCAACCATAGATAACCTGTAAACAAATTCTCCTATCCAAAATATAAGGTCATTTCACATGCAATTGACATTATTCAACTACAATGGATGCTAACATCCTGTAAAATAAGTTTGAGTGCAAACAGAAGAGGTTACATGATATGGGTAGGGTGGTGTATAACTCTTTGTCGTCCGATCGTGTGTGAGCTCAATTGGTGAAATCATGAGTGCTAACTAAACCCTCCCCCCTCAGTTCCAGTTTGGCTAGCCCGGGCTAATTAAATACTGCTGACTTGTTAAGCCAAGGGCTCAAACTTGCCCCACAATGCCATTTGGCAGAATTCTACGTACTGGTCGACGATAGGTATGGCTGCTTCGGTAGGGTTTCCAATGAAATGTGCTCTAATTTTGGAGAAAAATGCCACTGTCAGAGAGCTTGAAGACATCATTAAGTCTGAGGATGGCTGAAAAGTACTTGGTTTGCTTTTAGTAGGCCTTATGTGGGGATTTCACAGGGTTTTTCCGTTGTGTTTGTTATTTCAGACACAGGTAAAAAATCTTCAATGAAAGCCTTGAAATCCTGCAGTTGGCATTCTTTTACCCCTGCTCAACCTATTAGGATGTGTTTTTGTCCAAATCACCGCTCTTGGTTGTAGAGGTAAAAGACTTATAAAAAAAACCCTACCGGAGTCCCAGAGGGGGGTCTCCCTTGTGATTTTTTTTTGATTACCCAGCATGCAATTGGAGGTGGGAGCAGGACAATGTGGTCGAGTGAAATGCAGTGTAAACATCGGCGTGGTTCACAGTCGTTTGGTGTGTTTTGTGAAAACAAACCTGCTGGTTGGAAAGATTAAACAAGGTACTGTAACGACTGAGTGGTTATTTTGTGTTTGCTCTTGATTTCAAGTGCGAATGGGAAGGTTTTTTTGAGCCGATTTTCAGCTCCTCCAAATTCGTGAAAATCGAAGAAACGAAACAATCGCCAAAATAAATGGGCTTTTCTCCATGAGGGGATGGTTGAAAATTCAAACAAACAGGATCAGTGGTTGGCTTATTATACTGGGATACTACTCTATTTATTTTAATTAATTCTGATGAAAACCGGAAGCGGGGTGACTTTTGACGTGCGGAGACTTTAAAGTCTCCTTTTTACAGGGCCGGACGACAAAGAGTTAATAAACATTAACTAGCTCAATGTTTCCAACTTTAAACTCACCAATGCAGTTCCTCGGTCCAGCTGAGAAGGGAATAAAAGCATACGTATGACGATTGTCGATGTTCTCAGGCAGGAACCTGTCTGGGTCGAACCGCATTGGGTCTGGCCACACATCCGGGTTGTGATGGAGAAACAATGGACATACTGCTACACCGGTTCCTTTTGGCACGAGAAACTCATCTGATTCAAAAGAGAAAAGGGTATAATAATCGTTAATGGAGTTCTCGAAAACAATATTGTGACAGGCTAAGCTAATAAAGGTCGTGACATCTATATAACACACACTATGCCATACCTATTTTGCTGTCTTCTGAAAGCGTTCTGCCAAAAAATGGCACAGGAGGACATATGCGAAGACTTTCCTAAAACAAATCGAAAATACAGACTACAATTTACGTTTCCTCATTCGCATGATCTTCATCTAAAAGCCATCGGGATGAAATTGGTGGAAAATGAAGTGACTGTGATGGCTATAAATACTACAAAAACTTTATCAATAATACCTATCTACTAAACATATTTACCTTAATAGTGCATTCCAAGTATTTCAAACACTTGAGTGAATCCACGGTAAGATTTTCCGGTCGAGACTCTAAAGGGAAAAAAAGGCAAGGAAAAAAAAGGCAAGAAAAAAAGTTTGACTTTGGACAAAAGATAACAAATAAAGTTAGATAAATCCTGCGTTTAGCTGAAGACAGACTGTGCAAAATCACTCGCAATTAATATACGTACGCAAGACATATCATACACCGTACTTTTAGTCTTCTTCTTCAGCAAGATTGCATGCATGCATGTCAACTTGCACCATGTCTTGCCAACTTGATTAAAACTGACTTATTCAAGCGAGCTTCTTACAAATTACTAACCAAAGAATTCATCCACTTCTTGTTGGACTTTCTTCTGAACTTCTGGATGTGAACCAAGTAACTGTATGGTCCAGCTAATGCCTGAAGCTGTTGTATCATGTCCCTATGTTAAGACATAAGTTTCAACTTTATGACAAAAGATATCGCATACTAGCAACGAATGGCGAGTGAAAAATATGGGTTTACGTGCGTGAAGTGGCAACATACCGTACTGTAGATCCACTGTTAAATAAACATGGACTCACGGTTTGAGTTGAGTAGATAAAATAAATCAATTTCAAATGTTGGATAAAATAACTTACATCTAAGGAATCTTTATAGTACCCGACTACGACGAAATTTGACTACTACGTTTGTCATTTCTTTGTCTCTTAGACGTACAAGCAGAGGCGGAAATATCCAGTTTATTGAAAAGGTCGCTGAGGGATCAAATTAGTCAACGAATTTTGCAGAGAGTTTACAGTCAAAATCACGTCCGCTGTTAGCTGTGGCTCTTTTGAAGGCATATTTTTATTCAAAACTTCAAAACATTATTTAATTTGTAGAAAAAGAGGACAATTTCATGCTTTACTATCAGTTTGCGCAAAGGTTTGTATGTGAAAAGTAGCTCCACCTACGTGTTGAGTAACGTCAGTTCCACTGAAAATTAAATCGGCCACTGACAGGAACGGGTTAACGTAATTGGCAGACATAACAATTCGTCATCTGGAAAATCCGTTTGGATAGATACAAATATGGAAACTTTACTTTATAAATATGAAAACGCATCGTTGCCTCATAATTTTGTCATAGTGGAACTTTATAACGACCACCATTGCTGTAAAATTCCATTTTATTCTACCGAAAGGAGTATTGTTGCAAATGTAATAAATTGCAATATACAATATATACATAAGTATTATAATAACGCACGTTCGATGTCGCTCCTTCCATATACGTATTTAGGTTGATATGCATGATGTCTCCTGTTTTATATGGACGGCTGGGCGGAGACGAAAACACTATCTCTTCTCCCTTCCTTCATGTTTCTATTCTTTGTCCTACTCTTGATCTTCGAAGTTCAGATTTTCTTATTATACATGGGAATACTAACATTGGTATATCATCTCCCTTTCCAATTATTTCCCCTATCCTTCCTTGATAACACGGACCCTTTACCTGAGACACACATCTTTCTTTAACTCTAGTTTGAACGCTTAAAGTTCAGATTGCCTTCTTTCCTATTGCTACACATGTCCCCTAGCTAGCTCCCTTTCATTCCCCCATTATTTTCCCTATCCTTGACGACAAGGAGCTTGGATTTGATTCTTTTTCCTGTTTTCAGCAAAGAAATACCTGAATCGTACCTCAAACATGAACGTGTCCACCTCTTCTCGTATACCTTCCTTGTCTATTTGTCCCTCATCATACGCATCCAACAGTAAGTCAAGGAAAGCAACGAGACATCTTTTGCTTTTACCACTGGACTCGTCTACTTCTTTCTCCTCTGTTGATGAACTGGAACCTCTCTCCTGGATTCGTTCGTTAATCACCTTAAACAGTTATATTTTGAATTTTAGTCAATCAACAACAAGAAAATGGAAACCTTCAGTATTTAATTGCAAACATCGCCCAGAATGCCGCGACACATCCGGGACATTTCTAAGAACACCAGCGCTAAATTCAAAAGCTACGCAATGATACGTGAAGCAAATAACAGAGAAAATGGGCCAAAACGCTTCAGTGAGGTTACGATTTCACTCATTTACGCAGAAAATAACCTTCATATGAGTTAGGTACCCATGGGCTTTTGTAGAAGAGATATCAATTAAGTATTTGCACGCAAGATTAAATTATTTGCGTGAATATAAGCATTATCGGTTTTGCCTTCAAATTTGGGATTTTTCGAAGCTGCTAGACTGGAAAATGACGAATGGTTGAATTTGAGGTCGATTTTCTCTTCGAATATTTACTTAATTTCTTAGGTACCCACGGCAAAAGTTACTTCGATATCTTAGTAACTCGTTGCCGCTTTTTAGTCTTATTCTGACGGATATTAGTATTATCGAAATCAAACTTTCTAGAACACATATTGGAAACTCAAATTCGCTTGCCAAATTTGGATTTTCAGAATTCCCGCGAGGCATCTCTTGACTTCCAAGCTCCTCCCATATAGACAATAGAGCGCACGCCGGCTAATGAAGCATTGAAATTGATGAGTCACACGAGCCTTTGTGATTGTAATTTTAGTTGGCTTAGGAAAAATGACTGCGCTGAAAAACTAACAGAACATCGTAAAACTCGATATCGCATCATAAACAAATGTTCCACCATATTTTGTAAACCTTCAGTTTTAAAATGAGACCTTTTTCGTGTTTCTGTGTGCACTAGAAGTCAACAGCCAAAATAAAGAATCTAGCTGTGGCCTTCCGAATCACAACCGGTTAAGTGTCACAGAGAGCGGCACTGTAAGCCGCTTTGAACACTGACTGACCTGAAAAACTAACAGAACAGTATAAAAGTCGATAGCGCATCATAAACAAATGTTCAAGCGGATTTTGTAAACCTTCAGCTTTAAAATGAGACCTTTTTCGTGTTTCTGTGTGCACTAGAAGTGAACAACCAAAAGAAAGAATCTAGTTGTTGTCTTCACTGACTCAGAACCAGCGTTTGAAAAGTGAAAATGAAAACTATCAGAACAGCGTAGAACAGATCTGGCGCGTCATAAACGGATGTCAAAACGGATTTTGAATATCTTCAGCTTTAAAATGAGATATTTCTATGTTTCTATTTGCTGTAGAAGTCAAACTATTTCTGGCATTGATTGACGGGTGCCTTATCAGCCTTGGGACATTTGTATTCCCATAACGATTAATGAACAACCAATCAGGTATCGTTAAAGCGAACTGCTCATGCGTTAGATTATAATTATTCCGCTTTCGATTAATTCTTCAACAGTAAGTACATGTCGCGAAGAACAATAGGATTCTGCCCGATGAATAGATATGTCAAACTAGGAATTGATGCCAAAAATACTAGAAGTGTGAACGTCAGATATTTTGGGAGACAAGCACTGTGACCCATAATTTGAGATACATTAGGTTTTTTGTCTTTGGCAATTCTATTAAAGATGCCATGGGACCGTTTTGTAGATCACGGTAATCATGTCGCGGCAAATTATATAGTGAAGTACATCTATTGGTTTTGAGGGCAGGGGGTAATATGTGTACCACATAGGTGTAGTTCAAAATTATTCACCATCCCATCCCTGATTCACTCAAACGGAACCTTTATTAACATATATATGGCATGTTTGTTTTAGTTGTCTCGCCAAAAAACTAGAAGCACATTTCATACAAGCAAATCCACCAAGCAGCCAGGATTCACAATTGTACCTTAATTGTAAAGCCATGCAGGATGTCCAGATACTTGCCGTGCTCTCGTCCGGATGGTGTCAAGTTATAGATCCAGTTTCCCCACAACCAGGGTGTTTTATAACGTTCTTGAACTAAGTGACTTATTCTGTTGATAACAAAGGCGCCCTATAAAATGTTACGTACTTAGTTCTTCTTTCTTCTTTCTGTTTTGTTTGCACTTCTGCCAACGTACTAAGGGAAGCGTCACATATCTATTTTTCCACGAGAAACGTCCAGCGAAGTTTGGGGTTGGGGGGATTTTGACTTGTGACGTTTCTACGTGGAAAAATCGATAGTTTTCAGAAACAACACATCACATATCTCTGCGACAATATATAAAGACTCCTGAAGAGAAATTGCAGGTTGTCCCACAGCTATCGCATCTAATTTCCGGCTAGGTTTTTGAGAACTCACCGACATAGATAGCAGTGAATTCAAAGGTTTCACGATGAATTCGACGTTCCATTTCCACCAAATGGGATCCAGAGGTTGTGACAAGTTGTTTAAGTGGGAATAAAAAGCGGACATGAATGGAAAGAGGTAGTGTGAGACTTTTGAAAAAAAAGTCGATAAATCGCTCTGACGTTTCTTAGCGGGGGTGGGGGTTGAAAAAGAAACTTCGCTGGACGTTTCTCGTGGAGAAATCACGTGACGCCTCGCTAACTGTATGAAAATAAAAACTCCATCATATTAGACATTATGTCTAATACAGTCTTCAAATATGCCCTGAAACTGTCGTTGGGAAGGCTCCCTCACATATAATTATCTAACGGCGGTATTTAAAGTGCATATAAGCCCTGGCCAGTTATGCTTTTCTTTGAAAGCTTAGACCTTAAAGTGCCTATGAACAATATATTTTTATTTTATATATCAATTCTAAATCAAGTGAATAGTAGCCTGATTTTCAGACAGTACGAGGTCGTCCGCTGACTTCCTCCCTCTCCCCGTCTGATGGACTTCACAGACTTTCATGTTCCTGACGTCATCAACCTTTGTTTTTACAATAAGCCAATACGAACACGCGTAAGAATTGAAGCGTTTAAATTTTGTGTAGAACAGTCGTGCAGTAGCAGCTTTTACTAGTTGGATCTATCCGCTTTCATACACTGAAAAAAACATTCTACAGCTAAAAACTTCTGTAGATTTCTCAGAATGGTATCCTGTTTGAGCTGTTGTGGTTATTTGGAGAGCAGGAACTTTTTAAACGGACGTTTTCGTGCAGTATTTGCAGGACAGTGTATAAGAAAAGTTTATACGGTGATCTTAGAACTTTTACGATTTTACTTTTACTTTTAAAACGTTTTGAAGCTTGATATGTATGCCGATTAGTTACACAAAACCCTAAAGGTGTCCTAGTGTAGTTTCTTGGGTATCAGAGATTGTTTTAACCGGAAGTTTTGTGCAAAGTGCCATGAAACTTTTTCCACAACATACTCAGTATGTGTGTTCACTCCTGCAAAAAAGACATAATATTCCATAAACGATTTGGTCTTCTAAAAGCCAAAAACTTAGGAGAATGTTTCAGATCTATTAAATACATGAGATTTATAAGCGGAGGAAGATTTACCAAAGCCCGTACGTAGATTCACAAACACATCGTTTCGATGAATGAACGATTCCAATGCTTTCTTCTGCTCTGAATACAGCTTCGAAATTCTGAAAACTTTCCATTTCTGGTCGACACACTGCCCAAGTTCTTCCCCAACGTCATTTAGAAAAATATGCGAGCACATTCTTTAAATTCCAGACTTTGCCAAAAGCGTAAAGTTCGCTCGGAGTGGTTGAAATCATGACGTCAGGAACATGAAACGCTATGAAGTCCATTGGAGGGGGAGGAAGTGAGCGGACGACCTCGTACCGTCTGAAAATCAGGCTAAGTGACTGAATAGTAGAATGGTAAAATATATTTTGCTTTGAATGCTGTGACGCTGAGTTAAGGAGGTTTTATTATCCAAAATGCTAATTACATAACGTCAGGGGAGGCATCAATTATTATACAACATTTTTTGTTACAATTAAACAATCTTTTCAAATTATCAGTGTTATACCCATGGTTGAAATAAAATAATTTTAGAAATTTGTTTTCCTATATCAGTAGAAACGCCCATTCACAACCACTAAGAAGTGATCGCAGATACCTCCCCTGACGTCATGTAATTAGCATTTTGGATATTAAAACCTCCTTAAAACAGCGGCACAGCATTCAAAGCAAAATATATTTTACCATTCCACTACTCACTTGATTTAGAATTGATATCTAAAATAAATAAAAAATATTGTTCATAGGCACTTTAAAAGGTAGAGAAAAAAACCGATTTTTTTAAAATAAAACTGTTTTCATAATTTTTTTAGCGACTAAACTTCCAAATGTAGAATAATTTCCGCGCACCTTCGGGGACTGGGACGAGAATAAAACGTGACGTCATCAACAGGACTCCTCTCTTCGCGGGTTTAAAGCGTCAGATAACCGAGAAAGATGATAATATCGCGCGAAACGTTTCGGAGAGCTTTATTATGCTATGGCGCATCGAGCGTGTTCTGTTGATGACGTCAAACTAGACCCAGTGCCAATTTTGTAAAGCGCTCTAGCGCGCTTGATTTCCCAAGACACGTTTTTGGGCAACTTTGAACGACCAATACACCATAACAAATAAATGAAATCAACTTTTTATCCTGGAATCGTTTGTCTATATATGGCCTCTAGTCTCTTCGTAAGAAATATAATTAGCCAGGGCTTAGGCACTTTAAATAAATGTCTATACGAACCCGATGACGGCCTTTACGTACTCCGAGTTCCTGGCCTTCTGTGCATATACAGACACGCCCATGGATGTTTCTAAAGAAAAAGTGAATAAGAATCGATCGGAAAAGCATGAAAAGCGAATTAATGTGCTCTTCCTATTGACTAGAAATAACGTATAAGAAATCATAGTCAGTACTATTAAGGGAACTTACTGCAGATGACATCAAGAGTACAATTTGCAATCATTGGGAAGATGTTGAACTTCTCATCTGGGGGTCGTGACTGATAGACATAATATATAAAAGTTAATTATGGACAGATCACTTCCGTAGTAGTATTACACAACTCCTTGACCCCTTCCCCGGCCTCCCCGAATATATGTTTACCAACAACACAATTAATGGAAGATAGTTTTGGAACAATGTTATCCGCACTCTCGGAGCTTAAATAGATCTGAGTGTGGGATCCCGCTATTGACAAGATTGAAAGAAGTCTTAACAGTAGTACCCGAATTTACCTTGAGAAGAGATACGAGGACTTCAGACTGCTCTTCAAATACTTGGAGGAAGTCGTTCAGAATGTTGAAGTGGAATGTTGGGGTTATCATTCTACGACGCTTCTTCCATTTCTCTCCGGTGCTGTACATAAAGAAACATCATCTCATTTATTCAATGAAAGGTTGAGGTAGTACTTAGTTTTTCTACAACGATTTTAAGAAAACGTGTAGACTTTTTTACATTAATTTAACGAATTCTGGGTACTGATTTTAATGTTGATAATTCACTTCATGACACGCCAGTAGTGGGAGAGGCATGGAATTAATTTTTGGTGAGCTCTCATTAATTCAGGTGACGTCACAGTCGTATTGTCTTAGGTCATGCATAAATTAATTAGGGCGTACGCCCTTTTTTAAGGCGCTATGCTAATTTTTAAGGCGCGCTCATGAATAAAGTAAGGCGCGCTCATGAATAAAGTGGAATCTCATTAACTCAGAGGATTATCTATTATTTCTGTGAATGAGGTCATCGATCTATTCGGGCATGTTTGGGGAAAGCTTGAGCGGCTATAAAACCAGAACCTGTATCTCCGAGCCAGTACAACCCAAAGTATAAAACCAGAAAACGCGAACTACAAGATGGCAAGGAAACCTATATCAGAAGACACTATTTGCATCGATGAAGTTGAAGTTGTCGAAAGAAACAGAGCATTTCACAGGATATCAAGTACAATACATTTGGTGTATGCTGCACTCTGTGAAAAACCAATCTATGCCGAGAAAGAAAGACAATGTGAAACAAATCACCCAAGCCAAAGACAGCACGATTGCTTGATGTTATCCGAAGAGAAGCGTGGAATTTGTTCTACAACAATGCAAAAGACGAAGTCAAACCAGAGAGAGTGTGGGAGATTGTGAACGCTGTTTGCTACATGTTGAACATTGAAATTCATCGCTCATGGAAAGTTTACCTATCTGAACTTTACAAGTTACCCTGGACCACAGTGTATCTCTTACATCTTCAGTTCAGTAACAACGGATCTTCTATCATTGAACAAGTGCTTGAAGTAGTGAGACGTGAAATACATCCACTGAATGACATTCAGCAACACGGCCTAGCCTCAAGATATTCTGTGTCTGTTCCAGAACAATTTTTTAGAAAAGATGAAGAGTTTATGGAGATTGATTGACTTTGTAATTACTTTAACTTTTAAATCAATAAAGTTCACTTGTTTTGATTGAACAGGTTTGGGCAAATCTTTGTTATGAATAACAATACACTATTGTTTTATATATTATTCACAACTCACTCGTAACGTAATTCTGAGATCAGAATATTTATAAACATTTACTAATAACAGTAAATCCACTGTGACTGATAAGATCAACTCTGCTATTGTTCTTAGGGATTAGCGATAACTGAAGGGCCTATTGTTTTGAGGAAAACACTTGAGATGCAAACTGAACTATAATTACCATTCGAATAAAAACAACCACCAAAACAAAGTTTATTCAATCTCAAAAACACCAATTTACAGTTCGTTTTCCTTATCGTCGCGGAGTTGATAACTTTCTTATTTCTCAGTTCTTGGGTTGATATAATGTACCGTGTTACAAGATTACATTGATTTATGTTTCATTGATTTTTTTCTTGTTGACAAATGCTACTTACTGATTGCTTATATTAAAACGATGACAAGAGGAAGAATATTTTTAAAGACATTTATTAATAGAAATCGACTTAATAAAACTTATTTCTAAAAGGTACAAATGTATTGTTCATCACGGGAACACTGTGTTCCGGAATAGGTTGTTTTTGGAATTGTTTATTCAACAAGAATTTTCGGTGGTGTATTGCAGCCTCGATCGCTTCTCGCCATCCATAATCTTCCATGTTCATCAACTTTTGCTTTGTTTCCAAGATTTTTCGGAAATCAGGATCTTTTCTTAAGCTGTGAATCCATTTCATATCTTCGAACAACACTTCTCTTAGGTCTTTTCTATAGGTAGGAACCAAAGCGTTACTGGCTTTGATTTCAGCAACTTCATGACTATCCCCATCGTGTTCATACTTTTGAACCAACGCTTCCCAATCTTCCTGGTGCCGTTCTTTAGCTTCGTTTCGAATTCTTTCCCAAACATCCTCTTCTCCGTCATAACTATCATCAGTGGAGTCCGTGCTCTCCTGAGAATCAGAGCTTTGATAAGAATCTTCAGTCGTTTCATCATCTGAGTTGGAACGATTAGCAGCCATCGTTTATATCTTTACTCTTCAAGGATCGGGAGTATAATGTCAGACCCTTTTTTTCGTTTTGAAATAAAAAAACAGGGATAAAAAAGAAGAAAGCGGGACAAGAGGCGACAAAAGGGATGAAAAGGGTTTACTGACAAGAGACGTGTCCACGTTCGTATATAGTTATCTCCGTTCATCCTTTTCATCCCTTTTGTCGCCTCTCGTCCCGCTTTTTTCTTTTTTTATCGCTCTTTTTTTATATTTCAAAACGAAAAAAAGAGGGACGAAAGGCGACAAAAGGGATGAAAGGAGATAAAAGGGACGATCAAGTAGATTTCTGCTATTTGATACTAACTTTCAACGAGTGAACATGGAAAATCGGACTTTGAAAAACTGCCCTGTACCTAATTGTGGATCAAAGTATCTTGTTAAATTATCCAACCACTTGGCACAAGTCCATAGATTATCAACTCAAGAACGTAAACCATATTTACAAGAAGAGAAACTTCAAAAAAGAAAGTTTTTGTCGAGGAATGTAAATCCAGTTGTTGATAATGGAAACTATGTTGGTTAGGAATCCTGCTTATAATATTGGTCTAACTGAGAGACCTTAGCTAAATTTGTTCAACTTAGTGACCACACCAATTTGTTTTCTATAAAGTTGGAAACTTTTAAGGGTCTGACATTATACTCCCGATCCTTGAAGAGTAAATCTATAAACGATGGCTGCTAATCGTTCCAACTCAGATGATTAAACGACTGAAGATTCTTATCAAAGCTCTGATTCTCAGGAGAGCACGGACTCCACTGATGATAGTTATATGACGGAGAAGAGGATGTTTGGGAAAGAATTCGAAACGAAGCTAAAGAACGGCACCAGGAAGATTGGGAAGCGTTGGTTCAAAAGTATGAACACGATGGGGATAGTCATGAAGTTGATGAAATCAAAGCCAGTAACGCTTTGGTTCCTACCTATAGAAAAGACCTAAGAGAAGTGTTGTTCGAAGATATGAAATGGATTCACAGCTTAAGAAAAGATCCTGATTTCCGAAAAATCTTGGAAACAAAGCAAAAGTTGATGAACATGGAAGATTATGGATGGCGAGAAGCGATCGAGGCTGCAATACACCACCGAAAATTCTTGTTGAATAAACAATTCCAAAAACAACCTATTCCGGAACACAGTGTTCCCGTGATGAACAATACATTTGTACCTTTTAGAAATAAGTTTTATTAAGTCGATTTCTATTAATAAATGTCTTTAAAAATATTCTTCCTCTTGTCATCGTTTTAATATAAGCAATCAGTAAGTAGCATTTGTCAACAAGAAAAAAATCAATGAAACATAAATCAGTGTAATCTTGTAACACGGTACATTATATCAACCCAAGAACTGAGAAATAAGAAAGTTATCAACTCCGCGACGATAAGGAAAACGAACTGTAAATTGGTGTTTTTGAGATTGAATAAACTTTGTTTTGGTGGTTGTTTTTATTCGAATGGTAATTATAGTTCAGTTTGCATCTCAAGTGTTTTCCTCAAAACAATAGGCCCTTCAGTTATCGCTAATCCCTAAGAACAATAGCAGAGTTGATCTTATGAGTCACAGTGGATTTACTGTTATTAGTAAATGTTTATAAATATTCTGATCTCAGAATTACGTTACGAGTGAGTTGTGAATAATATATAAAAAAAATTCGTTGGGTTACTATAGAGCAGATTACCAAAACAATAGTGTATTGTTATTCATAACAAAGATTTGCCCAAACCTGTTCAATCAAAACAAGTGAACTTTATTGATTTAAAAGTTAAAGTAATTACAAAGTCAATCAATCTCCATAAACTCTTCATCTTTTCTAAAAAATTGTTCTGGAACAGACACAGAATATCTTGAGGCTAGGCCGTGTTGTTCAACGTCATTCAGTGGATGTATTTCACGTCTCACTACTTCAAGCACTTGATCAATGATAGAAGATCCGTTGTTCCTGAACTGAAGATGTAAGAGATACACTGTGGTCCAGGGTAACTTGTAAAGTTGAGATAGGTAAACTTTCCATGAGCGATGAATTTCAATGTTCAACATGTAGCAAACAGCGTTCACAATCTCCCACACTCTCTCTGGTTTGACTTCATCTTTTGCATTGTTGTAGAACAAATTCCACGCTTCCTCTTCGGATAACATCAAGCAATCGTGCTGTCTTTGGCTTGGGTGATTTGTTTCACATTGTCTTTCTTTCTCGGCATAGATTGATTTTTCACAGAGTGCAGCATACACCAAATGTATTGTACTTGATATCCTGTGAAATGCTCTGTTTCTTTCGACAACTTCAACTTCATCGATGCAAATAGTGTCTTCTGATATAGGTTTCCTTGCCATCTTGTAGTTCGCGTTTTCTGGTTTTATACTTTGGGTTGTACTGACTCGGAGATACAGGTTCTGGTTTTATAGCCGCTCAAGCTTTCCCCAAACATGCCCGAATAGATCGATGACCTCATTCACAGAAATATATTATTTTCAATGAAATAGGAATTATGCTGGGATTCAAACAGGACACAAGGTACTTCAAAACCACAAAATAAAGCTGAAGGAGAGGTAGATTTGGAACATGGCTTTCACAACCTTTATGCATACTGTGATATCGTGCAATCTTAGTTGGTCGGCGATTCTCAAGTGCCTTTGCTGCGAATCATTCCTGTCGAAGGAAAAGATGGAGAACGGATCAGTAAGACATTCTTGAGCCCTCAGTATTTACCAGTCAGCAGAAAGCAATTCGAGAGCATTGAAGTGAACATAAAGCGCGACACAGGTGAAAAAGTGCCATTTGAGTCCGGGAGAGTGTTGGTGACACTGCATTTTAGGCGAGCCTCTCCCTATTTTCATTGACAATGCCAAACTCCGAGTACTACAAACATTATTATATGCGTCAAGCACAGCAGAAAGGCGGAAATTTACCCGCCTTTCACGGTAGTCCAAGTCGACACGGTTATGGCCTTGGATCGATGCTCAAAGGCCTTTTTCGGCGTTGGGCTATGCCACATATTACTACGGGAGTAAAAAGTCTTCTGGGTTTTCTGTGATGGTTTCAATAAGATCGTCTAGTTCATTCGTAATGTCTTTGAGGTTGATCCACTCGTCGACTGTCAAAGCAATACCCTCTTTGGTGGGAAATTTCTTGTTTTGGCCTTGGATGTACTTTCGAATATGAACTCTCATCTTGCCGTGGAAAATGTTAGCGCTGGCATGATAACCTCGAGATCCTAGCTTGTAGATCACTTCCATCTTGTTCACTTCTCAATTTCGACTAGAGTCAGGATCGATCGGTTCTAGCTTTATAGACGACCCCAAACAATAGGCTTTGCCCAAACATGCCCGAATAGATCGATGACCTCATCCAAAGGAAGAATAGATAATCCTCTGAGTTAATGAGATTCCACTTTATTCATGAGCGCCGCACTTTACCGCACTTTATTCCGTACGCCCTAATTAATGTATGCATGACCTAAGACAAAAGGACTGTGACGTCACCTGAATTAATGAGAGCTCACCAAAAATTAACATAGCTCACCAAAAAAACGGCTAATTCGCCTCTCTTCCCACTACTCACGCCTATGGGCACGGTGGGCATAAATGACCCCAAAATCGCCAGGGTTGGTTTATTTTTCTATATCTTCAAGACTTTGAGCAGTACAATAATGATTTGTTAGGAGATCGAGGTTTAGAGCGTTAAACAAAAAAAAATTTGTGTGTTAACGCGAACATCTTAATTACGTCACAATGACGTCATTTATCCATTTATAATAGGTTTCTCCATACCATAAGATACTAAAATGTAATATTGTTCAATTCTTCCCTTGTTAGGAACAAAGTAATCGAAAACCCGATTTCGATTGGTCAAGAGAAAGAAAAGTTATTGAATTTTGAAATTTCTTAATTTTCCCGCCAAATTTTGGCGGGGAATAAACAGCGTAAAACCATTTATGAAACACAGTACATATTTCTTGAAAGACAACCTAGAAACTTATTACATGACAACCTAGAAACTTAAATAAGACCTTAGTACCTAAAATCGTATGTTTTTAGAATTGTAATTTAATGGATAAATGCCTTCAAGCTTACTTTGACGTCATGAGTATTTGAAATAGGTGAGTGAGCATTATATGTATTTTTGCTGACCAATGCCATTCTAACGCACAAAGTAGTTGTAATATCGAGTTTTTGTTTTTCTTTAACATTAGAAATCACCATTTATTTAAAACATATTACGTCACAGATATGACGTCATCAAAATATTAAATCCTTAATAACTTCGGGAATATTTATCATAAGACTTCAAAATATTGTGCCAAATAAAAACGCATCGCCATATCTTCGTAATGGCGTACTTTACTTTAAACGACTATTTAAAGAGACTTTGGCCAAAAAAGGAGCAAACTAAAACTAATTTAAGGGCCCATTGACATATTTAAATCGGCCGTTGCTAGGAAAAGTTTGAAGCCTCGTAAAACCCGGAAAATTAAAGAGTGGGCAATAATTATTGTCAAGGTGACTCCTAGGGTAAAGTCTTGTAGTCTGATAACGTCATCAAAATCAGAAAATTTCTTAGTTCAATTAATAATTCTATACTCTCAAATGCAATCAATAAGATAAACATACCTGGTAAGAAGGCCTGCTCTCCAGCAATCAAACATCACAACAGGCGAACCAATAGAATAGACAAATCGCAGTTAGAGTACAAGTACATATTAAAAATTTATCAATAGACGCACAATACACTACGCTACAAGGGCGTTGCATTCACAACTGAGCATTATCTTATCTACCATATCCATGTGAACATTTTTACTTTATTTAGTTCCTTGATCAACAGAATGGCGCTGGTGCAAGTGCTCTATTTACACGCCTTACTACAGATACCTCTGTTACAAATTATAGCCTCGCAATGGATAACTCGTGGACACAAGGGTAACTGTATTTTTTAACAAGACTGCATTGTATTTTATGTTGAGTTCAGAAAATATCCATTTGTCCCCTTCCCCAACGGAGGGGTTGTTCTTTGGTTGAAACCCTTCACTCCTCCACCCTATATTTTATTTTCCAGTTTTCTTCGCATGTGTGCATCCACAAGTTAATAAAAGTTTGTTTTAATGTCAAACATATCTATTATTACGAACACTAGTCTGCTAGCGGTTCTTCTGAGTTGGTAGAACAATACTTAATTCCCAATTTAGACCGCACACAAGTCGAAATGGCCTCGCAATGGATAACTCGTGGACACAAGGGTAACTGCATTTCTTTAACGAGACTGCATTGTATTTTATGTTGAGTTTAGAAAATATCCATTTGTCTTCTTCCCCCACGGAGGGGATGTTCTTGGGTTGGAACTCTTCACTTCACCACCCTATATTTTACTTTCCAGTTTGCTGTGCATATTCGCATCCATGAGTTAATAAAATGTTGTTTTAATGTCAACCATATCTGAGCCGCGGCGCGTCACGCAGAAAGGGCCCATACAACATTTAAGTTAAATCATTCACATGATATAATTCGTAATAACGGATTGTAGGTTACGTTTTATTCTCGACATGGAGCGCTACATTTCATTCCTAAAATAAAAGGTCAGTTTCCTGAAATTAACAACAAAAATCTGATGTGAATTTACGTGATTTTGATGCGAATGCCCGATTACAAGCATGAAAACAAAAATCAATAATCCTATCATTGGGGATTATTTTAATGTATGACATTCATGTATACCTGCTGGCCCTAAAGAGTAATAACTAAAATAAGATTAACAACATGACCACTCACCGTTTTGGGCAAAAAAATACCTTTTCTGCAGTAATCGGTCTGACATACGTAGATCGTAGCAGTACAAGTTATACCTTAAAATAACCATCTCATGCTAGGCTATCGTTTGTGTTTGCTACAATTGCGATCAATCGCCCGTGTAAACATATTGTAAATTTCGTCGACAATTTCACTTGTCAATTTCACGAAATCAATATTACATGTCAGTAACAGATTGTGGTTCTCATGATGCATCCAAAACATAGAACAACTTCAAAAGATGTTTCCATTTCATGTCGTCCGGGCCCTTTTTGTATGACTCGGCCCAACCCTATTATTACCAACACTGGTATGCTAGCGGTTCTTGTGGGTGATTTGTTGGGCTTGTTGATGTTGGGTTACCTGTGGTGCACGTCAACGTTCCAGTCCCGATCACCTTGATCACACACCACAGGAAACCCCTATTTTCGAGAAAAAAAGGAAAACCAGTAGAGCTGATGCAGGCTATTAGTACTAACCAGTTCCGAGCCAAAGGTGTAGCAACGTGTAGTCTAAGGATTTAGACATGTGCTTGGAGCTGCTTAAAACAATCTGGTTAAGATTAAATGGGAAATTATTAGTCAAATATTCCACTACTAATCAGATATTATCAGGGCTAACGGTACTAATCATGTACACATGCGCAGTTCCTCATATCTATAAAATATGTATAAAAAACTACATGTACACCTCTCTCGTAAATATATGTGAAGGGAATAATTGACGCAATGTACTAAAAGAAACGAAAAATCTACAATGATGGCTTAAAATAATAACAAACCAACTAACATACATTGTGGTTCGTCAAAAACGAAACAAACCAAAACAAAACGGTTACAAACCTCGACGATCTCTGGTTTGTAGGTGACGAGATAGGGAAATGTAGGACCCAGCCAAAGACAATACATGCCATAGGTTCTGTACGTGTGCGACCATTGTACCACCTGATCGTAGAAAGCTACAAGGGAAACGAGACCGAGAATGGTTCATTACTTAGAGTTCGTTTCCTGCTAACAGTCTCCTTTCCGTCCCTTTCTTTTGTAATCAAAGTAGACTCTACCCCCAGTGTTCCCAGTCGCAACATTATTTGCTGAACATGCGTTGTGTTACTAAGCGACATGAAAACACTTTTGCCACCCTTGGACGGGCTGAACCATGAGAAGAGAGGGCAATCCCTTTATGTAGGACGACACGAATTTTTACCAAAAATACAATAGAATACAACACAATACAATTCAATACAACAATAGAACACAACACAATACAATACAATAGAATACAATTTGGTAGCAATTCGTGTCGTCCTACATGAAGGGATGGCCAACACTGGGAGAAAGGGAGGAATAGAATGTTCTACAAGCAGAGAACGATTTCGTTCACACAAAAGAAAGCCTTACTTATTTCCTAATATCGAATTTGCCTAAACAAACAAACAAACAAACAAACAAACAAACAAATAAACAAAAAAACAAACAAGCAAACATAGCTTTACCAAGCATGCCGAATTACACACTGAACAACTTTTAATGATGTTCGAATAGACCTTTTGCAGCTAACAGTCACGTGCTGATATAATACTTCGTTAACGAATGAATGAGCTCGTAATCCCCATGGGAAAGGCGTTGCCATGGATGCTGAATAGCAAGCCATTTTTAAAAACGCTGTTTTAGAAAGATCGACATCGATTGGAAGTGAAAAATAGCATTTACAAACAGGTTTTTCTAATAACAATACCGACCTCGTACAAGGCTTCCAAATAAATGAAGTTAAATTGTTTTGTCATCCAGTACATTTCTGTACAATCACGTGAATGCCCAGCTGCAAAAGGCCATTATATGTATGTTTGAGATGACGTGTCACGTCACACAACGCCCTTAAAAATGAATGGAGGTCGAATATTAAAAGCCGATCGTGGAGATTTGTAAGTTTAAATCCTGTGTACTCCTGACCCACGAAGCAAGAAAATGAAGCCGTTCGTCACAGAGAAGATATAGTGAAATTACTAGTCGAGTCAATTGAAACTACATGTTATTAAAGGGGTAATTTCACGTTGTTTCTGAGTTTTTTTTCAAGCGAGTGTGAACCATCAGGAACTTTCAGATAGTGCTCTGATTGGAGAGTGAACAAACTCAAGTTTTAACAATGAATTACGAAATATCTCATGTGACAAACTTAACGAGTGGAAGAAAATGTGAACATGGATTTTCACAACAACAAAAACAGAACAAGATACCTTGCTAGATAGAGATACCTCTCTCAAGACGAAGGGAAGAGAAACAGAGACAGAACTGAACTAAACTGACACTTTATTTATCCTCGGTAATTATAATTCATTAATACATGAAAGCCGAGTAAACATAAAAAATATTACAATATTATTATTACAATAATTACAATAAAATTATTATGTAACAAAATATAAAATCAGACTTATTCACTATAAAGTGATATAATAATAATTTTAAAAGCTAGATATAACTTCAATTAAAATGATTTGAGTTGAAACAGTTGAAAAGATGTGAGAGCAACACAGGGGACAACCTGAAACAATTCTTCAGATTTCTCTTAAAAACTGAGTCAGAAGTTTTAATACATTGGGGTAAAGCATTCCATGGTATTTAAACTTAATTTGTTGGCAAGAAGCCATTCCTTAACATTTTCCAAATCATAGAAATTGTAGATCAATAAAGTTACTGCCTGAAACAGTTATATTTGTATCATCAGGAAACATTCTTGGGGCTGAGTAATTTAGGCAGTTTGGGGAGTCATTAACGTAGATGAGAAACAACAATGCTCCTAAGATATACCTATGTGGAATCCCGCAGGAAATATTACAAAAGTCAGATAAGCAGCCATTAATAAAACAGCGATTCTTACACGCCTGGCATAAGTTATCTCAAAATCGATCACTAAAAGCGAGCCAAAAATATATAAACCAGCACATCTTGTTTAATTCGCTGTCAAATTTAACGCAATTTTCGTATGTTAATATTAAAATGAAATAACGTCTTTAGGATCAACCACGTTTGTATAATTGACGTTGGTGTGACGTCATAACGAACGACTCCTTTTAAGGTCAAATTCTGCGTTACCTATACGTTTGAAATAAAGCATGTTATCACAACAACATAAATATGTGTTTTTGATTGCCGCAATTTTAAAGTCTCTACGATAAATATTTGCTGAGTTATTAAGAACTGAAGTTTCCTGTGACGTCACATTTTCTGACGTCATGGGTCTGACATCAGTCATGCTTTCTAAATTGAATAAACATAAAAAAGACCATATTGCGGCTATTCAGTGTACAGTAACTACAGTTCCTCTTTAAAACCCGAAAAATACTTGAATAGTTATTTTTAAAAGACGTTTTCAAAAATATATGACGTCATAATGACGTTTCCTCTTTTTCACTGGGAATTTTAAAGTATTTCCTCTCAAAAATCGGAAATTCTAAAAACATACGGTTGTGGGTACCGATTTACTCTTTTGATTGCTAGATTGTCGTAAACAAATATTTTAAACTCTAAAAGATGAATGAAGAAGTTATTTTGTAAATGGTTCTGTACTGAATATTTCCCGCCAAAAGTTGGCGGAAAAATTGCCAAAATTCAAAATTTAATAACTTTTCTCCCTCTTAACCAATCGAACTCGGGTTTTCGGTTTCTTTATTGTCGACATGATGGGAAATCGAAAATATAAATTTTACTGATGTTCAAGGTAATTGAAAACATCGAGAAACCTATTATAAATGGATACATGATGTAACTGTGACGTCATCAAGATGTCTACGGTAGATCAAATCATCGGATTTTGTTTAGGTCGTCGGTCTTCAACATCCCACAAAATTCAATCTTCTATGTTGGAAACTTTTGAAAATATAGCAAAGTGATAGATTTTCAAGTAGTGTAGAATTATCAACAGTATCAAATACCTTGGTTAGATCAAGATATACTACAGAATTTAACTGTCCATTATCAATATTCAAGAACCATTCATTGGTAGCATCTAAAAGTGAAGTCACTGTTGAATGTAAAGAGCGGAAGCCAGACTGACGATTAGATAAAATCGAGTTTTCCTTTAAGTATTCATACAGTTGATTGTATATTATTGTTTCAAAACCTTTTGCAATTGCAAAAATAACAGAAATTGGTCTATAGTTCTTCAGATCGTCTCTTTTGTTCTTTGTATGAGTAGCAAATATTTTAGCATATGTAATAATCTACAGGTAAGTAGTAATATACACTGCATAAAAAAATTAACAACTACTACTACCACTAAGATAAAAAAGCGTATATGCGTAAATAAAATAGCAATATAAGTTAATTGACAAAGTGTACGAGGCATACGATCATGAGTACGTAAGTATAAATAAATGAAAGACAGAGAGAGAGACAGAGAGAGAGACAGAGAGAGAGACAGAGAGAGAATGAACGTACCATGCGCCGCCGTCACAGTCGTGGCCGAAGAAATAAAATGTGAAACGGTTGATGACTGGTTTAAATTTTACACAATGGCCTTTTGCAGGAAATAGTCACGTGCTGATATAATACTTCGTCTATGAATGAATTGAGCTCGTGATCCCCACGGGAAAGGCGTTGCCATGGATGCTGGAGGGCAAACTATCTTTAAAAATGCTGTTTTTGAAAGATCGACAATCGATTGGAGGTGGACAATAGCATTTACAAACAGGTTTTGCAAATAACACTACCGACCTGATACAAGTGCCGTCAAATATATGAATTAAGATTGTTTTGCCATCCAGACAACCACGTGATTGCATTCCTGCAAAAGGCCCATTATGTCACATACTTAGTTAGACTTTCTCAAAGTCCCTCTTAGCCCCCCGCACGAAGGAATTTTCCTACATGCAGCGCGCCAAATTTACCGGTTGATTTTTCAACCGGAGGCGTGGCTTATGACGTACTAAGATTTACCCAATTACAAAGCGTCAATTCTTCAGGCATTGTATGTTGACGTGTCAAGTCAGTCGACTGTGGATGTGGTATTTACAATTTGATTGTACTCAGAAAGAGTTTGCCAAAGACGCGAATGTAAGCTCCGCAGCTCCGCCCCTCCGCCCCTCCCCCCGATTCAATTTCCTGCAAGTGAAACAAGTCCCAGTAATCGCTTACCCAGTGACTCAGCGAGTTCGACTTGGAGCAAGTCTAATACTTAGTGTCAAAACTCTCAGATGTTCACAATACTGAACACAGAACTGCACTTACGCGTCTTAGACACTGGACAAAAAATCGGATTTGCACCAAGAGCAAATGTTTAGCCAAGCAATAGTAAATACCGCTTTTTGCTCACATTTAAATACATTTGCTCAAATTCAAATATGGACTTTGGGTTACATTTACTATGCGTGCAAAGGTGGTGAATACCGCTTTTAGTCTCAGTTTGGATGGTTGAGCAAATGTTTTGCAAAGTTAGACATTTGGCACCTCATTTACGACCCTAGCAAATGTAATGTAAATGTGATCTACAGTTAGATTTGCTAGAGTGGCAAATATAGAATACAGTCAGATTTGCCTTTGCAGTAAATTCGATCAAATACCGTTTGCAATCAGATTTGCTCAGGTGATAAACTTTACATCATCGGCACAACTAAATTTGATCAGTACGCAAATATAGAATACAGTCAGCTTTGCTCAGCAACCAAACTTGAGCAAATCCAATTTTTCGTCCAGTGAGAATAAGTCGAGTTTGATTAATGGTCGTGTGTCGTGGGTCGTGGGTACATGTCGTGCGTCGTGGGTGTGGGTACAAGTCGTGGGTGGATACAAGTCGTGGGTACAAGTCGTGGGTAGGGTTTTTGTCTTTACTGCCAATATTAAATGTTATTTTTATTTTATTAAATTCTGTACTGAATAACTGCGGCCAGTTTTCGCGAAAAAAGGTAGTTGCAATGAAAACATACCCAGATTTCGACGATGCAGGGCTTATAACCGGGGGTTTACGGTATGTTAAGTTTTGACCCCCGTGAAGCAGACGGAAATTGCTTCTATCGCGCCGCTACTTTCCAGATAGGGCTTGACTGGAAAAAAGTTAAGGACAGCGTGTTTGATAATATCAGCCGATTGATGTAATAATCAGATTGATGTAAGTTCAAACTTTTTTTAAAGTTCCCTTCTGACATCATGAGTTCTCAAATCTGAGATTAGGAAAAAAACACCCGTTGGAAGAATAGCAAGTAAGTCTCCCCAAAGCTGACAATAATCGATCTCTCTTAGCTCGATTTCAGTCTTCTTCGCTGAAGTCTTCCTCGATATTGACGAATGAATGACTGGTGACAATCAATATTGCCAGTACCGCACCAATCAGAAACCCATACTTTTTTTAAATAACTGAGTTGCGGGCAAGCATTCCCTCCTGTCCCCTCCCCTCCTTCCTTTTTTTGTCCTCACCCTATTTTTTTGCCTTCCAACGTATTCTTGTCATTCCAGTTAGCTTTTTGTCTTTATCTTACTAATTTTGTATGTATAATGAGTCAAATAAATGAATCTTCTATATTGAACTCTTGTCGTCCTCAGTAACGCACTTCCCCAGGCCACTTCGCCTAACACCGACAGCTAGTTCGTTACCAAGTAACTTCTCAGCTGACTTGAACTTTGGTTTGAATGGCTTACATGCATTTAAGACTTCTCACTTTGACCAAATTGTTGAGAGTCGCAATCAAAACCGGTGGTCAGTAAAATCTACAGACTACAGGCCAAAACCTGGCAATTTAAGTCGTTTTAGACAACATGAAACAACATATGGGTTTTATCCAATTCTTGTTTACTTCAATTTATCGCGAATTAATTTTGATGTTTGACTAATTTCAACTGTTGTGTGAAAAAAGATGCCGAACTCCGTGATTTAGACGACTCAGAATTAAGTATGGCCCTTTTTCGCGAAAACCGGCCGCAGTTTTTTTACAGAATTTAATAAAATAAAAATAATACTTAATATTGGCAGTAAAGACAAAAACCCTACCCACGACTTGTACCCACGACGCACGACATATACCCACGACCCACGACACACGACCATTAGTCAAACTCGAATAAGTCATGATTGTCTTGAAATTGAAAAAGAGAGACACGAAAAGCCGTATTGGAAAGTCCAGACAGAATACAAACACGTGGTTGTACTGAACGGCAAAACATATGATTTCACAGTATATTTAACGGCACTTGTAGGAAATCGGTAGTGTTATTAGCATCGAATAACAACACATTCTTTAAAATCACAACGAATCCCCCGAAATACCTGACCATGAACTTACCCCGATTAAGTCAATTTCATACGACGAAGATGGTTGTACTTAGAGGGTCTCAATGGGGGTAGCAGAGTTTTGATGGTTGACGGTTAATTTTTTAGGGGTTTGATGGTTGACGGTTATTTGAAACAAAACACCTAGAAAATTAAATTACATGTTTGACGGTTAAATTACAGGTTTGATGGTTAGATATATACAGGTTTGACGCTTAGATACAGGTTTGACGGTTAAATGTTTTGACGGTTGACGGTAAGAAAATTCTTTATTTTCACGGTTAAATGTTAAGACATTTGACGGCTGACGATTAACCCCATGGAGACCCTCTATTTAGGCTTATGCATGTATCGAATGCATTAATTTACTAGTTATTATAATAGGCAAGTTTCGCCGAATTCCGTTTAGCCTCCACCAGGGCTCGTTCCTGCTCGTCCGTGAGAATACTAATAGTGCCTATTGATAATCATCTTATAATTCATCGTGTAAATAATTTTCGGAAGTCACGCAACGCATTATTTCCGGTCACCTCATACAAACATTCTAAATTAACTGATTTTCAATGACAATCTGATCAAGCTGATGTCCTGCTTTTATTTTAAAACAGGAAAGCCCTTCGCATCGTATCATCTTCTCGGATTTGACTTATCTGAAGAAGACGATTAGATTACTCGGGTCTGCGCAGATCATCGTGTAGCGACGGTCATGTACGTATTAAGAAACTGTTCACCGGCTAGCTGGAGCAAAACAAACATATTTAATGACTTTATTACTATACTATAATGCAACTGATAATGTATCAGTAGGATTCTTTTCGCTTTTATGCGGCAATGTAAGCAAAAGGCAAGTCAGTGCTGGACAATAACTGTTTGAAATAGCCAATTTTCGAATGGGTCGAGCGTTAAATAAACTGACATTGATTGATTATGATCTAAACACATTTTATAATTCATCAGGCTAACACAACAAAAATCATAAGCATTACGGGCCCGCATTACGGACGAGTATTTACAACAACTGAGCGCCAGTTATGTCTGGCTGGGAGCACATAAATTGAAATATCTGGCTAAGAGAATAGAACAGATAACTTTACCCAGACCTTCGATCTTTCGTTGCTGCTGTATTTAGACTGACTGAATACAGATGAATATAATCGTTCCAATTCAAGACTTTTTATCGTTTAAGCGTATTTGAGATTAGCCACGTAAACCAATCGGGCCGGAGAGAGAACGTCTGCACGCAGGCTAATCGGAGCTTAGTCTAAATGCAGTGTTTGGAAAACCTCGATCCAATTCGCCATGGTTTTCGAATTCAGCTCCGTCTTACTGTAGAAATCCCAACAGCTCCTCGTGTTTATACTCACCGCTCGCCTCGCTCTCAAACTCTAGTGCATTTCCAAAGAGCAGTCTCTTTGGAGGCCCAGGGAGTCTCTCCAATAACTTCTGCTTTTTACCCGTCTTCTTCCACAAGAGAAGAGTACATACAATCGTCACCACGAGTATTGATACGGTAAAGGCAACACTGAGTAAGGCTCCCATGTCTGCAGTGTGTCTGCCTTCTATGCTACGGACTTGCTCAATAATACGTGGGGTTAGCGTTGCGTGACGACCCTAAACAAGGCTTGGTTACAAAACACCAGGAAAAGGGTTAAACTGACTCGATGGCCGATATCGCTTTTTCATAGAAAAGAAAATGCCGTTATGATCTAATTATAAGACAGTTACCCAAAACTAGTAGGAAATATTATTTTCTTAATTGGTAGCAAAATGACTCACGACTTCAGCGTTCAAATGTCAGCTTTGATTTGTTGAATATCAGATAGAGTGAGCACAGGCAGCCCAATCTCTGTATTAGAGTACATATGCTGTGACACAGACATTCTGATGCTGAATTTGACAGAAAATACGGAATAAACATTCATTGATAAACAACTCATTGCTCTAGCTAATTATTTCGAGGTTTTGCACCGGTTTGGAGGTTTTCTGTAAAATTCTACCGAATGCTAATTACGGAGAGAGAAAGGCGAGAATGAATTTAAAATATAATGTTCTCGCCATGCCGGAAATACCGACGGTCCTCTGCTAGGCACGCTCCACCGTACCTTCAGTTGCCTCAGCCTTTGTCAAATGAACATCTCTATCTGATGCTCTGCATGCAGAAAAAGTCAAATACCGAGAACCGAGCCAGTCTCTTGTTTAATTTAAATCCTGCATGCACTCAACAAATTGAAGCGAAAATATTTATTTTGTTATTTATTTTACAAGTAAGAAGTGAAGAAGTAAGGTTTGACACAGAAAGAAAAAGCGTGTCTCCACTGGAGTTCGAACCTCTACCCTTTCGACTGCTTGTACTAACTCTTCACCACTACACTACTGGCGCACTAGTTGGAATCATTGCCAGCAAAAAAAGAATAATAATCCATCTATGTTTATATACAACAGTCAAACGGTAAACAATACTTGCTAATGATGTTTGAAAAGAAGCGTATGTAAATGTTCGGTTTACCATTTGCACGAGAAGTCATTTCAAAGTTTCATCAGGGGTTCCAAATATTTAGAAAACAATATATACAACCCTCGAGGATACGCCTCTCGGATTTCATTTGTTCTCTCAATATTTGGAACCCCTGTTAAGGCACTCCAATTCGTGTTTGAAATAGTACATCATGGGGCACGGGTATTCGTTCTTTTACCTCATCCTCTCTTGTTTTTATCAAACATTCCTATAACGGAACTCCAGGGGACGAATCGGTCCAATCCCCCCAAAAACATACAGTATTGTTACACTACAAAGGTTAACAGTTCCTAAGAAACATAAATCGAATTATAATCAATTTAAACAAGATTTAATTAGTCACGGGATTATCGGATATTACCCTAAATTAGCTGTCATGTAATGTGGCATGAGCGTTGACAGCTACGCTTGTTCTAGAGAAAAGTAGTTAACCTTGTGTCGTTAACCTTACGCTGAAAATAATGATTTTGAGTTATTAGTAGTTTAGAACTACAATGGGCTTTGTTAATAACACCAGGTGGTAATGGTCATAATTACTGTTATGCTAGAGCTGTTTTTACGATGCAGACATTTTTATTCAAAGTGCAAATGGTTTATTTATAACGCTTCTTAATAGCTAACAAGTTAAGAGCTCATCTGGGCTTACACTCGGGCCACATGAGACTGAAGATGAAATACACTTTCATTTGAAATCCTCTTAGTAACTAGGTATTGATTACATAGAGTTCTAGCATATTTTGTCATATATGGTTTGTGCCCGAGAATTGGTTCACTACTGATGCTCTAGTGATAATTTATATATAATGGCACTACAAATGTCAAAATGACCCATGTATGCCCAGAAAGGAGGGGGTGGGGGTCAGGTTTGGAAATGATAGAGCCAAAATACACACACAACACACATACATGCTGTACATGTACATTTCAGCCACAATTTCTTTCAATTATGTAATTTAATATTACTTTCTTTTCAATAATAGTTCCTTGAGGATCTTTAGAATTATAAAAAAGTTGGTATGGGTGTTGTTGATTGAATTGCAATGGTTAACATTTGAGTAGTAATTCCAAATAATGTTTCTCGGCTATTCCTTGTGAATATTTAGAATGTGTCATTCTACATGTGAAATAAAGTCATCTATCTAGATCTGTCTAGATGTTTGAGTAATTCTCAATAACGAACCAGAGGAGACGATTGGGGTTGTGGTCCTTAGGGTTATCTTAAAGTGGATACATGTATAAGCCCAAATTAGTACTAATGATGTGATGTCACCACCAACACTTATTATACAAAAGTATGCTGGTAGAGACAAATTACCTATTTTTAAATTATAACTTATCAAAGTGATTTTACCCCAAAAATAAAAAAATAAAAAATAGCTTAATTCACAAGCAAAAATAAATTCAGCAAATGTTGGTGATGAACCACTGCACCACCCCAGCTCCCCATTGTAAAATCTATACACTTTAGAATTTAGGAATAAGAGAAGAGAATAGTTGAAACTTGTGCTAATAAATGTTAATACAAAGAAACCTCTGCCGCCGAACCGATTACAGCGCCACGGTATCTCGATTTCCATTGGCCGAGAAAAACGAGACGGTAAACATTGTAGGTTCATTGTAGATTTCAGATTGTCCATTCCCTATTGTTAACGGAAAGAGAAGGCGAAGTGAAGGGGGCTTTCTCGATATATCAACGTCCTGAAATTCAGGACAATGAACAACTCTATTGTTTTCGTTCGTTCTTTGTATTTCAGGGTATTGTTTTGCTGTAGTTCATTGTATTCTGGGGTTAGGGTTCTTTGTATTTCAGGGTATTGTTTTGCTGTAGTTCATTGTCGTTGATATATCGAGAAAGAGCCCAAGCGTCGCTTGCTCCTCGACACTTTGTCCTCCCTTCGCGTCACGCAGTTTTTTGTTTGCCGACGATTGATACGAACGGGCTTCAAACTCCGGCTTTGTCTTCTTTTAATTTTGCTGAACTGCACAGAAGACCTTGAAATTACCGTTCAATAAATCTTCCTTATTTATCCTAAAGAAAGCTTTGATTGTATATACCTCGAAGAAGGAATTTATTTTACTTTCTTCACTTCGCTCCTCGGTGGAAAAGCTTCGTGCCTAAGCTTTGCGAAGTGAGAACCTCTGGTACCCAGGGTAGAGTTCACGCCATATCCTGCTAGATTTTCGTTCCCGAATTTATAAAAACATGTGCATATAATATTTTAAAAGGACACTGTCAGATCGAGAACTGAGAAATCGCGAGAACTCGGGTCATTTCTACTATACTTTCCGAGAGGTTAATAACAATGAATAACAACACTACCACAGTCATTTGGTATAAAAGTTATCATGTTCAGTTTGGCTACTTACATTTACAAACTGTTGTCTCACTCTTACTCAGTCTTAGTCCTATTAGTGTTGATCAGATCTTAGCCATCTATGTCACGAGTGGATCCTTGAGTGGATCTGGATATGTGATTAATTCCCGTCCAAAGCCCGTGAAACACCTCTCAGCTTTAGAAAAGACAAAAATCTTGGTATTGCACTTGAAGGAACCTTTGGTTTACACAAAAAAAGCTGATATTAAAGGTTTTGCTAAGTCAAAACTCGCACTCGTCGCCATCTTGAAAAACCTGAAAATCACATGTCACATGGCTGGCGCAGCGTACGTGTCACGTGACCAGTCGAAATCTGATTGGTCGACGGCGCCAACCAGCGACACAAATAAAAAATAAACACTTGCGATTTCTGACTCGCGCCAGCCGAAGGCCTGGCCCGAGTAATTAGCCAATCAGAAACTTAGTCCTTCTTATTTGTTATATTAAAAACAAGGGTATGGTCCAAAACAAGTGATCTTGTCTTATAAGAAGTGAGAGAAAATTCTAAGAAAGCCTGTAAAAGGGATAGTTTCAAGTATTTAGAATTACGTATAAGAATTATTATTTTGTTAGTTTAGTATATATCTTGGTGTCTTTTCAAGTACAGTCTTTTAGTTATTTTATATATCAGAGTTTATAATCAAAGGGACTTTCTAGTATTATAGGTTGTCAAAAGCTGACCTATAGCAGCTCTTTCTGTATTCTAGCTTGCCTTTTTAGTCGGCATTATCAGATTGTGTAATGAACATTGAATAAGGATAAAATATATTTTACAAGAGTTAGAAGAAAGAGTTGTAACAACCCGTTGAAGAGAGCGGGGCACTGGAGAGTTGTAAGAAAGCGTTGAAGACAGCGTGGCTCTCTAGAATAAACAAAGAACAACTCAAAGAACGCCTGCTCATTGAGTGACGATCCCGGGTTACCTGGCCCAAGAAACGGTGCGAAGAACACTAAAAAGGGCCGAAACAGTATAATGCAATACACTCTTGCTAAAAATAGAATTAACAAGGTCCTGCCTTAGTTATACGAAGAAATGTTGGCTCGGGGATCCGGGGAACACTCCCTCACGAGATAACATTACCGAGCGTTTATATGGAAGAAAAGTTGTCCCAAGACAACACTGTTTCAAGCGAGTCTGAACACTTGCTGTGTGTGATCCTAATTGTCCCGGTGAGGCAAGCCAAAGTATTATTTTGAGAAAATGGTTGGCTGCACCACCCTCACTCTTCCTTGTGAACCGTCAGTGCCTTGGCCGTTAGGATTACCCTCCCCCTAGCAAAGTTTGCGTTTCTCAGTCATATAAAGGTTTACTGCGTGTTGTAAAGAAATGCATGAAACGTTAGCTCGCCTAGTTGGGAAGGGGGGATGCTCGAGCCAACGTTTCTCCATTTAGAACAAATCTCAAACTGATAATGACACTTTTTGATACATTAGTGAAACCTATAATCCTCTATGGAAGTGAAATATGGGGTGCAGAACAATCAGAAATATCAAACAGAGACAACTTGGCCGCCAAGTCGTTCACATCAAATTTTGCAAGACGTTACTTGGAGTCGGAAAATACGCAAGCAATATTTATAAACGCGTGCCGTGCAGAGCTAGGTCGATTTCCGCTAAATGTGGATGCAAAACATATAGATGCATAAAATTATGGATAAAACTTGTTGATCTAGATAACTTTTAAAACAATTATCTTACTGTATCTATCATGAAACAAAAAACGAAAATAACAAAGCATACTGGAGCTAGTAAGAAAAAATCCGAGCTCGATAATTTAAAGCGATTTCAAAATCCGAGACCGAGCTCGTCCGTTTTCAAAATCAGAGCCCGAGACTGTTGTTATTGTAGTTATTATGACGAAACACCTTTCATCGTGCCAGGTGAGGATTCACCATTCAGCCAATTAGCTGTCGTTCGTGTACCTTATAAAACATATGCAGAGGCCGCCAAAAAACCGTAACTCCAAAGCTAATAAAAAGAGTAAAAATGCGCGACTCCGAGACCCTCTCCAAAAAACCGGAGACGGGCAAAGTAAAGAAAAATCCAGACTTCGAGACCCGACCTATAAAATTCGAGATTTCGAGACTTTACCGACTTTTTGCGAGACCCTCCGTTTTTCTTGACACCATTCACCACCCCCATTAGTGGGTTGCACTTGTGGCGGAACAAAAATATGCCTCATTAGCTACCTTTATTATATCAACAACATGGCTTCTACGCTTTTGTCATTCTATTCCCTTAGATAAGAAATAAAACAGATATTCCGTATGAAATCCGAGGTAGGTTTGGTAGAATTCGAGAGCAGAACGAACACGAGACCGCAGGTCGAGAATTCTCCCAAATCTATCTCGGTTTGCATGAGCCTGTGGAAACACGGAAAATCTGTTTCATTCCTTTTATAAAACAAGAGCCCATCTGGGCTTTCACTCGGGCCACATGAGATTGAAGATGAAATACACTTTCATTTGAAATCCTTTTAGTGATAACCGAAGGGAAGAATTATTAGCTGAATTTAGCAGTCTTTAGGAGTGGCCGGTAGCGCGGTGACATTCATTCTCTGCTCCCCTAGTATATGTATGTAATTTAATATTTTTGTTTTTCTCGTCTATGTAAATTATTGAAGTTGACCTCTACGCACGCTTACGATTTAGTCTGCTGTTCTCCAGGTTCAGAGTACTAATAGATGAGTGTCTCAAATGTATGTTTATATTTGTCCCATATTATAAGTTGTATCCTGTCCACCTATGATGGAGTTATCACTATATTTGTCTACTGTACATTGTACACCCTGCGGCTCTTTATCGCAGCTCGTGTCCATATTGGTATTTATTAACTGAAATGCCTGTTGATTATCTATATTTAAAAGCTTTTACCCTCCTTCCCAAAACTGCAGTCTGCTCATTAAATTACAGAACTATAAAGGGAACTGTTGGAAGCCTTTAATTTCTCGAACCAAAACCTCGGCCGTGAGAGGATTCTTGTTTAAGTTTACCTTGAGAGTTGAATATTGCTTCGCTCATCATAAATTATCCTGTGCTGAGTGTTTATTTCTCCGGGGTATTTCTGGCTTAGCCAAAAACACGCTCAAAATTATTTTAGTGTTGGCCTACAGATCACGGTGTTTGCGCTGGTATGTATTATGACCGATAGTAAAATGAAATGTGGCATAAAACCTACGAAACGTACCTCAAACAAGAATACCGTCCGATGGCAAATTCTATCAGCGCCACGAGGTCAACAAATCGACAAAGAAATGCAGATATAAACACGCAATGATTTCAACCTCACCGTACCTTAAATAATGACCTGACAAGACACTGTTCAGTTTCACTTTCCCTCTCAGCTTTGCTCTTGAGTTGAAGTTGAGTTTGGCTTTGTTAAAGACTTCTTATTCAGTTGTATGATATTGTGCAATATATGTGAGTATACCAATCCACAGAGATTCAAATAACAAAGCCGTGGCGAAAGAGAAACTAGAAAAACACAACATCTTGCCATTTCTATCGAAGAAGCCTTGGTTTCAGCAGCAAAGCAACACGCTAAATTTCAATTCGATATGTGTGGATTAGCTGGCTTTGAGTTTGATCATGCAGCCCCTTCTGGTCCGGCGTCGTGTCGTATATAAAATCACTGGCCATCTGGGTAAAAAAACGCGGTGCTTCGGCTCCGACAAGAGAGCCAGTTGAAATATCCTGAGCCTGTTGGAAGGCTTTCGCACGGTGAAGTTAAATAAAACATTAAACTGCTTACATTTGAGAGATGAGACTCCAAATTTGAGAGAAATTTCCTCGCGGGTCGACCATCTTGATTTACTGTATTAAATTATGTAAATAAATTAACCTGGAGAGTGTCACATGACCAGCACAGTGCAATCTGATTGGTGGTGAACTTGAAATTTAATACGTGGGAACAAAGAAAAAATAACCGCATGGGTCAAAAGTGCACATTTTCTTGCATGAAACAAAAAAAACCGCTTGCATTTTAAGACTCGGTGCTGCCACAGGCAGTCCGAGTAATAATTATTTTGATAAAAGAAGCACTTACGGTGCTTGTATTACGGTGTGACATCATTTCCATGTTTGCACAGCCTAATGAAAACATGGCTATCAGCCAATCAGAACGCGCCTACTATCTAAATGAATCAATTTTATAAGAATGCATTTATGATTGCAACCCAAGAATAGCGGAAAACCGTTCTAAAAATAACCTAACTTGTATACGGGATGGACGTTCCTGGTTATGGGCTCTTGATTTTTATTAATTTTAGTTTGTATTTAGATCAATAGCCGGGCCATGATTTATACTAGCGTTTAGTTGAAAATTTCACATATTTTACAATTATTCACTTTGAGTCGAAGTGACTCTTGACGAACATTTAACAATTATTCACTGAAGTGGAAGTGACTATTGGTGAATATTCAGCATTACTATAGGTATATTTGTGATAGCCCATGGTAGAGAAAAACCGAACGCATTTTCAAGAAATAATAACCTTTTTTCAACTTCAATTTGCTTCTTTCTATTATTTTCTACTGTCTGACTAGTTAGTTTATACTAAAACCGATTAGACCAGAGTTTAGTCGGCCCATTGACTCGAACCATTAATATTCGGGCTGCGGGTCTAATTACTCGGGCTGCCTGTGGCAGCAACGAGTATTAAAATGCAAGTCGTTTTTTTTTTTTGTTGTTGGTTGTCGCAAACTTTCTGCGCATGCGTTAAAGGTCAAATTCACACCAATCAGATCGCACTGTGCTGGTCACGTAACACTCGCCAGGTTAATTTATTTACATAATTGAATACAGTAAATCAAAATGGTGTATCCGCGAGCAAATCTCTCTCAAATTTCACGCCGGGCACGAATAACCGTAAAAACGGCGGGGTTGAGTGTAACATAAAACGTAAAAGTAACGCCATTTCCTTACTTCTACTCTAAATTTGACGAAATGTTGGCAGGTTGGTAACAAAGTAAGACTACCTTTTTCGGGACAATTGTTTCTGTATTGTGACGTTGTTGTGACGTCATAAGGGATGCCTCCTTTTTTGGTGAAAATTAACCTTTAAAACACGTTTCAAAAATATTACGTCATCAGAAAGCTTTTATGAAATATATTCATTTGCCGAAAATTTGAACTTTCTACGATAAACATATTCAAAGTTATGGACGATTTACTGTTTTTATGACGTCATTATTAGGGACGTCATACTTCAAGCTTAAATCAGATTGCCGACTATAAAAATATTATTAAAGAGAATACTATGACTTGTGACTGTTAGCCAAATGCATTTCATTGATAAAATTCCAAAAATATTGAACTGGCTATTTTCTGAGGGTACACAAATATATTTATGACGTCATAATGACGTATACAAAAAATGGGGCTTCAATTCTAAGCTGTTATACTCAAAAAATCAAAATTCTAAAAAGAACACGTTGTTACTACTAAAGAGCTCTATTATTGTGCAAAATATGATGCACCAGTATTTCGAACTGTAAAAGTTAAAACAAGCGACATTTTCATAAATGGTTTTATGCACCTTAGTCTTAAACCTCAAAATACCCTGGCATTGCTTGTGCTGAGCTCCGTTTGCTGAGAATACAGCTAATTAAATACACACCGTAGTTTGGCGTATTTGGCCACTGCTGTGGCCGTTTATTGGTCTAATTAATTTACAAACAGATGTATAACGAGATTTTCCAAGTTCTCAGCAAAGGTGAGGGCAAAATTCGCATCACGAATAGGTGACAAAAGTGGTGGCACTGGGGAGGAGGCGGGATAAATTTAGCAACGTTCGTGTCCAAGATGGAGGCGGGAAAGGCATAATGTCACGTGATAACCATCCATGTGCCCAAAGGTGACCACCCCTCGTAATAACCGGAAGTTGCCAACACCGGAAGTAACAATAATTCAACTTAACAATCCTAGTTGCATAAAGCTATTTATTTCACCATTTGTGAATTAAATTATTTTTATGCACCTTAGTCTTAAACCTCAAAATACCCTGGCATTGCTTGTGCTGAGCTCCGTTTGCTGAGAATACAGCTAATTAAATACACACCGTAGTTTGGCGTATTTGGCCACTGCTGTGGCCGTTTATTGGTCTAATTAATTTACAAACAGATGTATAACGAGATTTTCCAAGTTCTCAGCAAAGGTGAGGGCAAAATTCGCCACAGCCCAGAGTCTGCGACAGGGCAGCCCCACCCAAAGCGAAAGCAATGCCAGGAAATGGAGAACGCAAAGTGCTTTTATTTATAGCACTATTAAACCCAGAGACCCACGAAGAGGGTACAATTACCTCAGCCCTTGCATGAGGTTTTTTGTCTCCCCTTCGGTGCTCCAAGGTTGAACGGATCCATTAATCCTTATAACAATGTAGAATAGATTAGAGTCTGTGAAGACAGGGCAAGGTTACCCCAGCCCCTGCGTGAGGCTTTGCCCCACTTCAGTGACCTAGCGATTAAAAAACTGACTTTACCTTAGACTGACTTTAACTAATGCAACATATACCCAGAGAAATGATTTAAGCCCTACACGAGCTAGCTGCAACTTTTCTATTCCAGGGACTGAAGATAAATTAGCACAAATAATTAAAATAATGGCCCTAAGACCAAAGGACCCTAAAATGTTTTGATGGGATGACTGGCCAAGTATTACTGATGAATGGAAACTGGGCCAATACTAACTGTTACAGCATTCCAACAGGGCATACTGGAAATTGCATTGTCAACCTGATGAAAAACCTATTATTATTCTTGTTAAAAGTAATCCGGTTTTAACTTAATATTATCTGGCAGCTGTCCTGATCTAGTTGTTAATTCGCCAATTCTAAGGGGTGAAAAAAGGGGGCAGCAGCACACGTAGCCCCCCAATCATTTTCCTCTGGTAATCTGGGGAGACTGTGTGATCTATTGCAGCTAGTAACCGGTTCTAATAAAGGCAACGTCATGGCCCCGCAAAGCTAATTTCATAAAATCAGTCTTTGATGGGTCAGGCAGCATATATATTAGCCATCCAGTGAACGAAACCTATAACAGATATCCGTAAGACAACCCCGTTGCTGCTGCATAATGTTTGTGGGCCAAATAGGCAATAAACAAAGCCAGCATTTCCGAGGAGATTGGAATTTTTTGATGCCAGCCTTATTGATGTCAAGCTTAAACTGTTTAAACAGTTTCCAAGATTTTTGATCAATGCTTATTGACGAGGGCGATAATGCACTGTCAAATAAAGTAGTTAGGGTAATTCTCAGTTTCCCAGCTGCAAGTGAGGTGGAATGCTGTGCAAGCAATTTGAATCGGGTGACTTGCAAACGAGAGACTGTCAGCTAGAACATTCTTATTTCCGCTTGTGTTTGGCTTTGAAAAGGATGTTATGGTTTAGACATGTACGTGTAAGTAGCAGTATCCGAAGCAGGACTAAAAAACTCTTGTCTTTCGTAATCTGCATGTTTATTATATATGCACTACCATCTCATTGTCAGAGTAAAATGAAGCTTTCTTATTGGAGAGCAGCTGACTCCACAACCTGAGTAGACAAACTTACAGCCAAGCTTTTTACCCCAATATTTATTAATGGAAGGAGACTGTGTGCAACCTACAACAAAGACCTGGAAGTCGACTGTACTTTTTAAAGGCATCAGACTTCCATTGTCTCAAAAGACTTATCTGATAATTGACAATAAGAGTGTAACCCAAATGAACAATATATTAACCAGAACGAACAGATTGATTCAGAATGTCAGTGTATTTGCTACTGTCCCACTATATGACCATGCATATGTTCCTAAGATGAACCTACTGACCCGAACAGCGCCCCTGCTACTGTCCCGTTATACACGTTACTCTACCTCAGAACAGGAACTACAAACGTACTCTATACATACAGTACATGTATATGCTATATGGGAGAACGTCAGGGAGGCCAGAAAAAACCTACATGTATGCAAAACCCTTTGGGATAAAAACATACAATATAGGAAATCTGGGTGGAGCTAAGACAGGTTGGAATCAACAAATTAAACCCACAACCCTCCGGCACGGCTGGCATACAAACCATGACATAAAATATATAATGCATGGTGGTCAACAAGACCACAAAGGTACTTAACGCATGAATGGCACAAGACATGTACTAGGACTGCTTGGCCGCAGGGATCATGCTATACCAAACAAATGCAATATATGTAAGGGTATACATGTAAGTAACCCATAATTACATTGTATGTATGTTGGGTATAAATAACCCAAACCATACAAATGCAATATATGTAATGGTATAAATAACCCATAATTATGTATGTTTGGGTATAAATAACCCAAGAGCCATTCCCCTTATGGGGGAGATAAGAATTGACATCGTAAACCGAGCCGGCACAGAAGTGCAGTTATAAGGTTATAAAGCCAATCCGCTTGGTAGATATAAATAAAATATATGCTAATTAACCACAAGCTCGCCGTCACTGTTCAGGAGAATTCACCGTGGCAATGTGAATAGAATGGCGCCCCGATAGCTCCTATACAGAGCTCGATGTCCGTTTACCACACAGATCACTGCATTAATTATTGCAAACCCATATGCTGGATTGTGTAACCATTTTCCAGCAGAGGGGAAAAGCATGCTACGCCACCTTTGTGTTGATGGGGCATTGCAGAATGAAGCACACTGTGGAGAAAATTAAAAGAAAAAGGCAACCACAAGAGATGGCCCTCTAATAAGGCTCAGCATAAAGGCTTAATGATCTTGATACTAAAGGGGCCTACAATTAACAAAACCGATTTTTTTTACATTAGTAATGATGCAACAACTGTGCAGTAATAGTAATAACAATACTAACACAGCATGAGCAGCAATAACATATTAAAACCTTGATAATTATTATTAGCCTAATAATGGTGCTGATAAGAATCACAGCACTAGCAATTATAAATAGGAATAATGATGATAAAGAGAATATGATACAATAATAATAATAACAATGATTTAATAATAATAAAGATATAATAATAATAATAACAATTTTATTTTGCAGGATAACTGGTAACAGTTCACACTGACAAATAATGTACTAATCCTGACAGTGTTATACCTGTACTTGTACCTGAAACACAACTATATATCCCAATTATATAACGATCAACAACCAGCATAAACATATAATGAGCAGGGTAGCATGGCTGACAATACAAGCAGTGTTGCCACAAAGTGCTCCATATAATGCTTTACAATAACATGGCCATAATCTGAGTGAATAGGCAAGGTAATTTCAATGCCAATACTGTGCCTGCTACAATGTAGGTGCTACGGGATTAACATCCTTCATCACAGACCATGAAAACACAAACAAAACTAATTAAAACAACACATACCTATTCATACACATATAAACAATGAGTATACAAAACAGGCACAGCCTGTTATAATAATAATGATAATAATAATAGTAATAATAATAACAATAGTAACAATAATAACAATAATAACAAGAGTATATGAATAAGAATGGTAATAATAAGAATATCCATATTATAATAACCCATAACAGCTTACACTGACAAAATAACGACTTACACCGTCTGTGTGTTATACCCGTAACTGGATAAGAAACACAACCAGACGACACAATTACATCCACAATAAACACAATTAAATCATCAGGATAGCATGGCTGACATCACAATCACAGTGTTGTCACAAAGTGCTATAATGCTGTAGAATAACAATCTGGAGCACTAACCGTCCTCCAAACTAACAAGCACATAAATAAAGTGGCAAAGCCCAACGGCATTGACACATGAATGGCTCAAACACTACGTGAATGGCCGCAAGGATCGTGCTATAAACCGTACATTTTTCCGGTGCAGTTATGTACAAAAGGTGGCAAAAGCAACCTGTTAAATTAAATGTCGGCCAGCTTAAAGGGCAAAATAAATGTAAACAAGATTTCCGCGGATACCGTAGTAGTATAGTCGGCGTCAAAATGATACCCGTTTTTCTTGCACAACAAAACTCAAAAAGTGAATTCAGAAATTCATTTTTGAGTTTTCTTGCACAAGAAAAAAGGGTATCAGTTTTGACGCCGACTATACTACTAGGGGTAACTAAGGGTCATTCAAAGTGTCACTAGACATTCTTGTACATAAAATCCAACTCGATAATCCTATTAGAGATATGATTACGTATAGTTATATCGATCTCTTCCACTATGGATAATATATCGTGCCTCCCAATGGAAATTCTGACTAAGATCGTAGAGCATGCAGGTCCTACGTCATTCGCAAGTATCGCAAGGACATCGAAACGCCTAAACGATGCCGCATCTCTCGCGCGCTATGAGAACACGGACAAGGAGTTCCGTAGAAAAGTACTCACCCTAGGTCTCAAGTCCACCCACGACGACGACGATCGAGACAATTTGGCAAGGACTTTCTGTATTTCTGCGGAATACGTCGATGATAGCTTTCCTCTTCTCTACGCCAGTGAATATGGTAATTTTAAGGTTGTTAAGTGGCTCATTAATCACTTATGGTTCGATAAAATGGATGAATACACCAATCATGTTCTATGCGCTGCCTTTAAGTATGGTCATCTTGGTATCGCTAAGTGGCTCACTAAGCACTTCCAGTTCACCAAAGAGGATGAAGCCGTCGAGTTTGCTATATTAGATGCCAGTAGGAATGGTCATCTTAACGTCATTAAGTGGCTCATTCGACGTTTTCAGATAACCATAGAGTACGAATGCATTGATCTTGCTATACAATACGCCTGTGCCAATGGTCATCTTGATACCGCTAAATGGTTCGTTAAGTGGCAGCACTCCCAGCTCACAGAGGACGAAAGGGTTCTACTACGCAACTACATAAATGCTCACGCTGCCATGTAGGAAGCCAAAGTGTCACTAGATATTCGCGCACCTAAGAAATCCAAACTTGAGTATCTGTTAAAGGAATGATTATTATACTGTATATTACCACCGAATGGTATTAGTATATATTCTTTATTCCACGATATTAGCATTCGTTGTCATCTTAGTACGCATTAACACCATACAGATCGAACATGTCGAAGAAGGACTCGAACGTAGACACCGCAATAACTTGTGATTGGTTGATGAGAGGGAAGGACTCGAAATGCCCAAAGAGGATTTCGAAGACAACGAAGTTCTGTTCCCAGCACAACTACCAAATCGCAAAAGGCTGTGCCCCATATGTACCATGCTCGAAGTGCGGTAAAGGATGTCGTACTGATTACGAGCTTTGCTCAGGATGCGACCGTCTCACCATCAAGGTGAAGTGTTCCGGTGTCTATATAAGACGCGCTAAGAAGTCCAGCAAGACGCTAGAGGATCCAAGAAAGGAGGAACTTGCAGAGCCAAACGTGGTGGAACCGGAGGTAGCATTGCCCGTGGAACCAAGAGTGCTGGAACCAGAGGAAGGTCTCGGAGAGTCTCTCAACCATGCGCTCAACGAGGTGTTGGCTGCCTTGAGGAGCGAGAAGGACGATTAGGAATAGCCACGAAAAAAAAAAAAGAAGAATGAAGAAGGTCGTTGCGTGGCCCTCTTCATTCTTCTTTTTTTTTTTTCTATTAAACATATAAACATCTATAGTTGTATCATGGACGAGCTAGTCAGATTGTTTGGTCCTGGAATTCGTAGAAGCCTGAATATCAAACCACAAGTGGAACATATTAACACCAGTGAAACATGTTCTGATTGTCTCTGCCCCTTGGAAATACAAGGAACTGAATTCGTATGTCCCACATGTGGTCTTGTTTCCGAGGTTGAACCATGTGAAGAAACGAAGGTCGAAATCATTACTACTCGACTGCGTATAGTAGGTCCGGACGGATTTCAGTATCAAAGTGATCTAGACCGCGCAAAACCAAAGCAAAGCGATAACACGGAACTACGACGACAAACGCTCCTACAAGAACTACGAGCATACAACGCTGTTTACAAACAAAGTTATGACCTATCGTTCCCTATGAACGCGTTAGGAATCGTAGCCGACGCATTCACCCAAGTAATGAAAGTTCATCCTAAGCGTAGCGATGCTAAGAGAAATATTTTAGCTTCTCTACTCTACCATGCATGCATACGATGTGGATTCGTCCGATCTAAAGGTGAGGTTGCTCGCTTCATGCAACTAAGCAACAAAGGCATCTGTATCGGAGAGGTCTTTATACGTTCTCTGTATAACGACGATAAGATTGATGTAGACTTGGATGTCGAGCGCATAGTTCCTCACATTGCAACGACTTTCCTTAAACTCGATCCTCAAGGAGTACCTATGGACGTTCAACAAATAGTCCACGAGGTTGTTACTACGGCAATAGAAAACAATATAGGCAGATCGGTAATTAAGACGAAAGTTGTTGGAGCAAGTTACGAGGTGCTACGTCGTTTAGGATCGTCTATGTCTCTTAACGAGGTTGTTAAACGATGTGACATATTTGGAAATGCGGTCAAGCGTTTTGTCAAGGAGTTGTCTTCTTACCATTCCTACTTTGAACCAATCTACACTAAGCATGGGCTAACTAGCAGTAGGACTTGGCAAAGTGAAAGTGAGAGCCACGTTCGTTTCTTTCATAGGAAACGTCGATTCTTACCCCACTAAGCTGCCAAGTTTTTCTCGCATTTCCTTTTGCACTTCTTGCTTGAGTTCGGCTCGAACCCGATCCGGACTTTTTTCACCTATGGAAGTCTCTCGACGAATTTCAGACCTCATGATCTCATACTTATTAGCTTCGTTCAGAATGAGACTGTATTCGGAGTCGGATATGTTTTCATCACGTAAGGCCTTCGATACTAGATCGCGAATCGTATTGATTTTTGCCTTTGCCAACATAGTTGTCCTTTCATGCTTAGAAACCTTCATTCCTAACTTCTTAGCTCCAACGGTCGTAGATGCTGAAATTAATCCACATAGCCCACCAATAACTCCAAGTGGTAGACCAATCACTATTCCAACCCCAGTCAATGCTGCGCCCAATCCAGATCCAGATAAGATCACAGATAGACCTCCAGTTGCCACTGCGATTCCATGAACTATTCCTTGAGAACGTGCATATTTCTTGCGCACACCTTCGTAGTGCCTTTCTTGAACTTCTATGTCCGAAAGAGTGTCTCGGATCGTTTGCAGTCTAAAGTTCTTTCCAGTGTCACTAGCAATCTGTGGATAGATACTTGGTGCTGATGGAAACGGTTGAATCGAATCGCCTTCCATTGTACGTTATACATATAACTTACTCAAGCTTCAACACGTACAGTATAGGTCGACCTCGGAAGTCTATCGTATTGCCTTTCTCATCGAGAATTGTCAGACGAAGACTGCTTTGTATCGTACCTAGAGCTTTGACATCTAGAGGTTGTAGTGAGGCATACGTCGTTTTCACAAATCTATCGCCTCGGATATGTATTCTACTTAGGACTTTAGATTGCTTTCCATCTTGAATTGAGAATCTGGAATCCACCACATCGCAGTAGATATATACATACTGAATACCTTGTGGCACCAGGGGGTATTTTCCCACATTGATAGTCACATAGCCTGTCGGACCCCCACCTACTTTCATACCAAACAAATCGCAGAGATTTTTACTTAACTGGATTGAGCTTTTAACCTCTAGTCTCCAAGCCCCAGTTGATAAGGTTTGCACGATTTTTACGATGTCAGCATCGATTGCGGGTTTGAGGGTTCGTTTAATGCTTGTTATATCGTAGTTCCCTGCTGACACAACATGTGGGAACATAATACCACCGTCGCCGGCACCCCACTTGAAATTCGCATCATTTTCTAGATTCCACCAACTATTCTCAATAGTGACCTCGACTAGTGAAACGTTCTGTATGAGAATAGGGTTGTCGAAGTAGACAGTATGGTCGGCCTATGTTGTGGTGATATATAAGAGAACCATCTTATATGTTGAAGGTATAACTATGTATACGTATAGCTTCAACATGACAGACGCATGGCGACAGTTCAAGTACCTATTTCCTAATGCCGTACTTGGTTGGTTCGAATCTACTTCCGATAATGTTAATTTCATCGATCGGGGAATGTCTCATCGCGTGTTCACGGAGGAAGGTCCTCCTACTAAGACGGGAGGTGGTAAATTGATGGGGTGGCTCGGTCGCACTGGTAAGGCTCTAGATGTAGCACTTGGTGGTAAGTCAGTTTACGAGAGCGTAATATTCGCACGGGAACACGAAGGTCTTTCCAAACACAATTGGATAGAAGAAAACGATAAGGTCGCAACCTTGAATGCCAATCTGTTGGTGAAGTTCAAGAAAAGATATCCACATGCAGATCTTCACAAGTTCTATGCCTCTACGGAAGTGAATGGTCCAGGCAAATATTCGACGAGTATTTGGTTTCGAGATGGAGATTCTAGCTATGTCGTTTACGGCGATGATGTCTCAAAGTTACCTACTACGATTCAAAAACGCATCGATAATGCGTTGTGGGATGTGCATAGAGGTTTCCCATCTACGTTGACCCTAGATAGGAGTGCGAAATATCCCATTACAGCAGTTCCTTCTACTGGACCGGCACAAGATATCGATCTCACTAATCTATGGATATATATCACCCCAACGAAGAAGTTCAAAGCTGGCGTTCCAAATATATTCAAGGAGACCGTCGTAAAGCATACGACAGCAAATGAGTCCTACCATTGGTTACATGGTCCGGATTTCAAGTACTGGCCTCAGCAATTGAATTTCGCAACGTGGTGTGCAACTTCTGGATGTGGAGTATCGTTGTTTGACCCCATTTTCAAAACGTATCCACCAATCGTTCAGGGGTTCCTACGATTCCATGTTTATTTCACGATACGAAGAATTCTACATGAACTTGGTGGTGCTCATGGAGTTCCTTTACCTGGTAACTCCAATTTCAAGCAACTCAACAACCTCTACAACAAAGCAGCCCTGGAGAAATTATGCATCGAGTTTGAGTTATCTCGAACACCAGACTTCCGATGCAAATTAGGTCGGAATAATGGATTAGGAGATGTATTCCTGTTATACCCTGGACCAACTGGCTATGTAAACGGATATGTAACTGCCCATGGTCGAAGTTACAACAAAGTAACCACATGGCCCGAGGACTCTACTTTGTTTAAAGATGAAGGAGGTAAGGAGGACAAGGGAACTCTGATAGCTTTTATTAGGAACGATGAACACGAAGGGAAACAATACAATTGGTTTACACCACCAATCGGAAAGGGTTTGACAGATGCTGGATTGGGTAGGTTGAATAGATCTGTCGAGGCTTTTGGACATTGCATACTTGGCGCTCAAGCCGACTTGAATGAATCCATCGTAGATAGCCATAACGTCAAAGAAAAGTTTAAGAGCTTAGTCGAAGACGCTATTCTCGAAAACGATTTAGTGGTGAGCTACAAAAACTATCTTACTGCTATAACGGCAACACATAAGAGGCTCGATCTAGCAATAGCTATAGATGTGCGATTATTGCCAAGCGATCTAGAGTACTATCTTGGTGAGAAAGATGGCTATAGGAATCCAATCCCGAAAGCTACGAAAGATATGGTGCTAGGCACTAACGACATCAATGCAGAAGACAAAGGACGCCCACCTCTTCCTATGGAAGGACCACCAGATAAGAAATTGGTGCCGCCTCTCGAGACGCACAAGAAACAAGTTCCTGTACCAAAGGCAAAGGCAAAGGCAAAGGCAAAGGCAAAGGCAAAGGCTGTCTCACAACATGAGATTAATCTCGCAGTGACATCCATTGCTGCAGCTGGAATCGCATGGACGTTGTTTCGTTAACGTCGTTTGTATTGCTCCACTACAAAGACCACTGCTGCTACGATTAACAACCAAACGTTGTTTGCTAAGACTCCAACGACGTCAGCAGCCATACTGAATATGAAACTCGCAATTGGCCCAATCATCTTAGGTAGAATCTCCTCTAACTTTTTGCCTATTGCTTTTAAGCCTTTGACAGTTGTTTTAGCAGCTGCTTTGGCAGCATCTCCAAATCCTGGTACTATCGCGGAAACTGTCTTTGTCAGATTGGAAACTATTACACCGATCACAGTACTTACCGCAGCTACCACGCTAATTATACTGACCCCATACTTCTTAAAGATGATTCTTATACGATCCCTAAGTGACATCCGTTCTACTATAGCTTCTTCTATTTGTTCTAGGACTGCTTGCTCCTCCTGATCGGTCTTCATTTCATTAGTAGCGTTCTCTTTCTGAGTTTCGGTAGACGTAGGGTCTTTGAGTATTTCTTCATTTTGTTCGATCCTCTCACTCAATTGGTTTCGAGCTACTATGACTTCTTCTACCATTTCTTCCCTCGAAGGTCCTAAGACTCTTTTGAGACCTTTTCCCATCTTCTTATATAACTCTCCTTTCGTGGTGGTCATAGGAATCTCTTTTTCTTTACTTCCATACTCTTTGATAGCGACTCTACCATCAGACAGGGTTGCAACCTCAAGCGTACCTCGAATTCCCACATCGTGGTATTTTTCCCAGACAGTCTCGAATATATCCTGTCTCGCATTTTCCGATAAACCCTGTTTGAAGACTACGCCTCGCTCGGTATACTTTGGGATTCTCTCTTCCTCCAACCTCTCCAGGATTCTTTCATTTCTAGAAACGTTCGAGTCTTTCGAGTCGATGAGTTCGTCGAAGTACTCGTCATCTTCTCTAGAAAACGAGGTTTCCTGATCCTTTGGTCTAGCGCCTTCCTTGCTGTAGTCGCGTCTGGTTTTCATTGGGACCATTTCTCCTGACTCTTCTGGAAATGTTGCATCCCACTCCTCATCCACATTGATAGTATCATTTTCATCGTAGTCTCCACCTCCTTCAGCTTCACCAGGTCTTTCCTCTGGGGTATCAACGTCCATGTTAAACATATCTACATATATAGTTATATTCAACATGATCTCATTAACGTTGGATCCCACACAAGCACGAAGAGAGCCTCATGCACTCAAGGCTCCGCGAGACTTGTATAGGAAAACTTTCACTCGATCATCTGCCAATCCAGGTGAGACTCTATACGTAGAAGTCCCAAAGCTAGCAGAAGATGTAGTACTAGTACCTGGTAGCTTAGCGCTATTGGGCGACATCGTACTATCTGGTGGACATGCGAATAACAGAGTCGTTTCGAACGTTGGACGCTGCTTGGTCATGCGTAGAATCTGTAGGATGGGAGCTGAAACAGTAGAAGACCTTGTCAGGCCAGACCTCCTACAAACGTACTCCGATGTATACCTATCTACGCAGGAGAGAGAGTCTAGAATACAACAAGGCATTCAATCAGAGAACTTGAATAAGCTACGATCGAAAGCTGGTGACGCAAGTACTTCGTCTGCTGCAGACAACGCACTCCTAGCTGCATGTGGTTCTAAGTATAGGATTCCATTAGATGTTGACATTCTGACACAACATGGAGTTCTATATCCACATGCCTTAGAAAATACGATTACATTCGAGTTGACTCTAGCGTCTGCCAACGAGATCGTAATTGGATCGGATACGACGAAGATAGGTACGTACCAACTTACCAACATCCAACTAGAATACGAAGCAATCAGGAACGAAACGCTGGCTAGTAGTGCACTTCACAAATACGAAACAGGTGCTGCACTCCTATACAACTACGCTGTTCACTTCAAGACAGTAGATATCGCTAAAACATCCGATACTTTGATATCTCAAAACGTCAATGTTCCACGACGATCCTTTGCTGGACTACTTCTACTATTCATAGATCCACCTACCATTGGCACGCGAGATAGTGAAGCATTCTCGAATCCCGATATTTCGAAGGTAGAAGTAGATGTCAACGGGATTCCCAACAGACTCTTTCCAAGTGGCATGCTTCCTCTATATTTCTGGGAGGCTGCAAAAGGCTGGTTTGGTACACCCAATACTTCCATGACTCCAAAGAAGTTCTTTGAAAATAGATTCGCTATCCTAATCGATTGTCGCACAGCAAAAGATTCCACCGTTCATGGTGATGGCTTGGCACAAACCGGCAGTGGAAAGGACATCGACATTCGCATACATAGAACTGCTAAGGGAAGTGGAAATGTGAAAATGCACATCTATGTCCTTGCGGATGCTCAGGTCACGATATTGAACAGATCTCTGCAGAGTATATTATACTGATGGATTCTCTCGTAGAGCACGTGCCGTTCAACGCACTCATAGTCGGTCCGACGAATTGTGGGAAGACTGCGTTTCTCATAGAACAACTTCGTGGATCATTTCGTGGTAAGTTCGATTACATAGTACTGATTTGTCCTACGTATGCCCACAACAAAACTTATCGTGGATTTGCAAATCGAGATCCTCGTTTCTTCGTCATGTCACCACCGCAGGATGCCATCGATGCTACTTTGAGTATTTGCACAACATTTTGGTCAGGTACCAATACTCTATTGATTCTCGATGATTGCGCCGCATCGAAGGACGTCAAGAAACGAACTGACAAGCTAGTGGACTTAGCCTTTTCTGCACGACATATAGGGCTTTCCGTTTGGGTGCTGTCTCAACAACTAACAAGCATATGTAAACCCTTCCGTGAGAACGTAGCTATCGTAGTAGCATTCCATACAGCATCGGCCGTAGATGGCAAAAGGATATTCGAGGATTATGGAGGCTCGCAAGAATGCAAAGAGTTACGAACGATACTTGGATCCCATAAGTTCGCTCGCATGTGCTTCTGTCTACGCCATCCTTTCGAGGTAGTGTTAGAGCTCCCAGCACCTACAACATATTATCATGGATGAATACATGAATAAACTGATTGATGAGTGCGCTATTACTTGCCCTCCAGTCGTGTTGGAACATCCAACCAAATTGGAGGGTGTCGAAGATTGTCGGGAAGCACTTGCAATCTTAGCTGCAATGGGTACAACGAAAGAATATCTAGGACAGAATTTCTCAATAGTAGATATATCTAAGCTATCTGAGAAGGACGTAAAACGTTTGCATAGTAGGTATCAGGCCGTAGTAGCAAAGCAAATAACGGGATGCTTAGTAAATGGAGCACTACGTCTAGCTACCCGCGCAGTCGCATACGTAGTTCCAATAGATGACAAACAAGAACTGCTTAAGGACCTACGAGAAGACCATCTAGTTCGCAACGAGATATCTGCTGTGGCTGGTCTATTATCACTCAAAGCAGGTCGATTAGTGGCTCTAGCTAGTGCCTTGTTCCACGTAGTCGATCACATAGTCGTTCCTACAACACCTGTTGAACCTCTACAGGTAACTACTATACCGAATCAAGATGGAAGGACAGCCGGATCAGATAACTGCGAATCCTCCGACGACTGCACCAACTAAGGTAAAAAACCCAAAGCGCGTCGCAGCTGGAAAAGCACTAGCGTTAAGCAACAAGCTTGCTAGAGAAGCTCAGAAGAGAGAGTCGACGCGTGAAAGCGAATCATGCAAAGAAGTCTACGTAGAGAAAGGTCGGGTCGAAAACCTGACTATCCTCGCAGTCATCGGTACTGGAGCTACATTGTTTGGCACGTACTTTGCGTACAAGAAGTATGTAAATGGCAACACGCGAGCTGCCACCGTTAGCACGACACAACCTGCAGCTCCAGCAAAACCAACGGCACTAGACATGGAGTAGCACTTAAAGACTCGAGACCATACTTATATATGTCGAGATGGAAAAGGAATTGATGAAGACGGCAACCGATGCAGTCAAAATCGTTGGACTCGCTTCTGGTATTGGGTGGATCGTAAAAAAGACTACCAAGGAATCTATGCTTAGCGATCCTTCTTCTTCCCTAGTGAATTACGCAAAGTGGACTACCGTGATAATTGGTAGCTTATACGCGAAACAATATCTTGAGAAACAACTTGAGAAACCTAAATCTTGAGAAACAAAAGATCATACCATAATGGCGGCAGCAATTGGAATGGCCATTTTCGGGGCTATATTGAATGCGACGGCATTTACTGGTGGTGGCATACTAGCTAGAATGCTTGGAAAGAGTGGTGATGTAGATGCAGAACGAGAGAGACACAATAGGGCCACCGAAAAACTAGGACGCGAAATGAAAGCGTATAGAATCGAACATCAAAGACGATACGACTATGCACAAGAGCAGGAAGGTCTTGAACGCAACGCACGCAACGATCAAAGAGATACCAACGAAGCCTTAGTGCGATCCGATAAGTTACGTAAGGCGCTTAAACGGCTCAAAGAGCTGAAAGAACCCCGCTTATCTGACTACTACAAACCCTCAAACAATCAGAAGACTGGTGAGTTGCTCTACGTTGGTGGTGGAATGCTAGGCGTTGGATACGCTATTAGTAAATGGCTATAGAAACGTACTAGGTACTACTACTAAGCTACTACTAAGTTACTAGTAAGCTACCAGTAAGCTACCAGTAAGCTACCAGTAAGCTACTAGTAAGCTACTACTAAGTTACTAGTAAGCTACCAGTAAGCTACCAGTAAGCTACCAGTAAGCTACTAGTAAGCTACTTAAGCTACTAGTAAGCTACTTAAGCTACTACTAAGCTACTTAAGCTACTACTAAGCTACTAGTAAGCTACTAGTAAGCTACTAGTAAGCTACTACTAAGCTACTACTAAGCTACTTAAGCTACTACTAGGTTACTACTAAAAAAGACGGAAAAAAAAAAAAAAAAGGAAGGAATGAGGCCTGGTTCTTATTCCTTTCTTTTTTTTTTTTTTTTTCATCTGTTGAAGGTTAGAATGTATAGATGTATGATGGATTCTAAACTTGCGAATATCTTCTATGGTCCTATGGGCTATTGGAAAGGTCACTCTGCAATTGGTAAGCTATCGGTAGCAGCGAAAGCATCAGAAGACGTGGCTAGGAGTTGGTTGGAAAAGCAATCTATGTGGCAAATATATCTACCACCACCAAAACACATTCCACGACCACATTGGACTGTATCGAAACCAAATGAAGTCCACCAAGCTGATTTGATATTCTTACCACACGATCGTCCTGGACGTGGAAGGAAACTATATAAGTATGCATTAGTGGTAATCGACGTAGCTTCTCGATACAAAGAAGCCGAACCTTTGGCATATAAAGATAGTGGTGAAGTTTCTGCGGCATTCGAACGAATCTATAAACGTAGTCCACTAGAATGGCCAAAGACGTTGCAAGTAGATCCTGGTAGAGAATTCATGGGACGTATGTCTGAAACGCTAGAACTACATGGTACGAAAGTTCAACGAGGTGAGGCTGGTAATCATAGAGCGCAAAGTTTTGTTGAAAGAGCAAATAGGACTCTAGCTGAGAGATTGTTTGGATATCAATATGCACAAGAGATGGTACTTACTTCGGAAGGATCAGATGAGCGTAGTAGAGAATGGGTAGTTCGTTTACCAATGGTTATCAAAGCCATGAACAGTGAGGTGACTCGGTTGACTGGTAAAGAGCCTTCAAATTCTGTAGTGGCGCAACAAGTAGATCTGAAGACTCCTACGTATTCGCGCACCGTTGGATTGAGAGAAGAGCGTCTACCATTCGACGTTCTAGTTCGATATCTCTATGCACCAGGAGAATTGGAAGGAGGTGAAAAACGTAGAGCTACTGATCCTGTGTGGAGTTTGCAGATATACACCATTTCGCGAAGTGTAGTATCTTCGGGACAGCCTGTGCTTTACTACCTTGCGAAGGAGAAGGATGCACCCAAACGTGGATTCGTTCGTGAAGAGCTACAATTGTTCCTAGGGATACAGAACTACCACCAAAAGGAATTCTGTTTGTACCTAGACGCTAGACAGCGTACTCTATTGGCTCGGTGTGGATTCCATCGGGAAGAACGCGTCTTTTGTCATAGTAAGCCGATAGCCCAAGCTTCTGTTGTTCGTAGGTTGCCATACCTTCTGGCAATAGTCGGAAGCCTCGGTTCTTCGCTATGTCGATACTACCTTGGAGGGCTGCTTCGAATCGATCCCACGAAATGTCGTTGTGCCGCCTAGACATACCTTTAGCGGAATACTTCTTGCTGCCACCCGTATCAACGTAGTAGGCTTTCGAGCATAGGGCAATGGCGCGCTGTCCTTCGAATTCGAGTTTGAAGAGTCCTGGTGTACGACTGCTCCATTCGTCCCAAGCTAGCCATTCCTTCCTATTGGCTTCGAAATCCTCACGTAGTTCCGGTCGTACAACTTCATCTATGCTGTTTCCAGAGATGGCAATGTACGCACTGTCCGTGTCCATCTGTATGTATTCGAAATCCTTGCGATCGATGTACTTGTCGAGGAAGTCGTAGTAGAACTCAAGCATACGCAGCTTTGCGAGCTGGTACACAGCGATACCTACTTGAAAAGGGCGTTTGATTCGGATCTGGTCCTTCCTACTCTCGAGTTCGTATGCCTCGCCAATCTCTTCCAGGTCTTCGAACCAAACACTTCGCAATGCCTTGTCCACAACCTTCTCATCTTTTGTATAGGTGACCTTCGTTTGGCGTCCCAAGTCTTCGAGCAACTTTCCATAAGCGCTGTTTCCTAGCAGCTTGAACACATCTGCCAGCAAAGCCTCACCTTTGTCTTCATCTCCCATACGACGTGCCTCGGTGACCTGGTCTACGAACCAACCGAAGATTGCTTTGGGTTCGTAATCTATCGTGCGGTAGACAGCAGTGATCACTGCGCCATGATCTACATACCAACGTAATAGAGGCTCATAGAGTAGCAACTTCTTTCCAGAGAGACACCCAACTAGCTTCCTTTCCTCGCTGCGCTTTCTACCAGTCTTCTCAAGGTAGGCCAACATTTGTGGAGGAATTGCTTCCTTGGGGATTTTCTTGTTGTAGAAGAAGGGTGGCATCTCCTCAAATTCCTTCCACAATTTCTTTGGTATCTCGATGTCTACTTCTGCATATCCAAACCACGTTCCACCAAGTAGACATTCAACGAATCCTTCGGTGGCTGGACCTGGATCGTCATAGTGCACAACCTTTTCTTTTCCACAAGGCATTTCGAATTCCATGGTAGAAAGATATAGGGCGTTGGCATCGTATCCAAGAATCTTACGACAAATCTTAGTTCCTCCCTGATGACTACGAATCTTAGTTTTTCCCGCTTCGTGGAGTCTGGTGAACACTATGCTTGGACCTCCCACGACAGCGTCTTTCAGCATGTGGTAGGCTTCCTTACTTGGAGCGTACATCTCAGCTCCCCTTTCTACACTACCTCGAAGCAGGAACTGTAGTGAGACTCCTGGGATGGACACTGCGTCTTTCAGCATGTCTACTCCTTTCTCATGATAGAAATCTCGCATCTTTTCGAGTGCCTCTAGGAATGGAACTACATCTAGGTTGTTGTAGTATCGTAGCCAGTCTGCAAAGGTCTCCATTCCCTTATCGAGAAAGGTGCGCTCGCAGTCTTCGAACTCTTCCCTAGATAGTAGGTGTTCTCTTTTCAACTTCGAACCCCACTCTGGATAGTCTGGTAATCCAATGTGATCCAACTTGTCAGGAGAGTCAAACCACTCATATGGGAAGAAACTCTTTTGCAACTCACAGCCATAGGCAGCGACCCAACGTTCATAAGAAGTACCTGGGCCAAGATAATTCATCACGTCGAGGAAACGAAATTCTGGGGTCAATAGGAACATAGTGGAATTGGCTTTCTTTGCTACCAGGATCTTTGAACAGGTGTCAGCAATGGTTCCTACGAAGTGCTCCCTGATCAGATTGAGATCGTACCTGCCAGAGTTGAATCCCACTACTGGAACTTGGCTGATCCATTCGTCGATCTTCACTTGTTGTTTCTTTGGTAGGGTGTCGAAGGAGAATTTGAGTGTATCTAGCCTGTACCATCTTGCCATAGCTACTTGGATTGTCTCTGCTCTTTGCTGGAGTTCTTCGACGAAGGCTTCGATGAGTTCTTTTGGATTGCGTCGACAGATGTGGGTTGACTTTCGATTGTACGTGTCGGCAATTGATACTGATATTGGGACATGGACGTTTTCGATGGTCAGGTGGTCCGTTGGTTGTCTTCCTTTCGTTGTATCGAGATAGGCTTCGAAATCGTAAACTATGAAGTGTGGGTAGACAGTTTGCATTGGTGTGGGAACCGGTTTGTTCTTCTTCTTTGTGGAGCAGCCCCAAGCTTCCACTACTGTATAACCAGCTCCTTGTAGCTTTGCCGTTCTTTCACAAGTTTTACGGTAGAGAGCTCTTTCCCTAGGGAAGCATTTCGGGCAGCCATGGAAATAGCATCCATGAAATTGAAAGATGGTTTTCGAAAGAGGTTCGTAGCCGTCGACCGGCGCTCCTTCTATCCAATGCTCTCCACCATGCCCACAAGCTGCATGATGAATGTGTTGCCCAATCCTTTCGGTTTCGCGTTCCAACCAGCATAGAGCGACTTTGCTGGCTGTGCTCTCTGGCCAGAAGGCTTTTTCGTATGCCGACTGGGGTACTGTGATTACTTTTCCAGGGCAAACAATCTTTGTTTCTCCACGACTGCAACGATCTGCATGGCGGTGAAGGTCTGAGGCTTTCGTGAACCGTTGCTTACAGTCATTACATACGTAGATGTGCCCTAGCTTGTTGATGTTCTTGATGTAGAAGGCATGTCCGTCGTATATCCCAATCGTCATCGTATGCTTGTAGTGAGCTGCATGTCGCGTCAGATGCCAAGCGCCATCCTCCGTGGGTTCGTACACCCGAATACCGATTCTAAAGTGTAACTCGACTTCCTCCAGCTGGTCTAAGGAAGTTCTGGGAACGTCTTGCGTGGGTGCTGTCAGGCGATAGAAGTCCTGGGCAAGTTTTCGAGCCGAGGTGTTGCACTTGTCTGCACGGGCTCCTTTGTATACGGCAAGGCAGCGCCACAGACATAGGTTGTCGCCATATCGATCGAGGGCAAACATTCCTTTTTTCTGGCGAAGCCATTGGGGCAGTGGGCCTGTTCCCAACAGAAGCTGACGATCGATCACGACCTTGACATCCACATATATCCAACGAACGAAGGCCCATTGGGTATTTGGTCGATTTATGTTGTCGGGATTCAAACGAGCTGTCTCCTTGCTATTGATCCACTCTTCTGCGTCTCCTAGGATGTTCACCCATGGAGAGCCTGGGACAGTCTTGGAGAATAGCATCACACGCCCGTCGTTGACATTGCGTATGCGATAGGTGTAGCTGTAGCGCAGGTAGAAGCTGGTGGTTACCTTTGCAACTAACTTTTCCAGGATCCTAGGAGTCAAATCTCCTGCCACACCTTGGAAGAAGCGCCATCGGATAGTACGGCGACCTATCTCCACTCCCTCGAGCATTCCATCTCTCTCCTCTAGAATGGCACCTGCCTCTCGAGCTAGACTCCGTGGAAGTGGTTCACTACGTGGTCTCACCATTCTCCCTTTGATATAACTATGTGTTAGGATAGCTTTAACAGATACTCCAAATTTAGATTTCTAGGTGTAAGGCTGTTGCGAGACAATCGATATCGATATAACTATATGTAATCATATCTCTAATAGGATTATCAAGTTGGATTTTATGTACAAGCAATCGATGTCGATATAACTATATGTAATCATATCTCTAATAGGATTATCAAGTTGGATTTTATGTACAAGAATGTCTAGTGACACTTTGAATGACCCTTAGTTACCCCTAGTAGTATAGTCGGCGTCAAAACTGATACCCTTTTTTCTTGTGCAAGAAAACTCAAAAATGAATTTCTGAATTCACTTTTTGAGTTTTGTTGTGCAAGAAAAACGGGTATCATTTTGACGCCGACTATACTACTACCGTTTATACTATACAAAGTTTATAAAGTTAAGTGTATATAATGTGGCTTCTCTATAGTTTTGGAAAGTGGTTTGTTAGCATAATCGTTTAAGTGAATGCTATCACGGACATAAATGTCAGTTATTGGCTTACGCAGTCAATGGTGCCAAAATTTGGCAAACTCAATTCCCTCTATAGCCTCCCTTAAGGTGATTTTTTTTTTTAAGGTTTCAACCAACTGGTTGTACTCCTGAAACGGGGTCGGTTTCTCCGAATTGTTTTGTACGCGATTATAAATTGCACGTTCATAATTTATTCAGATCGTCACAGCGTTATGTTTATCAATTGTTCGACCCCCTTGTGTCGTGAAAACGGACTTCAAACGACTTGCTGAACTCAAGCGATGAACCCAAAACGCTCACTGGACTCCGTCGAGGTAAAAGTAATAAGCCTTCTCACAAAGGAATGGCCAAGAACTAATGATCGTGGCCATTAAAATGTTGTTATTGAGCCATCACCTCGCTTGGGTTAAATTGCTGAAAAGTCCGGTAAAAAGTGTTGACCCTCGTAAATATAGTGCTACATGGACAGACGATTAACAATTTAGAAGGGTACTTAACTTTTAACTCTTTGAAGAAGGTCGATGAAGCAGATTTTTTGTGGTCGAAGTGGACGATAAATTTAGCAACGTTCGTGTTCAAGATGGAGGCGGAAAAGGCATAATGTCACGTGATAACCATCCATGTGCCCAAAGGTGACCACCCCTCGTAATAACCGGAAGTTGCCAACACCGGAAGTAACAATAATTCAACTTAACAATCCTAGTTGCATAAAGCTATTTATTTCACCATTTGTGAATTAAATTATTTTTATGCTATTTATTTCCCGCCAATTTTTGGCGGGAAAATTACCAAAATTCAAACTTTAATAACTTTCGTTTACTTCAACCGATCGATAACGGGTTTTCGATTATTTCATTCTCATGAACAAGAGATTTTAAAAAGATATAATAAAACGTTTTTAGAGGTAATAAAAATGTATAAGAAACCTATTAGAAAAGGATATATGACGTCATTGTGACGTCATAATGATGGCTATATTAGCTTAACTTATCAGACTATGTTTTGTTTGCACTCCTTTATACACCTACCAAAATTCATTCTTCTATGTCGAAAACTTTTAAATATATATAAGGCCAAGTAAAAAAAAAAAATAGTTTCTCGTCCCCGCCCGCTTCCTTTTTGGCAGCCGCTTCCTATTTTTTACTATTTGCTATTTTAATATAAACCTTTATACTGCGTTTTGTCCTTGGAAAAATTTACTGCTCACTTCTATTTATATCGATCGTCTGAACTAAAAATGAAATACTATCTATTCAACACATTTGTAACACAATCTGTCTATCTGTCTGGCTCATGTAAGTGTGAGAAATTGTAATTCTTATTGACTATTGTGCAATAAAATAATTTGTACTCGTACTGTACTTGATTCGAATGCGTGATTCACTTTCTTGTCTCCTTTGTGGTGAATGCTCGTGGAAGCTTAGAAAATGTCAGTCTTTGTGTGTGTTAGTATTCGAACTTCAAAGGAAGTTTTGAAGCCATGGTTTGCACGATCTGTAGTTGATGGACAGAAGACTTTGGTGGATCTATTTACTGAATTTGCCACAGGCGAGTTCGACGATGCTGCTCCGTTAAGTGAAGATTATCAGACGGCAGAGGTGAGCCCACGTGTCAGTTCGATCTTTTTATATATGCCTGAATTGTCTGTGCATTTCTCACAGCTATTCACACATTTAAATAAATAAAGCGAACAAATTTGTTAGTGACATGCGAAAAAGTGGAGCGAAAAGTAGAGTTACGACACGGTCTTTATTCTCAAAATAGAATTCCTCGCCAGACTTGAAATTCTCAACATGGAATCCCTCGTGAACCCACGTGGAAGAAATTCTGTTGGGATGGGATGCATTGTCTGCATTGGCGGATTGTGCTAGCATAATTTTTGGCATAATTGGAGCAAAAAAGCACAATGTTTAATATTTTTTAAAAATCACTGCCAGAGCATATTAAATAATTAAAGTTTGGAATTTCAGCACTTGTTGGAGCTATAGCAAGAAATTGAATTTCTAATTCTTTCTGAAGCTTCCAGAGGGGGCGCTTATAGTTAGAAAGGGGTGCTTATTAGAGAGGGGTCGCTTATTTAAAAGTCGGCTGAGCAGTTGAGAATAAAAACCAGACGTCAATTTTTCTTGAAATGCTGAAAGCTTTAATTTATTCAAACCATAAAACCAACAAAACAATAACTCGCGCATGAGATGCGAATTTTAAATTTGTTTTTAGTACCATGTAATTTGCCTTGTCCTTGATTTTCTTTTTTTTGGGGGGGGGGGCAGTTATTAGAGAGGGGGAACTTATTAAAATCTTCGACCCCGCCTCTAGACGGGGCGCTTATTAGAGAGGGGGCACTTACGGTAAATAGCAAAGGGTGACAGGCCAATTCTTGTTGCAAGATTTATTAAAGTTCAGCTATTAAAGTATGTGTTTCATGAATTCAGTTTTATTTGGGTGAAATCAACGAATTTTCTTTTTCAAATTTACTTCAGATAAAGATTAACGTGGGTGGAAATAAGTCGAAGCTTGATGTTTCTGTGCACCCAAATGAGCATGTGGCGGATATTGTATCTTGTATTGGCAATTACATTGAGTATGTAGTGAACAAAATGCCGATTAACATTCCAAGTGAGCGCGCGGAAACGGAGAGACAAGCTGTTAATCCATTTGCTATAATGATGGCTGTTCAGAGAAGTAGGAATAATCTTCCCTGCCAGTATCCAGTTCTCAAGCCCAATGCCAAATTAGACTTAAAGAATGATATTCTGAAGTGGCTTGGAAGAAACGAACTTGGATGGTCCAGGGATGCGTGTGATGATCAAGGCAGAAATTTTGTTGACACTCTTGCGAATGTTCTCTGGGAGTTGGATCGCCATCATGCAACCCTTAACGACCGTGGTTGTGGTTTGCCAGCGATGCTGCAATCGTTTCAAAACTACAGGCAGCCAGAGACGGCGAAGCACCGCAAAAGGGAAAGTTGCAACCTAGATTACCAATGTGTAAGGGAGTGTTCGCAATCTCTTTTCCATTTGACAAATTGCTCCTATATGAAGAGCCAGGCCTGGAGAGGTGTGTATAACAGCATTCTGCGTTTGGCTGAAAACCTGCGAAAGTACACGGTTTACCTAGACAACCAAGGTGTTGCCAGCCAGTCCACCCACGCGAAAAAAGTTTTACGTACTGACGTTGACAACTGGGAGATCTATAAAGCTTTGCCATTCATCAACCCCTCTAAGCAAGCACGTTATGGGAAGCTTCATTCTACCTTGCTGCATGCAAAGCCATACGAGCCAGTGTTTATGAACGACTACGCTCCTACAGACAGACGCAGACGCAACGAGTACATAAATGAGGTTGTCTTTCCGTGCAATACTGTGCGCTACTCCTACACGGGACTTCACACTCACCTTCATTTTGTGTGGAGAATAGACAAAAATCACAATGAATCACAGGTACAACAGCGCAACGACCAGACGAAATGCGGATTGAAAGATCAGTTTCCCGTGTTTCATACCAGAGCAATGAGAAAAGAGTTTGTTCAGCACTTTGGAAGAGTGACTAGTGTTAAGAGTGGAATCCTGCGTGAAGCGTACAGACGTCTGACCGCAGACAGTTCAGCAGCAACCAATCTTTCACAGAGCGAGGTTGATGACCGCATGCGCAAGGTTCTTGACTACGAGGATGCGGACCTGGTATGGGATTTGAGGATTACTAACAGTGGTCGCACAGAAGAATACCAAATATTCCTCCAGAAATGCCAAGAGATGGTACAAGGAAAAATTGAAACAGCAGTTAATGATCGGAGGCATGATGATGTTGACGAGAGCGGCGAATCGGTGGTACATCTGGCTATGGCCATGAGCGCCCAAGACCTACATGAACAGGTGAAGAAAGAGTGCCAAGAAGGTACCCCAATTCCCTCTGTTCAGTGGCTGCGCCTACAGTTCTGGCCAACGCGCTGTTCTGCAGTTGCTCGTAAGAACACTGGCCGCATAAAAGTGAAAATGATGGTAGCAGCGAGGCAATTCAGGAAGCACCATATCGATGCCCACTATGCTTCGGCTGTTTTTCGCTACGAAAAAGAGTTTTGTGTACGCTTCCGAGAACATGCAACACTTATCTGCGAAGATGACAAACACACGATCAAGGTTGGTGAGCCTGGCTTTCCAGTGGCTGCAGTTGAGCGAGGAAAAAGGGTAATTGTCGGATTCCATGAAACACTGCAAGTGGGAGACCATGATTTCACCAAATTTTCACTCTCCCCTTCTGTGTCTCTTAATGTAGACATCCCAGAGACTATCGATGGGAGCTTTTACCATGGCCAGGTACATGTCGGTCTCAAGGAGAATGCTTTTGAGGCTTCTACAGCACTGAGACATGCAGCTGAGTTGAAAATGGCACTCAATACTGATGATAGCCACAAGCCAATTGAGTGTCATTATCATGACGGAGGGCCAGACCACAATTTGCGATTTGTGAGAACCCAGCTCGGCCAAATTGCATACTTCTTAGAGAGGGATCTGGATCTCCTCCTCCTCGTGCAAACCCCACCCCACCACAGCTGGAAAAACCCTGCCGAGCGAGTGATGTCAAACCTAAACTTGGGCTTACAAGGGGTTGGAGTAATGCGTGCGCAAACCAGAACCAGGGAAGGTCAGCTGAAGGCAGCGCACAACCTCAAAGGTGTAAGGGACCTTGAGGCAAAACAGCCTGGTCTAAAAGAGGAAGTGTTTCAAGCAATTCAGCCCTGTAAAGATCTCCTCAACAACATCTTTTGCAGGCTGCATTTGAAAGGGAAATCTTTTAGATCATTCAGTGCCGCAAATATTGAAGAGATGAGGCAGATGGCTGACAAGCTAAAAAAGATCGACAGCCAGTTCAATACCACACTTCTGTTGGACTCTGCCAGACCATGCCCAAAGCCATCCGGACCGCTAAAGGATTTCATGGATCGCCACTGCAGATCTGGTCAGTACCTCTTCAGCATCAAGAGGTGCGGAGATGAAGAATGCCCTTGCGGAAAACCAAAAGTACCGCCACAAGTGTTCGCAGAGCTCCATCATCTGCCATTCCCAGTACCAGGGAAGGACCACTACAAGTCTTTTGAGGTATAGCTAAGTTCCATTTCTCGTTGTGACTGATTTTTGACGATCTCCTTGATTCAGATACCGATAGACAGGCAAGATCTTTTGGCTACTATAAGCTCATCATTTTTGCTTGTTTGGTATAAGACCTGTTATGAATTCAGATATATTTGTGTTTTGTACTTGCTTTCGAATACTGATTTCTATAATTCTGTTCTTCAGGAGCTGTACGGGACAGATGTAGGGGCAACAGAAAAACATCTGCCCTCAAGAATAGAAAAAGCTGCGAATCGCCACAGCATGCCATTTTCCCCTTCTGCCCAGAAAGCTCAGAATGTTAGGACAGTGGTACAGGTAAATTCAATATCATAATCACTTTGTCGGACATTGTCGCGCATTTTGTGGGCTAAAATGGAGAATTTTGCGGGCCAAATAGATTTTAGCCCGCTGAATTGAAAAGATAAGAACTGAAGCTGTTTTCTTGATTTTTTTTAGGTTGTCATTTCCAATGCCCACCAAAGTGATAATAATAGCCCTCACCTAGCGGCTCGGGCTAACATGAATCTGAGTCGGGCCCAAAACATATTTATGCCCACGGACATTTAAACTCTATTGTTCTATCATGTCAGCCCTATACTGCTATAGATATATTACAAGTGATGTGTTCTACTCCAAATATCGAGCTATTGCATTTGGTTCCGATATTCTTAATTAGACAAACAGGTGCTTCTCTTGATTCTTTTGAGCCACCCACGCTACAAAATATATTATTCTTGATTCAGACTTAAACCATGACCTTTTTTCTTTTTTAGTGTGAGGAGTGTTTGAAGTGGCGAGTTTGTTACACAGCCAACGTCCTGAAGGGGGAAAGAAAGCACCAGCTGGAGCGAGAACTCGAAAGGCTGTCCTACTCGTGCGGTTCCTGTTTCCAGGAGATAGATGACCGTGGCGAGGGCAACATCTTTGACATTGTATTTGTGAATGACAAACTCACGTGCCAGTCAACGATTGAGCTACCTTATTACGCTGTCCACGATGATCCACTCTGCTTTTACTGCGGCAGTGAAATCAACCTTAAGACCTCCCCTGACTGTTTGCCCCTTTGCGCTGGCTGCGAAAGAAGTGGCATGACCCCTAAGCGAAAGATCACTAGAGCATTCACTCAAAAAGACGCTTAGTGACAGGGAATAACAAAGCTCTCTGATACATTCTGTTCAAAACCAAAACTTAGACTGTGTTTCCTTCTTTAGTTTAAGTTTTATTCAATTTGAAGCTTTCAGTTAGAAGCAACATAGGCCAATTGGAGTTTCAAGAATTTGAACATTGATTATTTCTTTTCAAACAGTTTTCCTTTTATATTTAAAACTTGTATAAACTAAATCAGTTAATGCTCTTTTGTGTGCAGCAAAAGTTTATATATTGACTATATTTGTTTCTGGACCTTCTATAGAGATTTTTGTGAGCTATGGATTCTTTAAACCTACCAAAAATAAGAAATAGAAAAAATAGTAAAAATAGTAAATAGTAAGAACCGCCCGCCTCCTTTTTTGAAAAAGGTCGGACGAGAAACTATTTTTTTTTTTACTTGGCCTAAAACCCGCCGTTTTTACGATCATTTGTGCCCGGCGTGTTTGGAGTCCCATCTCTCAAATGTAAGCAGTTTAATGTTTTATTTAACTTCACTCGTGCGAAAGCCTTCCAACAGGCCCAGGATATTGAACTGGCGCTCTTGTCGGAGCCGAAGGACCGCGTTTTTTACCCAGATGGCCTGTGATTTTATATACGACACGACGCCGGACCTGAAGGACTCAAAGATCCACACATATCGAATTGGAATTTAGCGTTTTCCTTTCTGCTGAAACCAAGGCTTCTTCGATAGAAAGGGCAAGATGTTGTGTTTTTCTAGGAGGACAAAATATTTCTCGTTTAAGCTTCTCTTTCGCCACGGCTTTGTTATTTGAATCTCTGTGGATTGGTATACAAATGTACTCAAATATACTGCACAATACCATACAACTGAATAAGAAATCTTTAACAAAGCCGAACTCAAACTCAAGAGCAAAGCTGAGAGTGAAAGTGAAACTGAACAGTGTCTTGTCAGGTCATGAATTAAGGTACGGTGAGGTTGAAATCATTGCGTGTTTATATCTGCATTTCTTTGTCGATTTGTTGACCTCGTGGCGCTGATAGATTTTGCCATCCGCGGACGGTATTCTTGTTTGAGGTACGTTTCGTAGGTTGTATGCCTCTCGGTCATAATACATACCAGCGCAAACACCGTGATCTGTAGGCCAACATGCACTAAAATAATTTTGAGCGTGTGTTTGGCTGTCAGAAATACCCAGGAGAAATAAACACTCGTACAGAATAATTTATGATGAGCGAAGCAATATTCAACTGACTCTCAAGGTCAACTTAAACAAGAATCCTCTCACGGCCGAGATTTCGGATCGAGAAATTAAAGGCTTCCAACAGTTCCCTTTATAGTTCTGTAATATAATGAGCAGATCAGTTTTGGGAAGGAGGGTATATAACCAACAGGCATTTCAGTTAATAAATACCTGATATGGACGCGAGCTGCGATAAAGAGCCGCAGGGTAGAATGAACAGTAGAGAAATATATCATATGATAGCTCCATCATAGGTGGACAGGATACAACTTATAATATGGGACAAATATAAACATATATTTGAGACACTCATCTATTAGTACTCTGAACCTGCAGAACAGCAGACTAAATTGTAAGCGTGCGGTACATGAATAAGTAGAGGTCAACTTCTTTAATTTGCATACACGAGAAATATATATACTAGGGGAGCAGATAATGCATGTCACCGCGCTACCGGCCACTCCTAAAGACTGCTAAATTCAGCTAATAATTATTCCCTTCGGTTATTACTAAAAGGATTTCAAATGAAAGTGTATTTCATCTCACGTGGCCCGAGTGAAAGCCCAGATGGGCTCTTGTTGTTAAATAGTCACCGAGACTGAAGTGAATAATTGTTTTAGTATAATGTCATCAGTGAATATCACAGAAATTAAAACTAGACAATCAATTAGTCTGACTGCAGACTCTTTTGTAAGGTTTATAAGCGCGCGTGACTGGATAGTTTTGTGACAAACATTTGCATAATCACGTGCCGCTACGGTTCATTGCACAAGCCGACTCGACACGCGACTTGAAAGGTCGGCACACACGAAGGGACAAGTCCCAGGGACATGTCCCGGGAACAAATCCCTTGTTGTGTTGTGTTGTGTTGTGTTGCAGGGACATTGTGATTTTAGCAGACGCCATCTTGAAATAGAGTTCGTAAGGGCTTCTGGGAAAGTAAAATGACGCTTTACGATTAATTGGTTAATTTTAATTTGTCCCAGGGACATGTTGTATGAACAGTTCACACAAGGGGACAATCACATTTTGTCCCCGGGACTTGTCCCCTCAATTCAAACCAGTTAGATCGGTACACACGAAGGGAGAAGTAAAAATCTTGTCGCGGGGACAAAATTATGTCTCCGGGACTTGTCCCTTTAAATAAAACTTGCTTGAATTGAGGGAAAACATCCCTGAGACAAAATCTGATTGTCCCCTCGTGTGAACTGTTCATACAACATGTCCCTGGGACAAAATAAAAATAAACCAATCGTAAAGCGTCATTTTACTTTCCCACAAGCCCTTACGAACTCTATTTCAAGATGGTGTCTGTAAAATCACAATGTCCCTGCAACACGTCCCCTCATCTGAACACAAGGGATTTGTCCCTTCAATGTCCCTTCGTGTGTGCTGGCCTGTTTGATTTGAAGGGACAAGTCAAGGGGAAAAGATTTTGTCCCCGCGACAAGATTTTTCCTAGTTCAGGGCCTAGTCCCTTCGTGTGTACCGACCTGAAGGGTCTACAAGAATGGATTTTCAAAAGCAATAGAAATACCGATTAACACTCCATATCCACATAAGAATTCCAGTTGAAGCAGCAGTCTTCACTTTTGGGACCTCGTACCGTGTTACAAAGAGAATAAATGCAGCGAAAAATGAGTGGAAATGAGCAAAACTGAAAATCTGCCACGGCGAATGAAAATTTATCGCTTTCATTGAGTTCAAAGACAAATGACAAACTCGCTGGAAACTACGTTTTGTGGATTATAGCCACCACAGAATCAAAGACATGCAATGGCAAATCAAGAGACAAATGATTTCAGTATGAGATAAATAGAGGTTATAGACCAAGCGTGGGGTTAAGATGGGGGGATATTGGCCACGGGGGTGGGGGTACTCCCTAAAAAATAAGGTGGGGGTGTGCCGCTTAGCCCTTGAAACCCTTATCCTGTTCCAGACCAATAAATTATTTTTTTGCAACCTGTTCCAGACAAAATGGCCAAAAAAGATACACTGTTCCAGACTAGAAAGAACGAAAACATACCCTGTTCCAGGCAAAATCGCAAAAAGATATCCTGTTCCAGACTATAAACAAGAGACTGTGGCTATGTTGTACGAGATCTAAGCGACAAGGGCCGGGTTGTTCGTAGCAAGGTTAACTTTAATCCTAGGTTAACGCTAAATCTGTAATTGTAATCATCTGTACAGTTTAACCCCGGCTTAGCGATTTAATCACGGGTTAGTGCTTAACCTTACTTCGAACAACCGGGACCAGGACTACATTCACAATCACGAGAAGCTGCTTAATCCTTTGTACCATGCATCCCGGTTATTGATGATCGGAAACTACCTGGTCAACATGAACCACCTTCAGCTGGTATACAACACCTTCCATGTTCCAGACCAAAACAGAGTGATTTTGATACCCTATTCCAGACCAAAACAGTGATTTATATACCCTGTTCCAGACTGAGAATTGTGAAAAACCATAACCTGTAGAGTGCACGTACCCATAGAGCCTATATATGGGAATACCCCCTCCCACCCCCGGATATTGACCAAGTTCATTTTTTGCGTTTTTATAGACCGAGATTAAGGTTCTAGTCGGTTCCATTTCATATTTCTCTTAGCCAATCAGCGTTGAATATCTCTACTGTATATACAGACTGTTAACGTCTACTCGTATTCCTTACTTAGCTCATATAAACCCTGAAAAAGGTTCGTTCTGCCGAACCGAAATATAGGGAACAATAAATAACATTGTACAGCCGTCCGATCAGCCTTGCAGTCTTTATTTCAACAGCAATACTTTTGTTTGTAACAGTGGTCCTTGCAATTGTAGCCGTTTTTAAAATCTATATACCATTGTTTAAGTCGAATGTTTTCATTACTTTAAACTGAAACTTACATACGGTAAAGCGAAGGTTTTAGGGATTCTCATATTCTAGAGTTAGTCGATGCGATGAAATGTTGTCACGTGGCAACATTTGAGCGAAATATTTATTTGCATATATATGGCGAATAAACAATTTATTGACAACAAACTACTTGAAACGAAGTACGTAATCTTATTTCTCGTTCATTATAGTTAATTGATTTCAGATTTCAGAAGACTGGGAGGAAGAAGAAAAGCATTTGGAAGACGAGAATCATATAAATAAAATGATTGACCAAATATGATTATTGACTGTTGTACATACTCGCGTTGTACTACGATTTTATGTGTATAGTTGTCCTGGATAAGTTTCATTTTCTGGGAGGGAAGCAAACTCTCCTTATTCGGATGGCTATTTTCCCGCCATCTGTTTCCTATCAGGTTTCAGACGTGGCAGAGTGAAGGAGGCGGGTCTTCTTTAAGCGTAAAACGTTTATTACCATGGCATCAGTTGCAAATGCTTACGAATTTCTAAAAACAACAACAAGCACCCATGCATTTCTGGTCTTCACCATTTTTACTCTACATGATTTACGAACCTAGCTCTTTGCACATTTTCTATTTGATGTAGCTGGTTATTATTTTCTGGTTCAACACTTAAGTGCATTTTACAGCGTTTGTGAACGAGGAGTTAGTGTAACAAAGATTCCATCTCTCGGACTCATGATAAGCTGCGCTCACTTTTTTATCTCCTGAAGAGTTTGCTTCGACTCCACCGTGAAGTGACGAAGAATATAAGCCAGAACGATCTTCTCTTCGAGAAGAGCAAACCTCTGACCTAAAAGCCACTGATTTTGTACATAATTGGTAGAAACCGATATATAATCTATCTGAAAGTACTCAGGCTTCCTAAGTATTAAATTTAACTCGATAGAAGTTGATATAATATGTTTTCCTCTGTTCATCTTAGATTCTGTGCATTCCGAAACGCTGTGAGTATTCTTACGTCGGTGCCACTTGCGTTTGGTGCCCTGAAAATTCGTAGTTTTAGTTGCCTAAAATATTTATTGCATGTATTTGAGGAAGAAACATTGCTCTTTCGCTAGGTTATACTCTAATATAGCCAGGTCATGTATCATTGGAGATTTTGGCTTTTCAATTTGGTCATTATTTTGCGTACCAAAAATGTCTAAAATTAACAAAATCAATGAAAAATCGCTAAAATATTTAATTTGTAATCAAATTAAATAAACAACCCATGTGAAGAGAAATCATTATCTTTTCTTTGTATTTAGCTGCACAGTATTGCAATAAATTGCTATTTTCAATTTTAGACGAGCCATTAACGATGTGTCGGTATCGAGCTCCTAAAAACCGGTCTGAGAGCCGTAAAAGCGATTTGGTCGCCGTTTGGCTAAAATAAAAATGAGATTCAACTAAATGTTATATTGATATGAATCACTCACCCAGGCCATTATTCTGAGAAAGTTTGAGGAATTTCTTTTTTTCTCATCCTACACACTTTAGGCGATAGTTACAGATGGCCGCTTTGGAGACACTGGGATGAAGCGCTTACTGACTCAATCCTTCCCATAAAACGCCGTTAAAGCGACCTGAGCACAAATAGGACGACAAAACAACTTCAAGTAAGCCTTCTTCCGTATTACAGAAGATCTGTAACTAAATTTACGTTATTATTCCGAGTTATAGGAAGAACTCGCATACAAACTACATAGTCAGACTGACTTGGGCGGCCTGTGTTGTAACGAAGCGTATCGCTCACTGGTCTTAGGGTAGTCACGCAACGTTATAGCCTTCGGCTGGTATGTAAAGCCCATATATATCGGCGTCTAACTATTAAGGAACGCGGAGCTGTCCTTTAAATCCAGCACAGAAGACAGACATGGGGACGTCACTTAGTGTATCTCTTACCGTTGGAATACTCGTGGTGACGATTTTATGTACTATTTTCTTGTGGAAGAAGACAGGAAAAAACGTGAGGTTAATGGAGAGACTCCCTGGGCCTCCAAAGAGGTTGTTGTTTGGAAATGTACTAGAGTTTGAGAGCGAGACGAGCGGTGAGTTATTGTATAGGATGTAGAAGTGCCTGATAGACCTGATAGTCAGTAATGTTTAAGCAAATTTATATGCAAAACACGAGGAGCTGTTGAGATTTCTAAATACAGCGGTGAGACGGGGTTGAAAACCGAGGCAAATCCGAGGTCTTTTTCAATCACGTCTCGTTTCTAAAACAAGCCCAGATTGTTTTACATGGTTTCTCAAACTGCACTTTAACGATACAACAAGAGCCCATCTGGGCTTTCACTCGGGCCACATGAGATTGAAGATGAAATACACTTTCATTTGAAATCCTCTTAGTATCAAGTCGTGCTTTAATTCGCCAGTGAGAACGTCAAAAAAACAGACTGGTCTATTAATCGCTTTTATGGCATGACTATGATAACGCAGGATTCGAACAACAGAATACTGGCAATTCAAGTGTATAAATGCAATACAATGACATATTCAGACTTTGAATTTGATTGACAATAGATCAAAAACTCGGGGAAATGTCCGGCTAAAACTGTATGAATAAATGTGAAATGAAACATAAATTTCATAGCAAGAAAAAAAATTGTAATTCCTATAAATGAGAAAGCTCTTCTATTAAGCCGCTTCTCATATACACAGACTGTTTCACAAAAAACATTTGCGCTTATCGACACAAGAATTCAGTTGACCTTTCAAATAATTTATTCTGAGGTACGCATACTCTAAATCACAGATGTTAAATAAAGCGATAATTAGAAGAAAAGTACATTAACAGACAAACTGAGAGGAAATTTATTCAAATCAAAAAGAGTTTACTTACAGAATGAAAGTCGAAGCCTACCTCGAACTTAACTTTCAGCTAACCTGTTTCCTTTCATTCCACAATGAATAATAATCTCATAAAGTAAGCCCGTAGCTTTCAATAAATTTGCCAGTGTCTGAATGAAACAGCTAGATCTTTTCCAATTTCTCTCACGAGTCACGGCAGAAGACAGTCTGAAGCTACAAAACTTGAATTTTGATCCTCTTCACAGTAACGTAATTTAACGTCTCAGATATTATATATATGCCCTATTTCAGCTAGCGCTGTGCATTTCAAATACTTTTTCCTCTCTCTTTGCTGACAGTTCATGCTTCTTGAAAGTGATATCTCCTTGTCTCGCCTTGTCTGAGAGCTTTGAACTTTCTTATCTGAGCGCGCCTGACGAGATCTAACCTTTGATGATAATTCGATACCCGTTGATATCCGTTGATATTTGGATATTGTATTTCGCTTACGTTTCTAAATGTACATTGGATCTGTCCAAACAGCGCTGATCGAATGTATTACGGCTCCTGGTTGTTCATGTATTTTTATGGTCAACAAGAGCGCCAGTTGAAATATCCTGAGCCTGTTGAAAGGCTTTCGCCCTCGCGGGTCGACCATTTTGATTTACTGTATTAAATTCTGTAAATACATTAACCTGGCGATTGTTGCGTGACCAGCACAGTGCAATCTGATTGGTGTGAATTTGACCTTTAACGCATGCGCAGATCGCGTGCTACACTGAATAATAAAAAAAATAAAAAAAAATAACGACTTGCATTTTAAGACTCGGCGCTGCCACAGGCAGCCCGAGTAATTAGAGCGCCTCGAAACGATTTCTAAATATTAATACTCATCGTCATGGTCCTGATTTTTGTTGTGTTGTTCTGATTTTATTTTTTGTAATTGCATGACGGAATCAAACAATGATCAATCAACCAATATCAGTTTATGTAACCCCTCGACCTATTCGAAAATGCGACTATTTAAATAATAACAAGAGCCCATCTGGGCTTTCACTCGGGCCACATGAGATTGAAGATGAAATACACTTTCATTTGAAATCCTCTTAGTAATAACCAAAGGGAATAATTATTAGCAGTCTTTAGGAGTGGCCGGTAGCGCGGTGACTTTCATTCTCTGCTCCCCTAGTATATATATACATGTATGTAATTTAATATTTTTGTTTTCTCGTATGTAAATTAAAGTAGTTGATCTTTTATTGAAAACACTACTTTTTCATGTGTGTATGTATGTTCAGACTACTATCGTGCAGCTAGCTAGAGTCTTGAGATATCTGTCAGCAACTCGCAGCTAGTTAATAAATTAGTACTGTTCAGACCTAGTAACTTAGTAGGTTTTACTTTTTGTTTTTTCGTTCCAGTCGTAAACAGTCCGAGTTTGACCAAAGTGAAACGATCGAGCTGCTCGCGTCCGTAGATATATATTTCTTCGTTTGCACTTTTGACATGATATAATTCTTCAAATGGCACCATTGTTTTATTTCTTATGTTTAATAATACAGTTCTCAGCTGTAAATAAAATAGAACATTCTATGGAAGATTTCTTGTCCTAAAGTTTGGAAACGTAACACATGCATTTGACGCTAGAAAGTTCAGTACTCGCAAGGTCAATTTACTAGTGGCAGTTTACTAGTTTGCACTATCGGCTGTTATGGAATGGAAACATACTTTCACAGCTTAATATGTATGTCGATTGGTCAGAAGGATATCTTGTTTAAATGCTACGGTCCTTTCGGCATCAGGACATTTTTAAACGGGAGTTTTCGTACAGTATTTCAAGCTATGCTGTAGTGCGAGTTCAGTTACGCCACAAATGTCGGTGAAACTAATACCGTGTTCATTATTATCGGTTTTCTCTATGGGTTCTCATGTATTCAATAATTACTTCTGGAGCTTCATATTTATGTCGATTGGTCACAATGATTTCCTCTTTCAGTTTTTCCCTTTAGTTTGGACATTAGGGATATATCCTTGGAGATTTCGTACAGTTTAGCGACCGTTGTGTCGAAAGTAGAAACGTTCGTTTGTCATGAAAGTGCGTAAACAAACTGTCACAAGCGGTTTCATAGCAGCTCGATGTTTGACTCCCATATAGTCGATGATAACGTATATAGCTTCATATGTACGTCGATTTCTCACAAGGATTTCCTCTTTCAGTTTTCCTCTCTCTTTGCTGGCAGTTCATGCTTCTTGTTCGGGTAGTTGCCCCACTGAGCCGTAACCACAAAACGAGCACAGCATTTCAGTTGGCATACACTGCGTACATCTGCTTAACTGATTAGATTTGTAAAAATCTTAGCGGATCATGTAAATATTCCGCTTGGCTCAAATATGAGGGTTTCTGCCGTCAAAGTTCATTTTTTGTTTCAGTTTTCCCCATATTAGCAGACTTGTATAATGTCTCGAGCTCTCCGAATCCAGTAGAAAGACTCTGGTTATTCTGTCGTAAAACATGGACCTGACCCAAATTTAGGTCGTATTGCATCATTGCCCACGATGGAATAGATTTCTGACAATGACTATTTGAAATTGATATCTCCTTGTCTCGCTTAGTCTGAGCTTTGAATTTTCTTATCTGAGCGCGCCTGAGGAAATCTAACCTTTGTTTGCGTGACCAGCACAGTGCAATCTGATTGGTTCGAATTTGACCTTTAACGCATGCGCAGAAGCCGTCTGACATGAAATAATAAAAATAATAATAATAACCACTTGCATTTTCAGACTCGGCGCTGCCACAGGCAGCCCGAGTAATAATAATGTATTTTTATGTACCGCTATCTAACGTACATATATGGTCTAGGAGCCCAAGGCATATACCTTGTAGCATTATAGTTTACAGATGCTCCCAAGAAGAGCGCTTCTTCCCTTATTAAGAAGTAAACTAAACACCGTCGCTTTTAACACCGCGAACATTACTTATAGCAACCGTGAACAGTGTTGATTATTGTGATTAAAACGTTTGTATTCACAATTCTCATTTGAAATGGAAGCCCCAAATCCTTCAACCCATAATTTTATCTTAGCAGTTGCTGTCAGGCATCACAGGTTGCGTTCCAGCAAAGACCAATTGTCTTTATCTAATTGGAAGGCATAATTTTGCCGTGTAAATGGCCAGTGCCGTGTAATTCGTGAGTGCCATGACCTAAATTATCGGCCGCGTGCCAAAATTGAGGAGTGTCGGATCCAAATGCATTTCATGTACGTAGCCTTAGATCGACCTTTAGAAAACAGGACGGCGACGTTTAAGATGATGGCAAAAAGACAAATTAAAAGCTTATTACACAGCACAGTAACTGCATGTGAAAATGCATGTAGTTGCACACACTTTTGCCGTTGTTCGCAAAACTTAATGCAAAGTGAAGACCCTTTAAGCCCGGTCAAATTGTTTCAACATCTGTTCTTAGACAACATCGGTATAACATTTCTTGAAACCAATGTTGAGCCTGAAAACATTTCCAAGAACAATAGCAGTTAATTAGAATGTTGAAATATTTTGTTCTCGGAATGTTGAATCGTATCCTATTCGCACCAGTTCCCTTCACGCTCGTCTAAATGAGAGTGGGATGTGGCGCCCGTGCTCGGAGGAATAAGGAAACGCGGTCTCCCCGTTGAGTTAACAACTGTCCTTAAATGGAAAACATGCTTGAAATAATAATAATCGTTAATTCTAAGACAAATCCTATCCCGAACCACAAACCTAAATCTAACCATCGGATGAGTTCACGGGTAAACGACGGGTTCTCACTCACCTAGAGCTAGAGTTTACAGGTAAACAAGAAGAGAAGGTAAACGAGAGCACGATGTTTTTTTAGTGCTCCTACTCGGGCTCGAACTCGAAACCCTGTGTAGTGCAGACGTCATCACTTATTCGCAAACATGGAAACGCATGGAAAACGCCTCAAGATGGTGAATTATGTTAAGTCATGGAGTAACATTCACACCAGACCTCCGGTGGAACTGTCATATTTCGAATATCTATAAAAAAGGGAATCGAACGCTTGGCTTCCTAAAAAGGAAAAAAAGGGGGGTACTCCCGGACATTTAGGATATGGGTGTGCCACACAGATGTCGAAACCCTGACCCTATTTAAGGATTAAAAAAATGGAAAATTCATACCATTTCCAAGGATTGTAACTGAAATATATACCCTATTTAAGGAATATGTGAATACTATATTTATAACAGCTTTAATTTTTTTGTTTTTCTTTGGTTCGACCAATTGTGGAATACTCATGTAGTCCATGCATGTACGGTCAGGGATCCACATACAAAGGAGAACATTGACAAACTTCAAATGGTGCAGAGGCGAGCAGCACGTTTTGCTCTAAATCGTTACCACAACACTTTCAGTGTTAGTGGGATGTTGAAGGAACTTGAATGGGACACTCTCGAAAGCAGAAGGAAAAAGAGCAGACTGACTTGCTATATAAGATCCATAATGGCCTACTTGATGTTGAAAATGAGAAATATCTTACCCCAATAGGACGGACAAGTCTTCATCTACACGAATATTCATAAAGTTCCATCATCAATAACAGATTATCATAAATTTTCGTTTTTCCCGAAAACTTTAAAGGAATGGAATACTTTGCCATCTACCTTAATTTAGGCAGACTATCAGTTTATTTAGAGCAAAGCTTGATTGTATTTTTTGTTAATTAACTCATATCACGGACACTATGTATCATTAACTTATATTATTATTAAATTATCTTTATATAGATGGACACAAGTATAATAACCACTACACTAAAGGCTGGTTCACACTTGCATAAGAACATACGCAAGCGCAGATTGCACTTTAAGGTTGGATGAATGCTTTGTTCTACTCCAGTATAAAGGGGTTAACTAACCATGAAGTACAATCTGCGCTTGCGTATGTTCTTATGCTTATGTCGCAAGTGTAAAACAGCCGATTGGAATGTAACAAATGTTTAAATTTATCCTTGACTGGTTTTAAGAATGTCATTAATGATTATCATTAGTTCAAGCGTGTTTTCAATTTAAGGATAGTTGTTAATTCAACGGGGAGATTGTGTGGCATAAGGACAACACGCGCAGAATTGGGGGGGTTCTTGCCTGACGCACAGGGAGTTCTAACTTAAACACATACCGTAATGTGTTCTCTTTTTTAACGCAAAACTGATCTCTGAATTCCGATCTGTAGTCATTGCCATTGGGTATCCAGGATTGTTCGTTCGAAAGCTGTACAACCACCTCTAAACTCGGGCTTAGACCCAAAGCGGGCCGAGTGACTCGGGCTCAAAACCCGCACGGGCTAGAGGCGTACTTCCATGCATCATGCGGTTATCATCAAACCATCACGTAACTTCGCTTTCCCTTTAGCTTTTCTTCCTTCTTAATTTCCGCACGTGGTCCCTCGAGAGTATCGAGTCCCGTCGGTCCGCGCGTCTTCCGCGAAGTCGTTTTGTTTTAGCTTGAATTTTATTGGGTTTAGCAGGGTAACCTACTTGAAAAGACAAAAAGATAACCGTGACACTAGGGTTACCCTTCTAGCAAGTATATAGGATAACCCTCCTTCTTGGGTAACGCTAACTTTTATATTATACAACTGACTAGAGTAACCCTTGTAACAAGGTAAACATGCTCTTAAAGGAGGTCAAACTAACACAACCTCGAATTGTAAAATATCCGCCTTCAAAAAACTCAGAAAAAAATGAAATTACTCCTTTAATAACATGTAGTTTGACTCAATTACTAACTCCACTATCTCTTCTCTGTGATGTACAGCATCATTTTCTTGCTTGAGCTCGTGGGTGAGGATTATACACATGATTTAAACTTACAAATCTCCAAGATCGGCTTTTAATACGGTCGATCTTGATTTAAGGGCGATACATGTATGTGACATATGACATCAGATATGATTTGAGAATAATAAAAGTTGTTCAGTGTGATTCGGCATTACTTTATAAAGCCATGTTTGTTTGTTTCTTTGGGTAAATTCGATCTTAGGAAATAAATAGAGCTTCCTTTTATGCCTTTGGCCAATGTGTGAACGAAACTCGTAACTTTAAGTGATGATCTACGAGTAATAATCTATTCTTGTTCTTGTTTCCTTTGTAGCTTTCGACGAGCAGCTGGTACAATGGTCTCTTGCGTACAATACCTATGGCATCTTTTGTATTTGGGTGGGACCTACATTTCCCTATATCTTCGCCTACAAACCAGCGATCGCCGAGGTTTGTAACCGTTTTGTTTAGTTTTGTTTTTGATAGGAAGTTTCCGGTATTAAAAGCCATGGCCAGGCCACTGACACTCAGCCTTTCTCGAGTGAACATCTATGTGATGCTCCGTTTGAGTGGGTCCACCCACTGCGACAGCGTAGTCAAGAAAGCTACTAAACGACTTTACATACTGCGTCAGTTATGGAGGGCAGGCTACAATTCCACTGAGCTTGTATCCAATTAGTTTAGTTTAGCTAGTACGTCCTGTTCTTGAATATGCAGTCCCAGTCTGGGCTCATATACTTGCTTATTTATGTGACAGCATTGAGACTGTCCAGAAACGTGCAATGAGGGGTGTCTACCCAGGTTTGCATTATGACATGGCTATCAAGGTAGCAAAGCTGGACTCACTGTCTGATAAAAGAGTGAATATTTATAAACAATTTATAAGACAAAATCAGAAAGGGGGACCGTTGAAATCTCTCCTTTCAGCTAACAACCATACGATAAATCACGGCTATAACCTTAGGTCTGGTGATGAATCTGAACATTTAAAAACTGTTAGAACTTCAATAATGGCAAATTTTGCTACTTAGAAGTATATTTTGTAGAATATAGAATGTTTTATTGTACATAGGATGTTTTATTACATATATTAGGAAGGTTTGCATATACATTTAGTGTAAAGTTCCTGTAATTCAGTTACTCTACCAATAAACATTCAAAAACTCATGAATAATTAATGAGCAAAAACAAAGGAAATCAATGACTGTGAAGACCTCGAATTTTTAAACTTGATAAAACACTGCTGTGAGTGTTTTAAACAGTACTTACATTACTTTATTCCCTACTAGCTGCTTGCTTATCGCGCGAAAATCAAATCAAAAAGATAAATGTTAAACTTTAGAGTAAGGGCTCGCCTAAGATCTTTAATAACTAACTAACTTCCCTATGTTCACTTTTTGATGGCTTTACAGATTTTAATCCCTCAAAATTTTGCATTTTAACATAAGAGGCTGATTCATTCGCCTGTGTCAGCATATTTAATAGACATGTGGGCCTGCGCATGCGCACATGTAACACCGCTAGTGCTCACATCTGACTGGTGGAACGTTTGACTAATAATCCATTTAATCTTAAATAGATGGTTTTGAGCAGCTCCAAACACATGTCTAAATCCTTAGACTACGCGTTGCTACATCCCTGGCTCGGAACGGGTAAGTATAGGGTTTTATGATGCGGCGACCATATTGGTTAGAAACAATAGGTTTTGTCCATTTAGCCTCACACCGGAGTAGTTTCAGAACGAGGTTAGGACTCAACATGGTCGCCACTGGCTTTCCAATATTTCGTAAAATGTGGAATTTGGGTTTCCTGCGGTGTGTACAAAGTAATATAGACTGGGACCTTCACGCGCACCACAGGTTACCCAAAATCAAACATGCCACAAAGACTTCCCAGAAGAGCCGCAAGCAGACTGGTGTTGGTAACAATAGATATGTTTGACATTATTATCTCGTGGATGCGCGCATGCGTAGAAACGAGTTATTGACATATAGGAGTTGTCACTATGTTGTTAGCACGGTCAACCTCTGAATTTCTAATGGCACCTGAAACAACCACAGGGCTAATGAAAGCCAGGACTCGGCTAAACCTCAGATCGAATAGCCCACTTCCGCGATACGCTTTACTTGTCACGCACAAATGTTAGCAATACGAGGCTTCGTGCTAAATTAAATTTATTCTTTTCACAGAGAAAATAATAAATTTAATTTAGCACGGAGCCTCGTATTGAAACATTTGTGCGTGACAAGTAAAGCATATCGCGGAAGTGGGCTATTGGAATTTAGCGTGTTGGTTTTTGCGGAGGGAGGAAAACCGGAGAACCCGGAGATACCCTGGGATTGAGGTTGCCCTTAGTATTGGATATTCGTTACTTTAGCACTCTGTTCACAAAATGTTCACGGTATGAACACGGCTCGGGTCAAGTTTCAGCAGTTGTATTCCGGCTATATAAACACTGCATTGAATCATATCAAAGTCATTGCGTACAAAAGCCTACATATCGAAATCCGGTGACTCGCTTCCGGTATCGGCCCAGTCAAATCACTTGAAAATACATGATTTTGGGAGTTATTTTGCCTTTTAAAACAAATAAAATGACTTATGAAAAATGTCTACCTTTAAATTAAAGTTAAGTAACATCAAATCTACAACTGGTAACTGCGTAGAGTGATTATGTTAAGATTTCAACCGAGCAAATTTGAATTTGCTTTCGCGAGTAAAGTGATTTTTTACAAGGCGTTACTCGTTTATGGACGACCAAGCAGAGGAAAACTGGGTTTAGCTTGAATATGCTGACTTTCTACCGCTTAATTCAGATAGGAGAATAACTTTCCAGTGTTTTGATGTATAGATCATCGAGGTTTCTCGAGTTTACAGTGGTACAAATCGCCGTTAAAGTTCCATTTCGTGCTATTTTTTTCTTGTGTGACCTTTGTAATGGCGGGAGCTGCAGTAGGAGAGATTTTGGAGCGGTCAAAACGAAAGCAGAGAATTCTTCTTCGTATAGTTCTGGCATCAACAGGTAAGCCATATTATAAATTTGTAATGGGACTGAAGTTATTATCTCTCTCAAATAAAATCGCATTTCCTTCAAAGCGATGACCAATACCAAATGTCCTCTTCTGTGTGCAATGATTTTCATATGTTATGTTGATTTCAGAATAGATCCATTTCTCTCTTCCCCAATGGCGGGGAGCTATTTTGGGTTGGACCTTTCCACTCCCTCTTCCTGTATTTTCCTTTCTAGGCTTGGAAAAAAAAATACTCTTTTCCTTAGATTTTCTAAGATTTTGTTAATCCATTGGTTTTGTAATAGAAGTATCAAATTTAGCACTTGCTCCAGCGCCATTCTGTTTCCCGAGCAGCTAAATACAGTAGAATGTTTCACTTGGAAATGATAGGAGAGATGAGGCTCATATGTAAAAGGCAACGTTCTTGGAGCGTAGTGTATTGTGTGTCTGTTGATATGTCACTATTCTTAGATATGACAAACTGTAATTCATCTATTTTTAACATGTTACTGTTGGATCGCCTGTTGTTGTATTGACTGACTGCTGCTGCGCAGGCCTTCTTACAAGGTATGGTACTTGTTAATTGTAGTTGAATACGCATGCGCGCCTTTAAAGGAGCAGGTATTACGCCACGTCTTGTTATGGCACTCACGCGAGTGATGATGAAAAATACTCAGCTTAGCTTCCAAATGTCGTAGTCAGCGAACTCAATAAACGTAAAGTGCAAGTATCATGTCAAAAATGTTTTGTTTCTCACAAAAAAGGTATTAATCTTGCAGATTTTGTAAAATTTCTGACATTTAATCCCTAATTTTGGTTACTTGTCGTGGATCCTGTGACGTCATAAGATGAATGAACTCCCTTCCAAAAGAAAACTACTACAATAAAATCCCGTAGCTTTCAATTGTGACATCACAAGATGAATCAATCCCGAAATTCGGGTATTTACTAACTTTTATTCTAGTTGAATTGCTGCTCCAGTCTCTCGAAGAAAACTAATTTAGAAAACTGAAGTATATTAGAAATAGAATTTGGAGCAAAGAGGGTTAATGTTGTTTTATGGCACTCTTCCTTAGCTTGTCATAACCAGAATTATCAACATAGAAATCAAAGTACCCTGTTTTTTTTAATGGAAAGTTCCTCACATGTTTCCTTAAAATCGCTATAGAAAACTAAGTATTACTACAACCAATCATTGAAGAAACGAAATTCCCTTTACGTACAGCACCGGAGAAAAATGGAAGAAGCGTCGTAAAATGATAACTCCGACATTCCACTTCAACATTCTGAACGACTTCCTGCAAGTATTTGAAGAGCAATCGGAAGTCCTCCTATCTATTCTCAAGGTAAACTCGAGTACTACTGTTCAGATTTATTTCAATCTTATCAAGATCGGGATATCAGTACGTATTTGAGCTATGAGAGTGATAACATTGTCACAATACTATCTTCCATTAATTGTATTGTTTGAAAATATTTATTTTTGGAGTCGAGGCCAAGACAACAGGAGGCCGAGGAAGGGTCTAGGGAGTTGTGTCATATTACTACGGAAGTGATCTGTCGTCCATAACTAACTTTTAGATATCATGTCTATCAGTCACGATCGCCAGATGAGGAGTTCAACATCTTCCCAGTTATTGCAAATTGCACTCTTGATGTCATCTGCAGTAAGTTCACGTAATATTACTGACTCTGTGACTTCTTATACTTTCGTTCTAGCTCATAAGAATATCTCAACGATTAGCTTTTTATGCTTTTTCTCATTCGATCCACGTTTTCTTTAGAGACATCCATGGGCGTGTCTGTGGACGCACATAAGGGCAGGAACTCAGAGTACGTAAAGGCCGTGCTGAGGTTCGTACATACATTTATTTAAATAACGCTGTTAGACGATTCTAAGTGGCGAAACCTAGAATTGCCACTCCTCCATTTCCCAGCGACATTTCTGCACATTGTAGAAGACCGACGTAATATTGTCTAGTATGATGTTTGTCTAGTATGATATTTTATTTTCATACAATTAATACACAGGCAGAATTACAAACAAAACAGAAATGAGAACAGAAGCAGCGAGAACAACAAAGCTCGTAACAATAAAAAAAAACAGTCCTTAGAAAACTCATTAATATCCAATTAGTGCGATAGCCAATCTGGTATACTGACTAGATTATACCACGTGATGACCTCTATAAACTCTTGATTATGGAACTCTTGGTTGTTCAACTGGAACACTTATAGAACTACATTACGTCACCAGTTCTAAAAGTGTTCCAGTTCAATAACCTAGAGTGCTGTAAGTGTTCCAGTTCAATAATCCAGAGTTTTTTAAGTGTTCTAGTTCAGTTTCAAACCAACTTTTAGTAAAAAAAAGTATGGACTTGAATAAAAGCATTCATTATTTGATTTACTAAAATACTTTAATTTTACCTAGCTATATTACATTTTTACCTTTCAGTATACGTAGCCAGTAGTTACGACTACCAAGTTTTAGTGGCCGGGTGTTCTAAAGTTGCGCCTTCATTCGAGTAGATTGTCAGCCCCGGGACGAACTGGAATATGTTTACACTCCATTTCATCGTCGAATATGAAGTATACTGGTTGGAATACTAGATTCAGACAACTCTTGTTTCTCCTTTTATGTTTTTAGTTTTCGAAATCGCGCCATCTCAGGTTAGAAGAGACGAACGTCACCCCGCAAGCTCAACCTCGCAACTGACTGAACTAGTGAACTTTGAAATGCAAATTTGTTTTGAGCTAGAAATCATAGATAAAAACATTGTTGTTTTAATTAAGGGACAAATAAATTATTCCGGATTATTATTCAATGAAATAAATATTGCACTCAACTAGAACACAAGAAGCCTCAATAAATTTATGGAAATGTTACTATTTTTAAAGTCTATATTGACTTATTGTATTTGAATAATTATACTCAACCACGCTGTGGACTAGTCGCTTCGGTGCAGTGTAACACGATTTTAGTTAAATAGTTCACAATCTCTCATGCCATGACTCAATCTAGCCTGATTATCGGACGGTACGAGGTCGTCCGCTCACTTCCTCCCCCTCCCCGTCTGATGGACTTCATAGACGTTCGTGTTCCTGACGTCATAATGTCAACCAATCAGAGCGAACTTTACACTTTTGGCAAAGTCTGGAATTTAAGGAATGTGCTCGCATATTTTTCTGAATGGCGTTGAAGAAGAACTTGATCATTGTGTCGACCGAAGTTGTAAAGTTTTCAGGATTTCGAAGCTATATCCAGAGCAGAAGAAAGCATTGGAATCGTTCATTTATCGAAACGATGTGTTTGTGAATCTACGTACGGACTTTGACTTTGGTAAATTACTAATCTTCCTCCGCTTATAGATCTCATGCATTTAATAGATCTCAAACATTCTCCTAGGTTTTTGGCTTTTAGAAGACCAAATCTTTCATGGAATATTATGATTTTTCTGCAGGAGTGAACACACATACTGAGTATGTTATGGAAAAAGTTTAATGGCACTTGGGAGAATATTTTTGTTTTCAGAATTATGAACACACTTCCGTAAGTTCAATGTACGGCGGGCATCTAAACTTTGCACAAAAAGTCCGGTTAAAATAATCTCTGATACCAGAAAACCTACACTAGGACAACTTTAGGGTCTTGTGTGACTAATCGGCATACATATCAAGCTTCAAAACGTTTTAAAAATAAAAGTAAAAGCGTAAAAGTTATAAGTTTACAGTAACAAACTTTACGGCAGTGAATCGAGTCTGGTATTTCTTGTATGTATATTTTCTGTCCTGTCCTGCAAATACTGCACGCAAACTTCCGTTTAAAAAGTTCCTGCTCTCCAAAGAACCACAGCAGATCAAACAGGATACCATTCTGAGAAATCGAGAGAAGTTTGAAGCTGTAGAATGTTTTTTCCAGTGCATGAAAGCTGATAGATCCAACTAGTAAAAGCCGCTACTGCACGACTGTTCTACACTTTACGCTTCAATTCTTACGCGTGTTCGTATTGGCTTAATGTAAAAACAAAGGTTGATGACGTCAGGAACATGAAAGTCTATGAAGTCCATCAGACGGGGAGGGGGAGGAAGTGAGCGGACGACCTGGTACCGTCTGATAATCAGGCTAGACTCAATCCAGCAAAACCAGAAGAAGGTCTACTCGCGTCAAATCCTCCAGGTCGGATCCCGACTTCCTGTATGATCTTTCGGCGCAACTCGAAGATTTAGATTTGCAGAATTTCTCATCGTTGCCGAAGGCACCCTCGCCCGAAACAAATATCCCTTCGCAGGTTCTACCAACTCCACCAGCCGTCGCAACCCCGTACGAGCAGCAGCTCAAGCTTGTTCAGCTTCAAAAGGAGAAGCTCCAGCTGGAGTTAGAGCTTTTACGCCTACAACAGTCAGCCGGTCCAGCCCCCCAAACCTCCTCTGTGCAAGGCCAGCAATCCACACAACGCAAGAAACGCACGATAGATTGGCCGCAAGAGTTCGCCCCAGGTACATCAACTACAATCGGCTATGATAAATTAGATATTAGCGAGTTCGTGGCCGGATTTTTAGCCATGATCAAACCGTATGAAGAGTAGGCAAAGCAAGCCATGCTTCAGCACCTGGAGTTACTAATGCTAAAGGCAACCAGTTATAGCTGGAGTAGCGTGCGGGGTTTTCATGCACACATAGCTAAGCAAGTCGAGTTGTGGTACCTGGAGTGGTCGAGTGTCGCAGCGATCGCCGAAAAGGCTGTGATTTACTTCAAACATTCAGATCTGCGATCCGCGCACAGTCGCCCTGCGTCGCAAGTAATGCCACAACAAGGCTTTTCAAGCTCATCTTCACGCCCACACAAAGCAGAATTCGAGAAAGCCTGTCGTACATGGAACCATACCGGCTCATGCCTACTTGCGACAAAACCGATGCGGAGGCTTACAGTTCGCATCATAAATGCCGCGTGTGTACTAAGGAGCATCCCATGCTACACTGTCCCAAGCGGAAAACTACCATACCGACCCAATGACGATCAAGTCTCTCACTTACTACTTCGTTATCGACCATGGACATGTCCCCGGACGTTACGGAATGTAATGCCGTTTCCGCCGCTAGCGTTCCTCTCGTAACTACAATAATCCAACATATTATTGCTTCCAAATACGATTGCCCCAACGCATTCGGCGCTCGCCTTCTGGTTTCTACCCCGCTCAATTTATCTGTTTGGGATCGTTATCTATCTTCCTATAGCGACCACGCGGTCGTTGATTTCTTGCGGTTTGGCTGGCCAGTAAATTATGCTGCGACAACTTTGCCAACATCTTTGTCTGTCAACCATGCATCCGCATTGTCTTACGCAGACCACGTCAAACATTATATTCAAACTGAGTTACGTTTCATGGCTATCGTGGGTCCATTATCCTCCAACCCTTTCGACAAGCCATTAATTTGTTCGCCATTGCAGACTGTGCCTAAACGCGGTTCATCTAAGCGTCGCGTAGTGATGGACCTCAGCTTTCCTCGAAACTCTTCGGTTAATAGTGGAATACCCACCACAAGTTATTTGGACGAACTGTTCAAGCTTCGATTACCGGGAATTGATCGTTTGTGTGAGTTAATACTCCAACATGGTCAAGGTTGTTTGGTCTTCAAAAAGGACTTACAGAGGGCTTATCGACAGATCCCTATTGATCCTAGAGATTACCATTTACTCGGATTTCGTTTCAACGACAAACTGTACTTCGATACACGTTGCCCTTTCGGTCTACGCACGTCTGTCATGATCTGCCAAAGGACAACTAAAGCGGTGATTTACATTTTTAACTCCATGGGTTTTGCTGCTGATGTTTATTTGGATGACTTTTACGGGGCCGCTTCGCCTGAGCGCGCATTCACCGCTTTCGAGCAATTACAGATTTTGTTAGATGAACTCGGTCTGCAGTCATCTCCAGATAAAGACTGTCCGCCTTCAACAACTATGGTGTGTCTAGGTATTGAAGTGGATACTCTGGACCTATCTTTAACTGTGCCACAATTCCGTGTGGACGAATTATTAGCCGACCTTGTACTTTGGAAGTCACGCAAGCTTTTCACAGTGAAACAATTACGGTCACTTCTGGGCAAACTCTCTTATGTCACAGCCTGCGTTAAGCCGGGTCGAATCTTCATGTCCCGCTTATTCTGCTTATTAGCGAGCCTTCGAGCCTTTCCTTCTACACCATATCGTGTGCCGGTGACTAGCGACATGCAAAATTATATTGACTGGTGGTTGAAATTTCTACCCGCGTTCAACGGTGTCTCTATCATCTGAAGCAGATATATGGGATTTCGTAGATTTGCATTTCACCACTGATGCCTCGTTACAGGCCGGCGGTGCCACTTGTGTGGATGAGTGTTGCACGTTCGAGTTCCCCCTCGCCATTATTCAGGCTGCAGAGCATATTTCGGCTCTGGAACTGTTTACTATAGTGGTCGCTATTCGTCTGTGGGCTCCGCATCTGGAACACAAGAAGTTCGTTGTGTCCTGTGATAACGAGGCAGCTGTGACGGTGGTCAATTCTGGAGCAACGCGCAATCCTTTCATGCAACGCTGTCTCCGACAATTGTGGTTCACTTCTGCGCTTCACGATTTCGAAGTGCGTGCTCGGCATATTCCAGGCGGCATATTCCAGGCTGTTTAAGTCGCTGGGACACTAATTCTAGTTATTGTAATTTATTTTACGCGACAGCGCGAGCGGCCGACATCCAGTTCGTATTTCGAAGGGTTCCCGCAGCGTGTTTACAGTTTCAAGTTCAGTAGTCTTCGCCGTTCCTATTCCGTTTTATTATTATTTTTGTTGTCATTTATTTTATTAGGCAGCCCACACAGTGTTCAATTACTGGATAATCTGGTCAAGAGACTGATACACCTAGCTCATGCAGATTCCACTCATAGGAACATGCAGTCTCATCTGAACTCTTTCGATTCAAGGGTTTTTGCGACAGGTTTCGCTTGCAATCCTTTCCTGTCACCGTTTAAGCTGTGTTGCGCTACGTTGCCTTTCTAGCAGCAGGTGGCCGGGCGTACGGTACTATTCAGAATCATATTTCCAGCCTCAAGCACTTTGATCAATTGTTAGGGTTTTCCCCTGGTTGGGGTCAAGATTATTCGTTTAAATTGGCATGTAAAGGTTGTAGGCGCTTTATTGGAATTCAACCAGCACGTAAACAACCATTTACCTATCACTCCTAGCATTTTGATTAGGTTGGCTCCGCTATTTAATCCTGACAATTCTCTGCACGCCGCTATGTGGGCGTTATTTTTAGTAGCCTTTTTCTCTTTTCTTCGCAAGGCCAATTTGGTTCCAGATTCAGCGCATTTAATTTCAAGCAAGGTTCCTAGCCGTAGTGATCTTATCTTTACGAATCACGGTGCGCTCTTTACAATTCGCGCAACGAAGACGATACAATTTTTTCAGCGGGCTTTATCTATTCCGTTACCTTATGTTTCTAACTAAATTTTGTGCCCGATTGCCGCGTTACAGAACCATTTTCGAGTCAACAAAGTTACGGATACACATCCTTTATTTTCTGTCAGACAAGTATGTTCCGGCACATTTCAGCCTATCACTTATTATCAGTTTCCTAAATTTCTCAATTCAGCTCTCGCGGCCATCGATTTAGAGCCGAGGCAATTTTCGCCACATAGTTTCAGGCGCGGGGGCACGACTTTCACATTCGAATGTAGTATTCCTCGCGAACTAATCAAGTTACAAGGCGACTGGCGCAGCGACGCGTATTTAGTCTACCTCGTAATGTCTGACGAACAGAAGCGGAACGCTGTGACTTCCATGGCTTCTAAATTAGTTCAGTTTAGCTAGATTGATCAGTTGTTGTTTCCTTTCTCAACATTTTTTAACTACATTAACCCTTTAAGCCCCAAGAGTGCCATATGGCACTATTACTGGTTACTTGCTTTGAGGGTATAAATCTGACTAAGTTCAAAGAGCAATGCCCTGAGATTCCCACACACCTTAACGTATAGACCAATGATCCTATTGAACTGCATTACGCATATTAAAAATGAATAATTTCATCTAAATCCCCCTTTCTTTGCATAAGTTAACTATAGTTGACATTATTTCACTTCAGAAAAAGGGACTAAAATGACAGTTACAGAAAAAAAAATTCTCCTCAGATTCTAAATTTTCTCACAAAAATACATATTGTACATAAAATTTAGAGTTTCATGTTTGCACTAACCTCACTTTCTGTCTCCCAACACCTAAACTTGCCCAGCACCAAGCCATTCTGTCCACAAGCACTCCACAACAAGCTAAATTCATCCATAATGACCGCAAAGCATGCCGGGAAATCATACCAAACAGCGGCATGGCCCTTCCCCCGTCTTCATTCTTCAAAATATAGAAGAAGTCTAAAGCCATTTCGACCTAATAGCTTCATATTGGAATCAATGGCAAGTAAATGTTGTCCAATATTCCAAAACAGCTATGATAGGTGGCTCCAGACCTCCATTTATAAAGCTCACGCTAAAGTGACAGAAGACGTCCTGGCCCATTCACGAGTGGAAAATTAGACTCTTTCTCTATCACAATAGCAGGCACAGACTCCGTTCTTCGAGAAAGTACTGATTCAAGCTCTCATCAGACTTAATGATGTCCTCCAGCACTCTAAAAATGAAAAAAAAAGGCTTTAAAAAGCCTTAAATTCTGTTTTCCCCCAAACAAACTTCCCTCCAGCTCCATAGCAATGCGACGTCAACGTATCCAAAATGGCCGACAAAAAACTTTGAGCCCCCAGTATTGTTGGTCAGACGAAAATTCCATGGTAACAGTGACTACAGTTTTCTTAGGGGGGAGTGTTTGTTGCAGTCTAGAATGAGCCAAATATCAGTTAAACGCCCTCGGGGCTTAAAGGGTTAATCTACGTAAACATCGTTTAATATTCTTAATACAACCCACAGACCACAAATGCGTTCGGGTTTGGGTGCAGGAGTTTATTGTCACGGTCGTTATTTTTTCTGGCTCCCGGTTACTTTAGTCAGGAGTGACAATAAAATTCCTTCTTTTCCCAACTCTTGTGGTCTGTGGTAATATGTTCACAATTGTGTCAATCATCACCTATGGTGAGGATGTGTAATTGTGAGTACGATTGACGTCTCTCTGAAATCCGATCTTCGTACGCGTTCTTTGGGTCAAGCAGTCAGTCATACTCTCAACCACGCTGTGGACTAGTCGCTTCGGTGCAGTGTAACACGATTTTAGTTACCCTAACCCTCCCACCCTTATGGTGCAGGAGTTTATTGTCACGGTCTTTATATTTTTTCTGGCTCCCGGTTACTTTAGTCAGGAGTGACAATAAAATTCCTTCTTTTCCCAACTCTTGTGGTCTGTGGTAATATGTTCACAATTATATTTGAGTTTTGGAAGCGGCTAGGATCTGTATCTACCGATACAACACGGCCTCTCGTTTTGTATATAGTACTTGTCAATTGACGCGTTTGTTATCAACAGAATAAGCCAGTTACAACAAGAACGTTATAAAACACCCTGGCTGTGGGAAAATTGGATCTATAACTTGACACCATCGGGCCGAGAAAACAGCAAGTGTGTGGACGTCCTGCACGGCTTTACAATCAAGGTAAAATTGTGAATCCTGCCTGCGTAGTAGATTTGATGAATGATATATGGATGATTGTATAGTTTGTTTAACATATATTTTAAATGAGAAAAAAAGCACAGTCTTTTTTAGAATTAAATAGGTTAGCAAGCCGTTTGGTATTGTTATAAGAAAGAGAGTGACGTTTAAAAAGGGTAGTATACCAATGAATTGTGCTATTTATTTTTCTTTGACCCTCATTCTTGTTTGGAGAGGGGCCTACATCGACCCCTTTTGTTCCAAATTCCAAGATATGACTGAGAAAAACAAAATCAGGGTATCACACCTCTGTATTTTCCTGTATTTTTGGCATCTTTTCCTATTTTGACATTGGAGGTTTCAGTGCTCTTGTTGCCGAAGGCTCAAAACAAAGAAAGTATTATTGTTTAAACAAAGAAAGTATTATTGTTTATCGTAAGGTGATTAACGAACGAATCCAGGAGAGATGTTCCAGTTCATCAACAGAGGAGAGAGAAGTAGACGAGTCCAGTGGTAAACGCAAGAGACGTCTCGTTGCTTTCCTTGACTTACTGTTGGATGCGTATGATGAGGGACAAATAGACAAGGAAGGTATACGAGAAGAGGTGGACACGTTCATGTTTGAGGTATGATGATGGTCACAGCAGGAGAACGAATCAAATCCAGGCTCCTTGTCGTCAAGGATAGGGAGACTAATGAGGGAATGAAAGGGAGCTAGCTAGGGGACATGTGTAGCAATAGAAAAGAAGGGAATATGAGCTTTAAGCGTTCAAGCCAGAGTGAAATAAAGATGTGTGTCTCAGGTAAAGGGTCCGTGTTATCAAGGAAGGATAGGGGAAAGAATTGGCATTGGAGATCAGTTCAATTCAGTTAATTTTTTAACATGTTCTATTACAAAGTTACAACGTGGATATTAAAGGAAAAAATAAAGTACAGATAAATACAGAAAGATAATTATAATACACGCATCGTGAACAGTGGTCAAAGGAGCGTAAACATGGACGTTATAAGAATAAGCTGATGGCCAATAGACTATGTTTGAGTAAATAAAATAGTTTGTTTGTATCGGCGTCTTTTGAATGTATCAACTGAGATAGACTGTTTATATTGTAATCAAATGGTTCCCAGATTTTAGATGAAATAAATCTAAATGTGTGAGTTCCGTAGTTAGTTCAAGCTTTCGGTCGACTAACGTTTTGCTTAGCGGCGAATCTAGTATTATGTGTGTGACATGTTGAAGCTGTCCTTATAGAGTTCGAAAATTTGATGGTACTTTGTCTTTATCATTAATAATTTTGTATGTAAAAATGGCTATTTTCAATTTAAACTTGAACATTGTCGAGCTTCAGGTTTCCTAACAGGTTAAAGTAGGGAGTGGCATATTCTCTTTTATGCAGGGCCAAAAAATATATTTCTGATACATTTGTTTTGACAGGTACGAATTTTTGTAAGATTAGTAGTGTATATTTATGTATTACCCAGCTCCTAAGGCCATAATTAATGTACGGATAAATTAACGTACATGTATAGTACAGCTGCTTCAACATATTTAAATAAAGGTAATACCTCAGCTTATTCAAAATTCCAGTATTTTTTTGCAATTTTACAGTTAACATGTTTAATTTGTTGTTCCTAACTAATGTGTCTGTCAATATATGTACCTAAATATTTGATGTAATCTTTTTGTTCGATATTTTTTACTTTAATGTTTGGAATTGTTTTTTTTAGAGCTTATCAGCATGAAGTTAGTCTTTTTTAAGTTTATAGAGAGTTTATTTGTGGCGCAATAACGCAAGCTTTGTCCTAACTCCTCATCATTACATTTTCGATATCATTAATACATTTACTTGTGTAAAACCATTGTAGTTCCATGTAATACGTAAATTGGGACTTAATTGAGCGATCAAGAGTCGGAAAAAGAATAGCGATATAACGGGCCGGAAGAGATAAAAGGAGATTGTATGTCTTTGCCCAGCCGTCCATATAAAACAGGAGACATATTACCTGTCAAATTTGAGATGTTTATGGAAGGATCTAATGCATGTTCCATAAAGTTCCACTAGTGAGATAGCCATGCTTTAGCATATTTGTAAAGTAAAGTTGCCATATTTGATCCATCCAAACGGTTTTTTGGAGATGACAACGGAAAATCCTATATTTTTAGTTTTTATGTCCGCCATTTTCAAAGGAAGTGACGTTACTTTTCACACACAAACCTTCGCGCGAACTTATAGTAAAGTAAGAAATTGTCCTCTTTTTCCAAAAAGAAAAGAAAATAACGTTTTGAAGTTTTGAATAGAAATATGCCTTCAAAATAACGACGGCAAGCCGCTGGTTGAAAATCGCTGGCTAGTGGAAACGCACTTCACCATAATGCCGGACGTGATTTTGACTGAATACTCTCCGCAAAAAAATAATTCTTAGTTTAATTTGGTCCATTGGTAACCTTTTCACTAATTTGGAATGTTTTTATTGTTTTTTTACTTTTGAGAGACAAAGAAATGCCATAAGTAATAGTCAAATTAGTAAGTTATTTTATCCAACATTTGAAGTAGATTTATTTTATCTACTCATTGAGGTCATGTTTAACAGAGGATCGATGTAGCCACTTCCCACAGTCGTGACCCCATGCATAATTTCCTCACTGCCCGTTCGTCGTATTCTATCATGTTTTAAAGTTATAATTTATGTTTTAACAAAGGGACATGATACAACAGCTGCAGGCATTAGCTGGACCATACAGTTACTTGGTTCACATCCTGACGTTCAGAAGAAAGTCCAACAAGAAGTGGATGGATTCTTTGGTTAGTAATTTATATGAAGCGCGCTTGAATAAGTCAGCTTTAATCAAGTTGGCATGGTATGGAGCAAGTTGGCATGCATGAAATCTTGCAGAAGGAGAAGTCTAAAAGAACGTTGTATGTGTTAATGCGAGTGATTTTGCACAGTCTGTCTGTAGCTAAAATCAGGTTTTAACCAACCTTGTCTGTTATCGTTTCAGATCAGAAAAAAGACAAAAAAAAATTCTTATAGTGAGATAGAGATCAACTAGTATAGTGCCTTTTATAAGAAAGACCTGGTGAAGTATTGGCTTGAGTTGAACTAAATAAAAAGAAAGTCATACAAAGTCTTTTCTTTTGTCCTTTAGAGTCTCGACCGGAACATCTTATCGTGGATTCACTCAAGTGTTTGAAATACTTGGAACGTACTATTAAGGTAAATTTATGTAGTAGATACATTATAGGTATTGATGAAGTTCTTTTTAGTATTTCTAGCCACGCACAGTCACTTTATTTTTCACCAATTTTATCCCGATGACTCTTAGCTATAGATGAGTATCGTGAGAATGAGGAAAAGTACATTGTAATCTGTTTTTCAATGGTTTTCAGGAAAGTCTTCGCATATGTCCTCCTGTGCCATATTTCTCCAGAACCCTTTCAGAAGACTGCAAAATAGGTAAGGCATAGTGTGTATTATTAGATTTCAGAAGTCAGAGCTTGCCACAGTTTTCTTACCCGGAAAATGTCACTAATAATATCCTTTTCTCTTTGAAATTAGATCGGTTTCTCGTGCCAAAAGGAACCAGTATATCAGTATCTCCCTTCTTACTGCACCACAATCCGGATGTGTGGCCAGACCCAATGCGGTTCGACCCAGACAGGTTCCTGCCTGAGAACATCGCCAAACGTCATCCCTATGCCTTCATTCCCTTCTCAGCTGGACCCAGGAACTGCATTGGTGAGTTAAGGTTGGCAACAGTCTGCGCTACTTAATGTTTACAGTGTTTTTCATACATTTTGTCATGTACATATTTCCCTTCACAATTAGCATAACAGTGATATAAACAAATTAAATTGATGAAAAAAAACTATGATCATGAACTTTTTTAATTTTAATTTTTATTTAAACATATATATTATCTGTGTTTGCTAGAGCAAATGCTCATCTAGGTAACTTACACAGTTATACATTTACAAGCAATTTAAATATAAATAAAAAGAGAGAATAAGAATGAACTTCAATTCAATTTCCTTAAATTGGCAAAACACGTGTTATGACATAGGCGGCGGATCGGTTTTCAACTTGGGATGAATCATTAGTAAAATATTCGAGAGTGCGTAGTCTCCCTACCCGAGCTCCCGAAGGACGCTTGTTTAGTTATTTTGAATGTTTGTAGATGGCCTGTTTAGTTATTTTGAATGTTTGTAGATGCAATCTAATCGGCAATCTGCAATGTTTGGTTGGTCTATCTCGGAGTAGTATTATCGCTAATAACGGCTCACCTTGGTAGGCTGCGGTAATGTTGTTAATGCCCTCTTAGGGACCCCTGAGACAAACTCGTGCCGTAGTTGAACATTGAAAAGTACAACCAATATCAGTAATTAAGGGAATGTATTTTAATTCTGCACCCTGACCGGCCTAGTAAGTGAGTCGTTATTTGCGATCGCGTACAACTGTCTTGACTGTATTCTCCAAGATGAAACAACCAGACATGGTATCTTGAATTAAGGTTTTAGCGTATTAGGCTTTGAAAATTGTTCAATTTCCCGCGTTCTCCATAAGGGATGGGACCTCGTTCACATGAGGCAATTCATGCGAGAACTGGGCACATTTAGTAACTGCTAACGTTCTAGCAGGATTATTTTAGCGGTGTTCTCGAGGTATGGAACTGTGTTAGCCATAGAGTTTCCTCCCTTGTCTCACTTCCTACATACAAAGGGAATCAATACGAGGCTCCGTGTATAATGCTTAGTCGTTCGTGACAAGACTACAGCAGTTCTGTAGTTTGTCAATAACGCCTGCGTGAGCATTATGCACGGAGCCTCGTATCGTACGTAGGAAGTGAGGCATATCTCGGAAGTGGGCTATTACTCTAAGCAGTGCTAACTAAAGCTGCGGTTACACGAGCGATTTTTCGTTTGGACAGGCGACTAACCCCTCTTGGTTTGGGGTGGCCATTTTAAGACACAGTACTTCCTCTACTTCAAAATACTGAAATATTTAGAAATGGAAGTGAACCGTCAAGACTTTGATGCACATCTTTCATACCGTTACTGTTTTGAACTAATGATAGCGTTTTACTTTCTATTTTTAGGTCAAAGGTTTGCTCTTCTTGAACTGAAGATTGTTCTGGCTTCTATCCTTCGTCACTTCACAGTGAAGTCGATGCAAACTCTTGGGGGAATAAAATCCTGCGCCGAGCTAATCTTGAGACCGAGAGATGGAATCTTTATTACACTAACTCCTCGTTCATAAACAGCGTTGAATGTACTTGCCATAACTTTACCCAGGCAAACGATCCAAATATTTACACATTCATTTGATACAAAAACAACAACCACGCTCTATTTGGACATACATTGTACATGTATACCTATCTACAAGATAAAGAAATCATACTAGTTATTGGGTTGCCGTGCCTATATTGCGTTACAACAGATACACTTCTCGATACTAGCATGATATATCAAGGTGCTGACAAGCGTCTATTAGGCTTTAGTATAAACAAGTGTTCCTTCCTTCCTTTATTTTCGTGACCCGATTTTCGATTTTCTCGGCCCAACGAAAGGTCATATCGCCAAAATAACTGAAAATCACGACTCTGTACATCTAAACGTGTTCATGCTTTATCGGATTTACAAACTCGATCTCGCCTTCGGCTCGAGTTTGTAAATCCGATAAAGCATGACTACTCATTCTGTATCTATTACTGATACAGTATTGTAAAATGAAATTATCCGTATGCGAGAGTATCCCCAAAGGAAAATAATAACGGCACCGTTCTCTTGTGTGGTTCATTACATCGGCTCATGACCACTTTAACAAGCAGTTAATAAACGACTTATAAACCAAGTCCCGAGCCGTTAGGATCCCCCCGATCCCTTCCCATAAAAAAAACACACAATAATTAGTTAAATCGTAAAAACTGAGCTGAGAAAACCTGTAGTATAACGCAGAGAAGGTGTTCAGAAGTTTATGCGTTTACCTTAAAATTAAACAAATAAAGTAAGTAAAACAAAGGTACATGGTATCGATATCAAACTGAGTACGCTTTCTGAGACATTAGATCAGTCATTGGGCTTTGATCCGGCATAGACCCTATTCTGAGTGATAAGTAGTAGATAAAATATTCGCGTCCGATCTGTATGGGCCGAAGCGGCTCGCCATTGTAAAGCCCATACAGATCGGACGCGAATATTTTATCTTACTTGTAAAATGAATAGTTACTAAATGCCATTGATATGCACAACATAACATTTTAACCTTTGATTTCTCCCATCTTGCTATCGATGTGGGATGAATTACTTTCTCACAAAAACATATCCCACATCGAAGAGACAATGTGTATGCAATAAGAGAGCAGAGCGTAGCGTGCAGAAAAACAGGTCCCACATGGAATAGATGGTGTGTACATAATAAGAGAGCAGATGTACTTTGTAGTTTCACCCCTACCGGGATAGGGGAAGTCAATGATCGGTCATGAGCCTTCCCTCACCAGCTTAGCTAGTATTCTGTACCTGATATAGAATACTACTAGAGCTATGACGGACCATGGGGTCTGTATATCGATACAGAACCTGATGTTTTATTAATCAGGTTTGTACGGGGGTATACAGAGGCGATCACGTGGTGTCATTCAGCACATGGGATTGGCTAGTACCCTTCTGAATTATTAATGAATTTTACAAAGATAATTAAATGTCGGCCGGGGTCTCGACGTGGCCGCTATACTTGGTGAAGGTCTAATATATTACGGATGTGTATGATTGTCCCTCGTATTTTAAACTTGAAGGAATCACGGTACAGAACTATCGAGTAGAAAAGTGAGGATCTCGGTTGCCTTTGGAGGCAAGGGGAAACACCGCTCTATCGTCCGCGACAAAATGATGCAGGGGCAGAGCATGTACGCGCACACTTAATATTAACTATTTTATTACACTTTGCCCCCAAACCACTCCCGCTGACTTAGTACGACTATTATAGAGCGGATTTCGATTGAGTGTTGAAAGCAATCCGTGATTTCTTTGGTTTTGCGTTTGATCAGTTTTCCTATTGGCTGTGGAAAATGTTTTGTGATTATCAGCCAATCAAGTGCTAAACTAAAACCAAACATGTTTTGGTTTATCACGCCATCAATCATCACGCCACCACGATTGCATTTACTTTTCCTCATGATTGGTTCGATTCAAGTAAAATCAATCGTGAATTACTTCAGTTCGTGATTGACACGTGTTTTACTTGTTCCCGTGATTGGTTCTGTGATTACTTTTGTTTTGTGTTTACGACACTCAATTGAAAACCGCTCTTTAACGCAGTTTACGTCTGTTCATGATACCATTTCTCAATGGTGGACATCCTTGTAAAACACTGTAGTTTATGCAATGAAAAACGGGGGGGCTGGTTTTATTTTCTGCTTCCTTGTTCTATTCTTCTCAAACAACCGCTACAACAAGCCGCCATTACAGTTACGAAGCCTGTCAGGGAACCCACGTTTTCAGGTCACAACATACACTGATACAGGAGACGAAGGCGTTTTGTCCGCGCCATTCTCCACTCTTACCGACGGCTTACTATTCAAAGGTATTACCGCTGTTTAGACCAAATGTAGGCTCTAATATAATAAAGCGAGGGATTGGGATGCATTTGGGTTCCCTGTGGGCCAGTGCAACACCACGCCATTTCCAGTGTTATTTGTGGCATAATGCGCATGCTCTGTGTCCTTGTGTTATCTCCGCTGTTCGGCTTAATCGCCGTCGCAAAATGCCCGTGATTTGTCCATACTTTTTCAGGCAACGGATAAAATGGCGTTGTTCGGAGTGGATTTGTCGTTCTTGGAGGAGGCTGATGTCTCGGGAAACGCGGCTGGTTCAGATTGATTGGGATATTTGTGAAGGCAAATGACAATTTATTGGATGCGTTACGTTTGACCGAGAAAAAAATCGCCGCGAATTGGAATAGTTTGAAGGATTTGAAGGTAAGTTTGGCGGTCTCGCCTCTAACCTTGTCTTTCCTTCGTATGGGGTAGGGTTTTAAAAGAAAAGTTTGCTACAATTCGCTGTATATGTATTTGTCGATTTTTATTCAAGATTTACGTTGTACATGGAAACTAAAAATATCCCATACAAATGCTGTTAACCCTTTCACTCTCAAGAGTGCCATATGTCACTATTACTGGTTACTTGCTTTGAGAGTTTAAGTCTGACTAAGTTTAAAGAGCAATGCCTTGAGATTTTCACACACCTTAATGTAGGAGGGTCTCCCAGGGGGGTCCTTGTTCCCTTATTCCCAACGAAAATTATCTTTTGTTCCCTTGTTCCCAAAATTGTTTCCAGGGAAACAGTCAATTTTCCCATTTAGAAAAATGGAAATTGTTCCCTTGTTCCCTAAAACCTCTATTTATGTTCCCTTGTTCCCCGATATATTTTTAGTTTGTTCCCTGTTCCCAACGGATGTTTCGTCATGTTCCCTTGTTCCTCGAAACCCCTGGGAGACCCTCATGTATAGACAAATGATCGGCCTATTGAACTGCAATAGGCATATTAAAAATCAACAATTTCATCTAAACCTCCTTTCTTTGCATAAGTTAACTATAGTCGACATTATTTCACTTCAGAAAAAGGGACTAAAATGACAGTTACAGAAAAAAGTATTTGTCCTCCATATCAAAATCATTGCACATAGAAGTGTATATTTGGTATTGGTCATCGCTTTGAAGTAAATGCGATTTTATTTGAGATAGATAACAATTTCAGTCACATTACAAGTTTATAATATGGCTTACCTGTTGACACCAGAACTTATACGAAGAAGAATTCTCTGCTTTTGTTTTGACCGCTCCAAAATCTCTTCTACTGCAGCTCCCGCCATTACAAAGGTCACACAAGAAAAAATAGCACGAAATGGAACTTTAACGGCGATTTGTTGCACTCTAAACTCGAGAAACCTCGATGTTCTATACATCAAAACACTGGAAATATATTCTCCTATCTGAATTAAGCGGTAGAACGTCAGTTCAGACATGCGTATTCAAGCTGAACCCAGTGTTCTTCTGCTTGGTCGTCCTAAACGAGTAACGCCTTGTAAAAAATCACTTCACTCGCAAAAGCAAATTCAAATTTAATATAATCACTTCAAACAGTTACCAGTTGCCAGTTACCAGTTACCAGTTACTGAACTACAAGATTTAAAGCTAAATAGTTCTGATAAATTTGGGCTGAAGACGAATAACAAAGGAACCGGCAGAACTTCTAGTATTGAGGTTTCACGCTGGCGTCTCTTACGCTCTCTCTGTTGTCAAGGAATGTTAGAATGGCTTGCCCTCCACCACAGGCGTTGCTATGGGAAAATCGTCACGTGATGAATTGATGCAAAAGGCCTATTAATAACTTCGTGGTTAACGTGACATTCCCATGGACCCATTATGACTTGACCAATCAGAGAGAACCAAATCCAGTCATGAATATTTTAAATTAAGACGCAGAGTAAAACTAGTTTTTACAGGGACTAGTTACCCAACGTAACTCAATTAAGGTCTCTTTAATGAGAAATGCCCATAAAACAATGATCATTTTGCTGCGGTGGTATCTCATTGTCTATTATTGTTTTTGGGCTCATAAATATAATGCTGTGGTTTTCATTATCTCGGCTTATGAATGAAATGCGGTGATTTTCATTATCTGTTGTTTCTAAATGTGATGGCCGAGGTCATGGTTCTATATTTTTTATCTCTATGAGCGGCTATAGCGATACTTAGTGCCACGTCACCATTGTCATTAATGTGGCAACCAGAGATCCATTGGTTCCTGACACAAAACGGCCTTTTGAAATCATGGTTGTACATTAGCATAACAATTGCAATGTTTATCAACACGAAGTATCGCTATAACGCCAGTACAGGTGCCCCCGAACCCATTCAAGATTGAGCGGTGATTAAGATGGAACAGGAGCCCATTACCAGGAGCGTTCCTCTGTTCTGGGTTGCGTCCCCAGCACAGGAGTAGATGAGGCTATTTTTAGATTCGAAATTCCCGCGAAAAGAGGTTGCCGCCATGTTGGTGCCCTTAAACAATAGATTCCTCGTTAGCTTCTTTTGTTGGGGCACCAACATTTGAATCTCTGGGGATTGAGTGAAAACCAGCAATTCGAATTCCCGCGTTGAAAGTGAGAAGAATGATAATGAGAAGTGACGTTAGCTATCTGATTGGCTAAGAATAGCCTACCTTTGTTCTTTTTCGCGCGAAACGCAACGCTAAAAATAGCCTCATCTACCTCTGTGCTGGGGTCCAGACACAGTGGGGAAGATCGACGCTCCTGGTAATGGGCTCCTGGATGGAAGTCATATAAAAACTGACAATGACAATAATGGCAACGAATATCAAAACAAAGCTGATTGTCAAAAGAGAATCCCAACAACTGATAGTCCTTAGGATGTATTGGTAGTTGACGATAATCTCGTTGGAGATCTTTTTTGTAAACAGCTACTGCTCACTGATGAATTGTAGAAGGGCTAGGACACTGTAATCGTTAGTCAGAATCCTAAGCAGGTTTGGTCTTCAACCACCAGATGAAAGACGAGCATATGACTAACTTTATTAACCACCGTATTGAAGTGATATACGATTACATAACATCAATGTACTATATACATAATTACCGGTAACTATTGTAAAAAGTAGTACATTTTGAAATTAACCATTAGAAGAAGGTAGGAGGTTGTGAATTGATTAGGACTTGCCTCGTAGCTCTGCTCTCTTGTACTCCGTTATTAAAACCCAGTTGCATATCCTAACCAAAAAATTAACATTTTCCAGGTGGACGGCATTCGTGCTGCGATCATTCGCCCAGACAACATCCTTAATAGTCCAGTTTCGTATTCGAAAATTACCGCAATGACTACCGACGCATGTACGCAGGGTTAGCCTCATTGTGACGTTAAACATTCATAAATACCATCGAGGTGGGCTATTCACAACTCTGCGTATTGTTACAGTGTCGCGTTTTGCACCTTCTCGCTGGTATTTATGAATGTTTAACTTCAGAATGAGGCTAACCCTGCGTACATGCGTCTGTATTCATTGCATTCAGCGGTAAGTTTCGAATATGTAACTGGACTATTGGGAATCGAACAGCTCCGTGCAGAGGTGTATTTCTCTGTTGCTTTATACTGATCAGCGGTCCGCATAAACCTAATTTCCACCACACAGCGGTTAAACGTCTGCGCATGCGTCAAAAGTCTTGCAACAACAACGTATTCCAAAACAAATTCACAGCGAGCCGGCTGCCGTCACTGTTCACACACCCGTTTTCAAACCTTGAGAACTTTTTTTGAAAATTACGAAAAAGTTTGGTAAACTCACAGTTTGAAGTTTGTTAAATTTCCCGTCGACTGTGAAAATAAAAAGCTTAACTTTCACGAATTTTCTTAACTTTTTGGGGTAGAAGTTCACTGTAATACGTTTTAAGGTAAATTTTGCGCGGGAAATTCGCGCGGCCGCCCACCAGACTGACCGTAATACGCACGCGCAGACGTTTGACCGCTGTGTGAATTTCCCCACACAGCGGTCAAACGTCTGCGCGTGCGTATTACGGTCAGTCTGGTGGGCGGCCGCGAGAATTTCACGCGCAAAATTTACCTTAAAACATATTACAGCAACCTTTAAAAAAACACTCGGCTTGTGAACTTCTACCCCCAAAAGTTAAGAAAAATACGTGAAAGTTAAAGGAACAGTGCCATGCTCAGTGCCATGCTCAGTGCCTATGCGCGAATGTTTGAATTTTGGTTGGGTTGTCCAGAAATCAAAAGATGGGGAGAGATTTGATACGCGAAATAAATCCTCTTCCATCGGCTTCGCCTAAGTTTCATTTGACCTTATACCTATTTAGAACAGTAATTTAGTTTTGTATCCTAGGATTTATGATGTTATTTCGTTCGTGTCTATAATTTTTGCGAGTATTTTTGACTCTGAATTCAGTGCCCTTGGACGGTTCGTCGAGCGGAGGAATTAATGGCTACAGAAGAAAACTTCTGTCTCCTGGTAGTTTTATCCAAAGCATTGAGAGGGGGACAATGGATGGCCTAGGCAACTCAGTGGAGACAGTAAGAAAGTAGGGGAGACATTTACTCTGCTTGTAAGACGCTGAATGTTCGCGTGTATTTATTGCAGTGTCAACACTGCCTTCGCTCGGTACAGTTCGAGCTTGCTATTTAGCAAAATCGAACTCTTTTCTTCCCCAATTTTGGAGTGGAAATGCTCTTATAATTGTGCAACAACTATCCTAAAAATTACAAAGCCCCAAAGCTCTGAAGTCAGAACATTAGTTTCGCCGTAGTTTCGTAGCTTCGCGAAATGGAATATTATAATTCCCACAGAAGTTGTTGTTTGTTTATGTCAGTCGGCATTGTCGAATGGATTCCTAAACTATTATCCCGAATCCCATACATGCAGATCTTCTAAGCACTTATGTCTTGGTCCAGTGGGGAGTTTATACGATTCTAAATCCTGAACTTCTCAACTGATGCAAATCACAAAACTATAAACTCTAGATTTCGTGCTAGCGAAAAATTCCAATGGTCGTTCCAGATCAGTTGAGTTTTGACGTGACGTGACATAACAGCGTGATTTTCCATTGTCTTTGACATAATTAACAATCACGTGTTCCTTTAAGCTTTTTATTTTCACAGTCGACGAGAAATTGAACAAACTTCAAACTGTGAGTTTACTAATTCTTTTCATAATTTAACAAAAACGTTCTCAAGGTTTGAAAACGGGTGTGTGAACAATGACGGCTGCCGGATCGCTTTGAATGTTGTTGATGCAAGACTTTTGATGCATGCGCAGACGTTTGACCGCTGTGTGAATTTTCCCTAATTCGGTCATGTCGGTTTGTGCAATGAACCGTATCGACACGTGATTATATTACCTTTTTTAACTGGACAACATTTTTTTAGCTGACTAGTTTCCTCGTTCTGGTATTTTTCTTTATTACCAAATCATCATTTTAATAATAATAACAAAAACATCATAAGCGATCAATCGAAAAACTTGCTTCAATAAACCTATAAATCAGCCGCTCTACTGTGATCAGAAATAATCGGAACTCCGTCTATAGGCGCGTCTATATATATTTTACACATAATACTGAATTGCAGCAAAGTATATAACCCTAGAATTATAGATGCATGGCAACCCAAGTATACGAAATCAAACCTCCCTCCGAAGGAACCTTTCAGGAATATATTTCCATCGCTCTTATTTCGAACCTCTAAAACATTTTTTTTTTGCAGGAACGTTGTGTTTAGCATTCATTCTAAATGTAGAGTATTTCATTTTTACATTTTTTGTTTGAAATTCTGATGAATGAAGGCTCTGGAAGAAGGTGAGGTAAACGAGTCGGGGCAGGAAGAAAGAAAACGCCTGCCTTGAGGCAATTGACGAAAAAAATAAATGACCGACACTGGAAAAGCCAACATGCTGCTAAATACTTAAGCAAACAAATATTCAAAACCTGGAGGGAGCTAAGGGACCGATCGTTTATTACGTCGCAGGGGGGGGCGGTGTTTTTCCGAAAAAAATGTTTAACAGAATTTGCACCCCCCCTCAAAACTTTTTTTTACTAAAGCAACCCCCCATCTGACATGAGAATATAATTTTTTTACCCCCACCCCTCCCCTTGAAAAAATTTAAGCACCAATCCCACTCATCCAAACTATTGCCAGGTTACAATTTCATCAATATCGCGGGTAAGTCGAAAAACGTAGATGAGTATGAGGATGATGCTCTGACCTAGTGAAATAACTGTTGACCGTTTGATACGGCTTGGGCTTGGGCTACCTGTCTGCTCGCTTTTCTTCTCTGTGTTTTTACTGTTTTGAAGTTCTTGAAATTATATGACTGCATGAGAAAACTGATTAATCTCCTATTCTGATTTCTACGGAGCCCTGTAAGGGCCACCCACAAACACAAATTTTATGAAAGAATATCGCGCGATAATGTGTTATTTTAAAATACGTACATTACTTAGCTAGACAACATGGCGGCGAACATGCTACGTGATAATGCTCTTTCTCTTTATATGTTTCTCTTCCGACAACGAATTTGGCTTGACTTGAATACTTACCGGCGATTCAAAATTATATTGAAAATAACAGGGATGCATTAGTCGAGAAATACTTTAATCTAAGCCTGAATTATATGGAAATCCTTGCTTTTCTTTAATTTATCACGCCATCAAGATGAGACTTCGCCGGCTTAAACGCGAACGTGTTCTGAGAAGTAACAATTTACGAAGGAGAAACTACTACAGTAATGACGCCATAGAAATCAGTGGAACTCCAGGGAAGTGGAAGCTGTCTAGGCTACAGGCAAATGCACCACTTGTTAAGGAACCATCATTTTGGGAAAAAGCTAAATCAGTTGGTCTTATTAAGAACGATTTTTTTGCTTGGCTTGGTATTATCCATGCAATTCCTCAACACTGGAAGTCATTACTGAAGTCCACCCAACCAGTAATGACAATGATATGTGTTCAGATACATTACATCGACAATAGGGTTTAAAAGTTAATGAAATAGACTGGAAATCAGTATATAATCGGATATATAAGACGACAACTGAATCTTATCTTAGGAATTTTCAATACAAAATATTAAATAATTGCCTTTTTCTTAATAAGGATTTGTACAAATTTAAACTGAATGATAACCCTCGTTGTTCCTTCTGTCATAAGGAAGAAGAAATAATGATGCATCTCTTTGTGTATTGCCCCTTTTCAGTAAATTAAATACCTTAGAAATTATTTTAGGGACTGACGAAGGAGAAAACAATACCATGATTAACTTTATATTGTTTATTTTTAAGTTTTCGTTATACAATTTTTGTAATAGAAACCGCTTTGATTAAATGTATTTTGAATGATTTCAATAAAACAAATCTCGCATTTGACTCATGGAAAGCTCGGCTTCTGAATCAACAGTCGCATTTCAGCCGGACTTCACGGCTGATTACTGATTAAAACCATTTTACATCATTATAATACTTTTTAAATGCATTTAACATAATGTTTACATTTGGTATGGCTCATGGTAAGCACGGCGTTTGAATAAAAGGCGCACCAGAACCGTTTTATCCGGCTGGGTCAGCCGGGAAGAACGCCTGAGCCGATCCAAATGTATAAGCAGCTCTCAATTGATTCAGACGCCGAACTTTCCATGTATTTAATTGCTACAATTAAGTTCGGCTCATGGTAAGAGCGGCGTCTGAACTGGGCCTAAGTAATGTACGTATTTTAAAATAAAATTTTATCGCGCGATAATAAAACAGTATCGCACGAAATAAAGCAGTATCGCGCGATAGTAACACAGTATCGCGCGATAGTAACACAGTATCGCGCGATAGTAAAACAGTATCGCGCGATAATAAAGCAGTATCGCGCGATAATAAAGCAGTATCGCGCGATAATAAAGCAGTATCGCGCGAAAGTAACACTTTATCGCGCGATATTCTTTCATAAAATTTGTTTGTGGGTGGGCCCTTATAGGGCTCCGTACCTTTCTCAAAACTATACCCCCCTCAAACTGTCTTAAGAGCAAAAATTAACCCCCTTCATTTTCCCCTTTTACAAATTTTACCCCCCCGTTAAAAACACCGCCCCCCCCTGCGACGTAATAAACGATCGGTCCCTAAAGGCCAAGGAACTTTTGGTAGTGACTCGGCCTTCGCGGCCGAGTCACTTCAAGAGTAGTTGATTGAGAGTGTTGCCACACGAAACGTTTAGTGTTTGACTCAAAGTATAACAAAAAGTAACACCAGAAGATAAATAACATTGCCAAAAACCTTTTGCTAAAAAGCAATGTTTTATAAAACGGACAAAATGAAAGAAAAGAAAGTTTATTTTGCGACTTTTCTGAGCACAAGCCAAAACACACCAAAGCCAAGACAAACTCACCAGCCAAAACACACCAAAGCCAAGACAAAGGACAACCCGAACTCACCTGAAAACGTTTTCCAGAATCAAAACAAGGTAATAAAACATACCTGAAATTTAGCTGAACCTGCTACTTTGTCGGCTCTTCAAAAATAATTATTTAGGAAACGGCGAAGTTCGAGCCAAGCTATCTCACTGACTTTATTCCAGCGAAGCCTTTATAAACACTTCACGAACGAACCAAGGCTTCACAACAATTATCATGAAAGGAGGCGAATTCCAACTCTCTTTACAAGACTTTAGAACTCCAAACGATGGGAGTTTTCCGTTCAGCAAGGCAAGGAACGACGACTAAATTTGAAAACCGTCCGTTCAGCGTTCAAGTCAACACGGGACCAAAACCATGTTTCGCAAAATGTTGACGATTTTCACAAGAAATGGCGCCAGATTGTCCTAAGCGATGACAAGTAAACAATCCATAGTATTACATTTGACGAGGTGAAGAGTTTTTGTACACATTTAGCCGGACTTTCATTGCTGTATTTTCGGATAAATCGAGGTGAACTTCCGTAACTGAATTTTACTTTCTTACACAAAATCTACCCGCTAACATTGAAAGGGTTTCAATCTTACCCTCAACCAATCAGAAATGAGCTCTCATTGAACTGACCAATCAGATACAATGCTACTGTTGCTTGCGAAAGAAACCATTGCGATCGCAGAAGAATTTTGAATATTTATGATATGCTAATTACCTCAAGAGCATACTTACTGCGCACGGGCACCAGGTGACCCAGCCCCTTTACCCATTGAATGTCTTTGTCATCTTGAAAGACGGATTTTTAGGTATTCGTATTTCTATATTTACACAAGAAATATTAGATATTGCTGTTGCAGTGGAAACGGCTGTCTTAATGACTATTGGGACCTGTTTATCTTGTTGGCAAACGGAGTGGCTGTTATTTTAATTTACGTGTATGTTTTTACTTGTAGATTCGGTCAGTAGCTCATAACTAGGAGCGTCCATCCCGCATACTATACCTTCACAAGTTAGGTTATTTTTAGACCGGTTTCCCTCTATTCTTGGATTGCAATCATTCCTAAGGGAATAAAATCACAAAAACGTAGCAGCCATGTTGTTGGTTTTACAAAAGTAGCTAATGAGGCACTTTTTGTTCCGCGACTGGTGCAATCCACTAATTGGCGGGAAAAAGATATAAATATAGCCCAATTTGTGAAAACGCTGTGACAGCTATAGACCCTTTGCACGTGACGTCATATCCGCCATGTTGGTGTACAGTTAACAATAGATTCTTCGTTAGCTTCGTTTGTTCTGTACACCAACATGGCCGCCATGCCCTTTGTCATTTGAATCTCTGGGGATTGAGTGCAAACCATCTATATAGGAGATAAGGACGCTCCTGGTTATGGGCTCTTGGCTCGGTTTAGTAGTCGGCGGGTCGGTGAAGCAAGGAGGTACCAAGTCTCTTCTGTTCAGCTATTCCTCAGATTTATTTCTTTTCCACCTCTGCTGTTTCTTGCACTACAACCACTAACTGCTCATTAGATTGTACTTGTATAAGTACCCCCTTTTTCTATACATGTTTTGGTGTATATTCATTCCGTTTTAATCACAGACTGATAACGGAATTAAAACTAAGTTGGCCCATAATTTATACCTACTTCGGTCTTAGTTATAATAACAACTTGATCGAGTCCCTAATGGGTTGTCCAACTTGGGGGAGGTTATGCCTTGGCCCCGTTACTTAAAGTGTGGTATTAAGTCCCGGTTAGCTCAGTGATTAAAATGCCACTACGACGAAATTTGACCATTTCTTTTACCACTTTTTTGTATTCCATAAGAACAAACAGTGGCAGAAATATCCAAATCAGTGAAAAAAGTTTGCAAAGGGGGAACTTAGACCACACATTTAAAGAGAGTTTATCGTCAAAATCACGTTTGCCATTACGCGAAACTGAGTCCCGTAAGCAAGGAATCCCTATTAGTCATTTTTGAGACTAAGTGACGTCATACACTCAACGCATCGTTCTCAAGTTGCTTCGAACCCATACATTATTTTCTTCTTGTAATGGCTACAAACTCACACTGCGAATTTTGCTGTGGTTTAGTAAATAACGACCGAGAATCAGTACCAGATTCTTCATAACATAATAATGTGTCTTTCTGTTTTAATTGATTGGCGGATGTAGATGATTTAGTGGAAATAGAGCCGCTGGCAACCGAGTTGAAAAGCTAAATTCGCTTGGGAAGTGGCCTGCTGTTTCTCATCTTGTTTGGGCTAGGGTCATTTCCAGGTTATTTTCCCTGATTCGGCTTTCAGGTTGTGCTGTTATCCGGGCTACAGGGAGAATTCAGCGGAGAAATCACTAAGGTAATCAGTTTATATAAAGCTCTAAGTTTTTTTATAGTGAAACACGGATTGCTAGTTCGTATAAATGAGAATTGACTGTGTTCCGGCAATAGATTTTCAGGCGAATCTACATTCTAAAATACAATGTAATTTGGTTACTATAAAATTATATCGCTCTGTTGTCTACTGAACATAAGAATTTACTAGAGACTGAAAAGGTATTGAAACTGACTGATCTGCAGCTTTCTAGTGGCGATAACAGAACCAAACTGTTTGAGACACAAACAAGATACTGTGTATGAAATAATATTGGTCATTTCTTCTGTGATTTATAGTCTTAAAAATAAAATTTGCAGTGAAGTAAAATGTATACTACATCGCTAGGTTTATATGTTTATAGGAAACAGCAATATGACAAACTACGTTCTCAGCAAACCATGTTTTCAGCTTTAGTTATTTTTCCGTTAATTTATACGAGACATTCTGTCAGTTTGGCCTTCTTCCGAACTGTTATAATGACTCTGGTACGATCTTACCGGCTATTCCATGTGATTCAAACAATTGTGGAGAAGCTTCTGTCCTCAAATTGCAAAACGACCCGCAAAATATATACAAACCAACCTTTGAGTCTTAAAGACAATTACACACCTTATTTACTGGTTATCACGGCTGCTCGTATCGAAATGCCAGCTTTGTGGTTCGTTAAATTGCCACAGTCCTGTTCAATGCACACACTTGAAGGCATACAAGTATTTCTATTCAAAACGCTTTCTTTGCTTTTCTTTGCGGAGAAATGGTATAATTTCTTGCTACATATGTTAGTTCGCGTGAAGGTTTGTATGAGAAAAGTTGCCCCACGTGTTGTTTTGAGAGTTTGACATCAGGTACGCTAAAAAGAATGGCTAGGCATTCCTCGCCAACATGCAGGAACACGTTCGCGTAATGCGGATGTAAAATTCAGGATTCGGAGTCCAAAAAAATAAGACTCCCCGTCGTCGCATTCATAAACGGTTTGAACTGGTTTGCAACTCTACTTTATGAATATGAGAAAACATTAATATGCCAAAATTTGATCGTAGTGACATTTTAAAGACCCTGTGTCCGAGCCCACGGTGCTTTGCGCGCGCAAATCATTTTCGTAGGCTACGAAAATCAGAAAGATCGTGTTGTTATTTAGCCTGCTATGCAGACGTATTTTTCGAAGAAAAAAGGAACGTCTGCTTACCCGAGCGTTTAATTAGTTTCCAATATGCAAGCGCGATGTCAGCACGTTTGTTTTATTTTTCTGCCCAATCAAAGCCATTGTTAGAATTTTAGTGAATTGGCGCGCCAGTGAACACTCTCCTATGATTGGTCAATGGCAAATGTATTGTCTGAATTCCTTTTCAATGCAACATTACGTCACTTTCCAGGATATGGAAGGTAAAATCTGATTGGTCCATAACACAATGAGGTGTGCATATTGGAAACTAATTAAGCGCTCGGGTAAGCAGACGTTACTTTTTTCTGCGAATTTTCGAGAGTGAAAAAATACGTCTGCATAGCAGGCTAGTTGTTATTATGTGACTCTCGAATCTTTCGAAATCTATCTCTAGTTTGGGCCATCGTGTAGTTATTTATAGACATATATTCTTAACTGACTTTCTTTTATCTTAATGAAACGTTAGTCGAATATTTCTTCGAATCCCGTACAAGAGTGGCGAGTTAGAGGAATGCCGAAGAAAGAACAGACAGCGAGGCGAAGCGACTCGACAAATAATCCTTCAGCAGTCCTCATTTTACTTTCTCCAGGTCTATAAGAGAACACTTATGGTTCAAAAGGACAACTAAGTGAGTTTCCCAGGGATTGGCTGCACTAAGGGACCGGCGGGCTTCGTTGGAAATACAAAGCAACCACTTCTGGCATCAAGATCATTCGTAATTATAATTTCGCACTACTCAGCTCCACGAGGTGTTACGACTTATCTGTATCTGTATATGCTTTGCATTTTATTAACCTTTTTTTAATCCTCCAGTACGTCCAGAAAGTCTTGCTACCAAAACTATGACCGCGGGTCAAATTCCAATCTGCCGAGTTCAGCTGTTACTTCGCTGTGAGTTTGACTCGAGTGCGAGTACGACATTTCATTTTGCACTCAAAATATATCATTCGCAAGGAAAGTAGAGATCTTCAAATACAGCTAAACAATACTGGAGACACGAAAACAAGGTAGCAAGAGTATTTTTTTGCTTTGAGAGCTGTGAAAAGTCGCACTCGTAAACCGAATTAGATTCCAAAGGCAGTACAACTGGCTTCCTGCCGAGTAACTCGGTAATTCAAGATATCATAATTATTCGAAGCATCCGAGGAAAATTCGTGGGCTCGATTGGGTTTTTAATCCCATAGAAATTAAGAAATTCGTTATCCAAAGTGTATGTGTACTTCTTTTATGAAACTTATAAACAATCAAGAGCATTTTAGTTCGACTAAAAGCTAGCCTTTAATTTATGCGGCCGTTGATAAACAAACTAATCATAACATTGGCGCAAAGCACCAAGGGCTCGGACACAGGGTCTTTTAGCTTCCGTCTGTTGAGCTTGAGGGTTCAAACCCCAGCCGGACGAACACTCAGGGTCATAAAATAACTGAGTAGAAGGTGCTGCCTTTACATAATCCAACAGTAAACGGTTAGACCTTCTCGGATAAGGACGTAAAACCGTAGGACTAAGTAAAGATAGGGCCACGTGTTAGATTACTGACTACATATTAGCCGGGAAACGTGTTTATACCGTCTATAAATAATAATGACTTTACTTTACTTTACTTACTGACCAACTCGGTGAAGTTACCGCCAAAACATGTCTATACAAAATGTTCTACTAACCCTGTATAGTGTTGATTACGATCTGTAACAACTGCATGTGTAAACATACTCACGTTACTTGTACCCAAACTAAAATTCAGCCACAACGCTATATTGTCTCGACACAAAGATTTAGCTGTCATCTAGTAACTGGAACTAATTAACGCAGTTCAAGACCTTTTATAACTGGCCAGCTTAAACTTAAAGCTCCTCAACTGTGCAATTTCAACTGCGCAATGTGTAAACATTTGGATCTTTTTGTAAAGTTATGACATTGCCTTTCAACAGTGTTTATGAACGAGGAGTTAGTGTAACAAAGATCCCATCTTTCGGTCTCAAGATTAGCTGTGCGTGCTTTTTCATCTCCGAAAGAGTTTGCTTCGATTCCACTGTAAAGTGACGAAGAATAGAAGCCAGAACTACCTTCTCTTCCAGAAGAGCAAACCTTTGGCCTAAAAATAAAACAAAACGCTATCATTAGCTCACTGAGTAACGGTATCAATAATGTGCATGGAAGTCATGACGATTCCCTTCCATTTTATAATATTTCATTATCGTGTAGGAAGAAAGTGGTGAAGAAACTAGATCACGGCGCAGCTTTAGGTTTGCTATAGAATAGAGCGAATTTCACATGAGTGTCGAAAGACTAAATGCAAATTACCCACAGCCAGCCAATCAGAGGAGCGATTAATCACAAGTAACTCATAAATGGCTTCCCTGTGAGCCAATGACAAACCAAAACAAAACCAAAACCAATTCGCGTTTGGTTTTACTTTGGAATTTGATTGGTTTGTTTATTTTCTCAGCCAATAGGAGAGCTTACAGTTGAACGTATGGTAACCGTCTGCACCCTTATGGCTGAGAGAGATAGTTTATTGTATGAATTGGTCGCTAAGGAGAGCTTTCAAATGTAGTGATTTGACGAAGGAACAAATTAAACGGGCTTTTAGAAACACGATGGTTGTTAGCGATAATTGCAAAATACTAAAAACAAAGCAAACAGAAATGATTTAGACAAATCAGAACACAAATAGTATAACTCGCGACTACATGAAAAAAATCTCGAGAAATTCATTGATCTGAAACTTTTCGCAACAAAAATTACAAAGTGGCAGACGATAGCGTAACTAGCCAATAAGAAACAAGTGCAAAATCAAGTGCAATACAAAATTGTTGAAGCCAGTGTTACATGGGTCGCGTGGCTTTCTTGCCAACATTTGTCGCCAATATTTGTCGCTGGAGAAGTTGCATTTTTTTTAGAAAGTCGCGTCGTCATCATTCAACAATAGGCACTTTCATCCAAACCGGCGAGAGTCGGGGGAGCCGGGGTGGCGCAGTAGTTAAGCGCTTCGCCTCTAACCTCTGTGGCCCAGGTTCGATTCCCCGACGCGGCGCCATATGTGAGTTGAGTTTGTTAGTATCTCGCCCTTGCTCCGAGGTTTTTCTCCGGGTTCTCCGGTTTTCCTCCCTCCGCAAAAACCAACATGCTAAATTCCAATTCGATCTGTGGATTAGCCGGGACCTGGCTTTGATCATCCCCCATGGTTGTTTCAGGTCTCGTAAGAAATTTAGAGTTTTTAGAGTTTTTTTTCTGCTATTCGGTCGATTCCCGACGGCCATGGATTCCATGTGACCGATCCAAGACGAATAGGCTTTTTGCAGGAAACAGTCACTTGCTGATATAATACTGTGCTAACGAATAAATTGAGCTTGTGATCCTCCTCGTGTTTGCCATAGATGCTGGATGGATTAGACGGAATAGATGGAATAGCCATAGACGCTGTTTTAGAAAGATCGACAATCGACGAAGGCAGAAGAATATTAATGGTTTCCTTCGAATGGATTTTCGAATTGCATCGTATTCTATTCCGCATAGCTGCCACCAGTTATAATGACAATCCTTTGTTGCTCGTCCGGACAACCTTTTTTGAAATAGGTGAATATCACACAGGTGAAGAGTGCTTTTCGCGCGCTCTCATTAGCTACTCCAGAGGTGAATTTCATTTGCTATTCGCCTCCGAACGAAGCAGACAGGACATAAAATAACTATTTGGTGCTGGCTGTTCAGTTGCCTTTTTTGAGTGTGGTCTACCTTAAGGCAACTATATATTGCGGCAACTTTTCGTGTTTGTTTGGCAAATCGCGAAAATTAGTTGCCGCAGTAATTTCTACTCGTGAAAATTACCCTATTTTCAAGTTGCGCAAGAAAAAAAAGAAAAATGTTGCCCTTTTATCCTTTCGCATGAAACAATGTACCTTAAGTTCAATTTTGTGTAAATACAACGAATTTTGAAGAAGAAACGGTCGTCCTTGCATTGTAATTGTGCATTTTTATTACACTTCTTCCATCTCGTCAATATTAAAGTCTTCATTTCCATCACTTTCCTCCTTCTCAGCATCATGCAAGTGTTTTCAATATTTCATCTGTTGTTTTTGCCTCAGCGAAATCTTTGCAAACGCGAAATTAAAATACTCGCGAAATATATGCTTATATTTTGCAATTTTTCAGGAAATGCAATAAATAGTTGCCTTTAAGGTATACTAAAATAATTAATTACCTCAGTGTCGGCGAAAAGTGGTACTATATTCACCTCCATTGCACTTCGATGAATAATTGTTATATGTGGCCGCACCGGTAGCCGACTCCCGAGCGTTTGGATGTATGTGTGTTGCCTCGGTTTAAGGTCTCGATAAAGGTTCAAAATGGAAAAGTTTGGAAAATGCGTTTTTTTCGCAAATTCTAAATCTAAAAGCCCTAATCTAGCATCACAAAAAAAGCCTTGAAAATGCGACTTTCTGATTTCCAGCTAAAAAAAGGCGTGAAAACTGATGATTGACAGCTGATGTCATTCACCGGGCATGTTATTTCATTCTCGCTATCCTGTGATTTTCTGCGCTACTTTTCGTTCGTAAAGATTTCCTACGTTTATAATGCAATGCCCAAAAGTGTAAAAGTAGATCTTTCTTGGTGCCGTATTCAAAAAAGGAGAAGGAAAAAAACACAGCACAATTTAGTTTGTAATAATTTAGTTTGAGTAAATTTGGAAGCGGGTGTAAAGTTCTTAGGACAAACAATGGCTGGAGGGATTATACTCAAGTTCCAAGAAGTTAGAATCATCGAAGACTGAAAGTCCACAAAGAATGAAGCAATATAATTAACAAAGTTTTGTTAACTTCAATCGGCAAACAATTTAAAGAGAATTCAATGCAGGAAGCTCAGGTTTGCCGGTTTTGTTAATTCGCGATGAAAATATTTAGTCTACCGAGTACATGGTGTGGATCGAGCTGCGCTTTAGTGGTTTTCCCTGCATATATGATATTAATTGTTTGCTTATTGTGGTGCCGGCTGTGGTGCCATTTTTCTGTACTCCTAAAAGAGTGTTTCTTCTTGAAATTAAGCTGGAATCGAGACTATAGCTATTAATAAACTAGTTTCTGTAGAAGTATCGAGCATCGGTAAACTGTATAGCTTACTCCGTTCTGCGGCTCGTCTGAACTTTGTAATCGGCCGAGACTGAACACAACATGAATCGCTCTGATTGGCTAATATTAATGAGATTACCTTTGGACGCGGGACTTCTTAGTCAACCGTCAAATGAATCGAAAACCTTTATCGGCCTGTTTCTCGGCTCTTTTTTTTCGGACAAAAACAGAACTTTGTTGAAGTCCAGTCTTTTAGCGTTTTGTCCAATTTTCCTAATTTTTTCACGACTCGTAGAAAACAGCTGTTTCTCAAATACTGTGTTGGGGAATTTTGAAATATTTTTTCGTTCAGGTTTTATGACCTGGTTTGTATCAAAATGGGATGAAAAACTACTTTTTCAACTTTGAAAAGGGATAAAATCTGTAATATATACGCAATATATAAAAAATGCCCGACACAGTATTTGAGTCAATTTAGTTGGGATTCTAAAGGGCTAATTAAGAAAAACATTGCTTCAAAGCCTGAAAGGCTGAACTCCTTCTGGCGGACGGAGTCATTTCGCGTAGAAATATCTACAACATCTACGCTTTTAACTTTTGTTTGAAACGAATTAAATATATACTTTCTTCAATTCAAGACCATTAAAACGGTATATAGTACGTCGATGTCGCTTTATTTCCGACGTTGCAAGAGCGTTTTTCCCAAATGCCACGTCGAACCTTTATCGAGACCTTAAGAGGGAACGTCTAGGAAGACGGCATAACATAATGAGTAGCCTTAATTACAAATACAAGAACTGCACATAAAAATACAGGACATAGAAAGTGTACCACAGTGAATGCGCAACTAAGGGAAATAAAAGGGAAGAAAAATATCGGTAGGTAAGAAATCCAGCGATTAAGTGCTTTTAGCGATTTAATATTATTCAGGAATGATATTTAGTCGAGCAAACATTGACATATTCCGTTGCTATGCTCGTTGGAGTAGATGCGATTTTGACTTCCGGTTTACGTGAGCCGACTCGGGCGATAATAATAATAATAATAATGATGTTTAATTCTTGTAGCGCAATTCTCCTAAAAAGCCCGAATGCGCTTTACAATGTTACGATTCAAAAATACGCAATAAAACTAGTTACAATTCAAATATAATGAAACGAAAAACATGTATATGAATATAAATAAATGTGAATATAGATAATGCACTATGTAAACTATGACTAAAACTTGAAATAAAAATTGAAGTAGAAGTAGAGTGCAAACAATAAAAGCATGCGACAACACCAACCAAACAGCACAAAATAGCACCAATTAAACAAGAAAAGGGAAGAGTGTTGGCACTATTCAGTACTATTCAGCGAAAAAAGCCGCCATATGCCTCTACCGTCCGCACTCTAAGAAAGCAAAAGTAAATAGTTATCAATAAAATTAGAAAAAAAGCCTTCATAAAAAGATTGAGCCTGGACTTAAAGATACTGACAGACGGACTGATCTTAATATCAAGGGGAAGTTCATTCCACAATTTTGGTCCAGATACAGAAAAAGCTCTATTACCACAATGATTTAAGATTTTATGAAGGCTGGTGAAAAAGAAGTTGATTAGATGACCTAAGACTACGCACCGGAGCGTATTGGACAAGTAACTCGCTTAGATACGATGGTGCAGTATTATTCATAATTTTAAAACAATTAGAGCAATATTTAATTTTGAAATTAATGCGCTGCTCCACCGGGAGCCAATGAGCACGTCGGGCATAAAGTACGTCAAAATCGGCATCAGTGAGCGTGGACAAATAATTAAAATTAAAACCATTTATTTACTTATAGTCTCAATTTGAAGAAATGTTGGTGACTTGTTAACAAAATGAAACTACATATTTTAGGTGTTTTATGTTAGTATGATGACGTTGTTGTGACGTCATAACTGATGCCTCCTTTTTTGGTAAAATTCCCTCTTTAATAGATGTTACAAACAGACTACACCATCAAAGGGCCTTCATGACACACATTCCTTTGGCGCAAATTTTAACGTTCTACGACTATTATAGCAAAAGTTATAGAGGAATGACTGTTGCTATGACGTCATATTTAGTGACGTCAGGTGTCATACCTAAATAAGGCTGCCTATTGTTAAAAAATCAAGAAAAGAAAATAATGTGGGTTTTGAGTGCCAGACTAGCGCATTTCATCACTAAAACTCGAAAATCACTCAAAGGATTTTTTCTAAGGGCATGTATAAAAAAGTATGACGTCATAATGACGTAGCTGAAAATATTACTTCAATTTTAAGCCGGTTATGGGCAAAAAAAATCAAAATTCAAAAAACATACGATTTTAGCCACCAACGTGTTTTATGATTGGACAAAATGTCATGCAACAATATTTACAACTCTAAAAATTGAATGAAGCGATGATTTTATAAATGCTTTTGTGGTGTTTATTTCCCGCCAAATTTTGGCGGGAAAAAGGACAAAATTCAAACTTTCATAACTTTTGATTTCCTTAACCAATCGACATCGGGTTTTCGATTCCTTCATTCTCATCACGAGTAGATTTTAACAATATACGACATTTCGTTTTTAGAGATAATGAACAGTTGCAAGAAACGTATTACAAATGGATAAATGACGTCATTGTGACGTCACGATGGTAGTAACATAGCTTAAAAAATCAGGTTATATTCCTTTTGCGATTCTACATCCTTCTACCAAAATTCAATCGTCTGCATTGAAATTTTTTTTAAATATAGAACTGATGCCGTTTTTATGGTCGTTTGTGCCCACCGTGGAGCAAAGGAGTTATATGCTCAGCCTTGCGCGATAGCGTTATGAGGCGGCTGTTTTCTCAGGCTAGTTTTATGCGCGTCCACCGGTCACCCGACAGTACGTTTTAATACTTACACATGTTGGTAAGTTTTATTCGTGGTTTACCTGAAATGTTTTCATGAATGAACGAAATAATGTGTTCAAAAGTCGAAGCAAGTCGTTGCGGGTGCGAACGTCGCTGGACAACGAAAAGTTTGGTTTATCGTGTGAAAGAAATACTTGACAACAAACTCAATCCGATAATTTTGAAGGAGTCGTTCAGGACTCGAAAGGCGCCTAACTGTACTTGAACCTAGAGAAAGGGAAATAATTTTAATAATTTGTACCGAGCAAAAAGGTAACGGCAAGCGTACGGCGCCGCCAACACCGTGAAATCATGCAGTCAGGATCTCGCCGATGAATTAGCGGGAAAGCAAATGTGTTGGACTCTTACTCTCAGATGTTGCCGAGCCCTTCGTGCTGTTGATAGATTGATAGAATATCTAGTAAATAGTATCTATAGTTGTCAAAGATACAGAAGATGAAATGGCTGTTTCCAGCGAGAACAGTCTTCTAAAAACACGAAGAAAAGCACGGCTACCTTATGATCAATAAGCTACTAAAATCGTGGTACAAAGATAATTATAAACGCCGGAAAACGAGAAAAAAAAACCCAGTCACAGTTTCATCAAAGCAAGCAGCTTTTTTAATGTATGAGCTTATAAAAATAATAATAATTATTACTTACAAGTTTGTTCGTATTTTTCTCTTTTTGGCAGTCAAGTGATTTTCGACCGGCAGGTTTTCAACTAAAATCTTCCACAAATATGCACACTTTTGTCTCCAGATAATGCTTTCGGGTTCCTGGTAAAGTTCTGATGGAACCTCAGTGCATTAATTAAAATACAGGTCAGTTTTCATCCAAGAAAAAAGTATTTTTGCTGTCGGAAAACAAACTGTTGCGAACGCCACGAGATTCAACTTCAAGTGATTTATATGAAACTTGTCAAATCTCGGTCTAATTTTAGGTTGATTTCTATTCGCTCTTAGGTTTACCTCGAAATCGGTTGCGATCCTGGCATGTGCTTTCATTGCAGATAGTCAAGCTAGCTCATATTGCAGACTGGAGTATTCAGCCAAGCCCAAAAACTGGTCATTGTCTGAGGAAATAGGAGACAATGCACACCCAGTTCGACAAATTATTGTAGACTTTACTCCAACAACAATTCTGCGACTATTTAACGACGACAAAACAGGCACTTTTGCGCATAATTTCTTACGTCCGGTTTAAAAAAATCCTAAACATTTTACACGCTTTCACTAAATACCAAACTTTTTCCGTTAAAATGTTGTTGACCACGTTCTCCACAAAACCAAGCGATCACTACTCCGTGATGGACCAACCAGACATGGCAGATTGCGCTAGAGTGCATCTACAAACATTCACATTTAAAACAAATTATGGAGAACTAGCTTCCTTCGGGAGCTCGGGTAGGGAGCCAGTGCGCACTCTCGAATATTTTACCCCCGGTCCAGACCAAGTTTAAAACCGTTCCGCCACCAATATTATGTGACGTAAAGATAAAAAATATCCATGACAAACGTTGTGATAAGACATTAATAAACATTAACTAGCTCAATGTTTCCAACTTTAAACTCACCAATGCAGTTCCTGGGTCCAGCTGAGAAGGGAATAAAAGCATACGGATGACGATTGGCGAAGTTCTCAGGCAGGAACCTGTCTGGGTCGAACCGCATTGGGTCTGGCCACACATCCGGGTTGTGATGGAGAAACAAAGGAGATACTGTTACCATGGTTCCTTTTGGCACGAGAAACTCATCTGATTCAAAAGAGAACAGGGTATAATAATTGTTAATGGAGTTGTCGGAAACAAAATTGTGACAGGCTAAGCTAATAAAGGCCGTGACATCTAATAACACACACTATGCCATACCTATTTTGCTGTCTTCTGAAAGCGTTCTGCCAAAAAATGGCACAGGAGGACATATGCGAAGACTTTCCTAAAACATATCGAAAATATAGACTACAATTTACGTTTCCTCAATCGCATGATCTTCATCTAAACGCCATCGTGATGAAATTGGTGAAAAATGAAGTGACTGTGCTGGCTATAAATACTACAAAAAACTTTATCAATAATACCTATCTACTAAACATATTTACCTTAATAGTGCATTCCAAGTATTTCAAACACTTGAGTGACTCCACAGTAAGATGTTCCGGTCGAGACTCTAAAGGGAAAAAAGGCAAGACAAAAAGTTTGACTTTGGACAAATAATAACAAATAAAGTTAGATAAATCCTGCGTTTAGCTGCAGACAGACTGTGCAAAATCACTCGCAATTAATATACGTACGCAAGACATATCATACACCGTACTTTTAGTCTTCTTCTTCTGCAAGATTGCATGCATGCATGTCAACTTGCACCATGTCTTGCCAACTTGATTAAAGCTGACTTATTCAAGCGCGCTTCTTACAAATTACTAACCAAAGAATTCATCCACTTCTTGTTGGACTTTCTTCTGAACTTCTGGATGTGAACCAAGTAACTGTATGGTCCAGCTAATGCCTGAAGCTGTTGTATCATGTCCCTATGTTAAAACATAAATTTCAACTTTATAACAAAAAAAATCGCATACTAGCAACGAATGGCGAGTGAAAAATATGGGTTTACGTGCGTGAAGTGGCTACATACCGTACTGTAGATCCACTGTTAAATAATCATGGACTCACATAAAATAAAATAAAATAAAATAAAATAAAATAAATCAATTTCAAATGTTGGATAAAATAACTTTTGAGTTGCTGAGGGATCAAATTAGTCAACGAATTTTGCAGAGAGTTTACAGTCAAAATCACGTCCGCGGTTAGCTGTGGCTCTTTTGAAGCCATATTTCAATTCAAAACTTCAAAACATTATTTTATTTTATTTGTAGAAAAAGAGGACAATTTCATGCTTTACTATCAGTTTGCGCGAAGGTTTGTGTGTGAAAAGTAGCTCCACCTATTGTTGTTTTGAGTAACGTCAGTTCTACTGAAAATTAAATCGGCCACAGGAACGGGTTCACGTAATGGCAGACATAACAATTCGTCATCTGGAAAATCCGTTTGTACAGATACAAATATGGTAACTTTACTTTAATAATATGAAAACGCATCGTTCCCTCATAATGTTGTCATAGTTGTCATATTTTACATTGCTGTAAAATTCCATTTTATTCTACCGAAAGGAGTATTGTTGCAAATGTAATAAATTGCAATATACAATATATACATAACTATTATAATAACGCACGCTCGATGTCGCCCTTCCATATACATCTTTAGGTTGATATGCATGATGTCTCCTGTTTTATATGGACGGCTGGGCGGAGACGTATACACTATCTCTTATCCCTTCCTTCATGGCTCTATTCATATCCAAAATCTTTTCCCCTCCCTTCATGTTTCTATTCTTTGCCCTACTCTTGATCGTTCGAAGTTCAGATTTTCTTATTATACATGGGAATATCATCTCCCTTTCCAATTATTTCCCCTATCCTTCCTTGTTAACACGGACCCTTTACCTGAGACACACACCTTTCTTTAACTCTATTTTGAACGCTTAAAGTTCAGATTGCCTTCTTTCCTATTGCTACACATATCCCCTAGCTAGCTCCCTTTCATTCTCCCATTATTTTCCCTATCCTTGACGACAAGGAGCTTGGATTTGATTCTTTTTCCTATTTGCAGCAAAGGAATACCCGAATCGTACCTCAAACATGAACGTGTCCACCTCTTCTCGTATGCCTTCCTTGTCTATTTGTCCCTCATCATACGCATCCAACAGTAAGTCAAGGAAAGCAACGAGACGTCTTTTGCTTTTACCACTGGACTCGTCTACTTCTCTCTCCTCTGTTGATGAACTGGAACCTCTCTCCTGGATTCGTTCGTTAATCACCTTATCATAAACAGTTATATTTTGTATTTAGGCAATCAACAACAAGAAAATGGAAACCTCCAGTATTTAATTGCAAATAGATATGTCAAAATAGGAATTGATGCCAAAAATACTAGAAGTGTGAACGTCAGATATTTTGGGAGAGAAGCAATGTGACCCATAATTTAAGATACATTAGGTTTTTTGTCTTTGGCAATTCTATTAAAGATGCCATAGGACCGTTTTCTAGATCACGGTAATCATGTCGCGGCAAATTATATAGCGAAGTACATCTATTGGTTTTGAAGGGAGGGGGTAATAGGTGTACCACATATGTGTAATTCAAAATGATTCACCATCCCATCCCTGATTCACTCAAGCGGAACCTTTATTAACATATCTATGGCATGTTTGTTTTCTCGCCAAAAAAACTAGGTGCATATTTCATACAAGCAAATCCACCAAGCAGCCCGGATTCACAATTTTACCTTAATTGTAAAGCCATGCAGGATGTCCAGATACTTGCCGTGCTCTCGTCCGGATGGTGACAAATTATAGAGCCAGTTTTCCCACAACCAGGGTGTTTTATAACGTTCTTGAACTAAGTGACTTATTCTGTTGATAACAAAGGCGCCGGATAAAATGTTACGTGCTTCGTTCTTCTTTCTTATTTCTGTTTTGTTTGCACTTCTGCCAACGTGCTAAGGGAAGCGTCACATATCGATTTTTCCACGGGAAACGTCCAGCGAAGTTTGGGGGTTGGGGGATTTTAACTTGTGACGTTTCTACGTGTAAAAATCGATAGTTTTCAGAAACATCACATCACATATCTCTGCGACGATATATAAAGACTCCTGAAGAGAAATGACAGGTTGTCCCACAGCTATCGCATCTAATTTCCGGCTAGGTTTTAGAGAACTCACCGACATAGATAGCAGTGAATTCAAAGGTTTCACGATGAATTCAACGTTCCATTCCCACCAAATGGGATCCAGTGGTTGTGACAAGTTGTTTACGTTGGAATAAAAAGCGGACATGAATGGAAAGAGGAAGTGTGATACTTTTGAAAAAAGGTCGATGAATCGCTCTGGCGCTTCTTAGCGGGTGTGGGGGTTGAAAAAGAAACTTCGCTGGACGTTTCTCGTGGAGAAATCACGTGACGCCTCGCTAACTGTATGAAAATAAAAAAAGTGGAGATGTGGACATTCTCGGCTCCCTCACATATAATTATTTAACGGCGGTATTTAAAGTGCATATAAGCCCTGGCCAGTTATGCTTTTCTTTGAAAGCTTAGACCTTATAAAGTGCCTATGAACAATTTTTATTTTAGATATCAATTCTAAATCAAGTGAATAGTAGCCTGATTTTCAGACAGTACGAGGTCGTCCGCTCACTTCCTCCCCCTCCCCGTCTGATGGACTTCACAGACTTTCATGTTCCTAACGTCATCAACCTTTGTTTTTACAATAAGCCAATACGACCACGCGTAAGAATGGAAGCGTTTAAATTTTGTGTAGAACAGTCGTGCAGTAGCGGCTTTTACTAGTTGGATCTATCCGCTTTCATGCACTGAAAAAAACATTCTACAGCTTCAAACTTCTGTAGATTTCTCAGAATGGTATCCTGTTTGAGCTGCTGTGGTTATTTGGAGAGCAGGAACTTTTTAAACGGGCGTTTTCGTGCAGTATTTGCAGGACAGTGTATGAGAAAAGTTTATTACGGTGATCTTAGAACTTTTACGATTTTACTTTTATTTTTAAAACGTTTTGAAGCTTGATATGTATGTCGATTAGTTACACAAAACCCTAAAGGTGTCCTAGTGTAGTTTTTTGGGTATCAGAGATTGTTTTAACCGGACGTTTTGTGCAAAGTTTAGATGCCATTTCCATACATAAACTTACGGAAGTGTCATCCAAGTGCCATGAAACTTTTTCCACAACATACTCCTGCAGAAAAATCATAATATTCCATAAACGATTTGGTCTTCTAAAAGCCAAAAACCTATGAGAATGTTTCAGATCTATTAAATGCATGAGATTTATAAGTGGAGGAAGATTTACCAAAGCCCGTACGTAGATTCTCAAACACATCGTTTCGATGAATGAACGATTCCAATGCTTTCTTCTGCCCTGAATAGAGCTTCGAAATTCTGAAAACTTTCCATTTTCGGTCGACACACTGCTCAAGTTCTTCCCCAACGTCATTTAGAAAAATATGCGAGCACATTCTTTAAATTCCAGACATTGCCAAAAGCGTAAAGTTCGCTCGGAGTGGTTGAAATCATGACGTCAGGAACATGAAACGCTATGAAGTCCATTGGAGGGGGAAGAAGTGAGCGGACGACCTCGTACCGTCTGAAAATCAGGCTAAGTGACTGAATAGTAGAATGGTAAAATATATTTTGCTTTGAATGCTGTGACGCTAGGTTAAGGAGGTTTTATTATCCTAAATGCTAATTACATAACGTCAGGGGAGGCATCAATTATTATACAACATTTTTTGTTACAATTAAACAATCTTTTCAAATTTTCAGTGTTATACCCATGGTTGAAATAAAATAATTTTAGAAATTTGTTTTCCTATATCAGTAGAAACGCCCATTCACAACCACTAAGAAGTGATCGCAGATACCTCCCCTGACGTCATGTAATTAGCATTTTGGATATTAAAACCTCCTTAACTCAGCGGCACAGCATTCAAAGCAAAATATATTTTACCATTCCACTACTCACTTGATTTCGAATTGATATCTAAAATAAAAACAAATATTGTTCATAGGCACTTTAAAAGGTAGAGAAAAATTTGTTTCAATAAAAATGTTTTCATCATATTTTTAGCTACTAAACTTCCAAATGTAGAATAATTTCCGCGCACCTTCGGGGACAGGGACGAGAATAAAACGTGACGTCATCAACAGGACTCGTCTCTTCGCGGGTTTAAAGCGTCAGATAACCGAGAAACATGATAATATCGCGCTAAACGTTTCGGAGAGCTTTATTTGGCAAGGCCTTTCATGCTATGGCGCATCGAGCGTGTTCTGTTGATGACGTCAAACTAGACACAGTGCCAATTTTGTAAAGCGCTCTAGCGCGCTTGATTTCGCAAGACACGTTTTTGAACGACCAATACACCATAACAAATAAAAGAAAACAACTTTTTATCCTGGAATCCTTTGTCTATATATGGCCTCTAGTCTCTTCGTAAAAAAAAAAAATTAGCCAGGGCTTATATGTACTTTAAATAAATGTCTATACGAACCCGTGGACGGCCTTTACGTACTCCGAGTTCCTGGCCTTCTGTGCATCTACAGACACGCCCATGGATGTTTCTAAAGAAAAAGTGAATAAGAATCGATCGGAAAAGCATGAAAAGCTAATTGATGTGCTCTTCTTATGGACTAGAAATAACGTATAAGAAATCATAGTCAGTAACATTAAGGGAACTTACTGCAGATGACATCAAGAGTACAATTTGCAATCATTGGGAAGATGTTGAACTTCTCATCTAGGGGTCGTGACTGATAGACATAATATATAAAAGTTAATTATGGACAGATCACTTCCGTAGTAGTATGACACAACTCCATGACCCCATCCCCGGCCCCCGAATATTTGTTTACCAACAGCACAATTAATGGAAGATAGTTTTGGAACAATGTTATCCGCACTCTCGGAGCTTAATTATAAATAGATCTGACAGTAGCAATAGTGGGATCCCGCTATTGACAAGATTGAAAGAAGTCTTAACAGTAGTACCCGAATTTACCTTGAAAAGAGATACGAGGACTTCAGACTGCTCTTCAAATACTTGGAGGAAGTCGTTCAGAATGTTGAAGTGGAATGTTGGGGTTATCATTCTACGTCGCTTCTTCCATTTCTCTCCGGTGCTGTACATAAAGAAACATCATCTCATTTATTCAATGAAAGGTTGAAGTAGTACTTAGTTTTTCTACAACGATTTTAAGGAAACGTAATAATAATAATAATAATAATAATAATAATAATAATAATAATAATAAAGGTTTATTAGACAGCATTTCCATGAATGGCTCTTCATCCGTCTAGAGTTAAATATATTACAATTTATTTGTTGAGAGCTAATTAAAAATATTTACAATATATATATTTGTTAAGAGTTAAAAAAATTCACAGTACTTGTGTGATTATGTTATATAGAAATGCTGATATAATTTATAATTTACATTAATATAGGTTGTTTTTGGAACTAAACTAGTTATATAAATATACATGTATCTACAAATTTAAAGTTGAAGTCTAAGTATATATATACATATATATCATTAATAAAATAATAATTAATAAAATTACAGACTACCATATCATGATTTATAATAGTCTGTCTTTAGCCTGTGTTAGCAACTGTGATCTAACGTCCTTAAGGAAAGGCCTATATGGCTTAATGGATCGTGTTTCAGGGCTTAGTGAGTTAAAGAGTTTTGCAGCCGAATCCTGAAATGTGCCATGTTCTAGAGGGACAAGTAACCTAGGTGCAGAGTTAGATCTTAAGATTCTAGTATGGGTATGTTTCTCTAATTTAATATAGCTTGGCAAATTTGAACAATTCATTGCCTTGTGCGTTAGTTGAAGCACATTATAAATTGACTGTTCGTGCATGGGAAGCCAGCCTAATTTCAAGGCATCTGCTTCTGTCGAGTACTTGTTTGTGATAAAACCAATGGCAGCATTCTGAACCTTTTGAAGCTTTGATTCCAAATAGGATGGTAGTGGGTACAGGACTGTGTTGTTATAGTTGAGCTTAGATAAAATAAGGCTTTGTACCAGGTTCTTTTTGATTGTGTATGGAGTGAAGTGTTTAATTTTCCTGAGGACTGATAGTGTTGCGTAGCAGGAAGATGTCACATGTTTAACAGCCTCGTCCCATTTTAGGTTCTCTTGAAAGTGGGTGCCAAGGAGTTTATAACTGTATTTGCGCTCAAGAGGAGTATTGTCAATCTATAGAGGTAGATGTACACTTTTCAGGTCATGGTGACAAGCTAACTGATGGGTGGAGAAGAGCATAGAATTGGTCTTTTTCAGGTTCAGTGCTAGATTTGTTGACTTCGCCCAGGGTGAGATGTTATCAAGGGTGGCATTCAGGTTGTTGACACACTTATCAAGATTTGATAAAGTGCTGTGTTGGTATAGTGTTGTGTCGTCAGCATATTGGGCAGACTGCACATCCATATGGCAAATGGCGCTCAGATCAGAAACATAAAGGTTGAACAGCACGGGTCCTAAGATACTTCCATGAGGAACTCCAAAACTAAGGCTTGTGATATCAGATTTAGAGTCATTTAAAAGTACATATTGTTTACGGTTTGATAGATAACTAGCAATCCATCTTAGGGCATCACGAGAGAATCCAAAAGTATGGAACTTGTTAAGAGCAGTTGTAAAGTCAAGAGTGTCAAACGCTTTGGAGAAGTCTGCCATTACCATAAGGGTTACTTCACTCCTTTTCATTGCTGACAGAATATCATCCCGTATTTTAATTAGGAGTGTTGTAGTCGAGTGTCCTTTTCTGAACCCTGACATGCATTCATCCAATCAGCTGGCATTGTCAATGAAGACGAGTAGTTGCCGTAAGATGACTCGTTCCAGTACCTTAGATAACACAGGAAGAATGCTTATGGTCGTACGTCGTCTAAAGTAATAGGTAGCTCAACTTTAGGAATAGGAGCGACTCTTCCTACTTTCCAGGGAGAGGGGAAAGTAGCCTGCTCTATACTGGTGTTGACTATATGTGCGATGGGTGTATTCAGCACGTTAGGTACCAATTTGATATACCTAGCTGGAATATTATCATAGCCAGTAGAGCAGTCTGACTTGAGAGATTTTATTTCTTCGGAGATTTCATCTGGTGTCACTGATCGTAGAAGAAACTCAGATCCCCTGCTAGTGGAATTGTCTAGGATGAGATAAATTGCTCCAAGTTCACCGTGTGATCTGTGCCAACATTCAGAGTTCGTTGTGCAGTAGTAGAGAAGTGTTTCTTAAGTTCATTTGGGTCCATATTTAGCTTCTTTGGACATGGGTGAATAATCTGGTTGATTACTCGCCAGACGTCTTTAGGCTTTTTGTAGGAGACGGCCTTCTGATAAAATTCTCTTTTGGCCTTCTTAATCTCACTCTTTATTTCGTTTCTTGTCACGCGGTATTTCTCCCAAACCAACGGTGACTTGGAGTTATGGGCTAGGTAGCGAATGTCATTACGAAGTACTTTGAGATTTTTGATGGCATTCGTCTGCATCCAGGGTGCAGGAGGACGAGTTATCTTGACTCTACGAAGAGGGATGTTCTTGTCAAGGCATTCACATATCAGCGTGTTAAGTATATTGACTTGGGTGTCAGGATGGTTACTTTCATATATTGATTTAAAGTCCAAGTCAGATAGATCGTTTACGAGTGCCTCCTCATCCAGGTGACGTACGCACCTTATCCACTTGTGACGTGGCTCAAAGCGTTTGACTCTCACATTCACGCACACATCGTGATCGCTGACCAGAGGGCATGGTAGAACATCACTGTGGGTAATTCTGCTAGGTGAATTCGAGATCACATGATCGATAATTGTTGAACTATGAGGGGTAGTTCTAGTTGGTTTTGATACATGTTGAGTAAGCCCCATTGAGGTCAATAAGTTCGTACATTGTCTAGCCAGAGGCTTGAGTGGGTGGGAAACATCAATGTTAAATTCACCGGTTATTAGAAGGAGACCATCCCAGTGAACTGTGAGATAGCCAAAAAAATATTCAAATTTGTCCATCCAGTTATTAGTTGATAAGATTCGTGTTGACCGATAAACAGTTCCCAGTAACAACTTGCTGTTTTTGTTGCGACCTTCAACTTCAATCCAAAGATGTTCAAACTCGGGACAAATGTTTTCAATATCCTTTTTTCGTTTGTATTTTAATGAGTCCTTGATGTAGAAACCAACACCACCACCTTTGATGCTTTCACGATGACGAAATATGTGAGAATATCCATTAATGGATACGTATTTCAGGAGATGTTCATTTTCCTTCAGCCAAGTTTCACTCATTGATATTATATCAAAAGAGTATTCCTTGATAGTCATTAAAAATTCATCAAATGACGAAAGCACTTTCGTTCAAGTTCATAACTTTGTGGAAGGGTAATGTGGATAATAAACAAGCACTGCATGTCCATTTTGAATCCTATCAGCTCGAACGTACTTGAGCTGATTTAAGCTCATATCAGTACACAAAGCATGGTATAAGTCTTTACATCCTTCACATAGACATCAGCGATGATTACGTTGGACAGGTTTAGTACATGTAGGGCACACGGGAGCTCGTGTAGGACCGGGCTGGGGGTGAACATCGCCACTTCGCTGAATGACAAGTATTGTAGGATTAAATGAAGCCGTACCGTTGTGACGGTAGGATAATCTTCTTGCTAAGTACCTTAACTTGTTTAAGGCAGTTGTGGGGCGGTATCTTCTACGATTTGAGAATACGTAGTGAAGTTGGAGCTCCAGCGATAAGCGAGGATTTTGAAATCCAAGATGGCGGCTCGATTGTACAATCAGTTTTGGTCCAATGTAAGCCAGATACGTCGATATATAATCCGTTCTCCAGTCCTGAACAACTTCAGACGCACTATTAACATAATCAAGTACCTTAGTGAGGTTTTCAGTGGGATTACTTATCAATAAACTTCGTAAACTGCCCAAAATTAGGAGCACTGAAATAACACGCCTCGCCATGACCACAGGCAGACGTGTAGACTTTTTTACATTAATTTAACGAATTCTGGGTACTGATTTTAATGTTGATAATTCTCATGATGACACGCGTATGAGCACGGTGGGCATAAATGACCCCAAAATCGCCAGGGTTGGTATATTTGTCTATATCTTCAAGCCTTTCAGCAGTACAATAATGATTTTTTTAAGAGAGGTTTAGAGCGTTAAACAAACGAAATGTTGTGTGTTAACGCGAACATCTTAATGACGTCATTTATCCATTTATAATAGTTTCTCCATATTTTTAAGTACCCATAAAATACTAAAATGTAATATTGTTCAATTCTTCTCTTGTTGGGAACAAAGTAATCGAAAACCCGACTTCGATTGGTCAAGAGAAAGAAAAGTTACTGAATTTTGAAATTTCTGAATTTTCCCGTTATATTTTGGCGGGGAATAAACAGCGTAAAACCATTTATGAAACATATTTCTTCAAAGACAACCTAGAAACTTATTATATGACAACCTAGAAACTTAAATAAGACCTTAGTACCTAAAATCGTATGTTTTTAGAATTGTAATTTAATGGATAAATGCCTTCAAGCTTACTTTGACGTCATGAGTATTTGAAATAGGTGAGTGACCATTATATGTATTTTTGCTGACCAATGCCCTTCTAACGCACAAAGTAGTTGTAATATCGAGTTTTTGTTTTTCTTTAACAGTAGAAATCAACATTTATTTAAAACATATTACGTCACAGATATGACGTCATGAAAATATTAAATCCTTTATAACTTCGGGAATATTTATCATAAAGACTTCAAAATATTGTGCCAAATAAAAACGCATCGCCATATCTTCGTAATGGCGTACTTTACTTTAAACGACTACTTAAAGAGACTTTGGCCAAAAAAGGAGCAAACTAAAACTAATTTAAGGGCCCATTGACATATGTTCCGATAAGTTTTGTTATCATATTTGATTGATCTTGATTGACATTTAATAGGATCGGATATCGCACGCATAGTCAGTGTTTACGCAATCCGTAACAGTAAGAGCAAAAGGACTGCGATAGCTAACCCGTAATCAGAGAAACTGTAAGCTAACCTGGAAACTAAAGGATCAGAGAAAACTGTAAGCTAACCTGGAAACCAAAGGAGAATTAATACCCGCCACAGAAGTAAGTGATTCGCATTGATTCCGCCTATTAATTATTGTACAGAATACTAGCACAAGATAACCAGAGACTCATGATTTGTTTCAGATTGAATAATTATCAAGTAACACGGAAATCAACATACGAGATTCAAGGAAATAAAGTACGACGATATAATTATACGATTTGTGGTGGAAGTCAATGGGTTTAAACGGAACATTACATTCAATTTCTTTGGGTAAACTGGCGACGGAAAAGGAAGTCAACAATACTGGACGGTAACTGGATTGAATATGGAAGCCGCTTTAAAACAAGCCAAGATTGAACGGAGGACAGCAAAGGCAGCCCTGACGAGATGCGGTAAAGCCATCAATAACATGATTGAAGGTAAAAGACCTTCTGCAGAGGTAAGAGAAAAGCTAATCAAGTATCAAGAAAGTTTCGAAGTTCTAGTAGAGAAACATGAACAGTATGTAAAGCAAATAGATCATGATCACGAATTTGAGACCGAAGAGGGCTGGCTTGCCCAGTGCCAAGAGGGTTTCATGGAAACGGAATTTCATGCTAAGGTTTATGTCGAGACCAATATCAGCAAAGGGAAAACAATTATGAATGAGAAAGGGGCTTCCACTAGTGGCTTAGAGGGAGACAAATCCTCAGTTCCAAAGCCAAATCAATCCAGTGGAATGATCGGAATGTCGACTGTAAACACAGAACCGGAACTGGAAAACAACAATGGAATGATCGGGATGTCATCAGCCAACAACGCGCTGACAGCTGATTTTGACGCTAACCAGGTACCTACTGGTACAGGAAATTATACAAGCCTGTCGACGAGTGATACAGTACTTATCGCAGACAAGTCGGCTGCTGAAAGTACAACGGCTCAGGAAATGGAAAACACGTGCAGCTTTAAGCTAGAGAAACCCAAGTTACACAGTTTTAGTGGAGATGTAAGAGAATACGCTATTTTTAGATCGGATTTCAAGCACGCTATCGAGAAAAGATTCAGAAAACGAGACGCGATAACGATGCTCCGCATGTGTTTGAAGGCAAAACCGCTAGAGTTAATCAAGGGGATTGGGACCGACTATGATGCCACGTGGGATTGTTTAGACGCTATTTACGGGGACCGGCGCTTTGTTTCAGACACGGTCATGCAAGATATTATGACGTTTAAGAACTTAGAAGAAGGGGAAGATGCTCGATTTTGTGACCTTGTACACTTAGTCAATCGAAGTTACAACACGTTGAAAGAAGTTGGCCAACCAAGTGACATGGATAACAGCCACATGCTGTCCATAATAGAACGGAAAATGTGTGCGGATGACAGAAAAGTCTGGTCCAGAGATCTAGAAAGAAAAGAAACTTGCTACACTGCAAGCGCTGTTAAACTGGATGTCTATTGAGATGAAATCCAGAATGAGAGCCACAGCCCCCATCAGAGCAGGCACACCCAACAGGCGCCATATCAACCACTTTAATGTGGAAGAAGAAAACAAGGACATGCCTCTGAGACACAAGTGCTGGATATGCAAGGAATCTTCGCACTGGCCAGATCAGTGTAACAAATTCGCTGCCCTCGGGATCGACGAGCGAGTGAAAACAGCCAAGGATAATCACGTTTGTTTCAGTTGTTTGAAGATAGCAGGAAGGAATCACAATATGGATAACTGAACTAGAAGCCGACAATGTTCGAAGACAGAGAGCGGCGTCCAGTGTCAGCAAAAACACCATCCGCTGCTCCACAAGAGCAACTCAATCAAGATAGGCGTCGCCATGACAACCAATGCAACTGAGGCTGTGCTTCCAGTTCTGACTGCAAATATCACAGGTGAAGGTGGGATTTTCAAGCGAGGAAACGTACTGCTAGACTCCGGGGCGCAAGTCAGTTTAATCCGACAGTCAACGGCGGAATCTCTCGGCCTAAAGGGCAAGGACACCACGGTCACGATTACCAAAGTAGGCGGAGAAGACGAAACCATTAAAACTAAAGTGTACAAAGTGCAACTTAGCTCGGTAGATGACAACAATAAATTCACAGTTAAAGCATTAGGAATTCTAAGCATAACCGACGAGCTCGAGTCAGTCAAGACGTCAAGCCTACCAGATCAGTTCGGTCTACCGAATTCACGCTTTCGCCGGGGAAAGGGTCACGTAGACGTGTTGATTGGCATCGACCACGCCCTGATGCATACAGGAGAGACAAGACAGTCCGACCACCTGCTTGCACGCCACTCTCCACTCGGTTGGGTCGTTTTTGGAGGGAGACCAGATGAAGAGTCCTCGCCGGCTGGACACATACTACACGTGAAGTACGCTGCCCCAGTGGACATGACGGACTTCTGGACTACCGAGACAATGGGAGTGGAGGTCAAACCCTGTGTCTGTAATGCAGACAAACTAACACAAGCGGAAAGAGAAGAGGAGAAGTTAATAGAAGAGTCGTGCATCAAAGTTGGAAATCAGTGGATGGTTAAGTACCCATGGAGGAAGGACCCAAGTCTACTACCAGATAATAAAGGCTTGGCACTGAAGCGCCTGGAATCGACAGAGAAAAGACTAAAGAAGAACCCAGAACAAGCCAAAGCTTACAATAATCAGATTAAATGATTACTGGATGAAGGGCCCTGATCTCCTAAACAGTCTCTTTGGAGTCATTCTGCGATTAAGAGAAGAAAGAGTAGAAATCGTAGGAGACATATCAAAAATGTACCACCGCGTTTTGATTCCAGAGCAAGATCAGCACGTCCATCGATTTCTATGGCGAAACCTGGAGGAAGATAAGGAGCCTGATGTCTACATGAAAACGGTTCTCACATTTGGAGATAAGCCTGCTCCCGCAATGGCCCAAATCGCACTAAGGAAAACAGCACGGGAAAGCAAAGAAGTCCTACCAAGAGCAGCGAAAGTACTGGAGAAGAACACCTACATGGACGACATTTGTGACTCTGTGACAACAGTAGAAGAAGCGCGAAGGCTGACTGAAGATATTGATAACGTTCTAAGAAAGGGAGGTTTCAAAGTTAAAGGCTGGGTCTCCAACAAATCACTGAAAGACGGTGAGCAGAAAGAAGTTGCGGAGGGGATGTCAATATTTTAAGAGGAGATTGAAGAAAAGGTGCTAGGCATAGCATGGAACAACGAGACGGATCAGTTGTACTTCAAAGTCGAATCCGCGTTGCTAAAGTCAATCATTACGAAGGATCCGAATCAGGCAGATGTGAAGCTAACGAAGAGAATGCTGTTAAGTCAAACAGCGCGAATCTATGATCCCATTGGATTTGCCGCCGCGTTTATTATCAGAGCGAAGATAGGAATGCAAGAGCTGTGGCAGATTGGAGTAGGCTGGGACGATGAACTCCCACCAGCAATCCAGGAAAAGTGGCTCAAGCTACTCAAGGAGATGACGGAACTCAATGGCGTCACATTCCCGCGACACCTGTTATTCGTTGATGACGCTACAGACCCGCCAGCACTATGCGTTTTTTTTCTGACGCATCTGAAGAAGCTTTCGGAGCATGTGCACACATTAGGACCAGAAAGAGCGACGGCACGTACGAAGCTAAACTAGTTGCAGCCAAATCACGAGTAGCGCCTTTAAAGCAGCTGAGTATCCCACGCCTAGAACTGCAGGCCGCAGTTCTAGCATCGCGCCTCGTGAAAACCGTGCAGGAGGAATCGAGAATACCGTTTCGAGACGTCTACTTCTTCACGGACAGCACAATCACGCTAGCCTGGATCCAGAGTCAGTCACGTATGTTCAAGCCATTCCTATCGTCACGAGTAGGAGAAATACAGAGCAACTCGAACCCACGTCAATGGAGACAAATCCCGAGAGAGGTCAATGTAGCAGATGATGTGTCGAGAGGAATTCACGTGAGCAACCTCGCGGGAAGATGGAGTGACGGGCCGGAGTTCCTGCAACGACCAACAGAGTTCTGGCCCCAAGAAGTAGAGCAACCAGTCTCAGAAGAGCATATGGAACGCCGTCGAGTAGAAACGGTCTACCAAGTAAGCGCCGCAGAAAGACCAATCGATCCCGAATCGTTTTCAAATTGGAGGATACTGATTCGAGTTACAGCACGTATCCAGAGACTAGCAAAGAAGATACGCTTGAGAAAACACGGCCAAGGAGGAGTAGAGGGTCCATTAGCATCCGAAGAGCTAAAGAAAGCAGAAATGTTCTGGATCAACAATATTTAAATCGGCCGTTGCTAGGAAAAGTTTGAAGCCTCGTAAAACCCGGAAAATTAAAGAGTGGGCAATAATTATTGTCAAGATGACTCCTAGGGTAAAGTCTTGTAGTCTGATGACGTCATCAAGTGACGTCATCAAGTGACGTCATCAAAATCAGAAAATTTGTTAACTTCAATTAATAATTATATACTCTCAAATGCAATTAATAAAATAAACATACCTTGTAAGAAGGCCTGCTCTCCAGCAATCAAACATCACAACAGGCGAGCCAATATAAACATGTTAAAATAGACGAATCGCAGTTAGAGTACAAGTACATATTAAGAATGTATCAATAGACGCACAATTCACTACGCTACAAGGGCGTTGCATTCACAACTGAGCCTTATCTGGTCTACCATATCCATGTGAACATTTTACTTTATTTAGTTGCTTGATCAACAGAATGGCGCTGGTGCAAGTGCTCTATTTACACGCCTTGCTACAGATACCTCTGTTACAAATCATAGCCTCGCAATGGACACAAAGGTAACTGTATTTTTTAACAAGACTGCATTGTATTTTATGTTGAGTTCAGAAAATTATCCATTTGTCCCCTTCCCCAACGGAGGGGTTGTTCTTGGGTTGTAACCCTTCACTCATCCACCCTATATTTTAGTTTCCAGTTTTCTGCGCATGTGTGCATCCACGAGTTAATATAAATTTGTTTTAATGTCAAACATATCTATTATTACGAACACTAGTCTGCTAGCGAGTTGGCAGAACAATACTTAATTCCCAATTTAGACCGCACACAAGTCGTAATGGCCTCGCAATGGATAACTCGTGGACACAAGGGTAACTACATTTCTTTAACAAGACTGCATTGTATTTTATGTTGAGTTCAGAAAATATCCATTTGTCTTCTTCCCCCACGGAGGGGATGTTCTTGGGTCAGAACTCTTCACTTCACCACCCTATATTTTACTTTCCGTTTTCTGTGCATGTTCGCATCCATGAGTTAATAAAAGGTTGTTTTAATGTCAAACATATCTGAGACGCGGCGCGTCACGCAGAAAGGGCCCGGACAACATTTAAGTTAAATAATTCATATGATAGTGTTCATAATAACAGATTGCAGGTTTCGTTTTATTCTTGACATGGAGCGCTACGTTTCATTCCTAAAATAAAATGTCAGTTTCCTGAAATTGACAAGAAAAATCTGATGTGAAATTTACGTGATTTTGATGCGAATGCCCGATTAAAAGCATGACCACAAAAAATAATAATCCTATCATTGGGGATTATTTTAATGTATGACATTCGTGTATACCTGCTGGCGCTAAAGAGTAATAACTAAAATAAGATTAACAACATGACCACTTTTTCGGCAAAAAATACCTTTTCTGCAGTAATTCTGACATACGTAGATCGCAGCAGTACAAGTTATACCTTAAAATAACCATCTCATGATAGGCTATTGTTTGTGTTTGTGATCAACCGCCGGTGTAAACATATCGTAAATTTCGTCGACAACTTCACTTGTCAATTTTACGAAATCAATACTACATGTCAGTAACAGATTGTGGTTCTCATGATGCAGATTCTAATGGTGCCACATGCATCCAAAACATAGAACAACTTCAAAAGATGTTTCCATTTCATGTCGTCCGCGCCCTTTTTATATGACTCGGCCCAATCCTATTATTACTAACAATGGTCTGCTAGCGGTTCTTGTGGGTGATTTTTTGGGCATGTTGATGTTGGGATACCTGTGGTGCGCGTCAACGTTCCAGTCCCGATCACCTTGAACACACACCACAGGAAACCCCTATTTTCGAGGGGATAAAAGAAAACCAGTAGAGCTGATGCAGGCTATTAGTACTAACCCGTTCCGAGCCAAAGGTGTAGCAACGTGTAGTCTAAGGCTTTAGACATGTGCTTGGAGCTGCTTAAAACAATCTGGTTAAGATTAAATGGATTATTAGTCAAATATTCCACTACTAGTCAGATATTATCAGGGCTAACGGTACTAATCATGTACTCATATCTATAAAATATTTAAAAAAAAATGCATGTACACCTCTCTAGTAGATATATGTGAAGGGAATAATTGACGCAATGTACTGAAAGAAACGAAAAATCTACAATGATGGCTTAAAATAAACATACATTGTGGTTCGTCAAAAATGAAACAAACCAAAACAAAACGGTTACAAACCTCGACGATCTCTGGTTTGTAGGTGACGAGATAGAGAAATGAAGGACCCAGCCAAAGACAATACATGCCATAGGTTCTGTACGTGTGCGACCATTGTACAACCTGATCGTAGAAAGCTACAAGGTAAACGAGAACGAGAATGGTTCATCACTTAGAGTTCCGATTTAGTTTCCCTGCTAGCAGTCTCCTTTCCGTCCCTTTCTTTTGTAATCAAAGTAGACTCTGCCCCCAGTTCACCCAGTCGCAACATTATTTGTTGAGCATGCGTTCCATTACTAAGCGACACGAAAACAATTTTGCCACGCTTGGACGGGCTGACCCATGCGAAGAGAGTGATCCCACGATCATTAGTATGCAAACTAGAGATTGACGTCGGCGGGTACGCGTTATCATAGTGGGCTCCAATTAAAATCAGGAATTATTTTACACAGACATGCGTACTGTACATTTTCATAATTTATTCGTACATGGTTGTGGACGGAGGTTAGATCAAACAATGTTGTGACTGGGGGCAGAGCCTTCTTTCACTCGCCAGTCCGACTACAGAAAGGGAGGAATAGAAGGTTCTACAAGCAGAGAACGATTTCGTTCACACATTGATCAAAGGCATAAAAGAAAACCTTACTTATTTCCTAATATCGAATTTGTCTAAAGAAACGAACAAACAAACAAACATAGCTTTACCAAGCATGCCGAATTACACACTGAACAACTTTTAATGATGTTCGAATAGGCCTTTTGCAGCTAACAGTCACGTACTGATATAATACTTCGTTAACGAATGAAAGAGCTCGTAATCCCCATGAGAAAGACGTTTCCATGGATGCTGGATAGCAAGCCATTTTTAAAAACGCTGTTTTAGAAAGATCGACAATCGATTGGAAGTGAAAAATAGCATTTACAAACAGGTTTTTCTAATAACAATACCGACCTCGTACAAGGCTTCTAAATAAATGAAGTTAATTTGTTTTGTCATCTAGTACATTTCTGTACAATCACGTGATGCCCAGTTGCAAAAGGACCATTATATGTATGTTTGAGATGACGTGTCACGTCACACAACGCCCTTAAAAATGAATGGAGGTCGAATATTAAAAGCCGATCTTGGAGATTTGTAAATTTAAATCCTGTGTATTCCGGACCCACGAAGCAAGAAAATGAAGCCGTTCGTCACAGAGAAGATATTAACTACTTATTAACCGAGCAAGCGAGGTTAATAAGGTGTTTATTATATGGCATTTTTTCGTATTTTTAGATGATTTTTTTTCACTTCCGCTTAACGGTTGATATTACTTCCGGAAAGCGCGCGCGTGAACTCAATTTCCCGCTCTTTTCAATTTCTCGAAAAAAGAACCAAAAATCAAATTCAACCAAAACTCAATTTTAATGCATCTGTTTACTTGATTTTTCTTTTACAAATTGCCGGTCCGAATACGCAAAAAGACGGACCGTGGTCCGAATACGCAAAAAGACGGACCGCGCGTCGACCAATCAGAATGCAGGAAATAGCAAAGCCATATAATAAAGTGACATTACTAGTCGAGTCAATTGAAACTACATGTTATTAAAGGGGTAATTTCACGTTGTTTCTGAGGTTTTTTTTCAAGCGAGTGTGAACCATCAGGAACTTTCTTGTGCTCTGATTGGAGAGTGAACAAACTCAAGTTTAAACAATGAATTACGAAATATCTCATGTGACAAACTTAACGAGTGGAAGAAAATGTGAACATGGATTTTCACCAAAAAAAAACAGAACAAGATACCTTGCTAGATAGAGATCTCCCTCTCAAGAGGGAAGAGAAACAGAGACAGAACTGAACTAAACTGACACTTTATTTATCCTCGGTAATTATAATTCATTAATACACGAAAGCCGAGTAAATATATATAAAATATTACAATATTATTATTACAATAATTACAATAAAATTATTATGTAACAAAATATAAAATCAGACTTATTCACTATAAAGTGATATAATAATAATTTTTTTTAAAGCTAGATATAACTTTAATTAAAATGATTTGAGTTGAAACAGTTGAAAAGATGTGAGAGCAACACATGGGACAACCTGAAACAATTCCTCAGATTTCTCTTAAAAACTGAGAGAGTCAGAAGTTTTAATACATTGGGGTAAAGCATTCCATGGTATTTAAACTTAATTTGTTGGCAAGAAGCCATTCCTTTACATTTTCCAAATCATAGAAATTGTAGATCAATAAAGTTACTGCCTGAAACAGTTATATTTGTATCATCAGGAAATGTTCTTGGGGCTGAGTAATTTAGGCAGTTTGGGAAGTCATTAACGTAGACGAGAAACAATAATGGTCCTAAGATATACCTATGTGGAATCCCGCAGGAAATATTACAAAAGTCAGATAGCAGCCATTAATAAAACAGCGATTCTTACGATTGGTAAGATAAGATTTAAACCACTGATGAGCCATACCAGCAATACCATACAGCTTAAGTTTTTCAAGTAGTGTGGAATTATCAACAGTATCAAATACCTTGGTTAGATCAAGACATACTACAGAATTTAACTGCCATTATCAATATTCAAGAACCATTCATTGGTTGCATCTAAAAGTGAAGTCACTGTTGAATTTAAATTATTATTTCAAAACCTTTCGCAATTGCAAAAATAACAGAAATTGGTCTATAGTTCTTAAGATCGTCTCTTTTGTTCTTTGTATAAGTAGCAAATATTTTAGCATATTTCCAGTCATCTGGAAATATACCACTCGAAATAGAAATATAGAACATCGTTAATGAGAGAGAGATAGTGAGTCGAGTGAGTCACCTTCATTTTAATACGGTAATTTCAATAAGTTAAACTTCTTTACATGAAAGCCGCATATGTAATAAATCTACAGGTAAGTAGTAATATACACTGCATAAAAAAATAAACAACTACTACCACTAAGATAAAAAAGCGTATATGCGTAAATAAAATAGCAATATAAGTTAATTGACAAAGTGTACGAGGCATACGATCATGAGTACGTAAGTATAAATAAATGAAAGACAGAGAGAGAGAGAGAAGGAACGTACGATGCGCCGCCGTCACAGTCGTGGCCGAATAAATAAAATGTGAAACGGTTGATAACTGGTTCAAATTTTACACAATGGCCTTTTGCAGGAAGTAGTCACGTGCTGATATAATACTTCGTCTATGAATGAATTGAGATTGTGATCCCACAAAGGCGTTGCCATGGATGCTGCAGTGCAAGCTATCTTTAAAAACGCTGTTTTAGAAAGATCGACAATCGATTGGAGCCGGTGAAAAATAGCATTTACAAACAGGTTTTGCTAATAACAATACCGATCTCGTACAAGTGCCGTCAAATATATGAATTAAGATTGTTTTGCCACCCGGCAACCACGTGATTGCATTCCTGCAAAAGAACCATTATGTCACATACTTAGTGTCCAAACTCTCAGATGTTCACAATATCGAACACAGAACTGCACTTACGCGTCTTAGAATAATGCACCAGTCAATGTAAACCCCCGCCTCCCCCCCCAACTCGGGCATGACCGGGGACTTGGAATTTGGGGTCAGTGAAAGTGAGAAAATGCCCTTGCCCCTGGGGACATGTTGCCGATCCAATGCCCCGCATATCCCTGCCCCCCGGGGGAGTCTAGGGAAAATGCACAACACATTTGAAATACGAATGAACAAGAAATAAGCGTAGAGCCTTCAGTAATACTGGCCAGCAGGTAGGCTCTGGGTGAACTCCCGGTTAAGTCCCCGGTACAGAAACCGAAGAGGTGAAAGCCAGCGAATTCCCCACCTAGAGGGGATGAATATGGTGGTGAATACGAGGTAAATACCCCCCCCCCCCTTCGCCCCGGTCATGCCCGGGTTTGGGGGGGGGGGTTACATTGACTGGTGCATAAGTCATGATTGTATTGAAATTGAAAAGAGAGACACGAAAAGCCGTATCGGAAAGTCCAGACAGAATACAATCACGTGGCTGTACTGGACGGCAAAAACATATGATTTCATATATTTAACGGCACTTGTACGAGATCGGTAGTGTTATTAGCAAAACCTGTTTGTAAATAGAGAATACTACATGGAAAGTGCGCGCGTAAGGAATTTACGCACGAGTTGGTTCGTACCAGAAATCGAACGAGCGAGGCCGCTTTGCGAGTGATTCGCTTTCGACGAGAGATTTTGTATACAGCCACTGGATCACGCTCTGTTTCCGTCGAGAACATTTTCGGAGTCACTTTACGGACTTTAGATGTGTCTGCCCCTGTCCTTGTTTTGCCTTTTAATATATTCTAGGTATTCTTTTCTTTTTTTGAATCCTGGCAAAGTTTACATCTCCCCAGCACATTTCTCTGTGTTCTTGACAACCACGTAATCCGAAATGGACGGTATTGTTCAGCCACAGTGTGTTCAATATTGACTCAGCTGATGAAACACCCAGGACATTTTTGTCGTAGAGAATATCAAGTTCACTGTCAGTTAACGGTACTGCGGCTTTATCTTTGTTCCCTTAGCCTGATTTTTTCAATTCTTTTTGCTTTGACTGCAAAGATTTTCGAGTGAGCTCAAATTCTCTATCTGTGATAATACTCGCAGGATAATTATTTCGCTTTAGGTGTCTCTCGAAGCTCGCTATCAAACTTCTCAGGCTTGTTAGTTCGTATTCTGCTCCATCTTTACGCCTGACGAAACAAATAAACTCTGCTACTGAGGTATCTATTCAGCTCTTTCGTGGAGTTCTCGTTCTTCGTTTCGAGATGTTAAAATATTTTTAAATAATATTACGTCTCGCTCCGTTTTTTCCTTCGTGTTTCTGTTTTCAAGGCTATTCACGTAATTCTCCACGGAAATATCGAATTTGGCGAATCGATTCTCTTCCATTTTTCCGAATTTTAGGTCACTTTTGGAAGAGAAAAACTCATATTTGGTCAAACAAACAACAACTTTCCTCCAACAAATCTCGTTGAGTGAATGAATGAAGCGAGGCGCCGCCGCTGAGACACAGCACAGACAGCGGGAAATCCCCCAGCAGTGAAGAAACATTGTTCGCGAATTTTGACTGATTGGACGAACGATTTTTGTCACACGTGAAAAATGTCGTTCGCGGCCTTTGATTGGCTACAACCATTTCCGTACTAACGTTTACCGCATTGCTTTTCAGTGAGTATGTCTCAGTTTGTATATAATAAATGCTATTTTCCACCTCCAATCGATTGTCGATCTTTCTGAAACAGCGTTTTAAAGTGCCTATGAACAATATATTTATATTTTAGATATCAATTATAAATCAAGTGAATAGTAGAATTGTAAAATATATTTTGCTTTGCCTTTGAATGATGTGCCTCTGAGTGTAGGAGGTTTTAATATCCAAAATGCTAATTACATGACGTCAGGGGAGGTGTCTGCAATCACTTCTTAGTGGTTGTGAATGGGCGTTTCTACTGATATAGGAAAACAAATTTCTAACATCATTTTATTTCAACCATGGATATAACACTGAAAATTTGAAAAATTTGCTAAATTATAACAAAAAAATTGTATAATAATTGATGCCTCCCCAGCCGCAGGGGGGGAGGCCGGGCATAGGCAGGGGATTTGACATAGGAAGTCTGTCCGTGGTGGAAAATTTTGATCGTCTATCGAAGCCCAGGGTCGGGTCGTTTGACTTTTGACAGTTGGAGGCCTGGGCCCCAACCAAGACGCCATCTTGGATTAAGGGCGCAGAGACAGCTGGGAAGTAGGTTCGTCACGCTTCAAAATGGCTGCGAACAAGCTGGATAATTTGAAGGTAAGCAATCTGTAGTTTTCTTTTTGAAAGTGTCCCAACGAAGCAAGACTTAAATCTTTTTAGACCTATAAATAACTGACATTTGACCCTATTTTATTTTTAATAAACTTACTTAAATAATTGATGCGGTTTTGAAAGGTAAACATTTACATAACAAAGCAGCTCTTGTCTGACCGTTAGCATTTTGTTATAGGTGCTGCTTGAATTTGGCGAATCTCGGAAAGAGGCCGTAATCCAACGTGGAGATATGGCCGATCTCGAAGCACTCATAAGAAAGACCTTCGTTCAAATACAGAGTGATGACAAGATAATAACACAGCGCTATGATGGTGAATGGGATACTTGGGTGGATATCAGTTGTGTCGATGAAATATTGGACCGGACGAAAATAAAGATTGTTGTAAAGCAACAGAGTATTAAGCACCAGCCATTAAACATTATTTAATTTTGACGGTTAAATTTTAAGACATTTGACGGCTGACGGTTAACCCCATCGAGACCCTCTATTTAGGCTTCTGCATGTATCGAATGCATTATTTACTAGTTATTATAATAGGCAAGTTTCGCCGAATTTCGTTTAGCCTCCACCAGGGCTCGTTCCTGCTCGTCCGTGAGAATACTAAGTGCCTATTGATAATCATCTTATAATTCATAAATAAGTTTCGGAAGTCCCGCAGCGCATTGTTTCCGGTCATCTCATATAAACATTCTAAATTAAATGCGACTGATTTTCAATGACAATCTGATCAAGCTGATGTCCTGCTTTTATTTTAAAACAGGAAAGCCCTTCGCATCGTATCATCTTCTCCGATTTAACTTATCTGAAGAAGACGATTAGATTACTCGAGTCGGCCCAGATCATTGTGTAGCGGCGGTCATGTATTAAGAAACTGTTGACGACCGGCTAGCTCGGCGGAGCAAAACAAACATATTTAATGACTTTATTACTATACTATAAGGTATCAGTAGGTTTCTTTTCGCTTTTATGCGGCGAGGTAAGCAAAAGGCAAGTCAGTGCTGGACAATAACTGTTTGAAATAGACAATTTTCAAATGGGTCGAGCGTTAGGTAAACTGACATTGATTGATTATTATCTAAACACATTTTATAATTCATCAGGCTAACACCACAAAAATCATGAGCATTACGAGTATTTACAACAACTGAGCGCCAGTTATGTCTGACTGGGAGCACATACATTCAAATACCTGGCTAAGAGAATAGAACAGATAACTTTCCCCAGCCCTTCGACTTTCGTTGCTGCTGTATTTAGACTGACTGAATACAGATGAATATAAGACTTTTTATCGTTTAAGCGTATTTGAGATTAGCCACGTAAACCAATCGGGCCGGAGAGAGAACGTCTGCACGCAGGCTAATCGGAGCTTAGTCTAAATGCAGTGTTTAGAAAACCTCGATCCAATTCGCCATGGTTTTCGAATTCAGCTCCGTCTTACTGTAGAAATCTCAACAGCTCCTCGTGTTACTCACCGCTCGCCTCGCTCTCAAACTCTAGTACATTTCCAAAGAGCAGTCTCTTTGGAGGCCCAGGGAGTCTCTCCAATAACTTCTGCTTTTTACCCGTCTTCTTCCACAAGAGAAGAGTACATAAAATCGTCACCACGAGTATTGATACGGTAAAGGCAACACTGAGTAAGGCTGCCATGTCTGCAGTGCTCAATAATACGTGGGGTTAGCGTTGCGTGACGACCCTAAACAAGGCTTGGTTACAAAACACCAGGAAAAGGGAACTGACTCGCTAGCCGATATCGCTTTTTCATGGAAAAGAAAAAATGCCGTTATGATCTAATTATAAGACAATTACCCAAAACTAGTAGGAAATATTATTTTCTTAATTGGTAGCAAAATGACTCACGACTTCAGCGTTCAAGTGTCAGCTTTGATTTGTTGAAAGATCAGATAGAGTGAGCACAGGCAGCCCAATCTCTGTATTAGAGTAAATATGCTATGACTTCATTGATAAACAACTCATTGCTCTAGCTAATTCTTTCGAGGTTTTGCACCGGTTTGGAGGTTTTCTGTAAAATTCTACCGAATGATACATTAAGAGAGAGTAAGGCGAGAATGAATTTAAAATATAATGTACTCGCCATGCCGGAAATACCGACGGACCTCTGCTAGGCACGCTCCACCGTACCTTCAGTTGCCTCAGCCTTTGTCAAATGAACATCTCTATCTGAAGCTCTGCATGCAGAAAAAGTGAAATACTGAGAACCGAGCCAGTCTCTTGTTTAATTTAAATCCTGCATGCACTCAAAAAATTGAAGCGAAAATATTTATTTTGTTATTTATTTTGTTATTTATTTTACAAGTAAGAAGTGAAGAAGTAAGGAACGACACAGAAAGAAAAAGCGTGCCTCCACTGGAGTTCGAACCTCTACCCTTTCGACTGCTTGTACTAACTCTTCACCACTACACTACTAGCGCACTAGTAGGAATCATTGCCAGCAAAAAGAGAATAATAATCCATCTATGTTTATATACAACAGTCAAACGGTAAACAATACTTGCTAATGGTGTTTCAAAAGAATTCGAAGCGTATGTAAATGTTCGGTTTACCATTTGCACGAGAAGTCATTTCAAAGTTTCATCAGGGGTTCCAAATATTTAGAAAACAATATATAAAACCCTCGAGGATACGTCTCTCGGATTTCTATTTGGAACCCCTGTTAGGCACTCCAATTCGTGTTTGAAATAGTACATCATGGGGCACGGGAATTCGTTATTTTACCTCATCCCCTCTTGTTTTTATCAAACATTCCTATAACGGAACTCCAGGGGACGGACCGGTCCAATCCCCCCCAAAAACATACAGTATAATGCAATACACTCTTGCTAAAAATAGAATTAACAAGGTCCTGCCTTAGTTATACGAAGAAATGTTGGCTCGGGGATCCGGGGAACACTCCCTCGCGAGATAACTTTACCGAGCGAGCGTTTATATGGAAGAAAAGTTGTCCCAAGATAACACTGTTTCAAGCGAGTCTGAACACATGCTGTGTGTGATCCTAATTGTCCCGGTGAGGCAAGCCAAAGTATTTTTTTGAGAAAATGGTTGGCTGCACCACCCTCACTCTTCCTTGTCAGTGCCTTGGCCGTTAGGATTACCCTCCCCCTAGCCAAGTTTGCGTTTCTCATGTATTAATACATTATTCTCCATGGCGCCTTTCTATCACAACAACATCGATATATAGATAATATACACAATCTGTGAGTTGTTAGTAAAGAAAACAGTTATTTTAGACAAAATGCTAAATATTTATTCAAATTATTGCAAAGTCGAATGACTTGGATGACGTGAATCAAGAATCGACCCAGTCTTTTTCTTACGCGGTCATGGGTCAGGAAAGATCAATTTTTCACCATTTCAAACACACATAGAACATCGAGTATTCTCTGTAAGCCAAACATTTCTTCGCAGAAGTACTCAAAACCTTTCAAAGATTTATATGTATAAAAATTGCAAAAGGAGTTAGTGGCACTTTAAGCAAATCAAACAGAAGGGGTACGGTGACGAATGGTAAATCAGAGACTTTGCGAGACGCCGAGACTTGAGGTTTCAAAATCCGAGCTCGATAATTTAAAGCGATTTCAAAATCCGAGCCCGAGCTTGTTCTTTTTCAAAATCCGAGCTCGAGACTGTTGTTACTGTAGTTATTATGACGAAACACCTTTCACCACGCCAGGTGAGGAATTCGCCATTCAACCAATTAGCTGTCGTTCGTGTACCTTATCAAACACATGCGAAGGCCGCCAAAAAAAACATAACTCCAAAGCTAACAAAAAGAGTAAAAATGCCCGACTCCGAGATCCTCTCCAAAAAATACGAGACTCCGAGACGGGCAAAGTAAAGCAAAATCCCGGACCCGACCTATAAAATTCGAGATTTCGAGATTTTACCGACTTTTTGCGAGACCCTCCGTTTTTCTTGACACCATTCACCACCCCTATTAGTGCGTTGCACTTGTGGTGGAACAAAAATATGCCTCATTAGCTACTTTTATTATATCAACAACATGGCTTCTACGCTTTTGTCATTTTATCCCTTATATAGTTAAGAAATAAAACAGATATTTCGTATGAAAACCGAGGTAGGTTTGGTAGAATTCGAGAGCAGAACAAACACGAGACCGCAGGTCGATAATTCTCCCAAATCTACCTCGGTTTGCATGAACCTGTGCAAACACGGAAAATCTGTTTCATTCCTTTTATAAAATAATTATTTAGATAAAAGAAGCACTTATGGTGGTTGTCTTACGGTGTGACATCATTTCCATGTTTGCACAGGCTAATGAAAACATGGCTATCAGCCAATCAGAACGCGCCTACTATCTAAATCATTTCCATGTTTGCACAGGCTAATGAAAACATGGCTATCAGCCAATCAGAACGCGCCTACTATCTAAATGATTCAATTTTATAAGAATGCATGCATGATTGCAACCCAAGAATAGCGGGAAACCGTTCTAAAAATTACCTAACTTGTATATGGGATGGATGCTCCTGGTCATGGTCTCCTGTTTTTTATTAATTTTAGTTTGTATTTATAGATCAATAGCCGGGCCACGATTTATACTAGCGTTTAGTTGAATATTTCACATATTTTACAATTATTCACTTTGAGTCGAAGTGACGATTGACGAATATTTAACAATGATTCACTGAAGTGGAAGTGACTATTGGTGAATATTTACCGAGATGAAGTCGAGGTAAATATTCAGCATTAGTATAAACCAACTAGCGGACTATGAGCTATTATGAATTTTGCAATCTGATTGGCTACCCTACTATACTATTTAAGAAATAGAAAACGTTTACGTATACCGTGTTTACATAGCCTGATGCAAACACGAGGGAAGTTTGGGAGAATTCTCAAGTTGTTGTGTAAACCCGAGACCGAAGTTGGCCGTGTCTGCTCTGCGTACGCCGGAATCGGCATGGAACAAGAGGCGAGAGAAAGTACTAACTAGTGTGATTTTATGCTCCCAAAACTAGCTTTTTAAAAGACAAAAATGCAAAATAATAGGAAAACCTCAAAGTATTGATCCATATCGGGCTAGACATGCAACGAAAATCGTCCTTGATTACGAAAATCGTCATGGATTACGAACATCGACACGAAAACCACTTTAAACAAAACTGCTGCGAATTCAAAGACGAACTGGACAGCCGAAAAGCATTAAGCATTACAGAAAAGATAATTTGTCCTGCCTGGAAAAAGTGTTCCTGTTTCGGCCATGATATTCTGGGACTGAGGAATCTCTTGCTGGATATTTGGAGCAAGTACTTGTAGTTCATGGCTTGGAATTGCTCGGCTCGAACTGACAACTTCGATTAGCAGATTTGTGCCTTTGTATTGTTTCAGATCTTTATTTCCCATCGTCAGGCATCATACTCGACTATTTGAAAGCCAGAGAATGTCGGATTAGTGCTTATAATCTATATTACTTTGATGTGGAGATGGCTGTTTGGGTATTTTTGAATCCAAAAAGAGTACTTTCGAGTCTACGGGATGCTACCTAGCAGCCGTGCGAGATTATAGCTTCAGAGTTCTGTAGCTTCTCGCTTGTGTATTTCTTTTTAGTCACATTTTCTTGCCAGCATCCCACTCTGAATGAATAAAAGATTTCATAGACTGAATCGAACCAAAACGGCTAATATTTTTTTATTTCTACTGATTCAATGTGATATATGATATCTGATAAAGTTGCAGTGTCTGTAGTTTTTGTCACCGGCGTTTGAAAAAAACGTACTTGAATAAACAACCATTGACCTTCCCACTCTGACTTTGTGTACTTGATTATTAGCACTTTGTACATTTTCTGAATGTTTCTAGTACATGTATTTTATTATAATTGTTTTTCTATAGTATCTGAAGTAAATATTTAAATTTAAACGTTAACAGAAGTAGTGTATTTTGTGCGTATTTCATCGAGTTTGCTAATGAGGCAGTTGAGCTCCGACTGACCCAATCTTGTGAAAATTCTGTCCAATTTAGCTTTTTTTCTCCGTAGGTTCTTCAGAACAACCTTCCTTTAGAAAACTAGTTACATGTGTTTTTAAGTTAGTCAGTTATTTTCGCCATTTTTTGGAGAGAAAAAGCAAAAAACTACAATGTATGACGTCATTTCCATGTTTACATAGCCTCATGCAAACACGGCTTTCAACCAATCAGAGCGCGCGTTCTTTGGGTTATTTTATTAAGGTCTATTTGTGATAGCCCATGGTAGAGAAAAACCGCACGCATTTTCAAGAAATAATAACCTTTTCTTAAACTTCAATTTGCTTCTTTCTATTATTTTCTACTATCTGACTAGTTAGTTTATACTAAAACCGATTAGACATCTCGCCCTCGTGGGCTACGAGTTCAGTAGCCCATTCGGCTGCTCTTCATGGGCTATTGACTCGTAGTCATTAATATTCGGGCTGCGGGTCTAATTGTTAAATAGTCACCGAGACTGAAGTGAATAATTGTTTTAGTATAATTTCATCAGTGAATATCAGAGAAATCACAACTAGACAATCAATTAGTCTGACTGCAGACTCTTTTGTAAGGCCTGACAGCGAGGTCGACAGGCCACTGGCTGACAACACAACAGAGAGGCCCTGTGGCCACAGCAACACCGTGAACGATACCTCGGGCCCTAGCGTACTTTTTTTCGAACACCCTCATAGTGTTTGACTTGGGTTTCGAGAATGGCAAGTGTGTCGCAGACCTTCTGGAGACGTTTCGGCGCAAGACAGCCCCGGTTTCGGCGCCAGTCAGTGAGGGGTAAATACTGTCACTACCCATCATAAGATATACGATCTTAAATAACGAGCTTCAATACGAAGCGTAGGAGACGTCCTTGGAAGTCCACTGACGAGGCTACCTTTCTCATCGGGAACTAGGGCTCGGACGGCTAGGGGGTTTGGTGGAGAATACGTCGTTTTTCCAAACCTTTCACCTCGGATCTCTATGTCAAGGGGGGTTCTTGACACAGGAATTGAACTTCAACGATGATGACGACGGTGTTCTTCTCTTCAATGGTTTATTGAACTCTTACAAGTACTAAGTGTTCTGCTTTGATAAAACTGATTACCATACTTTACAATGCGGTTTCCTTTCAGCTATTGTAAGCGATCCGTTAACAAGTACAATAGGATATTAACTGTCTTTCATGGGCCATCCCTTCATGTAGGACGACACGAATTGCTACCAAATTGTATTGTATTGTATTGTATTGTATTGTGTTGCGTTCTATTGTTGTATTGAATTGTATTGTGTTGTATTCTATTGTATTTTTGGTAAAAATTCGTGTCGTCCTACATAAAAGGATTGCCCTTTCATGAGTTGTGTTTACGGTAGCTCCGAAAGAGTAATTAGTTTAATGGCATGGTCAGTGAAAATCAAACGTCCGCTTAAAATGCCAGCGGAAATCCAACTTAACTAACAACACTCGCGGTGAACGGAACCGTTGTATATCTGAGGTGAAACAAAGTTGTTTTACTGGAAGTTATCTAGAGTTTCTTACTACACAAGTGTTCAGACAAAAGGAAACCCTAAACAAAGGCTGTTAAGAAGCTTACGGGCAAAGTCCAAGAGAACAGCTGTTGAACTTTACGCGTGGGTCTTAACCGAACGTAATTAATGATGGTTGCTATTTGACCAGCCGTCCTGGCCAAAATTACTCATTTCACGCTTCAGTCGAGCGATTAACAACCATGAACACTTAATGAGTTTAATGGAAACTCCCGTGAGTTTAATAATGCTGAACGAAGAAAGTCATTTAGACCATGCGGGTTTTCCGCAAATACCGTAGACACTCATTTTAATAAATTAGTAAGAATGGTTCCCATGTTCTTCATAACATGCGTCCCTCCTTAAGTCTGAGCTCCGTCGAAGAGAGAAATGTATAACAATTATAAGTGGCAAAAGTGAATGATCCATATCAAAAGTGTAATTTACCTTCTTTTTTTTTTAACTTTAAAATTCCGAAATATTGAATAACAATTGGAAACACGAGGTAAAACGTGGAAGCTAAGTGAAAATTCTAAAATATTGAATAACAATTATAAACACGAAATGAAACGTGAAAAAAAAATCCTCGTAAGGAGCAAAGATAAAGTCCCTTGGATTGTTTTTTGTGTGTGTGGGAATAAACTCTTAGTTCTGTAATGTTCAATGCAGCGGCCGTCGGTAGCGCAGATGGTCTGGCAGCGTCCGCCGGACCCAAGCCCAGTCGATCGGTGGGTATCGTCGTGGAGGTGAAGCGGTAAGAGATTCCAGTGGCGAAGTTGATTGCACTGGGAGCACACGTAAACGTTGGCGATGGCGATGTTTGTGATCAAGAAGGCATGCTGATCGTAGAGACCGATAGCCGTAGGAGGCGTTCCGACTTGGTCGTAGTGCGCGGGTTGTCGTGTGAGGTGCCAGTCCCCCACCTCTGTGGGCTCGTACACTCGAATGCCTAGTTTGAAATGTGCCTCGACCACTTTCAACTTGTCTAGCGAGGTCTTGGGTACGTCTTGCAGCTCCTTACCAGACTCGTAGAACTCCGTAGCGAGCTTTCTTGCTCGCGTGGTGCTGCGGTCTGGTCGCGGCCCTCTGTGAACGGCCAAGCAGCGGAACAGACATAGATTATCGGCGTAGGTATCCAAGGCGTACGCCCCCTTTTTGTTTCGCAGCCACTCTGGCAGCGGGCCGTTGCCCATCAAGGGTGCTCGATCGAGTACGACCTTGACCTGAACCTCGATCCACCGAACGAATGTCCACTTCGTGTCCGGACGCGGGAGCTCTTCCGTTTCCAACCGTTTCTCCTCCTCGCCTGACAACCACTTGCGGGTGTTAGGCTCTTCGAACCCCTCTGGTTTTTCCAGGAACTGAAGCCATGGGCTCCCCTTCGTATGGGGTTTGTGGTATAGTATGACAGCCCCTGTCTCGACGTTGCAAAGTCGGTACGTGTAGGAGGTCCGAAGGTAGAAAGCCGTCTCGACTTTAGCCTCCATCTTTCCCATTACTCGTTCGACAAGGGACTTACCGAGACCGCGGAAGAAGTTCCACCTAACGAACCTGCGGCCTTTCTCCTCTCCCTCCCGCTCGCCGTCGATCTCTTCCAGAATGTAAGTGCCCTCTGCTGCGATTTATGGGGCAAGGGGTCCTCTAAGCCACTTCCCATAAGGGGCGCTTCGAAGCCGTTCGCTGATTTTCCTAAGGGTTGGTAACCTTACCGAAGGGTTCTTTTTCGCTTTCTGGGCGTAGGCGTTAGCTAGGAGCGCTGCATTTACCTCATCGTCGAGCTGTCTCAGCTCGCGAGCTCTCTGGCCTGTCTTTTGGGGGTTCTCGATGTCACCTTGAAGAGTAGGGAACTTCTCTGGTTTGTCTACTAAGCGGTTGAATCTCTTCAGGAATTCGGGGGCGCGAGCCTCTACTATCGACCTCATAAAAGTCTTTTTTGCGTAGCTTAGAATAACCTCGGAGCCCGTATCGTTTGGCTCGCGTTCGCAATTCTTCGACAGTTACCATGTCTATGGTTGGGGTATGTCGTAGTTAAGACCTCTCTCTAAATAGTGGGTTGAACCCCCACCGGAGCTGTTCAAGCACGTACGCATGTCTATGGACGGGGTATGTCGTAGTTAAGACCTCTCTAAATAGGGGGTCGAACCCACCGGAGCTGTTCAAGCACGTACGTAAAGTGCTTTCTAACGCGCTTATCCGTATCTCGGAGCTTTTGTAAGACCCGAGCGTTTCCACGGTTCGCACAAAGCCGCGCTTGTGATTCCGTCCCTATACCGCATCCACGGCACGGATGAGGTAGTGGCCTTCCTTGACGAAGTATCTGTCGGTGGACCAAGACAGACCAGCTTCTAATTGCGCGACAGTTTTTGTCTGAACAACCACTGGTAGTCTCGGCGGCAGGGAGGGTCGCGGGGTGCTGACGGGTGATTCTAAAGGGTCCCGGGTGCAGGGAGATTCGACGAGTGCTGGCGGGTAATTCTAAAGGGTCCCCGGGAAAGAGTGCTGGTAGACTCGGCTGGGCCTGGCGGACGATCCTAGGGGGTCCCCCGGAAAGGGTGTTGTGAGACTCAGCGGGCGATCTACGGGAACCCTGGGAAAGGGGGGTGCTAGTAGGCTCGGCTGGGCCTGGCGGGCGATCCTAGGGGGTCCCCCGGAAAGGATGTTGGGAGACTCAGCGGGTCTGGCGGGCGATCTACGGGGTGCCTGGGAAAGGAGATTGCTGGTAGACTCGGCTGTGCCTGGCGGGCGATCCTATAGGGGGTCCCCTGGAAAGGGTGTTGGGAGACTCAGCTGGCCCGCTTGGTGGTGGTATCTTTTGGACTCCACCTACACTACTAATAGAGGTTATTGACCAAGCATTGGCCACGAGGGATGTGGTACTCCCTAAACATTAGGATGGGGGTGTGCCGCTGATCCCTTGAAACCCTTATCCTGTTCCAGACCAATAAATTATATTTTTGCAATCCTGTTCCAGACAAAATGGCCAAAAAGATACTCTGTTCCAGACTAGAAACAACGAAAACATACCCTGTTCCAGGTAAAATGGCAAAAAGACATCCTGTTCCAGACTAGAAACAAGAGACTGTGGCTATGTTGTACGAGATCTATGCGACCAGGGCCGGGTTGTTCGAAGCAAGGTTAACTTTAATCCTAGGTTAACGCTAAATCTGTAATTGTAATCATCTGTACAGTTCAACCCCGGGTTAGCGATTTAACCACGGGTTATACTGCTCAAACTTGCTTCGAACAACCAGGCCCAGGACTACATTCACAATCACGAGAAGCTGCTTAATCCTTTGTACCATGCATCCCGGTTATTGATGATCGGAAACTATCTGGTCCACATGAACCACCTTCAGCTGGTATACTACATCTTCCATATACCAGACCAAAGATTTATATACCCTGTTCCAAACTAAGAATTGTCAAAAACCAAACCTGTGGAGTGCACGTACCCGTATGGCCTATATATGGGAGTACCCCCTCACCCCACCCCCGGATATTGACCAAGTTGATTTGTTGCGTTTTTATGGACCGAGACGAAGGTTCCAGTCGGTTCCATTTCATATTTCGCTTTGCCAATCAGCGTTGAATATCTCTACTGTATATAATGTCCACGTCTACTCATATTCCTTACTTAGCTCATATAAACCCTGAAAAAGGTTCGTTCTGCCGAACCGAAATATAGGGTACAATAAATAACATTGTACAGCCGTCCGATCAGCCTTGCAGTCTTCGTTTATTTCAATATTTCTGCTGATCCTGGTATCCCCTAGATCAGCAACACTTGTTTGTAACAGTGGTCCTTGTAGCCTTTTTTGAAATCTATATATATACCATTTTTTAAGTCGATAAGTACGGTAAGTACGGTAAGTATGTAAGTAAGGTTTTAGGGATTCTCATATTCTAGAATTAGTCGATGCGATGAAATGTTGTCAGGTGACAAAATTTGAGCGAAATATTTATTTGCATATATATGGCGAATAAACCATTTATTGAAAACAAACTACTTGAAACGAAGTACGTTATCTTATTTCTCGTTCCTTATAGTTAATTGGCCATGGTTTCAGATTTCAGAAGACTGGAAGGCGAGAATCAGATAAATAAAATGATTGACCAAATATGATTATTGACTGTTGTACATACTCGCGTTGTGCTACGATTTTATGTGTATAGTTATCCTGGATACGTTTCTTTTTCTGGGAGGGAAGCAAACTCTCCTAATTCGGAAAACAATTTTCCCGCGATCTGTTCCGTACCGGTTTAAGAAAATAAGGTAACACGCGCGGCGGATCGGAGTGAAGGAGGCGGGTCTTGGTTAAGCGTAAAACTTTTATTACCACGGCATCAGTTTCAAATGCTTACCAATTCCTACAAAAACAACAACAAGCACCCATGCATTTCTGGTCTTCACCATATTTACCATACTTGATCTACGAACCTATAGCTCTTTATACATTTTCGTTTTGATGTAGCTGGTTATTGTTTTCTGGTCCGACATTTAAGTGCATTTTACAGCGTTTGTGAACGAGGAGTTAGTGTAACAAAGATCCCATCTCTCGGTCTCATGACAAGCTGCGCGCACTTTTTTATCTCCTGAAGAGTTTGCTTCGATTCCACCGTGAAGTGACGAAGAATATAAGCCAGAACGATCTTCTCTTCCAGAAGAGCAAACCTCTGACCTAAAAAACAAAAGCATAACACTAGAATTAGCTCAAAGCAGTAACGTCAAAGTTGAATTGTGTATGAATGTTCTGTCGGCTTAGGACAGGGAGGTAAAAAAAACTACTGCTACAGAGAGGGTTTATAGAAAAATTGGCCGCGAAAGCCTTGCAATTGGTTTTGATAAGGATTGACTGGAATCCTTGTAAAATCAGGGCCCTCGCAGAGAATCTTGAAAAACAGTGAAATTATCTGGGGTAATAAAGTATTTGGAATCCCCGTTTGAAATACCTTCTTTGAATACCAGTGTATTTGGATCATTAATTAGGAAGAGTTGTTTACCGGGTATTATGTTGCATTCAATAACTGAGATGGTTATTTCAGTTATCTTCCTCGTTTCAACAAAAGTGTACATGTCTGATCGTGTAGTGGAAAGCACAGGGGATTAGAAGTCGGGAGTGTTGTTCATAAGGTCGATGGATCGTGACACTCCGTACACGGTTTTTATTTCCATCTTATTATGCTTAACTTCTCCTTTTGTAAAGTTATACAATGTGTTTTAGTGACTTGAATATATAAATTAAGAAACTGATAACTATCCTACTGTTGGAAATAGCTGATATTACAGTGGCGTCTACGAATAGCAGTTTCAGTGGTATTGACACGAACGCCTCACTTCGATGCAATGATGTCATACAAGAAGTACTATTTCTAAGCCAAGTGATTATTTTAGACGTGGTTTCTAGATCCGAGTGCCACGAACAATGTCGAGGGCGTAGCCCTCACACATCATTAGATATTCATGACACAGAGGACAATGTTGAACAAACATTACTGGTTATTGCACGTTCTGAATATAAAAGAGTAACGATGTGGTTTGAAAGGTGAACATTCCATGAAATACGTAGTGTGCAAAGACTACTGGAAAGACTACTGGAAAGAATACTTTCTGTACCGTAATTCGCATTTTGAAATAACTTGCGATGGAGGGAAAAAAGCTAACCCGCTGGATGTTAAGAACTTCTCGTAAGTATACAGAGGTTTTATTTTAACGAGCTTTTTTTTTTATACCCGTGATAAACCTGGTTATTAATTTTGTTTTATGTTTAGTTTTCAGATATTTAGAAAAGTTTTGGATGCTCAAATGAAGAAGTCACACAGCGCTGGCGACCACTTGTCGGAGAAACATTCTCGTGAGGAGAAGAAACCAGTCACCCAAGAGGAAGAGACACTGCTGTGGACAATGGGATTACTTGGAGATAAGAATGCAGAAACTTTGTTAAATACTATTTACTTTAGTAATTGTACGGTTAATATTTCTTTTCATCAGAAATAAGTTCTGGTTCCATGAATTTACGTTTAGCTTTATCGTTACTACATTAGGAACTGAAATATTGCTTAAATATTGAAATATGTATATCTCTTATTTTGATAACTTCTGTCCCGTTATTGTATGTAGAAACTAGGAGATAGTTATTACGTTACATCAAATTGCCTAATTTCATGTCTCATGTTCTCATGTTTTTAGAACTGTAATCTAGAACTAATTTGCATATTGTCTGTACTTGGAAACGATTTCAAAGTACAGGAAATATGCAAATTTGCTATTGTTTTAACTTATTTGAATATTTTCTGTATTTGGAAACGATTTCAAAGTACAGCAATTATGTAAATTAGTTATTGTTTTATCCCTCAATTTCCCTCAGCTTCAAAGCCCTGCCCACTTGAATAATTAACTTTGTCGTACTATCCCTAGTTTCATGTATCAACACGTGACCTCAAACGAGACTCCTCATTGGCCGATGTGTCATGAATATCTAATGATGTGTGAGAATGATGGTTTCAATGATGCACCAACACCCTCTTAAACAAGCACGACTAATTTAGATACACAGTTTAAAATTGTGCTTGAATAGTGCTTGAATATCACTATTGTTTGATGCAATGGGCCCTGTGGCTGTGCTGCATGGCAAAAATCTGACTTGCGCTTTTACGAGATCGGTAGTGTTTTAGCAAAACCTGTTTGTAAATGCTAATTTCCACCTCCAAGCGATTGTCGATCTTTCTAATTAACAGCGTTTTTAAAGATAGCGTGCAGTCCAGCATCCATGGCAACGCCTTTCACATGGCATCACGAGCTCAATTCATTCGTTAGCGATGTATTATATCAGTACGTGACTGTATCCTGCAAAAAGCCTATATCCATCATAGCGCCACAAAAAAGGGGCTTAATTCGGTCCCTCTCATACTACTAACACTTAGTGCCCCTCAACCCTTTTGCAATTTTTATATATATGAAACTTTGAAAGGTTTTGAGTACTTCTGCGAAGTAATTTTTGGCTTACAGAGGATACTCTTATGTTCTAGGCTTGTTTGAAATGGTGAAAATGTGACCTCTCCTGACCCATTACCGTGTAAGAAAAAGCCTGGGTCGATTCCCTATCTTACGTCACCTCATTAATGCATTATTGTCCATGACGCCTTTCTATCACAACAGCATCGATATATAGAGAATATACACAGTCTGTGAGATTTTAGTAAAGAAAATTAAACAGCTATTTTAGACAAAATGCTAAATAGTTATTCAAGTTATTGCAAAGTCGAATTAATTGGATGACGTAAGATAGGGAATCGACCCAGGCTTTTACTTACACTGTAATGGGTCAGGAGAGGTCACATTTTCACCATTTCAAACAAGCCTAGAACATAGAGTATCCTCTGTAAGCCAACAAATTATTCGCAGAAGTACTCAAAACCATTCAAAGTTTCATATTTATATAAAAATTGCAAAAGGTTTGAGGGGCACTTTAATCATCATATTCATGACCACTAACTACTAATATACTTGTTTACAAGGTATATAAGTAGTACACTGCTAAACTACAAGTAAGGAGTGAAGAAGTAAAGAACTACATAGAAAGAAAAAGTGTGCTTCCATTGGAGTTCGAACCTCGACCGTACCGACTGCTTGTACTAACTCTTTACCACTACACTACTGAGTACGTTAGTTGAATCATTGCTAGCAAAAACGAATAATAAGCCAGCTATGGACTAATTATATACAACAGTCAAATGGTAAACAGTACTTGGTAATGATATTTCAAAAGAAGCGTATGGAAATTTTCGGTTTAGCATTCGCAGGAGAAGACACTTCAAACACTCATTGTTCGTCTTTCAATATGGTTTCCAAATATCTCGAAAACAATAAAATCCTCGAGGCAATGCGAAACCCCCGATAAAAGGCTCCACTTCGTGTTTGAAACAGTTCATAAAGATCCTAGGCCTTTATCGGGTAAAAGGTAGTCACGTGACCCCTTATCATCCAACATGATAGCAAAACGAATCCAACATGGCGTATCCCATAATGCTGTACGATGTTGGACTCGTTTGGCTAGGGCTTTAGGTGTAACCACAGTGTTGTGGGGGGAGCAGGAGCGGCGCAGTGGCGCAGTAGTTAAGCGCTTCGCCTCTCACATCTGTGACCCAGGTTCGAACCCCGGACGCGGCGCCATATGTGACTTGAGTTTGTTGGTATCTCGCCCTTGCTCCGAAGGTTTTTCTTCGGGACCTTCGGTTTTGCTCCCTCCACAAAAACCAACACGCTAAATTGTAATTTGATCTGTGGATTAGCCGGGTCCTGGCTTTCATCAGCCCCTATGGTTGTTTTAGGTACCGTTAGAAATTCAGTTTTTTGTGAAGTAGAACGGCAAATTCAAATTGTTTGTCTTTATGCGTACTCGCGTTTAGGTATGTGGTATGCGCTAGTCTGACAAAGTCAGGTATACGTACACTTGTATCGGAAAGCTGTTGCGCTCACGTTTCTTTCGGCTTGATACACTAACAATGTGTACAAGTTCCAATGAAGGTTTTTAGGAGTTTTAGAAGCTTTATCACTCTTAGGCGAACAGAAGACCTCGATGGCCCTACAATTTAACTACCTTATCGGAGAAGATATTAAAAGCCTAATGATCGATTTGCAGTTCGTATAAGCTTCTCAGTTGTTCTAAGACGTGCACAAAAACAAGTCACATAATGATGACACGGTCTGCAGGCATCAACAAAGGAATTTTACCGTGACATTTCACCATTGGGTAGGGGAGTTCAGTGAGCTGTTGTGAGACCTCCCTCGTACATACACTAGTAGTTTGTTGTATACAGACAGATTATTAATGTGCCATTACGACGAAATTGTACCATTTCTTTTATAACTTTTTTGTCTTCTTGTAAAGGAAAAACAGTGGCGGAAATATCTAAATCAGAGAAAACTTTTGCCACCGATTACACTATGAATTTTGTGGAGAGTTTACCGTCAAAATCACAGACAATGAGAAAATTGTTTTAGGCTCTTTCAAGGAAATACCAATCTTATAGGATAGAAGCTTGAAAGATAATGGGAACTAAACAAAAGCTAAGTTTCTCTTTCTATTAGTCTGATTTCACGCAATCTTTGGTCATGATTTACCACCCTTTTACCAATGGCAGGAAGGAAAATCGTGTTTGTCGCATGTATCACCCCTTCATGTGTACATGTAGTCTCTGAAACATGTCCCTGCTACATATACATCTTCCTATGTATGTGCATGTTGTGATTCTGCCCCTGCTACATGAATATGATAAACGTACCCACAACACGCCCATGCACTCATGTGAAAAATACGTGATTGTTATCGCTGCTACTTGCCCCTGCTACATGACTCCTAGTATGAACCCACCTAGTGTTCCAATCTATATTTTTTCATTCAAAAATAAAAGCAACCAAACCATTCACGCAAACTTTTGAAAATGCTCTCCACAGTGGAAATTTTTGAAAACGCAACGCTATCGATTTTTTAGGGACGGTCAAAGTTCATAGGCATTATCTCAATACAAAATGTGCCTCCGTTCTCGGTATGTAACTCTTACTTACCTGTTGATACCGAAACTATACGAAGAAGAATTCTCTGCTTTCGTTTTGACCGCTCCAAAATCTCTCCTGCAGCTCCCGCCATTACAAAGGCCCGAAGAAAAAAGTGCACGAAATGGACATTTTAACAGCGATTTGTACCACTCTAAACTAGAGAAATCTCGATGATCTATATATCACAACACTGGAAATTTATTCTTCTATCTGAATTCAACGGTAGAAAGTCAGTTCAGACATGTGTATTTAAGCTAAATCCAGTTTTCCTATGCTTGGTCGTCCATAAACGAGTAACGCCTTGTAAAAATTCACTTCATCCGCGAAAGCAAATTCAAATTTGTTCAGTCGAAATCTTAACAAAATCACTCCAAACAGTTACCAGTTGCATAACAGATGTTACTTAACTTCGATTTCAGGGTAGAATGTTTTTATAAATCACTTTAATTGTTTTAAAAGGCAAAATAGCTCCCAAAACCATGTATTTTTGAGTGAGATGACTGGGCCTATACCAGAAGTGTCACCACTACACTACTGAGTATGCTAGTTGGAATCATTGCCAGCAAAAAAGAATACTAATCCATCTATGGAATAGTCATATACAACAGTCAAACGGTAAACAATACTTGCTAATGATGTTTTAAAAGAAGCGTATATGTAAATGTTCGGTTTACATTTGCATGAGAAGTCATTTCAAAGTTTCATCAGGGGATTCCAAATATTTCGAAAACAATAAAACCCTCGAGGATACGCCTCTCCGATTTCATTTGTTTTCTCAATATTTGGAACTCCTGATAAGGCACTCCAATTCGTGTTTGAAACAGTACATCCGATGGGGCACGGGGATTTGTTCTCTTGTCTTTATCAAACATTCATCTTACGGACCGGTCCAATCCCCCCAAAAAACATACAGTATATATAATGCATTATTATATGGCTTTGCGATTTCCTGCATTCTGATTGGTCGACGCGCGGTCCGTCATTTTGCGTATTCGGACCACGGTCCGTCTTTTTGCGTATTCGGATCGGCATAGTACTTGATGTAAGACTGCAAATAATGTCCTGCCGGCGCCAGTTTCAAATTCGTGTTGATACATCGAGAAAATGCCGGTTCGCAATATATAGAAAAACAAATATTACGCATTTTTAATTCAACACCGAATACAAGAAACACAAGGCCGACAGAGGAGCTCTAAAATGAGTGAAGACGAACATTCTGTAAGTGAATTCTATTATGCTGGCGAAGTAAGCGAGGAAACTGCAACTTTTTGTGAACAACAACAACAAGTAGAGGGAGAACGGCTTCAAAGCAGCCACGAAGAAATAGAGGCCTTTTTAACTAACCAGAAAGCCAATAACACTGTCAAAAAAACAAGGTCCGACCTTAACATACTACAGAAGTACCTACAGAGTATTGATAAAGGTGAAACAGAAATTGAGAGCCTACCTTCACCGGCACTTGACAAATTGCTTTGCAAGTTCTTTATTAATGTTCGTAAAAGAGACGACACCGAGTACGAGCCCAACACCCTCAGCAGCTTCCAGCGGAGCATCCAGAGGCACTTGGAAGAGAACAAATATCACAATGTCCCTGCAACACGTCCCCTCGTCTGAACACAACAAGGGATTTGTCCCTTCGTGTGTACCGACCTGTTTGATTTGAAGGGACAAGTCCCGACAAGAATTTTCCTAGTTCAGACGAGGGGACAGGTCCCAGAGACTTGTCCCTTCGTGTGTACCGACCTGAAGGGTCTACAAGAATGGATTTTCAAAAGCAATAGAAATACCGAAAAACACTCCATATGCACATAAGAATTCCAGTTGAAGCAGCAGTCTTCACTTTTGAGACCTCGTACCGTGTTACAAAGAGAAGAAATGCAGCGAAAAATGAGTGGAAATGAGCAAAACTGAAAATATGCCACGGCGAGTGAAAATTTATCACTTTCATTGAGTTCAAAGACAAAGGACAAATTTGCTGGAAACCACGAACTAGTTTTGTGGATTATAGCCACCACAGAATCAAAGAATTGCAATGGCAAATCAAGAGACAAATGATTTCAGTATGAGATAAATAGAGGTTATTGACCAAGCGTGGGGTCAAGATGGGGGGATATTGGCCACGGGGGTGGGGGTAATCCCTAAAAATTAGGGTGGGGGTGTGCCGCTTAGCCCTTGAAACCCTTATCCTGTTCCAGACCAATAAATTATATTTTTGCAACCCTGTTCGAGACAAAATGGCCAAAAAAGATACCCTGTTCCAGACAAGAAATAACGAAAACATACCCTGTTCCAGGCAAAATGGCAAAAAGATATCCTGTTCCAAACTAGAAACAAGACTGTGGCTATGTTGTACGAGATCTAAGCGACCAAGGCCGGGTTGTTCGAAGCAAGGTTAACTTTAATCCTAGGTTAACACTAAATCTGTAATTGTAATCATATGTACAGTTTAACCCCGGGTTAGCGATTTAATCACGGGTTAGTGCTTAACCTTACTTCGAACAACCGGGACCAGGACTACATTCACAATCACGAGAAGCTGCTTAATCCTTTGGACCATGCATCCCGGTTATTGATGATCGGAAACTACCTGGTCAACATGAACCACCTTCAGCTGGTATACAACACCTTCCATGTTCCAGACCAAAACAGAGTGATTTTGATACCCTATTCCAGACCTAAACAGTGATTTATATACCATGTTCCAGACTAAGAATCGTCAAAAACCATACCCTGTGGAGTGCACGTACCCGTATAGCCTATATATGCGAGTATCATGTTTTGCGTTTTTATGGACCGAGTGGAAGGTTCCAGTCGGTTCCATTTCATATTTCTCTTAGCCAATCAGCGTTGAATATCTCTACTGTATATAATGTTAACGTCTACTCGTACTCCTTACTTAGCTCATATAAACCCTGAAGAAGGTTCGTTCTGCCGAACCGAAATATAGGGTACAATAAATAACATTGTACAGCCGTCCGATCAGCCTTGCAGTCTTCGTTTATTTCAATATTTCTGCTGATCCTGATCCCATAGAACAGCAACACTTTCGTTTGTAACAGTGGTCCGTGTAGCCTTTTTAGAAATCTATATACCATTGTTTAAGTCGAATGTTTTCATTACCTTAAATTAAAACTTACATACGGTAAAGCGAAGGTCTTAGAGATTCTCATATTCTAGAGTTAGTCGATGCGATGAAATGTTGTTACGTGACAACATTTAAGCGAAATATTTATTTGCATATATATGGCAAATAAACAATTTATTGACAACAAACTACTTGAAACGAAGTACGTAATCTTATTTCTCGTTCCTTATAGTTAATTGATTTCAGATTTCAGAAGACTGGGAGGAAGAAGAAAAGCATTTGGAAGGCGAGAATCATATAAATAAAATGATTGACCAAATATCATTATTGACTGTTGTACATACTTGCGTTGTACTACGATTTTATGTGTATAGTTGTCCTGGATACGTTTCTTTTTCTGGGAGAGAAGGAAATTCTCCTTATTCGGAAAACCATTTTTCCCGCCATCTGTTTCCTACCAGGTTTCAGACGTGGCAGAGTGAAGGAGGCGGGTCTTCTTTAAGCGTAAACGTTTTATTACCATGGCATCAATTGCAAATGTTTACCAATTTCTAAAAACAACAACAAGCACCCATGCATTTCTGGTCTTCACCATTTTTACTATACATGATTTACGAACCTAGCTATTTGCACATTTTCTATTTGATGTAGCTGGTTATTGTTTTCTGGTTCGACACTTAAGTGCATTTTACAGCGTTTGTGAACGTGGAGTTAGTGTAACAAAGATTCCATCTTTCGGTCTCATGATAAGCTGCGAGCACTTTTTTATCTCCTGAAGAGTTTGCTTCGACTCCACCGTGAAGTGACGAAGAATATAAGCCAGAACGATCTTCTCTTCGAGAAGAGCAAACCTTTGACCTAAAAAAACAAAAGCATAACACTAGCATTAGCTCAAAGCAGTAACGTCTGGACAAGGAGGACAAGGAGGTAACAAAAGGACTGTTACATGCAGAGAGGGTCGTTTCAACAAAAGTGTCTGATCATGCAGTGGAAAGGACAGGGGACTAGTAGTCGGGAGTGTTCATAAGGTCGATGGATTGTGACACTCCGTACACCGTTTTTAATTTATTTCCATCTTATGCTTAACTGCTCCTTATGAAAAGTTATACCAATAATGTTATCTAAGTTTTTAGTGTCATGAATATGTAAATCAAGAAACTGATAACTATCCTACTGTTGGAAATAGCTGATATTACAGTGGCGTCTACGAATAGCAGTTTCAGTGGTATTGGCACAAACGCCTCACTTCGATGTAACGAAGCGCCATTGAAACCATCATTCTTGTATGACACCAACACTCTCTTAAACAAGCACGCCGACTAATTTAGATACACAGTTTGAATAGTGCTTGAATAGTACTAGTGTTTGATGCAATGGGCCGGTTGATGACAGCCCTTTCCGTGGCTGTGCTGCATGGCAATTTATTGCAATAGGACGTTTGCATGATGGCGTCACATACGACTACAAGAACTCTTTGCGCGGATTCTTTTAGTAGTATAGAGGGTGGGGGCACCGGACCATTTTCCATCATATGGTTTCTGATCTCATACCCCCACCCTATTATTTATCGATCGTATTTTTTATTCTTCTCAAGGTCAAGGTCAAGGTTGAATTCTCCATAACCGGTTTAACCAGTTCAATCTTTGGATGTCAAATTCTTGGAAATCTCCATAACTGGTTTCAATCTTTGGATGTCTAAAGGCTTGATCTATAGTGATGTGTACGTATATTTTCGAAATGTGTTTGAACCAGCCGATTGATGGTTCTTCTCTTCGTTCTTCTCATACTATAGTATTCAACTTTTCATAGTTGCATTCTAGGCTATCCATTCTAATGGCTTCATTGCCTTGCCTGCTATCCGCTATTGCCATATATTGGCTTCTGCGAGTTTCTTCTATAGTATTTTCCTTTCTTTCTATTTCATAGTGCGTTCGAGGTATCTTGCATCTTCTCTATGTAATGGATGCTGGTGCATGGTACTCTATATTTTATATCTAATATAGTAGTATAGGATGAACTGCAATTCAGAAATCCATAATGAATTTAAGAATATGGGAGATTTCGAATGTCCTTTCTGCAATGAGCGATTGATAGATTACGTACGCGAGAAAGAGAGTGAGTCGTGTTGTGGCAATACAGAGATAATTAATGATAATGGTATGTATGTCTGTCAAAGCTGTGGTGTAGTTCATAGATATGGTGTGGTGAATGGATATATCGATTACTACGAAAATATGTATCGAATGAGACGTAAGTCTATCTACCATAGGAAATACCATATTGATAATATATTCATTGCGAAATTTGATTTACGATATGGTGAGTACAATGATATTCGTCGGTTGTTCAATAAATTCGAAAGCGCTATCGATATTATATCGAAACAGAAGAGGTATCCAATACTCGATTTCGTATTCTATAAGTTGTTTGAAATGAAGTTTCGCGAATCAGGAATCGATAACTATCGTATTCATATGCAAAGGTGTACTAGGTATATATCGAAGATTACTGTTAAACGATATGTGAGGATATGGAAGGAAATCTGTGATATGAATGAATGGTTATACATAGAGACTCGTATTGGCGTTTTTGCAAGAAGTGAATAATTGATATGGTAATAATCAACTAATTGCGTACTTCTTATTGTATCTCTCTCTGAATCTATCGACTAGTGGACATAGGTCACTAACTTGGTCATCTAACCAGTTCAACTCTAATGTAAATCTTTCGATGTCGAGTTCTTCTCCACGCAGGTATGCCCTTATTTTATTCAATATCTTCTGATACGAGGTGTACGCAAATTTGCTCATTTCTGTCTTCCTATTGTAGTTTTTCATTTTTAGTAGTCCTTGGAGCAATAGTCCTGATCCCGATATTGTACCAAGAATGATTGGATTTAGTGTTATAGACCCAATGATTACACCTGTACTTGTGAGACCAATTGAGGATAAGTGTAGAATTGTATTAACCTTCTTGAATCCTTTGTATGCTCGCTTGTGGCAGAAGCATTTTTTGTGGTAGTGTGCATATAGCTTCTTTAACATTTCGACGTCTGCTTCACTCAAGTCCTTGTCTATATGATTAAAGTTGAAGATCTCAATCTTCGTTTTTGCCATTGTTATATTAATATGTTACATAAATTGTTGGTACATCTGTTTGTAGTCGTCATTATTGATCAAACCATCGTTAGAAAGCTTATTGAGTATCTCGATTGCTTCGTTCGAAAGCTCGATACTATTGTTTCCAGCGTTTTTCGATGCTATTATTAACTCTAGTCTTTCACATAGTTGATCTGGATTGCTATAGTACTTTATTCGATTTTTGTTGCAACCACCTGATTTTTTCATTCCTAAACCGATCTTACCACTTTTAGAGGCATATGGGGATATGCCTGATAGCTCAATCAGTTTGTTGAAGATCGTTTGTGCATTATCAGTGTACAGTCTTCTAGGATTGTAGCGTTTAGTCAACAACTCCATAAATGAATGATCAACTTTATGGCTTAGTACCTTCTTACCACTACCATTGTAAGCCTCTAATCTCATCTCTAATAGTTTAGCTGGATCGACGTGCAAGTTTCCAAACGTATAGTCGGATCCTATTTTTAGACCTGTACCACTCGTTTTCTTAGTCTTGGATGACTTTGGCGTTTCTATGACGTCCTCATCTGGTACGAATACGACTTCTTTCTCTGGTGTCTTTAGTTTTTGCACTTCCTTCAAGTACTTGTTCGCTGCTAATTTTTGATTGCCTAGTATCTTTATTGTCGTGGGTGATTTAGATGATTTGATTTGCTTGTTCAGTATCGTTATGGCATTCTTTATTAAGTATTCTGAAGGTATGTCTGTTAAGCTTGGGTCGAACCCTAGTTTTTCTAGTCGTTTAGATTCTTGTGCTCCAAAAATTGGTTTTATGCCACCAACGGCTCCTTTGTCGTTCTCTTCGTCTTCATCTTCGTCTTCCTCGTAATGCGATGGCAGTTTACCAATCCATGATTCTAAACCTTTAGTAGATCCTTGTGTTGATATGGCTTCACTTAATGTATCAATTGCTCCAGTGATGTTCTCTTGGTTTTCTTGAAGCTGTTCTATCATTTCGTCCTGTTTCTTATCGGCTGCTTTCTGTGCTTTTTCGACTGAAGCTGTTACGGGTTGGTATAGCTTTTCACTAGCCAGCTTTAATGATTGGTCACCTAATTTCTTATCGAGTAATCGTTGTTTTAAGATTTGTCTATTTTTCAAGAATTCGTTAATTAAGCTTGCTCTTTCTTCTACTGATTGAACAGTTCTGAACGACATACGTATACATATTAGTTATATAATCCTTTACTCTAACTTAACGTGACTTTTCGAAATCGTATGTAAGCCACGCGAAAGCCATCGAAGTCTCGTTCTCTAACTACGCATTAGGCACATAAAAACCATCGAAGTTCTTTCTATACATCTCGGGAATATGCTTAGAAGTCTTATCCAACACCATGAAATCGAATGGTTCTATCGTAGCTTCTCGATATATGTCTTCGAATTGTTTCCGACTGATGTTTTTACAGTTATCATCAGCAATGTGTCTGATGTCCTTGTTATCTAATCCGCCAAATAGAACGAAGCACTTAGTATTGCGTCGAATGTATTTTGGCACATCGTAATAGCTTTGACACAAGTAAATGCAGTTACAGTTCTTATTTCTAGATAGCGAAAAGTATTCCTTAACGTTGTTCATATTTTTATTGTCGATCTTAATATCATCGAATACGATAACCTTATTAGCGTCATCTTCTAAATCTTCAACTGGTATGATGTCTTCTGGATTGCATAATTCGACATTACACGCATCGTCGTCGTCATCTAATTCCTCGTTAATGATATCATGGAATTCTTTTATTAGACTGTACTTATCCTGATGAGGATTTAGAGTATGTATCTTACAAGAATCGTACTTCATCCATTTTAAAAGCATATTGGTAAGCAGATTCGTTTTACCTTGACCCGTACTACCAACTAGCATAAAATGGCAATCAGGAAGCAAGAAGTGATGTTTTGGTTTCTGACTTATTTTTTCAGTATCGTCAAAGTTGATTATATTCATCTACTATAATGTACGTATACAATATAGATGAGTTTTACGAAATTTGGAACGATTCGAACTGGAAGCCGCAATGAGTGCATGCATGAGCAAACACCAGTAAGAATAGTTAGTATTAATGCGAAAGAGATTTCACTCTTATGGCTTCAACGCGATACAGATTGGATGGATATGCCCAATTACGAAATACAGCTAACACCAAAAGGTACGAATATGATGAGACTATCATGCCGCCTATACATCTCAAACAACACTGGAGGAGGTAATTTTTGGTTCCGATGGGTCCTATTAACGCCAACGCCAGTTCCAGGGCACCATTTACAAACGATTATTGGTGTAAGTAATTTACCAGATGCAGCAATTGGCTTGAGAACCAGATGTGCATTTGCGGCACAACCGCCAAGAGATCCAGAGACAGTCGTTTGTATTTCAGACGTCTCTTTTCATGAGAATTTCGGTAACGGCATCCTACACACGTATAAGCTGCAGTGTAAGATCACTGATACAGGAACGATGGTATTGAATAGACTGTATAATGGCGCTAATGCGGCATGGAATGGATACGTGAAATCATCAATAATGGTTGAGGAAATCACAGGGATTACTAAAAAAGTTGCTCAAAATGGGATCAACGAATACGCATCAAACTAATGTAATCATATAATATAAGAGATGAGTTACTCAATATTTGGAACGCTTTACAATGGTACGATAGAGCAAAAGGAAGGTAAGCGTGGACCAAAAGGCGATCAAGGAAGCCAAGGAATGAAAGGCGATCAAGGAGGCCAAGGGATTCGAGGAATGAAAGGCGATCAAGGAAGCCAAGGAATGAAAGGCGATCAAGGAGGCCAAGGGATTCGAGGAATGAAAGGCGATCAAGGAAGCCAAGGAATGAAAGGCGATCAAGGAGGCCAAGGGATTCGAGGAATGAAAGGCGATCAAGGAAGCCAAGGAATGAAAGGCGATCAAGGAGGCCAAGGGATTCGAGGAATGAAAGGCGATCAAGGAAGCCAAGGAATGAAAGGCGATCAAGGAGGCCAAGGGATTCGAGGAATGAAAGGCGATCAAGGAAGCCAAGGAATGAAAGGCGATCAAGGAAGCCAAGGAATGAAAGGCGATCGAGGAAGCCAAGGGATTCGAGGGTCTGGGCCTGGGTCAAGTGTTATGCATAGTAGTCTAACATTCAATTGTGGCAATTTCCTTATGAAGTCTGGTAATTGGGCATCATCGAGCAGTGTAAGCTCATTTATGGTTGTATATGACGCATACTCTATGAATAACATCACTCCAGAACATCGAGGTTTTAGGATCCTAGAGACTTTTAAACCGAACTCAACAGAAACGTTGACTATGACTATACCAAAAAATGATAATACGACTTTAGGGTTAAAAGGCAACAGCACATACACAGTTCGGGTCGAAGCTTATGCAAACAACATTGGATCCATAATACTAAGCTCTTTATCAATTGAAGAGAATTTGACTTTCATATCAAACACGATAAAAAGTGGAAGGATAGGATCTACAAACACTGCTTTCCAAGAGCTAAGCATAACAACATCTGCCAATAGCACAGGTAAACTATCATTTACTTTGAGCCATAATCAGTCAACCAATCAGCTAATAACTATCTATGTTGCAATCATTGCTGGAGCATTAGATGCAAATACTTTTGTGAATCCTACTGTCTTCGATGATAATGAGTACATTATTGAACAAAGAGTGCAAGAAGTGGTTCCTATTAGGACAGTCGCTTATATAGCAAAGGAAATTTCGAATTTATGGAGTCATGCAGACATGGAGTGGGGAGACATACCACATTTCTCCATCACGATATCTCCCAAGGAAGCAACGAATTTAATTCGATTATCGTGTACGATTTACCTTGGATGTGACACTGGAGGAGCTAATGTGTGGTTTCGATGGGTCGTAACTACAGGTCAAGGATTACTGGCTTATGTCAGTACGAATTCATTACCAAATAATATCCTTCAAATCCGTAACAGAGCTAGCTTTGGCTCGCAATTAGCCATCAATCCAGAAACTCTTGCCTGCGTGTCCCATACTGGGTTCCACGTCCCATTTAATAAAACCCCACATACATATAAATTACAGATAAAAGTGAAAGACACAGGAACCGTTACAATCAATAGAATATACAACAATGGAAACGCTAAGTGGAATAGTTACGTTACCTCAAGTATGATTTTAGAAGAAGTCTCAGGGATCGCGAGGAGTTTCGCTAGTAATGGGGATGTGATATGTTCATCAGAATAATCTAACCAAACTGTATAATGCAAACTACGTTATTCTTTGATAGTAAGAAAGGATCTGGTTCATCTGAAAACTTCACGACATACTTCAATCCTCCATTGGAGCTAGATATTACGAAAAACTATCAAATCTCGTTAATCAATGCATCTATGTGGTACTCTTGGTACAACATAACGAGTGCAAATAACAAGTTCAAATACTACAATGGTACAGCTTGGAAGACGATAACATTATCGCCAGGAGCATACAACGTAATTGACATAAACGGCACTATGAAGCACCATATGAAGCAAAATAGCGATTGGGACGTTGCTAACAGTAAGTACTATGTCGATATTAAACCTAATTACAACACACTGAAGTCTATGATTGAGATACGAAATGGTTATAAAGTAGATTTCACTATTGATGAAAGTTTTAGAACGATACTTGGTTTCGAATCTAAGATAGTTCAAGGCAACGGCTTTCACGATAGCGATAAGATCGTGCAAATCACGGAGGTTGATACGATTCAAGTACACTGCGATCTAGTGACTGATTCTTACATAAATGGCAGTACAAGTTCGGTCATCTACTCATTCGTTCCATCAGTTCCGCCAGGTTACTTGATCAACATCCATCCTAACCAACGATTTGATATGAACATATCGAAAAGATCGATCAACAGTATATCATTCTCGCTTAGAGATCAAAGTGGTAATTCGATAAAAATGAATAATGAACGAGTGACGTATTATATCCATCTTAGTGAGATTGTGTAACCAATATGTATATGCTATTAACAAGAGAACGATATACCAAAAGAAAAGTCATTGGTGGAAACCTAATTGGGAACGTATTCGACAAAGCAAAGAGTACGCTTTCGACAGCTAGCAAGATAATAACGAGACCCATTACTGCCTTAAAAAATAGATTGCTAAAACCTGTCATTACTAAGGCTCTTCCATACGTTAAACAGAAAGCCATTGATGTTGGCACTAAAGCGATCCTTCAAAAGGTAAAGCAGGGCGTTAGAGACGTTTCATCGAATCCAGAAGTTAGGAAAGTCTTGAATGACAGGTCTAGAGCTATATTATCGAATCTTATTGCTGGAAGTGGCATGAAACGATTATATTAACTTTTGTATAACCATACAATATATATGACTGAAGTAATTAGCCAATATTTCCAATTCGACGAATCGAACATTATCGATAACTCAACTACGAAGTTCGAATATATCGAATACCTTCCAAGAGACTCTAATAACATGGATAAAGATGGCCAAAGGATCATCGAGACTCGAGATGAAGACGTATACCTGCTCCCACATAAGGCTATGTTGGAGGTGCGTGGTAAGCTGCAAACAGCTGCTAATGCTGATTATAATGCAACAGATATTGTATCGCTTGTGAATAATGCGTGGAGTCTATTTTCAAGTGCTCAATATCAGATTAACAACCAAATAGTAGAAAGTGTGAATGACTACCTACCAGAAGCAAGCACAATTCTAAACACAGTCATGTTTTCTGATGACTATAGCCGTAGTACTGCTAGTAATATGCTTTGGTTTAGAGATACATCAACGGGTACACCAACTTTAAAGTACATAACTGCAATTGCTGCAGTCGGTGATGCTGCTAATGCAGATGCCGTTCGAACTGGAACGCAAGCCTTAGTCGTTGCATACACACAAGACCAAACAGCTAATCTAGGTTTCACTGCTCGACAGGCTATCACGACAGGAGCTAAACAAGTATCCCTGCTTCTACCACTATCGCAAGTTTTCGGATTCTGTAAGGATGTAGATACTGTGTTTCGGAGTGTCAAACATACCCTTATCCTAAACAGAGCAACAGCAAACCAGTATATCATGAAAGATAATGCTGCAGGCGTTGGTAAATTTAAGATTACTCACCTATCACTATGGATGCCTAAAGTCGTTCCTTCACTAGAAATTCAATCATACATTGATGCCAAACTAGTAAGTGGTTACATAAAGGACCTATACTTCGAGCAGGTACGTGTATACAGAACGATGTTCCAAGCCGTTGAAACGAACCCAACATGGAGAATTACAACACAGCCAGGTAGCGAACTTCCAAGACATGTCTTCATTGCATTACAGTCTAGTGATCGTCATCCAACAGCTAATGCACAGAATGTCAATAATATGATCTTCGATAATGGGAACCTAACAAGAATCAGTGTTCGAATCAATAGTGTACAACATCCAGAAAGAGAAGTAGAATGTAACTTCACTCCAGCTAATAGGAACTATAATAGATCGTACATGATGTTCATGGATGCCGTCAACAAATACCAAGATACCGATACTGGTAGTCAGCTTAGTGTTGAGGATTGGGCATCATTGTATCCAATACATCATTTTGACGTTAGTAAGCATTCAGAGCAGCTGAAAACAAGCATGGCTGATATTGAAGTCCGATTTACCCTAGGTGGGAACTTCAGAAACATAGCTAACAATGCTGATATACCTTATTATGTTTATGCCGTAATCCTATCCGATAGGCACTTACAACTACAAGGCTTGTCTGGTAGAATGAATGTAATCGTGTAAATTTTATCTAATTATACTACATATACGAAATGAGCTATATTAGAACAGGATTGAGTCTAAGCGAATCTCAAAAAGAATCAATTAAGAATGCTTACATCAATAAGAAAACAGTTAGCTTGAGATTGAACAACAATCAACTAACAGGAAGCGACTTTCTAGGACTGACTAAAGCGCAACGTAAGAAGGTGGTTGAAGCTAAAAGAGGAATGTCTGGAGTCCAACTAAAACTTAGTAAGACGCAAGTCTCAAAACAAGGCGGATTTTTAGGTGGATTGGGTAATTTATTGAAAATGATTGCTCCTATGTTCTTGAAGAAAATCCTACCAGCTCTTGGAATGGCTGCTGCAACTGGAGCAATATCTGGTTCTGTCTCTAAGGCTGTACAAGGAAAAGGCATTAAGAAAAAGAGAGGTAGACCAAAAAAGAAGGGCAAAGGACTCATACTTGGACCGAATTCACCTTTTAAGGGCATACCATTACTTGGAGCAATTCTCTAATCATATTCAAATTATTGTCTAACGATATCATATATAGAATGCCAACGAATTATGTAGAAACATCATTAAAGTTGTCTGAGGCACAGAAACGTAAGATAGCTTCAGCTGTTCAAAACAAGACATCGACTACCATTAGACTATCATCTAGCGACTATCATGGTAGCGATAAGATTAAATTGACTAAGCAGCAAATCGATAGAATCCATAAAGCTAAATCGAAAAACGTCGGAGTAGATATTAAACTCAGTAAGACGCAGTTAAGTAAGCAAGGCGGGTTCATTGGGGCTTTGCTTGGTGGCTTAGCGGCAAGCCTGCTTCCCAATCTCTTAGGTGGTATTTTTGGTGGCAAGGGAATCGCTCTACCAGGTACTAATCCAAAGTCAAGTGGAAGAGGATTCAATCTTTCAGCCCTACGACCACCACCGTTTATTGGATCTTGGAATTCTGATGGTACGATTGGTTATGGAGTAAAAAAAAAGATCTCAAGAAAGAAAACAGCCAAAGGCCTCGTGCTTCCAGGGACAATCCTAAAGCGTCCATATTACGGAACGCGCTAAGACCACTGAGCAACATCGATATCGATAGCATTATGAAAAAACTAAAGATCGCCAACTACATTGGTGCTTACAGTAAAGATATGCTACCAGATAGGATCAATAATGACGGATGTGTAGTAATCAATATTCAAGACTATTTTAAAGGCGATGGTACTCACTGGATTGCTGTATATAACAATCATGACAATAACTACGTCGAACACTTCGATTCATTCGGCCTATTGCCAGCAGAAGAGGTAGTAGAGCTTATGGAAACGAGCAACAAACAAATAGAATACAATAGCTCACAGATTCAAGATATGGATAGCATTATGTGTGGATATTACTGTATCTTCTACATTTTAGAACGATCAAAAGGTAGAAAACCTATCGACATCTTATTAGACTTTCAGTTCAAACCATCCTTGTTCAATGAGTTGGTTATACAGCACTTCGCTTACGATATTATGTAACGATATTGTATACGAAATGACTATGATGTATTGTCTAAGACAAAAGAAACAAACTGAGACGAAAGACGAGCATATCGTAAAAACTAAGAATGGAAGAACTCGCTTGGTAGGCGTCTGCGTAGAATGCGGAAGTCAAAAGTCGAAATTCGTGAAATCTACACAAGGCGGTAGCATGTTGCCTGGAGCATTAGCCATTTCAGCTGGAATACCACTTCTTGCTGGAGCTGCAGCATTATCAATGGTTCCAGGTAGTGGAAAGCTATTTTCGACACTTGCTAAGGGCGCTACACAGGCAATAGGTAAAAAGATAAGAAGCAAAGCTGCTGATTTCATCCAAAAAGAAGGTCGAACATTATTGAATCTAACATCTAAGAAGGTTCGTGGTGGGCAGATACAACATCCAATGAGCATGTATACTGACGTCACGGATCCAGCATCCGAATTCTATTCCGACTATATGAAAAAGAATGGAGGTAAGTTGGACATTCATAAAGCAATACTAAAGGTTGCACCAAAAAAGGGATTCACGCTACCAGGCCATCATTATACTGGACCAGGTAATCCCTTAGAAAATCAATTGACTTATGATAAGACAGGTCAAATATTGGAGATTTACGACAAGCCAACAGGTAAGACTGATGCTGTATCTATGCAACATGATGTCGATTATACAATTTGCAAAGACGACGTCAAATGCAAGAACAAGGCTGATCGAAAAATGGTTAAATCATTAGACGAAATTCCATGGAAGGATCGCCAATGGGGTCATGCATTAGCAAGGAATGCTATTGCGACTAAAGCAAAGCTTGGAATGGGTGCTAAGAAGCCAAAAAACGGAAAAAGCCGTCGAGTGAAGAAAACTGGCAAGTAAAACTAGCAGATGAATTGCATAGACCAATAAGACGTAAATTTACTCGGCGGCGCGTTATAGCTAATCACATTGATGAAATATGGTGTTCTGATCTCGTTGAGATGCAACAGTTTAGCAAATGGAATAAGGGCTATCGATACCTTCTCATGGTTCTAGACGTCTTTAGCAAGTTTGGTTGGATCTTACCATTGAAAGATAAGAAAGGCGAAACAGTTATGAAAGCTTTTCAAACGATATTCAAGGAAGGTAGAGAGCCAAAATATCTTTGGGTTGATAAGGGTAAGGAGTACTACAATAAGAATGTGAAAGAGCTATTGGACAAACATAGTATACAAATGTATTCAACTGAGAATGAAGAAAAGTCTTCTGTTTGCGAGAGATGGAATAGAACGATCAAAACTAAAATGTGGAAGCAATTCACTGTCCAAGGCAATACGCAGTATTTAGATATGCTGCCTAGAATATTGAAACAGTACAATAGTATGAAACATTCAAGCATCAAAATGACTCCTATCGAAGCAAGCAAAAAGAAGAATGAAGGAACCGTGTACTTTAATCTATATGGCAATATGGAGTCATTACAATCGAAACCAAAATTTAATGTTAGCGATAAGGTTCGAATAAGCAAGTACAAGCGCAAAGTGTTTGACAAAGGCTATACTCCGAATTGGACTGAAGAAGTGTTTACAGTTGATAGAATCCAATATACGAACCCTATTACATACAAATTGAAGGACTCGAATGGTGAAGAAATACAAGGTTCTTTCTACGAACCTGAACTATCGAAAGCGACTCAAGAAATCTTCAGAATCGATAAAGTCATTAGAAGGAACTACAAGAAAAAACAAGCTCTAGTATCGTGGAAAGGGTATAGCGATGAATTCAATAGTTGGATACCATTTAAGAATCTAGATTCGATATAGATGCATGCTAAATTAATCAATTAACCACGTTTGAATGCACATATTAAATTGACAATAATTTATATATATAGTTGTTATATACATGAACGATAACAATACCATAGAACCAATCAAAAGACTAAGAAGTCGACCACGAATGTATGACGACATTGAAAGGAAGCATCGAAAAACTAAGTACATGCTAAGTAAATCATGGTTCTGCTTAACGTGCGAAATCTATAAAGACTACACGATGGCTGGTAAATCAAGTCATATTAAGACCAAGAAGCACAAACGCAGCCAAACGCACCTGGGTTTAAAAATATAATTTTTTATCTATAGTTAATATATATGATGATGAACGAATCGAATCTCAATAAATTGTCTAAATCGAAACTTATCGAATTGATCTTGAAACAAAATACTATAAGACGTCCAAAAATTGATGAAAATATCCTCTTACCACCAGCTCAATTCAGAGACAACCGACCAGTTCCTACTTCACAAAGAAGCGTTAAGGACATGATCAAACACTATGAGGAAAACATTATCCTACCACCAGCTCAATTCAGAGATGGCTACAAACCAACTCCTGCTTTGAGGACCATTAAGAATACAACCAAAAGACCGGTTCCGGCTCCAAGAACTAAGATCACGCAACTAGATAGAGCTATGAAGGGTTCAATCAGATCATTTGAAGTCGCCATTAAGAACAATAAAGACCCACTAGTACAACTAACCACTACGAGAAAAGGCATTCAGACTCAATTCGAAAAACTATTGATTGAGACTAAAGGCTACAAATTCGTTGAAACGATAAAGGCTACATTCGAAAAACAATTAGATGAAGACAAGACAACAATCAGAACGGCTTACTTCAATAGCACTGCATTTACGATAATAAATGAAAACGATATCACGGAAGGACTACAATTGGCCAAGCAACAAATACTAAATAAAATAGCGCAATGGATCTCAGAGGGTTCAGGATGGACTATAGAAACAATCGACAAACATTATATCAACATAGTCAAGTATGAGCCTATGAAAGGAAGCAGCTACATACGACTACCAGCAGAGCTTAGAAATTCGGCTAAAGGCTTGATCAACATGAAAAACGTCGATGACGAATGCTTCAGATGGTGCCACGTAAGGCACTCGAATCCACAGGAAAAATACCCTCAGAGAATCAAAAAATGCGACAAAGACTTCGTAAAGAATCTAGACTATTCCAACATCGAATTTCCAGTAGCTACTAAGCATTACAATAGAATCGAAAAGCAAAACAACATTAGTATCAGTGTCTTTGGATACGAAGAAAGGAAGCCATATCCCGTATTCGTATCGAAAGAAAAGTACAATGACCATATGGATCTGTTATTGATTACGGAGAATACGAATAAGCATTACGTGTTAATAAAAGACTTCGATAAGTTCATGTATAACCAAACGAAACACAAGGATAGAAAGCACTTCTGTAGACATTGCTTACAATGCTTTGGATCTGAAAGAGTGTTGGTCGCTCACAAAGAGAATTGCATCCAAGTAAATGGTACGCAAGCAATTAAGATGCCAACTAAGGAAAACAACATATTGAAATTCAAGAACTTCCATAAACAACTACCAACACCGTTCGTGATCTATGCCGACTTCGAAGCTATAACTGAGAAGATCGATGGCTGCAAACCTAATAACGATAAATCATATACTGAAGCCTACCAAAAGCATACAGACTGTGGTTATGGCTACAAAGTAGTATGCTGCTACAATGACAAATATAGTAAACCAGTGCAGATATATAGAGGTGAGAAATCCGTCTACAAATTCATGGAAAGAATGCTTGAAGAGGTTAAATGGTGCCAAAAGACGATCAAGAAAAAATTCAACAAAGACATGATAATGACTAAAGCGGATCGAATGGATTTCAAAACTTCTGATAAATGCCATATATGCAATGAAGAGTACACTGAAATCGACATAAGAGTTAGAGATCACTGCCACATAACAGGAAAATACAGAGGGTCAGCTCATCAAGATTGCAACCTCAACTTCAAGATAAAGGCTGAAGAAATCAAGATACCAGTCATTTTCCATAACTTACGTGGATACGACAGTCATCTTATCATGCAAGAAATAGGTAAAGTCGTTAAGGATCATCCATATACTGATAAAAACGGTAATGAAAGAGAGCACCAAATCAACGTGATTCCAAACAATATGGAGAAATATATGGCTTTCATGCTAGGCAACAACTTGGTCTTTCTCGATAGCTTTCAATTCATGAGCCAATCACTTAGCAATCTAGCAAATAACCTACCAAAAGATCGTTTCAAATACACGTCAGAAGAATTTCATGATGAGAAACTCGAATTAGTGAAACGAAAAGGGGTTTATCCTTACGACTACATGGACAGCTTCGAGAAATTCGACAAGACACAACTACCAACGAAAAAAGAATTCTATAGCATCTTGAATGACGAACACATTACGGATGACCAATACCGACATGCCCAAAACGTATGGAATACTTTCGAACTGGAAACGATGGGTGAGTACCACGATCTATATCTCAAAACCGATATCTCGTTGTTAGCAGACGTATTCGAAAACTTCAGAAGAACGTGTATGCAATACTACAAACTAGACCCATGCCACTACTTCACTAGCCCAGGATTGAGTTGGGATGCGATGCTGAAGATGACTAACATTAAACTAGAGCTTATGACTGATGTCGATATGTTTCAATTCATCGAAATAGGTATGCGCGGAGGCGTTAGTTACATAGCCAACAGATATGGAAAGGCAAACAACAAGTACATGAAGGACTACAATGAGAATGCGCCCTCAAAGCACATCATGTACCTCGATGCTAACAATCTCTATGGGTGGGCCATGTCTCAGTACTTACCGACTGGTGGTTTCCGATGGCTGACAGAGAAAAAAATCGACGAAACCAACCTAGCTAAGTACAATGAAGACAGCAAGAAAGGACTAATCTTAGAAGTCGATCTATTGTATCCAAAAAAATTACACGACAACCATAACGACTATCCGTTAGCTCCTGAAAAAGTCAAGGTAACTGAAAACATGCTATCGAATTATTGCACAGAGATTCAGAAGAAATATAACATTTCGATTGGACAAGTCCATAAGTTGATTCCAAATCTGAATGACAAAACCAAGTACGTAATCCATTATAGAAATCTTCAACTATACCTCGATCTCGGCTTGAAAATAAAGAAAGTACATAGAGTGCTAGAATTCAATCAATCGCCATGGTTGAAGCAATACATCGATTTCAACACTCAGAAGAGAACCAATGCTAAAAATTCATTCGAGAAAGACTTCTTCAAGCTCATGAACAATTCCGTATTTGGGAAGACGATGGAAAATCTGAGAAAGCGAGTAGACGTTAGATTAGTAACCAACGAAAAGAAGTTACTACAAATGACTTCTAAACCAACTTACGTGTCATCAAAAATATTCAACGAAGATCTAGTAGCAGTACACAAAATCAAAGAAACGCTTACACTCAACAGACCTGCATATGTAGGTATGTGCATCCTCGACATTTCTAAGACGCTAATGTATGAGTTCCATTACGACTACATCAAAAAGAAGTATAGCCAAGCTAAGTTGTTGTTCACAGACACCGACAGCCTAATGTACGAAATCGAAACTGAAAACGCTTATCAAGATTTTTGGTACGATAAACATAAATTCGATAACAGTGATTATCCAATAGACAACCAATTCCATGATACAACGAATAAGAAAGTCATAGGCAAATTCAAAGACGAGGCTGCTGGAATTCCTATCACAGAGTTCGTAGGGCTTCGATCAAAAATGTACAGCTACATGAAAGACAACAACATAGGTGCTAAGACGGCTAAAGGCATCAAGAAGAACGTCGTCAAGAAGACTGTCAAACATGAAAACTACAAAGACGTGCTACTGAACAACAAACAGATGTCACACACTATGAAGACCATTAGAAGTCAAAACCACCAATTGGGAAGCTACGAAATCAACAAGATATCACTATCGTGCTTCGATGACAAACGGTATCTATTGGAAGATGGGATCACGAGCTACGCTTATGGACACCATAAAATACGATAAACTAACGGTACATTTCAACTAAAATCGATCTTCATCTTTCCATGCACCAGCATCCATTACATAGAGAAGATGCAAGATACCTCGAACGCACTATGAAATAGAAAGAAAGGAAAATACTATAGAAGAAACTCGCAGAAGCCAATATATGGCAATAGCGGATAGCAGGCAAGGCAATGAAGCCATTAGAATGGATAGCCTAGAATGCAACTATGAAAAGTTGAATACTATAGTATGAGAAGAACGAAGAGAAGAACCATCAATCGGCTGGTTCAAACACATTTCGAAAATATACGTACACATCACTATAGATCAAGCCTTTAGACATCCAAAGATTGAAACCAGTTATGGAGATTTCCAAGAATTTGACATCCAAAGATTGAACTGGTTAAACCGGTTATGGAGAATTCAACCTTGACCTTGACCTTGAGAAGAATAAAAAATACGATCGATAAATAATAGGGTGGGGGTATGAGATCAGAAACCATATGATGGAAAATGGTCCGGTGCCCCCACCCTCTATACTACTTCTTTTGTTCCTTTAATTTGGGCCATTTTCTTGGAATTCTCAAAGGAGTTGAGAAATTTGAATGAGAAAGAGAATTTGAAAAGGATTCTGGTAGTTGCAGTAAAATGACGCCGTAATGAAAATGTCCTATTGACATTAAGATTTCAGTTGAAAATCCTTTCGAAATGAGGAAGCATGGCGTTGTCTGTTTTTAAATATCTCATCTCGTTGCAGAGATATACAGGTTCTTCGAATATGGAAATTATAGGATTTACTTTGATGTCATAAGTTGTGCAAAGCCTGAAGACAAATAACAAAATGAAGAATATCTCTGCATATAGTAGGTAGAAACAATTGAAACTTTGCATATGTACAGTAATAAGCAAAATACACATCATTAGGCAAAGTATATCCAGGCTCTTTTCACCTTGAACATAAAATTGCAGGATCTGTCTATGTTATACAAAATAATTTACTCTAAGTCACTTACACATAATGCTTACATTGTGGCAACACTTATGATGCACCCACAGCAATAAAATCGTGTTTGCAAAAGGAGAAATCCGGGAATTTCTTTTCCTTATTCAAGGAGTGTGGGGCCAAGAGTGTCTCCACGACAACATTGGGGTTTGCAAAATGATGCGTGTATTGCTTTGTACAATGCATGTGCAAAGTTTCAATAGTTTGTACCCTATTTTTACAGTGTTATCATACACTTTATCAATGAGCATCCCATTGTGCGCAACTAATGACATAAAAAATCCTCTAATTTGCATATTCGAAAAACCTGAATATTTCTGCAATGAGATGAGATAGTGTAAAACAGAAAACGCCATCCTTCCTCATTTCGAAGGGATTTTCAACTGAAATATTAATTTCAATGACGAAAATTTCGTTTCATAGGCACTTAAAGACCCTGTGTCCGAGCCCATGGTGCTTTGCGCCAATGTTATGATTAGTTTGTTTATCAGCGGCCGCATAAATTAAAGACCAGCTTTTAAATGCTCTCGATTGTTTATAAGTTTCATAAGAGAAGTACCCATATACTTTGAATAATGAATTTCATAATTTCTACCGGATTAGAAACCCAATCGAGCCCACGAATTTTCTCCGGATGCTTCGAATATGATTTTAACAGTACTCGGCAGGTAGCTAGTTGTCTTGTCTTTAGATTCTAATTAGGTTTACGAGTGCGACTTTTCACAACTCTACAAGCAAACACATACTATTGCTACCTTGTTTTTGCTTAGCTGTATTTGAAGATCTCTACTTTCCTTGCGAATGATATATTTTGAGTGTAAAATGAAATGTCGACTCGTACTAGATTCAAACTCACAGCGAAGTAACAGCTGAACTCGGCAGATTGAACTTTGACCCGCGATCGTAGTTTTGGTAGCAAGACTTTCTGGACCTACTGGAGGATGAAAAAAAGGTTAAGGACATTGCTTTCTCTGCTAATAAAAATGCAAAACATATACAGATACGTCGTAACACCTCAGTGGAGCTTAGCCATGCGAAATTATAATTACGAATGAAGTGGTTGCATGCTTTGTGCTTTGTATTTCCAACGAAGGCCGCCGGTCCATTAGTGCAACAAATCCCCGGTAAACTCACGTAGTAGTCCTTTTGAACCACAAGTGTTCTCTTGTAGATCTAGAGAAAGTAAAATGTGGACCGCTGAAGGATTATCTGTCGAGTCGCTTCGCCTCGCTGTCTCGGTCCTTTCTCCGGGATTCCTCTACTCGCATTCGAAGAAATATTCGAACTAAAGTTTCATTTAAAAAAGAATATATTCAAAAGTTAAGATAAAAGAAAGTCAGTTAAGCATATATACCTATGAATAATTACACGATGGCCCAAACTAGGGATGGATTTCGAAAGAGTCGAGTCACATAACAACAACAACGAACTTTCTGATTTCCGTAGCCTACGGAAATGATTTGCACGCACAAAGCACCATGGGCTCGGACACAGGGTCTTTAATAAAGGCACTTTTACGAGATCGGTAGTGTTTTAGCAAAACCTGTTTGAAATGCTAATTCCCATCTACATTCGATTGTAGATCTTTCTAAAACAGCGTTTTAAAGATAGCTTGCCACCCAGCATCCATGGCAACGCCTTTCCCATGGAGATCACGAGCTCAATTATATATATAAGTATATATCAGCATTTGACTTTATCCTGCAAAGTGCCTATTTCCATCACCAGTGATCAATATTTCTAAATCATCATATTCATGAACCGCTAACTACTTATACTTGTTTACAACGGGTACACTGATAAACTACAAGTAAGGAGTGAAGGAATAAAGAACGACATAGAAATAAAAAGTGTGCTTCCACTGGAGTTCGTACCTCGACCCTTCCGACTGCTTGTACTAACTCTTTACCACTACACTAATGAGTACGTTAGTTGTAATGAATTTATTGCCAGCAAAAAGGAATACTAAGTCACCTATAGCTATGGAATAATTATAAATTATACAACAGTCAAACGGTACACAATACTCATTACTAATGATGTTTCAAAAGAAGCGTATGTAAATTTTCGGTTTAGCCATTCGCATGAGAAGACATTTCAAACACTCATTGTTCGTATATAAAAACAGGATTCCAAATATCTCAAAAATAATAACATCCTCGAGGCTATGCGGAACCCCTGATAAAAGGCTCCACTTCGTGTTTGAAATAGTTCATAACGATCCTAGGCCTTTATTGGGTAAAAAGTAGTCACGTGACCCTTATCATCCAACATGGTGGCCAAACGAGTCCAACATATGGCGTATCCCATAATGCTGTATGATGTTGGACTCGTTTGGCCAGGACTCCAGGTTTAACCACAGTGTTCTGGGGGAAGTAGGAGGGGCGCAGTGGCGCAATGGTTAAGCACTTCGCATCTCACATCTGTGATCCGGGTTCGATCCCCCGGACGCGGCGCAATGCATATACATGTGAGTTGAGTTCGTTGGTATCTCGCCCTTGCTCCGACGGTTTATCTCCGGACCTTCGGTTTTGCTCCCGCCACAAAAACCAACACGCTAAATTCCAATTCGATCTGTGGATTAGCTGGGTCCTGCCTTTCATTAGTCCCTATGGTTGTTTTAGGTCTCGCTACAAATTCAATTCCAATTAAGGTTTTTATAAGTTTTAGAATATTTATCACTCTTAGGCGAACAGATGGTGCTGCAGTTTAACGTCCTTATCGAAGAAAACATTATTTGCAGTTCGTAGCTTCTCAGTTATGTTGAGATGTGCACACAAACAAGTCACATAATGACGAGACGGTCTGCAGGCAGCAATACAGGAACTTTACTATGGCATTTCACCCTTGGGTAGGGGAGTTCAGTGAGCTGTTGTGAGACCTCCCTCGTACATATGTTAGTATTACGTTATAGTGTTTGTTGGATACAGACTCATTATTAAGGTGCCATTATATTACGACGAAATATAATTAGACCATTTATTTTGCTACTTGTTTTTTTCTTCTTCAAAAGGAAAAACAGTAGCGGAAATATCAAAGGAACAAATTAGACTATGAATTTTGTGGAGAGTTTACCGTCGAAATCATAGACAACGACGCGTTGTTTTGGGCTCTTTCGAGGAAATACAAATCTTATGGAATAGAAGCTCGAAGATGATGGAAACTAAACTAAAGCTAACTTTTCTCTTTATATTAGTCTGATTTCTCGCGATATTTATTCATCATTTACCCTTTTACCAATTTCAGGAAGGAAACTCGTTTTTGTCGCATGTATCACCCCTTCATGATGTCCCCGCTACATGTACATTTTCCTAGGGATGTACATGTTGTGATTCTAGATCTGTATTGCACGTTTCCACTACATGTCCTCTCGTGTGTAAAATACGTGATTTTTATCCCTGCTACATGACCCCTATAGTATATCATTTTATGAAATATATATATATTTTCATTAAAAAACAAAATCAACCAAAACATCCACACAAACATTTGAAAATGCTCTCCAGAGTGGACATTTTTGAAAACGCAACGCTATCGGTTTGGTGCACGTGTGGACAATCAAAGTTCATAGGGCATTATCTGTGTTCACATCACTGTTGTGCTAATCACGAAGAGACAAAATCCATAGCAATATTATTAACAACATTAATTTAAACTTTAATCTTACCAATGCAGTTCCTGGGTCCAGCTGAGAAGGGAATGAAAGCATACGGATGACGTTTGGCGATGTTCTCAGGCAGGAACCTGTCTGGGTCGAACCGCATTGGGTCTGGCCACACATCCGGGTTGTGGTGCAGTGCCAAAGGAGATACTAATACATGGGTTCCTTTTGGCACGAGAAACCCATCTGATTTAAAAGAGAAAATAAAGCTTAAGGATATGGTTAAGGATAATCCATTCAGGCTCATAACCTCTACAAACACACACTATGCCTTACTCATTTTGCAGTCTTCTGCTAGCATTCTGGAGAAAGCTGGAACAGCAGGACAGATGCGAAGACTTTCCTGAAAAAAAAAACATCGAAAATACAGACCACAGATTACTTTCCCTCCTTCCCGTGCTCCTCGTCTAAGAACCATCAGGATGAACTTGGTGAAATTTATTTATCTATTTTGTTATAGTGTTCCCATTTAGTGTTTTTGCTCCTATGTAAGCTTGATATTCAAATAAAGTTATATATCTATCTAGTGAGGCGTAATCGGTATTTTACACCATGCAGTATCGGCGGTGACTAAACCGACAATAATAATAACAATACTAACGATAAAATATAAAATGAAAGCTAGTGTTAATAAGTTGGTAAGTGCAATATTTACTCGGCCTCAGGGTTAGAAACGTATCTGGTCGCTCGTTACAGCAGCTAATACATTCGTCGAATTCCGGGGAAGAATTTTAAACGGGATAGAAGAGTTAATCTGATTGCCTTGAAATTCAGCTCACTTGTTGGTGGATATATTGTTTCCCGTGTGCCTAAAGTTGAATGGCTTGTAACATAGTGAGTATAAGCTGCATTAACTGCATGAGTACTATGTATTAGATAGTTACTGACGCCGGCAGCGTATCAACTAATATTAAAGTACCACTGCGACAAAATTCATCCATACCATTTGTTTTGGCACTTGGTGATCTTCCTAAAGGACAAACAGTGGCAAAACTATCCAAATCAGTGAAAAATATTGCAAAAGGACCACATTAAACTATGAATTTTACGGATATTTTTCATGTCAAAATCACGTCCACCATTACACAAATGTATTCCAAATAGTTAGCGATTTTCATCCAGCGGGTTGCTGTCGTATAGATATATTTACCTTAATTGTGCATTCCAAGTATTTCAAACACTTGACTGAATCCACGGTAAGCTTTTCCGGTCGAGACTCTAAAGCAGAAAATTACAAGAAGTAAAGTTTGACTTTGGACTAACTTTTTTATATATTTCAACTCAAGCTAACACTTGTCGAGGTCTTGCTTATTAAATGCGCTAATTCAATAATGCACGCTCGAGGTCTTGAAAAGCCGTGGATGTGTGAACGGGAACGCGAGTGCATTTAGCAGCTTTTCAAGACCTCGGAAGTGCATTATGTTTTTAAAAAGACTCAGTATAACCATCTCCTATTTGTATGATAACATAAACATTAATTTACGAGGTTCACCTGTGCGAGTGTACTTCTATAAAAAATATTGAAACATAAGCTCAACATTTCAGCCAACTAAAATCGCGCGTTCAATCAGGATTTTTGTTGAATTGGCTTTTTCTGATCTCAAGAGATGAGAAATAGGGTAAATTAAAACTTGATTTTAGCTCAAGACAAAGGAGAAAAAATCACTAGTGCTCATTACGCATTACACTTTCACCGTTCGTGTAGTATTCCTCATCTGCAAGACTGCATGCATGCCAACTTTCACCATGCCATACCAACTTGATTAAAGCTGACTTATTCAAGCGCGCTTCTTATAAATTACTAACCAAAGAATTCATCCACTTCTTGCTGGACTTTCTTCTGAACTTCAAGATGTGAACCAAGTAACTGAATGGCCCAGCTAATGCCTGAAGCTGTTGTATCATGTCCCTATATTAAAACATAAATCCCACGTTTGAAACAAAGATGTACCAAAAATATCGCATGTTGGAAAATTACGAATGGGTAGCAAAATAATTTATATGGTTTGGCATGCACGAAGTGCCTAAATCGATCCTCTATTAGATCAAAATGGACTCACGCTTTTAAAATAGGAAATGTATAAACTACATAAAATATATCTCCGAATCTTGGAAAAATATATATAACATCTTGGGATTATTTAAGGAACATCCATTATTGTGTACTGAAGCGAGTTTTTTTGTTAATTAATTAAAATGCAATACATAATAAATTAAATATAAAGAAAGCACGAATTACATCCTCCATAGGCATCTCTAGTTTGACATGGAATATACCTGCTGTTTTATAGGACGAAGGCAGACAAGTTTTCATCTCTTCAGTTGTTTTGCCTCTTAACCCGTCCCCTGACTTTGAACCCCGTCTCCTGACCTTGAACCCCGTCTCCGCTCCCTGACCTTGAAGAACTCATATGTTCCTATTTCTTGGTTTCTTCCTTTCATCTCCGATACAGTGCCACACTTTCCCTATCCTTCCTTTACGACAAGGGCCCTTTACTTGATCCACAAATCTTTCTTTCAATGTTAAAAAGTTTAAAGCTCATATTCCCTTCTTTCCTACCCTACTTTCCTAATCTCTCCCTCTCTCCCTTCCCTTCTCTTCTCCTATCTCTTTCTCTCCCTCTCCTTCTCCCTCTCCTTCTCCCCCACTGTGCCTGATACTCAGGTTATTTCTTTCCTAGTAATACACAGGTATATTTCTCCATGCTTTCCCCTATCCTTGACGATAAGGAGCCTGGATTTGATTCGTTTTCCTGCTGCGGCTAGGCTGTGATACCATGAAAATACCTCAAACATGAACGTGTCCACCTCTTCTCGTATACCTTCCTTGTCTATTTGTCCCTCATCGTACGCATCCAACAGTAAGTCAAGGAAAGCAACGAGACATCTGTTCGGTTTACCACTGAACTCGTCTACTTCTCTCTCCTCTGACGATGAAATGGATCCTCTCTCCTGGATTCGTTTGTTAATCACCTTATCATAAAAAGTAAATATAATACCATAAGATTGCCTCGATTGTCTTTGTTCCAAAAGGAATAAAATAGTATATATAATAAAACAATAGACAGATTTAGCTTGTACATTTGTTGTCTCAATTTGGGTCACCTGACCTTTGCCTTAATAAATAATAAAATAAATATATAATAATAATAATAATATAAATATAATATAGTAAATAATAATAATAAAATAAATGGTTTATTTTACGTCGAAGATACAGGAAGCCGTTATTACCGGATATCCAGATTGGAATTTAGGTTGGTTTTTGAAGAGAGAGGAAAAGTGGAGAACCCGAAAAAAAAACCACGAGCAAGGGCGAGATACCAGCACACTCAACTCACATGTGGCGCCGCGTTCGGGAATCGAGCCTGGGCCACAGAGGTCAGAGGCGAAGCGCTTAATTACTGCGCCACCCCGGTTCTCCTTTTGCCTCAGTAATGTTTTCCTGTTTTTCTGAATTCCAAAAGGAAATGTACAAATTTCTCTAATTGGAAAACAAAGCACTGAAACCTCTGGAGAACTATCACGTGGCCTGAATTGGGACAACAAATGTACAAGCTAAATCGGCCTATTAGATGATGGTTTGAATCCATTTATCAGCTCTCTAGTCTAAAACATTTCACTCGTTCGCTACGCTTACTCTAGAAATGCTTCGAATCTGATATTGAGGATAAACTTCATATATTCGCACCGCTATATAATATGCTCTATATATTTTAGGTTGCGTGACTAGTTCCTGTAAAAAAAACTAGTATTGCCTTCGAAAACAACAGTTCTGAAAACTCCAGCATTTAGTAGAAATAGCTATGTAAAAATTGCAATTGATGCCAAAATACTGGACGTGTGAAGGTCAGAAATTTCGTGAGAAAAACACTGTGATACACTAGATTTTGTCTTTGACAGTTCTATTAAAGATGCCAGGGACTTATCGCATCATCTGAGCTAAGCGGCAAATTATACACTTAAGTATATCTATCGGGATGGCGTAATAAGGGTACTAAGTTCTTCATCGTTTCTAATACCAGTAAACATTTACCGCGCCTGTGACTCTCTTCCTTTAGCATAAGGTAATAGTTTTAATGCTCATGGATCACCCTGTTTTGTCTCGTACCTTGGAATTTGGAACAAAAGGAGTTGATGTAGGCCCCTCTTAAAATAGAAAGGTGCATGGGCCAAAGAAAAAATCAAATTGCATTATTCATTGGATTCACTATCCTTATTCTGCTGAAACGTCACTCTCCTTGTTATGCAATCATTCAACGACTAGCTGAACTATTTAATAATCGTAAAGGCTGTGAATCTGATTTTTGCTTATTTGAAATGCTTATGAAGGAACCGACATGTATATTTTATACGAGCAAATCTAATTTTCATTTTTTTTATATCCACACTGTTTACATAAATCAGGTAAGCAAAATCTAAACTATTTTAAGATAAGTAAATATAAAAATAAAGAATTAAAAGAGAGCTATGATAGGAATATGTGTGCAGTAGTCAAAGTAGCCGAGGCTTTCGAGTTGACTACTGTCTATGTGTAACTATAGATTATGAATATCTGAGCTCGGTATATACAATTTAGCAAAAAAGGAGAAAAATGAAAGAAAAGAAAGCATAAACATATTTGTGCGATAGCTAGATAATAATTAGATAACAATAAATCACTAAAATAATACTACAAGTAAATAAACAGAAATAAATAATTAAATCTTATACATTGAACAGACATTTACCAAACAGCCATGCAGTATTCGCTATCATGTAAGTAACTTTACCTTGATTGTAAAGCCATGCAGGATGTCCAGATACCTGCTGTGCTCTCGGCCCGATGGTGTCAAGTTATAGATCCGATTGTTCCACAACCAGGGTGTTTTAAAACGTACGTTCACTAACTGGCTTATTCTGTTAAAACAAAAGCTACAATTCTTAGGCAATGTTAATTGTTACGTGCTTAGGTTTTCTCATTTATATATTGTTTCAGTTTTAATTTCTGTCCTCATTTCAGTTTTGGTTGTACTTCTGTCGGTATACCGACTGTATGAAAAAGAAAACTGCATCATATTAAATCATGTTGTGCCTTCAAAAATGTCCTGAAACTGACAACCGGCATGGAAGTGGAGGAGTGGCAATTGTCGGCTTTCTTAGATAATGGTGTTATTTTAAAGAAATGTCTGTACGAACCTGAGCACGGCCTTTACGTACTCCGAGTTCATGTCCTTCTGTGCGTCCACAGACACGCCCATGGATGTTTCTGAAGAAAAAGTGGATCGGTGAGGAAAAGCATAAAAAGCGAATCGATGAGATCATGTATCAATATATATCAAGTCAGTAATAATATGTGGACTTACTGCAAATGACATCAAGAGCACAACTTGCAATTATTGGTAAGATGTTGAACGCCTCGTGAGGGGATCGTGACTGATAACAATAACACATAAACGTGAATTATGGTGGACAGATCATTTCCATAGTAGCATAACTTCACACAACATCCCTTCCCCTTCCCCGTCCTCCTTTTGTCTTGGCCTCAGATCCGCGATAAATACTTCGAAAGAACGCAATTAACCAAACATGGTATTTGGGACACTTTTAGCACCCCCGCTGCTTGCATAGACCGGACTGTCCCAATTATGGGTCTTAACAGTAGTACTTGAATTTACCTTGAGTACAGATATGAGGACTTCAGACTGCTCTTCCATTACTGGGAGGAAGTCATTCAGAATGTTGAAGTGGAATGTTGGGGTTATCATTCTACGACGCTTCTTCCATTTCTCTCCGGTACTGTACATAAATGAACGTCATTTAATTTATTCAATGATTGGTTGTAGTCGCACTTTCTCTATAGTGATTGTTAAGAGATTTTTCATTAATTTAACAAATTGATGTTGATTTTTTTTTAATAATACGCTTAAGGTGGCTATGGATGTCTGTTTCTGACATGAAGTATCATTATAGTAACATGGCATACCCTTCCCTGCGAGCTGAGATCTCTCTCTCTCTTTTCGTAAAATGGAAGGCGAGGGAGAGACCTCTGCCGACATCCGACGCTTGCCGTCCACTTTCATGGACGAGTCAAACCAGTTTCGGAAACACGTTTTACCGGAAATAGCTGTACGCATCAGTTGTTTGTTACAATTGTTTCGTGCGCTCATAAGTACACGTGAGATGCGTCACTTGTTGCCAAGGAAACTTCACGCATGTGCGACAGAGAAAGCATCGGATGTCTCCCTCACCTTCCATTTTACCAAGACAGAGAGAGACCTCTGCTAGCAGGGAAGGCATACCCATGAAAATACTTTATTACATGGTCAAACAATTCACTGGAATCCAAACGAGTTCGCTATTCGGAAACTAAGTCACTCGCGTGAATGCCATAACGAAATGAGACGTAATACTGGCTCCTCTAAACTCGCGCATGCGTATTTCACTGAAATTGACAAGTAAACATACCTTGTGAGAAGGCCTGCTCATCACAAATCAGTCACCACAACGACAGGAGATCCAGTAGCAACATACAAACATAAATAGACGAATCGCAGGATAAGGGTGCACCTAACCCCTTTTGCAATTTTTATACATATGAATCTTTGAAAGGTTTTGAGTACTTCTGTGAAAAAAATGTTGGCTTACATAGAATAGTAAGAAAATTGGAGGGACCACAGACGAAATGATAAACAACCGGATCTCCTCGGGTGTAGGGATCTGATCAGCAATATATATATAAATAGACAAGAAAGGAAAGGCTGATTCAACGGTAGAGAGTTTTTCTTCCAATATTTCGATCGGCACGGCCGATCTTCTTCGGGGAAAGAGGCTTACAACGTATCTAATAAACTAGAACCTTTACGAAATAATACATGAATTATGAATTGCACAATCTTATGATGAAACACATATAGACCAATGAAAAGAAGGTGGAGAGTGACATACAATATGAAACAAAAATAATAATAAAGTGACGTGATGATAATTGTGAAATACAAGTTAAGTTTCATCACGTTTATTCATACCTAGAGGTTCAAGAGTTTGTCAATGACCTATATCGATAAGATACGCTTCTCGCGCTTTGCGTATACTGTCTCGCTGAGAAAAAACAAGTTCTAGTGGAATTAGCTGCATATCAGTAGGTGAATGATTGTTAGTTAGAAAATGTTCTGAAACGGCAGTAGGCTTGGATGTGTTAGAAGGATTATCTACTGTACGGCGGTGTTCGTTAAAGCGGTCTTTAAGGCGGCGTTTGGTTTCTCCGATATATTGAACGTTACAGCGTTTACATTGGACCATGTAAATTAGGTTTTTGGAATTACAGTTAATGTGGTGTTTAATAACTCTTAATTCGCCAGTAGAGTGGAAAGTGTAATTATTTAGACCATTGTCAATGTATTTACAGGTTAAAAAATTAGTGCCACAACGAAAAGAACCGGGAGGATCGTTATTAGGTTTGTTAGTTGTTAGTTGAGCTCTGACTAAAATATCACGAAGGTTATTATTACGTCGATAAGCGACTAGAGGTACAGATGTAAATATATTTTTGCATCGATTAGAAGACAACAATATGTTAAAATGTTTGTGCATGATAGGAGAACAAGAAGGTAAAGCAGGGTTATAGGTTATAACGAGGGGTACTCGGTTAGATTGGTTGTTAGTTTCTTTGGGCTCTAGTGCTTCGGCGCGGGTTATGTTATTGACACGATCTATTTCTTTGTTAAGAAAATTACGGTTATATCCTCGTTTATTGAGATACGATTTAAGTTCATTAGTGCGTGAGATGAAAGTTTCATTAGAAGAACAGATGCGACGAAGTCTGAGAGCAAGGCTGAAAGGTATGGCGCGTTTGGTGTGGTTAGGATGGCATGAAGAGTGCAAGAGATATTGATGTTTATCAGTAGGTTTAGTATAGAGATCTGTAGCAATGTGACCGTTGTGAAGGCCGACATTCACGTCCAAAAAGGAATGTTAGAAGAAGAGTGAGAGGAAGTAAATTTAATGGTGGTGTGCATAGATGCCGTTGAGATAAGTGACAAATTCTGTAAGTTGGTCAAGCGTGTGGGTCCAGATTATGAATATGTCGTCAATGTATCTCCACCAACAGTAGGACTGATGGGGTGCTTGAGAGAGTCCGTTAACTTCAAATTTAGCTAGAAAGAGATTAGCATAAGAGGGTGCCATTCTGGTGCCCAATGGCGGTACCGTGTGTTTGTAAAAAAATGTTTGTTATTAAAATGAAAAATATTCATAGAAAGAATCATTCTGATGAGATCACAAAGAGTTTCAGTGTGTAAAGCAGATTGGTTAGTACGTTTATTAAGGAAGTGACGACAGGCGTCAATTCCTTCATTATGTGGAATGTTAGTATATAACGATGATACGTCAAGTGTTACTAGGATAGCAACTTAGTTGTGGCACTAATTGTTTAACCTGTAAATACATTGACAATGGTCTAAATAATTACACTTTCCACTCTACTGGCGAATTAAGAGCTATTAAACACCACATTAACTGTAATTCCAAAAACCTAATTTACATGGTCCAATGTAAACGCTGTAACGTTCAATATATCGGAGAAACCAAACGCCGCCTTAAAGACCGATTTAACGAACACCGCCGTACAGTAGATAATCCTTCTAACACATCCAAGCCTACTGCCGTTTCAGTACATTTTCTAACTAACAATCATTCACCTACTGATATGCAGCTAATTCCACTAGAACTTGTTTTTTCTCAGCGAGACAGTATACGCAAAGCGGGAGAAGCGTATCTTATCGATAGAGGTCAAACTCTTGAACCTCTAGGTATGAATAAACGTGATGAAACTTAACTTGTATTTCACAATTATCATCACGTCACTTTATTATTATTTTTGTTTCGTATTGTATGTCACTCTCCACCTTCTTTTCATTGGTCTATATGTGTTTCATCATAAGATTGTGCAATTCATAATTCATGTATTATTTCGTAAAGGTTCTAGTTTATTAGATACATTGTAAGCCTCTTTCCCCGAAGAAGATCGGCTGTGCCGATCGAAATATTGGAAGAAAAACTCTCTACCGTTGAATCAGCCTTTCCTTTCTTGTCTATTTACATAGAATACTCTATCAGGTTCTATGCTTGTTTGTAATGGTGAAAAGTTGACCTTTCCTGACCTATGACCGCGTAAGAAAAAGACTGGGTCGATTCTTGATCTTACGTCAATTGATTCCACTTTGCAATAATTTAAATAAATATTTAGCATTTTGTCCAAAATAACTATTTTTTACTAACAACTCACAGACTGTGTATATTCTCTATATATCGATGTTGTTGTGATAGAAAGGCGCCATGGAGAATAATACGTTAATGAGGTGACGTAAGATCGAGAATCGACCCAGGCTTTTTCTTACGCGGCTTTGGTCAGGAAAGGTCAAATTTTCACCATTTAAAACAAGCATAGAACATAGAGTATTCTATGTAAGCCAAAAAGTTCTTCACATAAGTTCTCAAAACCTTTTAAAGATTCATATGTATAAAAATGCAAAATGGGTTAAGTGCACTTTAAGAGTATATACATATGATTAAGAGAACTATTCCGGAATAAGAAAAAAACTACAATTTATGGTAATCGTGTTCTTTTGGAACCTAATCAATTATTGAAATGCTGCTCATTCGACTCCCGATAGCAGAATGAACAGAATGAACAGAACTGCTAGCGGTTTACTGGTTGAGTTAAAATGGCGTTATTTTCAGAATTACTGGTGGGAAGCCTGTGGCGCACGCATCTGGCCCAATAAAAACGTTACTCCTCCTCATGTCACCTTCAAGATCACTCCGTTTTCGGAATATGTTTTATCTAGAATTAGTATTTCGCGTATTCTGTTATTCCTATAGCGGAATAGGAATAGTCCCATGCAAAAAAAATCCATGCCCTGATAATTTGTCAATAGAGCCACAATACGCTATCCTACGAGTGCATTTCCTAACTGACCCTCTCCTATTATTAAACATTTAGCGCCCTTTTAAATATGGTGCTAGAGCAAGTGCTCAACTTGAACGCCTTGGTAGAGATACTTGCATTACAAAAATTAGACAAAGATTTAAGAAGAGAAACCACCGTTTAAAACATATGACTGTATTAGTTAAACCCAGCCTGCTATCCTGTGATTTTTCCCGGTATGCTTGGCTTTGGGTTACCTGTGGCGCGCAGTCGGTTAAGGTCCCAGTTATCTTGAACGCATACCACAGAAAACCCAAATGCACAGTTCCCCCCAAAAGGGAGTGGTGAATCTGTTGGTAGGGTATACTTACCATTTCCTAGCCAGGGGTGCAAGAAACTATATAGAGGAGATTTTGACATGTGCTTTGAGCTGCTCAAAACCACCTGGTAAAGATTAAATGGATTATTAGTCAAACGTTCCACTGGTCACATGATCATCGGGAGCGGTGCTAATCATGTGCGCCTGCGCAGGTCTACATATATATTAAGACATTATCAACTCCGGAGCCCTACTCTTTTGCGCTTGCTCAGCGGAGGATAGGTCTCTGGGAAACTCCAAAATTTTAGAGTGCCCTGATTCGGGTGTTTGGGTAAAACAATAAAATGGGGAGTGGTTCATTTGCTCTTATCACGCCGCAGCCATCATGATCTTAGTTGAAAGCTGAAATAAATTTAAAGGCGTTATTGAAGAGTACAACATTAGAAAACGGTATGTATTCGTAACCTTTTTGAGGAAAACGGAAAGGGGCGAATTCACTAGAGGGAGGGAGGAAGGGAGATTTTTTGACATAAATATAATATATACTATTTCCTTTGCTAAGTAGTTCTTCCAGCTCGGAAATTTCCGTAGCAGAAGTCAACAAGTCGTGGGAATAAATGTATGGGGAACTGGAAGATTTTGCGAACGTCTAGCTGTTTTAACTTGTTTGGAACTAGACTACCCAACATATATATTGCACAGTGACTAAACTAGTACTTGTATCCATCTCCATATCGAGTTATTTTAAGACTTATGCGGTAGTTCGACGACCGCATCTGTGAAAGATTGACGCTTGAACTCCCGGGTAGAACATGCAATCATGGAAGCACGGATAAACTTGTTTTGCGCTAAGCTTTAAATCAAATTCAAAACCTGCCTATTCCCCCGGGCATACGTGGGGCATTTGAACGAGTTTCAGTCCCGGGGTGGGGCATTTTCCAGCAAAGACAAGTTGTGGGGGGGGGGGGGGGGGATGATTCATTCTATGTCAGTCTGTCAGTTCTAGACTATAGTTTTATGTTTTCGTTTCTTCATGTTATCTTTCTAAGGTTTATTTATACTGGCTGTTGTCGTCCCCTGAGGTTCAGTGCCACTGCATTAGTCGTGGAATACGTTTTCACATATGGTTTTCCGTATCTGGCGTGGCACATGTATTCAGTTAAGGTGTTTATGACTGGCTGTAACTAGGGCGTGTTATTATTCAGCAAACATGACTGACTGTTACTCCTAAATAAACTGTTTCACTTACGAATGTCTCGTTGTAGTATAATAATAATATGTAATAGTAATGTGACTTTATTACTAATGATAAATTACATACCAATAGTTACAATATTATGATAAAAGGACAGTCAGATAAAAAAAAACTAAATCTACATACAATACTAACATCGGCAATTAATTATACAATATTTAAAAAGCTAAATTATATTTTAAAATACACCTATTTATAAAACCATTTTTAAAACGTTCTGTATTTATCCTTGGCCATAAGCTTTCTTGTCTCCGTAGTCTTAAAGTTGAGGCCATGATGCGAGGCAACAATTCACTTAGTGGATGAGAACTAATTTTCCTGATATTTTTACATACAGAGCGATCAGTGGTTTCCAAAAGGGAAGTTATATTTACACGAGAGGAAATGTATCTACGTTTATGACAGCGCGTTCAGAAATCTTGGATAGTAGTAAGTTCAAGCGGAAAAGCAGCATAAACTGGTAAGCCATAGGAGTACTATAGATGTAAAATGATAATCGATTTCTTTCTGACTATAATATTCTTGCCTAAGACATCTTAAAATATATAATCACTTTTGGCTCCATTAAGTTTAGTTTAGTACGATTGAAATGTAACTCCTAACATTTTGAGAGTTGAACATTGAGGAATATTGTCAACGCACGGATAAGTGTCCGTTGAGAATTTCTTCATAAAAATAAGTTACTTGCACTTTGACGTGTTAAAAGACATTCATTAACATGAGACCAATGTTTAAATTTACTTATCGCTTCTGCTGCAGTATCATTACAATTCTTAAAAACTTTGACAAGGATGGTAGAGTCGTCAGAATATTTTGTTAATGTCGATCTTTCACAGGTTAAATCTAAATTGTTGATAAATAAACTGAGAAGATAAGGCTATTAGTTATCGTTTAATGCCACACAACAAAATAGTCACAACTGATGGGATAAAACTCATATACCACCGTATCTCATATAAACTCATCAGTCTTATACTCATTATTTAGATACGCTTAAATGAGCCTCAAATGTGTCAATGGATTAAATTCGAGCTATTTTGATTCAATGTTTATAAAAAAGATCCTCATCCATAAACATAACTCTCGCCGGGAGCAGTTGGACGTCACTGTTTTTAAGGTCGTATCCTATTGGACTTCACTGATAAAGAATCCTATTGTTTTAGGGTTGGGGTTTGTATTGTTTTAGAGGTAGGCTATTCTCTGGGTAACCAAAAACATTTCAGGTTGCAAACGGTGAAGTCTGCCCTGCCTGGATGCCCGTTTTGCTGGCTTGCAACCAAATCCCCAGAGATTCAAATAACAAAGCCGTGGCGGCCATGTTGGTGGAACTAACAATAGAAGCTAACGAGGAATCGTTTGTTAATTTCCACCAACATGGCGGCGATGACGTAACGTGCAAGTCAGCAATAGAGAAAAAAACGGTATGTACTTCATGGTAGTGTTCCGTTCCATATAGTCTGCCTGCATAATACTGTAAAACAGTAGAGAAAATTATTATGCAGGGGACTATATGGAACGGAATACTACCATGAAGTATATACAAAAAACGTTGCTAGACATGACTCACGTGCCGATCCTGCTTCTTGAAAACTCGCAGAACCAGAATCATTGAGTTATAATAATAATAACGTGTCTAAAGGTATTTGCAAAAGAATGCTAATTGGGGACACCAGTTAAAATTCAAGGTGTCCAGCTTCAAAATTGCCAACTGTTGCCCCGGCGAAGAAATCTGCAGGTTTCGTTCTCGACATTTCCTGTATTTGTACCATGCAGGTGTTCTTACGACGCCATCTTGGATTGGGCGCGTGAAGACTCCTGGGTACGAGGTTGCACAAGAGCGTAGTAAGAAAGAGCACTTGAAGTTAAGAATACATTAAATATGTGGATAGTACTAACACCTCAGTCGTAAACATTAAAAGAAAGAACATCTTAAAATGATGGCTCAAAATAACGACATACCAAACTAACACAACATTGTAATTCGTCAAAAGAAGGTTACAAACCTCGACGATTTCTGGCTTGTATGTGCGGAGAACAGGATACGTAGGACCCATCCAAACACAAAACATGCCATAGGTTCGGTACGTGCGAGACCATTGCTCCAACTGGTCGTAAAAAGCTACAAAGTAAACAAAAAGAAGAATATAGCTTTTTCGTTTGGCTCAATGTTGTCCCATTTCAGATCACGTGACCATCCCCTTATGTATTGTTTCTTTTACTTCTGGTTAACGCATGAGGAGATACATTGATGTGGAAATACTTCAGACAAAGAATATTATTCCCGAAAGATTTGAAATGGGACAACATTGAACTAAGCGAAAAAGGTATATTTCTACGCGTGCGCACTAGCCATCAAACTAAAGCCGAATAAACAGCTGTTTAATGTGATACTCAGAATTTTACTGTAGTTTGCATGGAACTTCGTGTTTGAATTTATATTATGAGATGATTTTATTAATAGTAAAACTCATATCAGTTGGTCCGTTCGATCAATTTTCTAAACTATGCTGATTAAAAAGTACTGTGAAATCGTATCCTAACAAGTTTACACGAATAATTGTGGCTTCCTAAACTATCTGAAATAAAGAAACTAAGCATATCGCATGGCCTCTATTATCCCTCCTTTCAGTAACTCGCATCAGGATACGCGTATCAGGAGTTATATCACGCGAATCAAGCCGTATCGCGTAGCAAGCATATCGGCAATCGTATCAAACGATTGTGAGATTTCTGCTGAACAGCCACACTTAGAATGGACAGCTTAAGAGTCACATGTATTCTTCTCCCTCTTTCTCTAAGCAGTCCTTCCGCCTTAAAACTGTTGTGTGATTAGTTGTGTTTAAAGAAAGGTTGATTAGAACGAAGAACTAACTACAAGCATTGAACAATAGATCTCTATTGGCTTTGAATCAATGAACCATAGAGCCTTATTGTTCAATGTTTGTAGTTAGTTCTCCGTTCTGATCAACCTTTTTTTAAATAGGTGTATTTTGTAAATAAGAGCTGCTTTCATTGGAGTAAACAAAAACAAAACGTACGAATCTTGATTGTATTCGCGGAAGTTATTTGAATACATGCAATTATGTTAAAAATTAACACGATTGAAATGTTATCTTCATAGTGTATATAAAAGCCAGGTTATTATTGATTTGAAATCTCTGAATTTAGTAGACTGTGATAGATCGCCCAAAAATGTTATTCATTCAGTCTCGTATTCACCACGTAATCACGCCTTAAAGATCGCACTTCCACCACGACCTTTCAAGATGGCCGCGCACTGGGAGAATGGAGAGATTTCCGGTTTTAGGTCACAAAGTATAGGAAATTTGACGATATTTTGCTTTTTTTTTAGCTAAAACTTCCGGTCTTGGAAGTTTACTCAAAAATCGAATACCCGAAGATTTCAGCTAAAAAAAAAGAGCAAAATAGTTATCGTCAAATTCCCAGTACTTTGTGACGTAAAGGATGTACGAGGCGTGGAGGATGTACGAACTTTAAGGCGTAATTACGGGGTGAATACGAGACCGAATCAAGTTGTTTTTATTTGATTTTTTAATTTAAATATATCGGTTCTTAGCGTTATCCAAAAGAGCATGTAAGCTAGCTCATCCAGGGGACTTACGTCAACATTATATTACAATATTGATAAATAGGTGTGGAAAGGACAGTACAATAACAGAGTAATAAACAAATTATTAAATATTAAGTATAATATAACAAGCTTAAGTGTAAGGAAAAAGATAAAGGAAAAACAGAAGGCACTATTAATAATAATAATGACAATAATAATGTCTTTATTAAAACGATCAGTCATTTATGGCAGGTTTTATTACACTATTTTTCCGCAGACTTATTGTAGTGCGCTTAATCCTAGGAAGGATCGGAACTTTGTAGAGGATGGTTGTACATATTCTTTACTTTCTTGAAAAGTCTTATATCATATCTATCTAACATACTAACTATACTGATTGGTTCAGATAAATAGTTTCTTTTATAACATCTGTCTATAAAACATTGAAGAGTAGTTAATTCTCACTGAGAAGCTCCATAACTGTTATACCATAGCATATCTTAGGCATTACAATAGATCTAAAAAGATGTTCAACTTCTTTTTTTATCCGTCTTTTCTGAAACGCTTCTTAATATAAATAATCATTTATTTTCACTAGATAGCGTTTCTTTGACATGAGTATTAAACCTATTAAATCTACCTGGAATGTTACTTCTAACAATCTCAGCTGACTACATTGCGGAATATTATAAATTATTATACGACTTGGCGTTTTCGAGTGCAAATACGGGCTAAAACGAGTGCAAATATGAGACGGTATTACACGGGTCACAAACCGGTTTGCACAGGTTTATTCAACATTTAAAAGGTTTTGTAAGCGCGCGAGCCAATCGAAATGGGGCTGTTTGAGTAACAGCCAATCAGCTTTTAGCGCGCGAAAAAAACTTTTCAGTGCGCGCCCGCCCCCGACATTGGGCTGAGAGATTTCTTCTCTCGAGATTTCTTCTCTCAAGATTTTCTTCAAACAGAGCAGTAAGGTAAGCGAAAACAAACATGTTTTGTTCGTGTTAGCTGTCGTATAATAAACAATTTATTACACGAAGAGTTGTGTAATACGGCTGGGAATTTTTACTCGTCAATTTTATTTTTTCTCGCCTTTAAGGCTCGAAAAAATAAAACTGACTCGTAAAAATACCCAGCCGTATTACACAACTTTCCGTGTAATAAGCTCTTTGTATATCATAGCAATCATTGATGCCTTTCTTTCTAAATATTATTTCTTTGCATGTAGTTGGATTGCAGGACATACCATTTCTCTCAGTCCATTCTAAAAATATTTTACATAGTCTTTAGAATGATCTGTTATTACATTCTTGTTTTTCCATACCGGTGATATAATAGTAGTGTCGTCAGCATATTTATTTGCGACAGAGTTAAGGCCTGTATTGTACTTGATGTTTAAATCATTAAGAAAAATATAGTAAACAGATATGGTCCTCTATTCTGTCTATTGTCAGTTATCATTTTTGCTCGAAACGTTTAGAATGTTTTATATATATAATGGATATTATGAAACCAGTCACAGTTTTGAGCAGCAGAAAAAAATGTACAGCCATACAAAAATATATTTGTTCTTTGAGACTCGGACAAAAAATTCCATTACTATCCGCTAAAAAGCTGTGCAGCAGAGGAAAGTAAGGTTGATCGGGAAAAAATTAGGAAAGAGACATTTATGCTTTCAGATCGAAACCCACAGTCACAAGCAAAAGCTGGTTATGTTACGCAATTACTTTTTAAACATGATAATTTAGAACACATCAATCTATATAAACGTACTAGACGCGAATGTAAAATTGAGCCGGGTTGATCGATCAAGAGAATAATCAGAGCACGTGTTAATTAGCTTGTAATATTGAAGAATCCTAAAAATACAAATAAATAAATAAATATTGAATATGCATATCTATGTTACAATTGTATGGTGGTATGTTAAGTAATATAGCAATATGCATATAATAGAACTAATCGTAATTTGAATGCGCTGACATGTGAGGAGTAAGTAAGTAAGTAATAACTTTATTTATACATGGTTAAAACATCAGGCCTTCGATTACATTATAAAAAGTAGGAATAGTTGAAATATCTAATCATTACAATATGTTAATATATAATAATTTGAATAACGCACCTAACTAATATCTAACTATTACATCTATACAATATCTGACTATAATCATCTATTCTGTCTAACTAATATTAACTATGAATAAAAAAACAAATGAATAAAATAGAGATGCCTGCTTTCCATGAATGCCGTGTGTATAATGATTTTTACTAATTGTAAAAGAAATTGCTGCAGCGAGATTTAAAACAAGTGAGAGAGTTTGCTTCCGCAGCTCGACAGGTAAGCTATTCCAAAGCACCGCACCGCTATAACTGAAGCTGTTCTTTAGAAAATTGGTGCGGAGCAGAGGAATAGCTAGTTTGCCCTCGGTGTCCCTTAGAGAATAACTCTAAACGCTACTACGGTCAGCGAACTTTGAACAAAGATATTCAGGCGCTAGGCCATTTATATTTAGCGATTTATAGACCATAGTAGTAGTTAGAATTTTCCGTTGATTGTCTAGTTTTCTCCAGCCAAGTTTTTTGACTAGATCATCAGCATTGGCATAGTAATTGGAAAAATTCAAAATTCGTACAGCACAATTTTGTAGCTTTTGAAGTTTAGTGGCAAGAGTTTTATTGAAATTTTCCCAAACGACGCTACAGTAGTCGAAATGGGGCTGCACTAAAGCATTATTGATACTCAACAGTGTTTCAAAAGTTACAAAAGGCCTCGTGCGTTTCAGAGCGCCAATGCCAGAAGCAGTTTTCTTTGACAGTTTGTCTATGTGCACATTCCAAGATAAGTGTTCGTCAATATGCACTCCAAGACATTTTGCGGTTGATGTAACCCGATTACAGAGGCACCATCAGTTTGGCTCTGATTCTTGAAAGGGATTGTTTTGTATTTCAGTTCTTGAATTTTTAATATAATAATTATTGGATGCAGAAGACCTTGTGTTATACGAATGGATACATGATGTAGTTTCAAATAGATTTAACATATTTATCGGAGCTGAATTATTATTTATGTCGTACATTAAATTATATATTGATTCATAGTATAGGAAATTTACTGGCAAACGTTAGCATCAATGAATAGGGGGATGGCGTAGTCATGACGATCAGCAAAATACATAAATCGGCGCACTCGTTTTTGCAGAATATGGAGTTTGTTCAGAGAGGACTTACAAGCTTGGCCCCAAGCTGTAATTCCATAAGTCAAGTAAGGAACAATTAAAGACCTATAAATGTTGTGTAGAATATGCAAGGAACGAAATGTCTTAATTTTGCAATTAGGCCTATTATTTTGCTAATTTTTGTGGCTACATGGTCAATATGATGCTTCCAAGATAAATTACTGTCAATTAAGACACCAATATATTTTACATAGTTTTTGTGGTCCAAGAGAACACTCTAATTCAAATCATTATCGAATATTGCATTGATAGGTAAGTTGTTTTAGATAGGGATGAAATATGACAAAATTTGATTGTTTTATATTGAGAGTTAGTTTATTTGATGTTAGCCAATCATAAAGTTTATGTAGTTCTCTGTTTACGGCTGTTTCTAACGTCCTAAGACTTTTATCTGCATAAAGTATATTCGTGTCGTTTGTCAATATTGAAAGCCCAGTTGTCAAGTGGCTTCGAGTAAGGCCATAACAGTGGAATGAAGTGATCGAAACCCCGACTGATTGCCTGAGATTAAATTATTTTCAGTTAGATACTATGAAACTGATCCGCGTACACGATTCTCTCAAAAACCTTTGCCACGACGGGGATGATAGAGATAGGTCGCTAATTATTTAAGTCGGAACGTTCTACTTGTTTGAATAATGGAATTACTTTAGAACATTTCCATTCACTGGGAAAAACACCCGAGACAATGGATCTGTTAAAAATTAAACAAAGAGAACTAGCGATCAAATCTGCGCATTCCCGAAGGAGTCGAGCAGATATTTTGACTAATCCAGTCGCTTTAGATTTGCATAGCTTAGATAATAACGAGAACACTTTGGCACTGTCAATTGTTTTAAGTTCGAATTTATGGTCAGTGACCTTGAGATAATTTAAATGCGATGGATTGTTTTCATTGTGAGGAATGTACGATGTCGCTAGCAAGCTTCGGCCCAATACAAGTAAAATGGCTATTGAAGGTAGATGACAGCTCGTGTGGATCGCAAATAGAATTGTCATTAAGCTTTATCTATTTCACAGAGCTATGTGACTTTCTCGATGTAAGTTCATCAATGACCCGCCAAGTCTCACGTGAGTTACCTTCATTGTCATGGAGCGCATTCTTATAGTATTGTTCCCTAGCCTGTTTGATTTGGCTGTTAACAGCATTGCGACATTTCTTGAATTTCGACCAATCACTTTCTCACATAGATCGAGTGGCTTTCAATTTAAGAATGTCTATCATGCATTCGTTTTTTTCAATTGTGGTGTAATTCACGGTGATTTAGATGCGCGAATTCGTTCAGTGCGCAATGGGGCATGCTTGTTGACACATTGAAATAAAAGTTATTTCCATGTATCCCACATATGTCCACAGATAGGCTTTAGCACATTCTGCTCGAAAAAAAGGCTATTCTGCTCGAAAAAATTGCCCGAAAAAAAGACTATTCTGCTCGAAATTATGCTCCAAAAGTACTATTATGCTCGAATTTATGCTTCTGAAAAATTTGGGGCAGTTGCAGTCTTAGCGTGTACAAGCCGATTATTCCATTTTTTCATGGATTTTTAGTACTAATTTAACGCTTATATATAATTACGAGCTATAGGTCGGACTTATTCGGAGAAAGCAATAAAGTTAAGATAAGTTAAAGCATTGGTAACCAACTGTCATTTCTGTTTGTTCCGCCGGCATCTTGGTTTTGCTCGTACCCAGCTCCCTCTCGTCTCCACTTTTCCTCATTCCCAGCACCCAAAATATGCAAAATGGCCTATTCTGCCCGGATTATGCCCCAATTACATTTTCTGCTCCTGAGGCCCTATTATGCTCGAAATTCTGCCGGCAGAATGTGCTAAAGCCTATCCACAGATCGTACTAGCTTGACAGGCGGTATGGAATTACGGATTGATGTCCGGCATGCAATGGAATCGATTTCTGAAAATGTTTATAGAATCGCAACTCGGCTCTTTCTTAATTCTAGGTTCAAATTCAAATTCAAAACAAAGAACGAGCTCGAGCTGGCTCGAGGTATACCAAACAAAATAACAACAATATGTGCTTCAGTTGTCATCATATAAAAGGATACAATGGCAAATTTGACGTTGATAAACCTATATAGAAATCCCCCAATTGATTTAAGACAGGAAAGCCCTATTTATTTCCTTCGTTTTTCATATCAGCTTCACTATTTTCACTGTAGTTAAAAATTCCTAACCATTGTTAGTTTGCAGACACGTAACCAGACTAAATGTTTAACCGCGAGGCATTTTTCGATTTTTGGTGAAATATGTCTTAATGTTACTAGTATTTAATTCACCAAGCTATAAAATGCCGGGTTTTACACGCGGTATAAAGCTCTCATAAAGTGAAAGGCGACCTACATTTTCGTCGACGTTACTGCCTCGGTTAGCCTGTAGGTAGCTATGGGCCGAGTTTGGCTGGCCTTAGTAACTCGCGAGTTTGAACTCTGTCAGCCATTATGATCATATTCGGATTTTGGACTCGTGACCTAGCTTTACCCCGATGAACGGAAGCGAGTGGCACAAAATTAAAAGCTAATAAATATGCAAAATAGCTCAGCTAGCCACTAAAATACTTTACATGTTTTTGATATATAAAACATATCTGGCAATATGAACTTGAAGAGGAACTGGAGACTTGCCTAAAAAATATAGTGAATTGAACGCGCTTGCATCTGTTCAAGCGTTTGGAATTCGACCAGGCCGTGCAGTCCAACGAGGACCGATATATAGTTACTTTAACACTGGAGTTAAACTACCTGAATGAAGGAGTAATTGTACGTTTTTTTTAGGGTCAGCCTCCCCCAGTTTATGAAAGAAGCCCTTTATACTCACCGCTCGCCTCGCTCTCAAACTCTAGTGCATTTCCAAAGAGCAGTCTCTTTGGAGGACCAGGGAGTCTCTCCATAAGCTTCACGTTTCTTCCCCTCTTCTTCCACATGAAAATAGTAAATAAAATCGTCACCAGGACTATTCCTACGGTAAGTGCGACACTGAGTAACGCCCCCATGTTAGCCTTCTGGGACAGCTCCTTTCCTTGATACTTTTGACGACGCGGTACTCTGGAGATGAGAAGAAGCGGCTTGTCATCTGGTGATCATGACATCATGTCACATATCTTCCTACATATAGTCCTCCTCGTACTACGGTAGCTTAATAAAGTGCAACTATCGTGTTAAAAAATAAAATATATATATTGTACTGTTGGGTTTGTTTCTCACAAATTTTGCAAATTTTGTAACATTTCTGGCATTTAATCCCCAATTTTGATTACTTTTCGCGGATCCTGTTATGTCATAAGATGAATCAACTCCCTCCAAGGAGAACACTACTACAATAAAACTACCGTAGGTTTCCATTGTGACATCACAAAAGAAGAAAACTAATTTAGACAACTAAAATATACCAGAAATAGAAATTGGGGCAAAAAGAGCTGATGTTGTGTTATGGGGTACGTGCACTTAAGGACATAAATATTTTCTCCTTTAAAAATAATGCGTAAAAAAAATTCAGAACTGGGACTTTTAATACAAAAATCCGAGTAGTGCGTGAAACAAATCACAATTCGGATTTTTAACACAAACAGCACAGGTAAACAAGTACTGGCCTGCGAGGCTGAACAGGCACTTGAAATTAAATCGTTGGATGGGCAGATAATTTGGTTTTAAATAGTTCAGAACTCAAAGTTTGCACAAAATCACCTGGTTGGTCATTCCACTCAGGAATAGTACCTAGAAAAAAGGAATACTCAAAACAATCAGTTCTGGGAGAAGTTACAAGATAACCCGCGTAGGATGCATTACAGGAACTTGTCTTCTGATGCTTCCAGGCGAGTTTCATCAGGTCATTTTCGCTGGTGGTTATGCTGGATGAGATAGAGTCTAATTTAGTGGCCTCATATTGACTGGATTTTCTGACACATATTTCACCGTAGGACAAAATGGAGTCTCGAAGAATCGAAGTAGTGGTTACAAGAGTTTACACAAATCAGTGAATATGGTCTTGACCGTTGAAAAATACCAGCCACAAGTACGTCACCCTCCACTATACAAAAATATTTAGCGAAACAAACACTACTGATTTTAAACCAAACCCTAACCGTCACTAATCCCTCACCACTACGCCACAAGGGATTTCGCTGCCGATGATCGCTTTTTTAGAACTGTTATCTTGCTTTTCTCATTAGCATACACTAATCATTACTATGTAGTGTATTGTACGTATTGTTTCTTAAACACTGCTGAAAATGATTTGCAATTCAAATATTCGGGCTTCTTACACCGAGAGCGGAGAAAGAATATTAACACGACTAAACTCTATGGTTACCGTTGACCAATACAGCGGCTAAAGAGAGTCTTTGGTTAAGACATAAAGATGGTCTAATGTTAAGATTAGTAAGTCTTATATGTGAAGGTTACACTCAGAAATTTTCCATCTGTACCTCTAAGTCTAACAACTAACCTTGAGCTCTGTGTGGCTTGTACTCGAATCGGGTCTCACAAGATGGACGGCCTAGGAGTGGGGCCTGGGAAACGCACATATATTGTCAGCGGTGTATCGTTTCCTATTTGCTGTTAATTTCTCTTGTAGACACCGCGGTGAAATGTACGTGCAATGAAAATTTTTGACGTTTCGAGTTATGGGCATGTTTTTGTTGAGAACATGGTTTAGCATGAAAACGAGTCTATAAGATCTGTCTGCATTTACTTGCTTAATTCTTTATGATATTGGACAAAATCTTCACAGAATGATATATGTCAACGAGATCTTGAATAATTGCAAAGTTTGGATGCATAAAATTGAAAACGTCACGTGACCTATCACGTGACCATAGGGGCGAGAAAGTATGAAAAAAAAGTGTATATGTCACTGACTAAACATTGAAAAATGAAAGACGTTTTTCATTTTAGAATATCTTAATATTAAACCGATGTTGACAAGGAAATGATTTTCTCATATCCAAAACGTATTTCGACGAACTTGTAAAGTTCGTGGAACAACATCAAAACGAGGTTTACTTTTTCGTCCATTTTTCATGCTTCGATCTTTTAAAGCAAATAATGATGCAAAATAAAATGTGGTCATAATAAAACACTATATAGAAATATCTGAGTTACGCAGTTTAGCAGGTATTTGTTTTCTGCACGTTCCGTTAATGGAATGTCCATTGTGCACAATGCGTTGTGCAACAGTTACGTTAAGTAGCTTAACGAGTATGTTCTTCCTTCGTCTGTGAAAGCAACTATTTTATTTTATTTCTGGTAATCTGTTATATATTTGTTCTTTATAGTTCAGCGGGTGCCAAGGCATGCAGAAAAAAAACACTACTGCTGAAAAGAGCGATCACCGCTGCAATTACCAGAAGCTGTGCCGTCAAACGACCACAAAGTCAAGTTGAGTGTGACATAGACTATTTACATTCTTGTGATTGTGAAGAATTCAGTGCAGATAACACTACATTAGTCAAGGTGTCAAACGCTGGTTGATGGCCCCCGTAAATTTTTGAATTGAGATTTTGTAAGCGCCAGATTTCGTACTTGCGATGATTAGACAAGGCGCATTTATCTTTTTCTCAGTACTTCCTGTAGAACAACAGATATTCGTTCATTGAACACGCCGGGCACAAAAGATCGTAAAAAGGCCGAGGTTGAGTGCACACAAAATAATAAAATTAACACCATTTCTTTACGACTACTCTAAATTTGAATTTTTTTTGGCAGATTGGTAACAAAGTGAAACTTCATTTTTTGGACAATTGTTTATGTATTCTGCCGTTGTTGTGACGTCATAAGGGATGTCTCCTTTTTTGGTGAAATATAACCTTTAAGACACGTTGCAAACAGATTATGTGATCAAAATGGCTTCATGAAATATATTCATTTAGCAAAAATTTGAACTCTCTACGATAAATATATCCAGAGTTATGGATGATTCACTATTTCTATGACGTCATTATCAGTGACGTCAGGCTTCAAGCATAAATCAGACTGCCTACTATAAAAATATCACTAAAGGAAATACTATGACTTCTGCGTGTTAAACAAAGGTGTTCCGTCGATAAAATTCAAAAAAATCTGAACTGGCTATTTTCTGAGGACATTCAAATATATTAATGACGTCATAATGACGTATACCAAAAATAAGGCTTCAATTCTAAGCTGTTATACTCAAAAAATTCTAAAAAGAACACGTTGTTATCAATGAAGAGTTTTATTATTGTGCAAAATATGATGTACCAATATTTCGAACTCTAAAAGTTAAAACAAGCGATAGTTTCATAAATAGTTTTATGTTATTTCTTTCCCGCCAAATTTTGGCGGGAAAATTGCCAAAATTTAAAATTTAATAACTTTTGTTTACCTCTACCAATCGAGAACGGGTTTTCGATTCCTTCATTCTCATGAACAAGAGATTTTAAAAAGATATAATAAAACGTTTTTAGAGGTAATAAAAATTTAGAGGAAACCTATTAGAAATGGACAAATGACGTCGTTGTGACGTCATAATGATCGCTACATTAGCTTAACTTATCAGATTATGTTTTGTTGGCACTTATTTATACACCTACCAAAATTCATTTATCTACGCCGAACACTTTTTAAAATATAGAAACCCCGGCCTTTTTACGTTCATTTGTGCCCGGCGTGGAACTCTCCAAATTCATAATGCAGACAATTTCATATAGCTGCTTATTAAAGGTTGTATCAGAGCATTAATTAAAATGCCCTTCCGTTCTGCGTGAACTCTTTTAACAGTCGCCTAAGGAAAGAAGCTGCGATTCGTCATTGATCTCGGCACGTTAACCAATGTTTAATTAAGCCTAGTAAATTCAAATACGAAGATTTCATTTATTATCACAAGTTCGCGATGAAGGCACTTGGTTTTTCACAACATCATGTAGGCATTCATCTAGATCACCTAAAGTATCTTGGATTTTCCTGGTCATTTAACGGCATACCTCGATATTGTACATTCTTTGGCTTCGAAATCGAGCCGGATGAACTGTCCCTCGTAGCAGCCAGCTTAATCCAACGGAAAGAGCTCATTTCGTCTGTTTTTCTTTGTAATGAAGATAAATTATATCGGTTTTCGATGCAAGTCGGCAAATGGCTTGCATTTGTAATCATTACCATTTCAGTGAAGTTTCAAATCCCAGGACGTTTTCAAATTTTGAAAGCCTGTTAGATACCGCAATACAAGACGGGATTTCGATAATTAGCTAGGATCGCCGGTTCTATTATCTCAGCGGCTTTAGCAGTTGGTCCGACTTCCCGCTTTCGGGCAGATATACCTTTCTATTTATCGAATCCAGATCAGCACGAGACCATACGCACGAGGAGCTAAATGTTTGGTATCAGAACATCGATTCGAATTCGTTCAACGGTTATTCTCTTAAGCCTCCACCCGTGACCCATATGGTCATATTTACCGGGGTTTTGGTTTCCCTAGTCGGTATTGTAGTTGGCGATAAGTGAACAACTGAAGACGTTGGTCAAGGCTCGATATATCGAGAATTGAAAGTTATTATAACGTATTGTTATCTTATGTTAAACATTACAACACACGAGTTTACCGACAACGAAATCGCTGCTGGAATCAGTAGTTTCTATTGGAAGCTCGAACGTTTTAGACCAGGCGGCTCTTGCCTTAAACATTCTTTTCATATTTGCTGAGCGAAAGGCATTGTACTTTACGTTCAGTGGATCCCCAATACTTGCAACGAAAAAGCCGATCTTCTCAGAAGATTCATTGATAAGGACGACTGGTCCGTCAACCCATCTGTGTGGTATATGTGATGGATGTCAAATGGTCTCCACAGTATCGACCGCGGTTTGCGGCGTATTACAACACACAACTCACCAGGTTCAATTATAAATTTAACACGTTAGCTCTTCGGCTAGGCTTTAGATAGGCCTGACAATCCGGTTTATTTGCGCAGTATCGTGCTTTACGCAATTTAGTTACCTACTTTAGCTGTGAGGTTTACCATTTTGGTGCGTTAAATCACGCTAGCTATTTCCTACAAGAAACTACTTTAGTCTGAATTATCGGACTAAATTGTTATTGCTTATGGCCGCACCACTTAGGTGTGTAGTATCGGCCATTGTTTATGATGTCACCATTTAGTTGTGTAGATAATTATTGCTTACGGCTGCACCACTTAGGTGCGTAGTATCGGCCATTTGTCACCATTTAGTTGTATAAATTGTTATTGGTTACGGTCGCACCACTTACATGTAGGTGCGTAGTATCGGCCATTGTTGATGATTTACCATGTAGGTGTGTAAATTATATTATTGGCTACACCACTTAGGTAGGTGCGTAGTATCGGCCATTTGTCACCATTTAGGTGTGTAAATTGTTATTGCTTACGGTCGCACCACTTAAGTGCGCAGATCGGCCATTGTTTACGATGTCATCATTTACGTGTATAATTATTATTGGCTACACCACTTAGGTGTGTAGTATCGGCCATTGTTTATTATGTCACCATCATGAATTGTGTAAATTATTATTGCTTACGGCCTCACCGTTTAGGTGTGTGTTATCGGCCATTATTTGATTGCACCTTAGGGTGTAAATTATGTTATTGCCTATGTTAAATTTTATGTTATTGCAGTATTGCCTACTACTTAGGTGCGTAGCACCGACCATTTATGTCACCATCTTGAATTGTGTAAATTATTATTGCTTACGGCCGCACCATTTAGGTGCGTAGTATCGGCCATTGTTTATGATTGCACCTCAGGGTGTAAATTATGTTATATGTGAAATTATGTTATTGCAATATTGCCTACTACTTAGGTGCGTAGCACCGACCATTTATGATGTCACCATCTTGAATTGTGTAAATTATTATTGCTTACGGCCGCATTTAGGTGTGTAGTATCGGCCATTGTTTATGATTGCACCTCAGGGTGTAAATTATGTTATATGTGAAATTATGTTATTGCAATATTGCCTACTACTTAGGTGCGTAGCACCGACCATTTGATGTCACCATCTTGAATTGTGTAAATTATTATTGCTTACGGCCGCATTTAGGTGTGTAGTATCGGCCATTGTTTATGATGGCACCTATTAGGGTATAAATTACGCTATTGCCTACGAATGCACAACTCACATTCTATTTAGCTATGACATGCCCTACGATGCATCAGATCTGCATAGACACATCTTATCAGTATCATCGATATACGATATAGACAACAAAGCAGTATGCAAGTTTTATTAGCGCATATTCCGCTGTCAGCACATAGCTACGTTCGTCTTTAGTTCTTTTCTATTTCAGATATGTTACAATCAGGAATTGGGAAAGAAGCGATGTCTTTAATAGATCCATCATTACAAGAACCCATATTCCCTTTATCCTATGACATGCCTAACGATTCAGAGTAGTGCATGTGTACACATATTCATTAATTAGATCTACATTAGATATCTCAGTATCATTGGTATACTTCATCATATATAAGAAACATGGCAGTAGACTAGTATTAGCGCATATTCCACTGTCAACGCATTAAGTTACGTTCATCTTTAGTTCTTTTCCACTTTGCAGATGTCTTACAATCCGAAATCCGGAAGGAAACGACGTGCCTACTATATCCATCAATACAGAGCAAGGTTCAAGGTCTCTTTTGAATTGCAGTTAGATTCCAAAGTTCCATCCACGGTTCGGAAAGACAGGATTGGCTGATCTAGACGGCGCACATGAGGACTACATCCAATTTGGGTGTTCCAGATAATTCCTGCAAAGCCTCTTCATATTGAACTTTTTATTAACGAACTTTCTCAAATGGCAGTGCAGAACGCGACAGGGATATTTATTAGCTAGGCCTGGGAAGGTTACGTGTCCCGTATCTCTTACGCAGAGGTTAATCGAGGTTTTACCTCGACCTAGTTCAAGATGTTCGCCACTTGTTAGGCGCATTGTTAAAATAATTTTAAAGTATTTTCACGAGAGCAAGTGTATCTCTTATGTACGGTGGCCCGGTCAGGTTACCACGTTACCACGTTACCACGATAGAGCCTATCGTGGTAACGTGGTTTTGAACGAAATTCAAAACCACGTTACCACGTTAGATAAGTCCGCGTGGAACTGGGCCTCGAAGCACATGGTTAACAAAATGGCGGAGTGTAAGGAAGGCAGTGAATCGAGCGGAGATTTTCCCGGAGATTTCAATCTGTTTGAAGATGAGGTGAAAGCTCAACAAGCCAACTTTAAATTTTACAAGACTAACCTCATCCTGACTGCATGATATGTGAGCAACAGAGATAATATACGCGTATATGTGGGTAGCCTGCAGTGAAATATTCACGTATGACGTCCTGCACTACAATACAAAAAGACCCTCCTATAAATGTAATTGTTTTTATCATATATATAAGCTTACCACTGCCACTGACAACTGATTAAAATTTAAAATGTCTCAATCGTTGAGGGATCTTTGAAATAAACACAGCAGTATATAACATGCTAACCATTCAAATGCGTTGATATCGGAAAATCTGGTGGAATCGGGATTCCCTGTTGACTACTGCTCAACGGAAACCATAAAACAAAAAGAAAACTAACCAAAAGACGAGGCTTTGCCATTATATCAGTCATTTTTGTCAACCATGTGCTTCGAGGCCCAGTTCCATGCGGACTTTCCTAACGTGGTTTTGAATTTCGTTCAAAACCACGTTACCACGATAGAACCTATCGTGGTAACGTGGTAACCTGACCGGGCCACCGTACTTATGCTACCATCGGAGATGAATTTAAGAAACACGTTTAAACCTTTCGTATACGAGATTACTATAGTTACGGCACCCATAGCATTAAATCAGACGCTGCCTTAAATCCTGCATGTAGGAATATAAGCGGATATGTACTGGGTACGCACACTGGTTGGAGGCGTGCCTCGAATAATTACACGATACATGTAACATCAAACATATTGATAATGATCGTTTAGCAGTTTCCAAGGCAATCGGCCTAAAATATCGATTGTATGCATGCGTGCTTGCTATTTATTCTGAACAGATACAATGTAATTAAATTAAGAGTCCTGTCGGGGGACTACAGCTGTGTCTCTGCCCCGACCCAGATTTCCTTGATTGCTATTACCCATTACCTATTTTCCCAAGTGGTTTTTAGAAGGTTGGAGGTTTTTTCTGGCCTCCCTGGCGCAGCTGGAAATATTTAAGGTTACCGGATACCTTCAAAACGAAAAAGATGGGAAAATATTTTTCTCGCAGAGAAATGTAGTTTTAGTAGTAGTGTCTTATATACCAAAAACTCCGTTCAATAAAAAATAATATTAACGGAGAAATACCAAAAGGAAGTTTTTAACCGGAAGTAAAAGGTTCTTTTTGATTGGCAGCAGATCAATAAACACATGACAAGTGCTCACTCGCCCGTAACGACGGTGTGGGGAATAGCTATCGGCACATATTAAATTCATTTCATATACCAATGTTACGTTTATTGAAAGTTTTTCCACACACGATTCCACAATTCCATCGGTTGTTGGCCTTATATCTTACAAAAAGCAAGCAGGATGCCCTTAGCTTGAAAAACAAAGAAAAAAGAAAAGCAAAACGAGGCCAAACACAATACGAGTCCTCGCAAAACCCGACAAGCGTTCGTATTTTCACTTTCAGACAGAGTGCCGAGTGGTCCACATCAGAACATAAAGAAGAATTGATAAGAGCCAGCCGAGAGAATATTTGTTTCCAAGAAAGCTTAGATCGAAACGTAGTCTGACGGTGACCCTGAATCGGTTGAACCACGATTTCGCCGTGGAGTTTCAGACGCCTGCAAATCGCTGTCTCCTCTACTAACTATGCTGGCATCGAAGGCGTCTCTATAGGTGTTCACCTTGGCTTCGCCCCTCGAGATCTTTTTGTCTTTCCCATTTTTCTAGCTTGGGAAACCAGCCGACTCTTACCGCTATCAAGTCACACAAAAGAGAACAAACATTTTCTCGATGCGGCGTGTAGCTTTGATCGGAAATCAACATTGGCGGGAAATCTTGACAGATAGTTGAACTGTGATGAGAAATGATTGGCTAAGAGCTTGCTAATTGTTGGAGAGGCGGGGTTTCAGATTCACGCACGACAGACTGGTAAATTTTTTGAAGTGCTATTTTCTCGCTTTCGATTTTCAATCAAAATAGAGTTTTAAAAAAGCTCCCACTCGAGAGAAATTTATTCGATTTGTGCGAAATTTTCACAAAATGTCAATTGATATCTCCGCTGCAAAAGGGTGTCGGCGAATTGGGAAATTCTAAAAAGAGAGCTCTTGACGACGTTTCCCGCATATCTACTCGGATTATTTTTCGCCTTTTAACGGGAAGCATGATAACTTTTGAACTAAATCGAATTTTGACATTCCCCGACACCGTTTTGTAATACGATTCCTCTGAAATACGACAAAGCAAACAGATTTTTAAACTTTAAAATATTTTCGGAGTCGGAGCTTCTGAAAGCCATCTCACTAGATCGGTGAAACGGGATGGCGGAAAATTCGAGATTTTCAAAGAACTCAAAACTTTTTATGTATTCCTGTAGCCAATTTTATAAGCTTTAAAATGATACATGAATGATTTATCTACGATGTTTCCTCGAGGCGCTACATAATTTTGACTGGAAACGCACCCTGAAGGTATCCGGTGTCAATACAATTTTATTATATTATTTAATCTATGTAATTCCTGCATGTAATAAACGGAATTGTGGAGTTGCTGACAGACCATAATCCAATATTCTCAATGAATATGTGTCTCTTGTAGTATATAGTTATTCCTTTTGGTTAGTGCAGAACATACATTTATTTGAGTCTATTCAGTTTTTCCTCGAGCTGAACAGACTTACATTTATGGAGTCTCGCGAAAAGTGATTAATCCTTCATCACAAAAATTGCCACTTGGTACTCAGTGGCTGTTAGACAATTAACAACAATCTCTGTTTTGCTCATAATTGAAATGTTCAGTCAGAATCATAATCAGCTGAATCAGCTGAGTAGTCTAGCATTACTCCGTATGGGTTTTTGCATCTGTCAGCACAGTCATGCAAAAGCACGCCTCCGTACACGGTAGAACTTCGACTTGAACACTTGCTGATCCTCTCCTCGCACCTCACTCCATCGCATTTTCCGTGATGGCGCAGTGGTTAAGAGTTGAGTTTGTTGGTATCTCACCCTTGCTCAGAGGGCTTTACTCCGGGTTCTCCGGTTTTCCTCCCTTCTCAAATACCAACCTAAATTCCAATTCGACCCTGGAACTCGTCGGAATACTTACTATATATATATATAAGCCTCTGGTTTGGTGAGTTTATTGAACAGTAAAAAGTGTGCCTTGTGCTCATGTTGTTTGACATTCAACAATAACCCAGTTTTCCCATTAGATAGAATGGACATAACAATTTATTTCACTATTGTCAAAAATGTTTGCCATCTGTTATTAACAAGTAATCGCATGGGTCCTCGTAAAATAAAGTATTAAAGGGAAACTTAGCTGAAAACAATGTTTGTTCTCAAGTGTTTGTTTATACTGTAGATGCCTAAATATATTACTATGTTCGTCTCCAGTCAAGTGTACAATAGATGCAGGTTCTCCCAACACGCATAGTTGGGGGAGAAAAAAAAATGAGTACCTTGGGGGAATATATTTCAAATCCAGGCTTCTACTGTGGTATGTAAAAAGAAAACTTGTAGCTTATGTGGTCAAGTTGAGTACACTTGGAAAATCGCCGGTCGCCTATAGATGCTTTCGGAGAACTCTATACAATGTAGATGTCATTTATGCACCGATTTTCCTGACAATAACACTCATTTGTATTTTCTGTGCATCGGCATCTTGGATCACATGACATCACAGTGTTGTCCCTATTGTTACACAACAAAAACTTGTGCTATTGTTTTCTGACAGTAGGGGCAACACTGTGGTGTCTGAGATCCAAGATGGTGGCACACAGGAAATTCAAATGAGCCCTATCGATTGGAAAATTGGTGCATAAATTACATCTAGTGTACAATTTACTGGAGACAAATGCAGAAACAGACATTTATGATCAGATTTGTAAAAAAAAAATGTTTTAAGTTATTAAAGGGATACCCGAGTGAAAAACACATTGGGGCTCAAAAGAATCTTCAACATGTTCTTTGTTCAGAAAATGTATTAAAATTTGATCAAACGTTTTTAGTATTAAGAACGAGCACCTCAAAGTTGGCCCCGCGAAGACATGGGCGCCGCCATCTTTGTTTGCATTTACGGAAGTGACGTCACTTCGTCCCACCAGCGTATCGCGGCTACTTGTCTTTGTATGATTTTCACACGCTCGGAATTAAAGTGGATATATTTTCATCGAGATTGCAGAGGAATTCTTACAGAAACCGGAATTATGATGAAGACAACATTATGAGAAAAGTTCAGAAGACTGGGAGGAGGAAGAAAAGCATTGGGAAGGCGAGAAATTATCAGACGAACAACAAGGTCTCGTAACTGCCATTTAATAACAGCAAAACAACATGGCTTAAAAGACTCGAGTGACTTCTGAATAAGTATAAGAACTACAATGTATGTGAGGTACAGTTAAGGTATCAGGAGCCCTTCAAGAGCGCTTCCCGAAAACTTTTAATTGCGCGCGTTAAATTCAAGAAAACCCCTACAAAGTATACATTTTCTGAAAGCTTAATAAACACAGATTCTAGAAAATAACTCCATTTTCCTTATTATCAAATACTCTTTTATTTATTGTGTTTTTAATCCAATTTGACCATACCTTATACCTGGAGCTCCTGTCCCTCGGGAATTTGACGGAAATCCGTGCTGAAACCACCTTCGCAAAGTAGAGATATTGATCTAAAAAAGGGTGTCTCAGTTTTCTGATATCTTATTCTGTCGCGAAAATAATCAACTGCAAAGATTTGGAATACCTTTTTTAGGGGTTGAAGAAAGAAACATAAAAGTATCTCAAGAACAAGAAAACGCATTAAAAAACAGAGACACCCTTTTTTGGTCAACATATTGATCTAGCCATATGTCAATTTTCAATCCCATCAGTTAAAATCTAGAGGGACAGGAGCTCCGAATACATGCGACAGAACTTGCATTTATAACGCCGAGAAAAATGGTTTCAAAGTTTCCGGCAATCTGTCATTAAGAATGTCATTTTTCCAGTATTTGATGTTGAGCAGTAGGTATCGTGAAACGCGATGCCATGTTTATGGAAGCCGCATGCAATTTTTCGCGCCTCAATTCAGTGAACTACTACTCGGCCAATCTACAGTGCGATATCTTCGGTTTGAATATCGCAGTAGACAAGTTCCATTCAATGGTAATTCACAGAAATCATGAGTGCAAAGAGAAGGCAAAGACGAATTAGCGCAAAGAACTAGACCGGCAAACCAGCACAACTGTTACGGAAGATCATGTTAGTAGTTCACGAGAACGCGTTCTGACAGAAATGAGGGAAAGTGCGTAAGTTTATATCGCCCCTTTGATAGACTTTAATCAAATGTTATCTGTAGTTGAGATTCCTGAAATATATGGCTATGACTAAAGCCAGTCACTCGATCTACAAGAACTGTGGCCATATTTATTGTCTCCAATGCACAGCAAATAAATATTACAGTTTTGCTCGTGGTCCGTGCTTCATGTACAGGTATTATAAATATATTTACTGGATTCTCTTGTGGGCATTTGGAAAAATCGGCAAACATTTGCTCTGCCTTTTGGTCGATATTTTTATCGGTGCCGGGCAGCGAATGTAATTTTCTGGGAACTAAATTTTGTTTTCATTTCAGAAGCGGCCAGATTTCTTTGAAGTTGGGAAGCTTTGTGCGATCGATTCGCAACTTTCGTTTGCACATTTTACAAGCCAAGTCGCTCCTATTCCTTGACGACAAGAAATGTTCTCCAGAAGTTCGATTATCCCTCCGCAAAACCTACAAACAACTGTATTCGATAAGTTATCTTGAAGTATCTGACCATCTACAATGGTCATTCCAGGAGTAATGAATTTGTCCGGCTTCTGTTCTTCGTTTTCGGCTATCGAAGGCGAAGCTACAGTTGAAAATTCGGGGCGAAGTTTACGGGCACTCTTGCAACTTGGAAGTGACTTTGCAGAATCTCCAACTTCTGCCTACTGATTAAAGTGGTTATAATACGAGCCAAGAGTTGAACTTTTCTTTTGGAAGGAAAACGGCCGTCTGCACGCGTATATTACGCAGCTTCGACATTCGTTTCTTCACAGAAGAAAACGGACATTTTCCCTTCCTAGGCATCTTCAAAGCTACATATCTAGGCTCCCATATCTATACTATAAAACTGTATTTTAGATATGATTTCTCTGTGAAACGTAAAGGAATCTTTGCAACTCAACCGATCGATCGAGTCAATGGCTTCCAGGCGAGTTTATTTATAAAAGCGTTGCGTGTTTTCTCGCGGTTTCCATGAGAACGCTTGACAAGTGCTAATAAGCCGATGACAGCCTGCTTCCTGTAATTTTTTCATCCATATTTCTTTTCGGCGTAATTTCTCGTTGAAAACAAAAGTGTTTGGATTTTTTTTTTTCATTAAACTGTAGAATTCACTTTGAACATTCTAATAAATCAATAAAAAATGTTTAGCAAAAATGATTACATAAAGGGCTCCTGATACCTTAAGGCGTTTATCATCCTAAAAACACCTAATAAGTGAGAGAGTGAGAACGCCGGTGGGACGAAGTGACGTCACTTCCGTAAATGCAAACAAAGATGGCGGCGCCCATGTCTTCGTGGGGCCAACTTTGAGGTGCTCGTTCTTAATACTAAAAATCTTTGATCAAATTTTAATACATTTTCTGAACAAAGAACATGTTGAAGATTCTTTTGAGCCCCAATGTGTTTTTCACTCGGGTATCCCTTTAAGGGATAACTAGCAAAATAATACTGGGATTAGGGATAACAAACCAGAATTCAAAACAGTAGGGATAAGGGATAACCAAAGTCCATTGGGATAAGAGATAATCAATAACAGCCATCTGCATCTCAGGGATAAGGGATAACTATTCTGAAAAAAACATAGGGATAAACCGCACCACCTCCCCTAACCGGGCCTCTAAATTGAATTATGTATATAATCCTCTGTTATAGTTACTGTATTTCTACGTTATATTGACAATTTCGTACTTTAAGAAATACATTAGACTCTGTTCTATTGACAATTTCATACTGTTCAGTTATTTATTTGAATATTATATTGATAATTTAAAATGTAAAAGAAAGTCCTTCGTACAATTAATATGAATAATTACAAAGCTTACCAACTTTGTTATCTTAATTTGTAAATTTCTTTCTGGGTGAAATACAACTGACACTGATGTGAATCATTTCTGAATTCAGAAAAGTGCATTAAATGCATCCAATATATCCATTTAGTTTGGGTCCAATCAGCCTTTATGATATGCTCAAAACAGCCAATTTCTAGGGCTATTTCAGCCCCCTGAAAAATCAAATTGACCCCCGTTTTTTCCAAATCAGCACTTCAGCGGGTCGATTAAACCCCTAACAAAGGATCAATTCAACCCTAAATAAGGGTCAATTCAGCTCCTAATTTTAGGGCTAAATTAGCCCCATCAAAATGGGGCCAAAATAGCTCTAAAGTATGTGCCAAATTTGACTCACCGTTTTGGCCCCATTTTTGGGGTCAATTCAGCTCTTTTGAATTTACAGTGTACAGCACAGGCTAACCATCCTCCCATTTTGTGTATTTGTCACTGATGTTTTAATAATCCATCATTTCTTAGCAAATTGTGAAATAAAATACCCTTTGACTTGATTCTGCTGTGTATGTGTTGATTTAGCGCGCGCTCAAAATACAGCTCGGGTTTCCTGTGGCTCAGGATTGTTTACATATGGCTCGGGCTTCCTGTGGCTCTTCTCGCCAACTACATAAAAATACACAAGGCAGGCAACTAAATTCATGGCCGACAAGCGAGACGCGCGAGAATTTTGACGAAAAACGAAAACTTCCAGGTTCCTGCTACCTCCCTAACATTCAAAATGTTGAAGAACAGTAAATGAGCTAAGTTTGTGGTGGTAATTCAAGGCATTTTCGAGTTTTACACACTCGCAAATACTTCCTAGAAACCGTCAAACTGGTCCAGATTTTCGCCGATATTTTTTTCTCCCTATGATCAGGACAGATATGTGAGCCATCATAAGGATTTATAACGGTCATCACATTCAATTTTTTTTAATCAAACTGTAGAATGATCTCCCGTCTAGAGTCCCCTGCGAAGAAATGGACAGCTGACATATTTCCTCTAATCTCACTCGTATAGGCTGTTTTGCAACTTGACACACCACCCCGATGAAGTAGTTTTTTGGCAGCTTCCGATTAACGAACCGAAAGAAAAATATCTTGAAGATTAAGACTCGCGGGACGTTTGTTTACAAAAATATATCTCGCACGACCGCTAAACTCTCGTACTATGATTTCAGACCAAATTTTACTCAACTCTACTAGTATTACCAGGTATTACAATCAGTAAATTCAGCACAAATACAGTTTATCACATCATAAAAAAATATTTAACTAGAAAATTACCGTGTTTGTAGTGTGCCAGGATCTTTCAAATTTCTAGTCGAGAGTGTGAAGAAGATTGAAGTTCCACTTTCTTCCGATTTGAAGTAGTTGTAATTCCACAACAAACTGGCACAAACATTGAGAAGTTGAAGCGAATTCGTGAACCGAAGCGAAGTCCAAAGCCAAAGAGTTAGTCCGTCCATCACTTTAAACCTTGTCTAACACTAACAGTTCCAGCAAATGTCCAACATTTCCTCGTCGTTTGTCGAAAGCGAAGAAACAAATCCTGCTAAACATTGCACAGCGCCGTTAAGCGTAGAAAGCGGCCCAGAAGTTCGTCCGAGACAAAACATTCTCGGGCCAGATTCAGGAGGACATGAGAGATCTCGGATGCACAATGCAAACCAGCTCTCGTAAAAGAAGTTTTGCCGAGGGCGGGAATTTGGTAGCGCACGCGTGCAAATGTTTTTTCGCGCCTTTTGTGCGAACTGAGTAAACGTTTGAACTGAACAAAAAAAATCAAAAGTGAGCAGTGAATTGGAGAAAACTGAGTGAAGGTTAGCTAGAAAACCGTTGCAAAGTGTTCAAATACTCATATATTTGGAGGCAATCCGTTAGACTACTACTTAAGTATAAATCAGCTACTTGAATAGTAAAAATACAATCAAAAAGCGAACCTAAGGCTTGTAAAGATGCAAGAGACCAGCTGAGACTTCTGAGCCCCTGAAACACTTTATAACGCTGTACAATCGACTTCAGTCTTTCGGAGTTCAAATCGGAAAAAAGTGGAACTTCTTCTTCACACTCTCGACTAGAAATTTCAAAGATCCTGCATGGCACTCTTGGAACGAGAAGCTCACTACAAACACGGTAATTTTCTAGTTAAATTTTTTTTTATGATGTGATAAACTGTATTTGTGCTGAATTTACTGATGGTAATACCTGATATCTATAGTAGAGTGGAGTAAAATTTGGCCTGAAATCATAGTACGAGAGTTTAGCGGTCGTGCGACATATATTTTTGTAAAAAACTTCCCGCGAGTCTTAATCTTCAATATATTTTTCTTCCGGTTCGTTTATCGGAAGCTGCCAAAAAACTATTTCATCGGGGTGGTGTGTTAATTTGGCAAATAGCCTATACGAGGGAGATTAGGGGAAATATGTCAGCTGTCCATTTCTTCGCAGGGGACTCTAGACGGGAGATCATTCTACAGTTTGATTAAAAAAAATTGAATGTGATGACCGTTACAAATCCTTATGATGGCTCATATCTGTCCCGATCATAGGGAGAAAAAAAAATCGGTTAAAATCTGGACCACTTTGATGGTTTCTAGGAAGCTTTTGCGAGTGTGTACCACTCGATATCGCCGTGAATTACCACCAAAAACTTAGCTCATTTACTGTTCTTCAACATTTTGAATGTTAGAGGAGCAGCAGGAACCTGGAAGTTTTCGTTTTTCGGCAAAATTCTCGCGCGTGTCACTTGTCGGCGATGAGTTTAGTTGCCTGCCTTTTGTATTTTTATGTAGTTGGCGAGATGAGCCACAGGAAGCCCGAGCTATATGTAAACAAACCTGAGCCACAGGAAGCCCGAGCTGTATTATGAGCGCGCGTTAAATCAACAAATGGATTAACATCAGTGAGAAATAAACAAAATGAGAGGATGGTTAGCCTGTGTGTACAGTAACCATTATATATTTTCAGAGAAAAGGGCTTACATGTAATCAACATGGCACATAGATTCTACATTTTCTTACAAAAATTAATGTTTCACATAAAATATAGAGTTTCATGTTTGCACTGACGTTACTTTTTTATCGGAACACTTAAAGTTGCCAGCAATAGGCAATTCATTTCATAAACACTTCACTACAAGCGAAAACGCAAAGCATGCTAGGAAACCCAACCAATCATCGGCATGGCCCTCGCCTCATCTTCATTCTAAACTGAGCCATTTCGACATTTCGATATTGGAATGAATGGCAAGCAAATATTGTCTAATTAAGTCCAAAAAGCTATGGTATAGGTGGTTCATACCTCCATTTATAGAGCTCACAGCATGCAGTCACTGAAAATATTCTGCCCCATGCTACAAGTCAAACACGATCGAAGCGTTCTTTCCGGCAAAACGCCTTGCACAAACTCAATTCTTCGAGAAAGCGCTGATTTCTTCATGATGTTCTCCAGGCTTCAAAAATGCATAAATTCTGAGCATTTTCCCGGCGAACAATCTTCTCGCTCTGATCCGTATAGAAAGAGCGGCCATCCCACGAATTGCTACCAAATTGTATTATATTGTATTGTGTTGTGTTCTATTGTTCTTTTGAATTGTATTGTATTGTGTTGTATTCTATTGTATTTTTGTTAAAAATTCGTGTCGTCCTACATAAAGGGATTGCCGAAAGAGCAATGGCGTGACCAAAAATAGCGGGCCAAATAGGTCGAGCCCTCAGTTTTCAAGGCCAGTTGAAATTGCCATGAGAAGAGTAATTACCATTTTATGTTTGTTTAGAGTAATACAGTACGGCTCAAAACCTGTGTTCTGATTGTACCATTATACTGTAGCTCTATTGTTTTTGTACGGCACGTTTTAAAGGTTAGGGTGTTTTTTAACCTCGTTTATTTTGATTCAACCTAGTTTATTTCTTATTATGGGTTCAATCACAGTAGAATTTCTCTTCCCTTATTAATTATTGTTTACCTGTGATGTCTTAAAGTGTTTATGAAACCAAATTTTGCATCTCTATTTTATTGCAGAATAATAAAGTTCATTCTTTTCTGATTATCAAGAGTATATTTATTTTTCAGTTCCGCCTTCGGAAAGGTCTCTTTTTCGCCATTCAAATGGACTACTTTATGCTAAAAACTGTCCCATTTGCCGCGCGGCCAAATGAGCTGCGTGACGTCACTGTGAGGACTCGTACGTTGTTTACATAATACAAACATGGCAGACTCAGCGAGAAAGTTTCAGAGAAAGCTAAAAATAAGCGAGGAGGTGGAAGATATTGTGTGGCTGGCGGCCTTGGTTTTCTTCCCGTATTTAACTTTATCCTACGCCAAAACACAATGGACATTGAAGTTGAGAAAAGCAATAGCAAATGTCCACACTTTTTATATAACCCATTCACAGTACAGTGTGATACAACACAAACACAAAAAGTACAAGAAATGATCGACTCACCAAGAACTCGACGATAACTTTAATACTCCTGTACTTTTATGCTGAAGCCAGAACAGTACTGAAATGGCAAAGAATACAATATAGGGTTTCTCTGGTTTCCTGTAGAGGATCCTGAATGTTCGTGAATGAAAAACGGACAAAAAAACTTGCAAAGAACCCAGACGCGGCGCCACATGGCATATGTGAGTTGAGTTTGTTGGTATCTCGCCCTTGCCCTTGGTCCGAGGGCTTTTCTCCGGGTTCTCCGGTTTTCCTAGCCTCCCTCCGCAAAAACCAACACGATAAATTCTAATTCGATCTGTGGATTAGCCGGGACCTGGCTTTGATCAGCCCCCATGGTTGTTTCAGGTCTCGTTAGAAATTCAGAGAGAATTTCGAAAGCCGTATAGTCGAACTGAGGCTCGACAAAAGCTACACAACTCATTGCCATCAGAGCAGCAGTTAAACACTGTTCCTTGGGATAATGAAAATATCCTTCTTCAGACCACAGAATAAATAGCCAGTGTCAACGATGCAGTTGTTGTGAAAATAGTCGGGAACCTCAACTCACGAAACTCAGTCTCAGATTTCGCTACAAACACTTTCTCTCTGAATGTTTTTCCATCAGGCATTTTCAACACTAACACAATGTGCAGATTAACTTCTCCTGTGCTGACCATACATTATAAAAAGAAAGCACCTTGTGTTTCCTGCAACAGTTTTGATCAGTTGACAATTTTACAGCCCGTTTGCGGCCTGCAGTCTTGCAATTTTCTGTCTTCCAATTTTCTGTCTTCCACTTTTATCAATCGACATGTTCTTTTTATAGCAGGTTATTTCATCCAATAGGAAACGAGCTTTCAGATCGTCAATGTCAAGCTGTCAGAATTGAACCAATCAACGATGAGATATGTTGTAAACAAGTCGAGTACAGTAAAATGGAGTTTTCGCTGTAAGTCAGTTTGCTTAGTTAAATTTTTGTGGGTTCTTAAAATTAGATAGCTTACTTTCCTTCGTCTAGATTGAAGATTGTATTATAAAACAAATAAAAGATGGTTCTTCTTCTTCTATAACAAAATAATGTACTTTCGGGGTCTTGAAATGCTGCTAAATGCACTTGCGTTCTGCTCGTGCATCCGCAGTTTTTCAAGACCTCAAGCGTGCAAAATATTTTTTTATAGAACAAGGAGAACCATCTTTTATTTGTTAAGTATTGACTGTGTTGGGTTCTATTGTATTTCATTTTTTGTATTGAATTGTATTGTGCTTTATTCTATTGTATTTTTTTGTAGAAATGCGTGTCGTCCTACATGATCATATGCATATGAAGGGATTGTCGCTTGCGACTCCTCACAGTGACGTCATTGTAATGGCGGATTCGGTTCCAGGCCCCGGACAGTTTTTAGCATAAAGTAGTCATTTGAATGGCGAAGAAGAGACCTTTCCGAAGGCGGAACTGAAAAATAAATATACTCTTGATAATCAGAACAGATTGAACTTTATTATTCTGCAATAAAATAAAGATGCAAAATTTGGTTTCATAAACACTTTAAGACACAAATTAGCGCTATAGCTACATATAATTTACAAACTGTTTCTTTATTGTCAGGAGTTAGAAGTTCGTTATTTGGAATGCGTACTTCCATTTTGTTCTAGTCACAGCGTGTAATTCTATTTGGAAACTGAGCTGAGTCTAACGAGTACGAGGTTTAGTCCAAGATCCTTTGAACTCGTTACTTTAAGATACTGTTTAGCTCTTTCGTAGAAGTCTTCTTCCAGTCAATGTTAGCGTTGATTCGCTTTTATATTATTTATCTCAGTGATTACTCTGTAAAAGTCGGTTCGGTTCACAGTTTGTTTCGAAGTACGAGTGGAGCCGTAACGTAAACCTGATCAACTATAAACAATGTTTCTGAATTTAGCTTTCTTACTTCCCTCGAGTTTCCATAAAAGAACGCAGAGTCAACACAAACTTCGTCTGTATTTTCGTCTGTGTTATCGTCCGTGTTATATTTTTCAAAGTCCGATTTCGTTAGCAGTGCACATGCGTGAATACATAATTTGCATAGGACCTGACGTCGTAGATATATTAGTAATTTAAATGACTACACGTCATCGAATGTTTCTGTGGTAAAGTGGTAAAGTTCTGGTCTTCCAAGCCGATGGTTCTGGGTTCGAGTCTCGTCTGGGACGAAACAAAGTAAGTAATAATGATTTGTAATATTAATTAATTAATGTCATGGTGGTAAGGGGAATCAGGATAGAAGGAAGAAAGTAGAACAGAACAAAGCAGAAGGGAGGTAGAAAACGAAAACCTGTTCAATTCTTTTTAGAATGTGCCCCCTAAAAGAAAGGATCCCCTTTTAGAATGATTGATATCTAACAAAAAAACTAGGTTGAAAAAAAAAATTAGTTGGAGAAATTTAAACTGAAGTTTCTTTTTGACCTGCAACATATATAAAGTCTCCAGGGAAAATATTGAAAATCCTTTCAATCAAGCATTGAGGAACGGAGGTTTAACAGCCACCAACCGAGCGATTACTCGATACATGCGCAGTACCAGTAGGGTTTTTAAATCTGTTTGCTTTATTTCATTTCGGAGGAATTCGGGAATTATCAGATTTCGATTTAGTTCAAAAATCATAAGCTTTCCATCGCCTGTCGATATTTCTAAAACAGCGTTTGGAAATTTGTTTCCCGTCCAGTAAAGCCTTTCCCATGGGATCACGAGCACAAGTCATTGGTTATTGAAGTGATATATCAGCACGTGACTGTTTCCAGTAAAGCCTTTCCCATGGGATCACGAGCACAAGTCATTGGTTATTGTAGTGATATATCAGCACGTGACTGTTTCCTGACCCATTCATTGGTTATTGAAGTGATATATCAGCACGTGACTGTTTCCTGCAAAAGGTCTATTGGTAAGAATTTGGATTTGATGCCGCGGTAAAGTTTTACGTTTAAGTGCGTTTAACAGTGTTTATGAACGAGGAGTCAGTGTAATAAAGATTCCATCTTTCGGTCTCAAGATTAGCTCGGTGCAGGATTTTATCTCCTGAAGAGGTTGCTTCGACTCCACCGTGAAGTGACGAAGAATAGAAGCCAGAATAATCTTCTCTTCCAGAAGAGCAAACTTTTGACCTAAAAATAAAACAAAACGACATCATTCGATCAAAACAGTAACGACGTCAAATGGTGTGTATGTAAGTTATGTCGGCTTAACTTTATTTAATGACATTGCAGTATGTTGTAGGATGAATCAGGGAGGTCAAAAATATATACTGTTACAGTGAGGGGGTCTATATTACGATTCGCCGGAAGGGCCTTGGTTTTTATAAAGCTTGACTGGAAGTTGAAAAAAAAACAGGGGACCCCACAACCAATCTTTATATAGCCTCGCTCCTGAACAGTGAAATCCGTTAAAGACGTTATTAAATATTGAAATATAAGTTACGTTTGGAAGGCCATCGGAATGGCCATGAATATCGCCATGGATTTTAACTTGATTTATAGGCCTTTATCGTGATCTATTATACCGCTCGTTCTGGTCAGAATAGTTATACCGCCTGGTTTTTGCTAGCGACATAAAAATGCCGTACTTAGCGGTACTGTCTTGTTCTACTTAGAGATATGAGATAAGAACAAGCATCGAGAATGAGAAGAATTAATTTAATTTGTGTATGAGCCTCGTATTGAAACCTTTGTACATGACGTGTGAAGCATACACCTATTCCAAGAAAAAGCTTTTCTGGACAAACAACAAACGGGAAACGAAAAACGACATTCCCAGACCGAAATGGACTGGTTATAACTGTCCAGATGTGCAAAAACGGACAAACTACAGTGTAATTCGACATTCGATTCGCAGGAAATCCTTAATATTTGCCTTAAAGTTTTTTGACCCAAAATTAAACGAACTGATTCACCAAACTTTCAGCTATACAACCACAATTCATTTCGGGCTGGGAATGTCGCTTGACGTTTGCCGTTTGTTGAGGTGAAAGTGATTTGGTTGCTGCTACAAGTCCCCTGCAACATGTTCCCGCTGCAATTTCCTATGTATGTGATTCTGTCCCTGCTACATGACTCTGCTACACGTCCCCACTACATTCCCCTCGTGTGTACATGTACAGTACCTGATTTTTTTTTATGGCCGATGAGATAGTCCCATGAGTAAACACCTACATGTGACCCCTAGTGTGAACCCGCCGAATGTTACAATATATATTTTCATTCAAAAACAAAACGAACCAAAATATCCACAATTTTTTTTGAAAAGGCAACGCTATCGATTATCGACGGTTACGATTGTGCTAATCATGAAGATAACATTAAACTGAAAATCCATGGCAAACGTAATAACAAAACATTAATAAACATTAAGTAGCTCAATATTAGCAACTTTAATCTTACCAATGCAGTTCCTGGGTCCAGCTGAGAAGGGAATGAAGGCATACGGATGACGATTGTCGATGTTCTCAGGCAGGAACCTGTCTGGGTCGAACCGCATTGGGTCTGGCCACACATCCGGGTTGTGGTGCAATAACAAGGCCGATACTGCTACCGTGGTTCCTTTTGGCACGAGAAACCCATCTGATTTAAAAGAGAAAGGGACATTGTTAATGACATTCTCGGAAACAAACCTGTGGAAGCTTAGCTAATCAGGCCCATAACATCTAATAACACACACTAAGTATGCCTTACTTATTTTGCAGTCTTCTGAAAGGCTTCTGGAGAAACCTGGTACAGGAGGACATATGCGAAGACTTTCCTGAAAAAAAATCGAAAATACAGACTACAAAAATTAAATCTGGATGAATTTGGCGATACATAGCCCACAATGGGTGACATAATTTCACCCAGGCAATAATTCATTTCTGCGCTTGCGCGTATCCACGAACTAAAAAGAAAGTGACTGTGCGTGGCTAAAAATATACTAAAAAAATTAAACGGCTGACCACAAATACCTATCTACTACACATATATACCTTAATAGTACATTCCAAGTATTTCAAACTCTTGAGTGAATCCACAGTAACATTTTCCGGTCGAGACTCTAAAATAAAAATAAATAACAAAAGTTGATATTTGGAATGACATTTTTTGTTATATATTTCAACTCAAGCTAACACACCAGGGGAGGGGAGAGGGAGGGGAGGGGGAGGGGTACTCAACAAAGTTTTATTCGGAGAGGCTCTGCCCCGAGTTCCAAACCCTTATCCTTTTATATACCTTTTTGACAGAAATGGTAAGCCTTTTGATATACCTTCCATAAAAAAATGGTACCCCTTTCACAATAATCGAGCGACTTTTACTAAACCCCTTAAAATACTTGGATGAATCAGCCGTTAGGTAAGTCTTTCGAGATATTTTGAAAAGCCCTTTTATATACCTAAATAACAGTTTTTCCATACCCTTTTCTGCACTTCACCTCGTGAACTCCCTACCCTTTTATATACCTCCAGCCTGAAAAGATACCCATTTCGGGCGGAGCCTCCCCGTATAGTCCATTATAGGGGCTAACACTTGGCAAGGTCTTGTTTATTTAATGCACTACAATGATCTGTAGCTCAATCTATAACAAATAGAATATTATTTTCCATGTTCTCCAAAAAAAAACTACCAGTTGGCGATTTTCAATAATGCATGCTCGAGGTCGTGGATATGGGGATGGGCGAGGAATAATGCGAGTGCAATTTGCAGCTTTTCAAGACCTCGAAAGTGGATTATGTTTTAAAAAGGACTCAGGAAAACCATCCTCTGTTTGAAAATATAAAATTCGATCTTCACGGTTATCCTGAGCAAGTGTGTTTTTATAAAAGAAAATTACGATGAGCTCAACCAAGGGAAATAAAGGACAGGGGGGCGTTGGCTGGGATATCTAAATTTCACTAACGTTATATTTAGAACCGGAATTGTTTTCTTTTACATCGGCACTTCCGGTCGCGGGTTGCGATTTTGCGAACGGCTTCGTATTTTATCGATGGGAACAACTCCTTTCTTTGGATTTATTCCAACGAACCACTCCGGAGACCGGAGTCTGTAAATTTAGTAAGAAGATTACAATAATTGATGGGAATCGTCTAGTTTGTCTGAAGCAAACTGTACAGTGAAAATGGTTGCAACTATGCTGTGATTGTGCCAACGAGATAACAGTTAAAAATCTCGAATTGAAAACATGCCTTCTCTATTTTGATAGCCCATATCCCCTCACTTTCTTTGTCCTATATATTCCCCTTGCATATTATCAATGCTTTAATACATATTCCCCTTCTATATTATTAATTCTTTAACACATATTCCCCTCGACGTATTCCCTCACGCATCTCCAGAAGTAATATGAAAGAAGATGGGGAAAAAACGGAATTTGTTGCGACCCGGAATTGAACTAGAACTCTCGCTCTCTCGATTCGTAGTCAGCTGTCCTATCCACTACACTACAAGCTATGTTGGTTGAAAGAGTCCACACAAAAAACAAAACGAAGCTTTCTAAACAGTAATCATCATAGTATAGAACAAGATTATCTGTTTGTAAGGTAAACAGCTTCTAGTTTTCCTTAAGATACCTATACATTGCGAGAGTTTCTTGCAAAGTTTATCGATAAAGTGGAGGTGAATAGACCAGTTCGCGGTATGCGGTAAAAAGGAAAGTTCCTCGTCAATTTCAAGGCCTAAAAGCTTGCGTTTCCTGCAATTTCGTGACGCCCTTACAATCTGCAGACGATGCAATGGGCGTATCATCTGCGTACAGATCAATCTGCGATGAACTCACGTGCAGAGGCAAGTCATTTATAAAGATTATGAACAAGGGAGGGCCAAGGATGGCCATCCCGCTACACAGGCGATATTCGACTCTATCCCAACTATAGTAACAATTTGATGCTTGTTTGATAACTAAGACTTAAACCATGCCAAAGAGCAGTTCTTCACACCGTACGGCTTGATGAGCTTTAGTCGTCTTCTTCGGCAAGAAGGCATGCATGCATGTCTGGGCAACTTGATTAAAGCTGACTTATTCAAGCGTGCTTCTTATAAATTACTAACCAAAGAATTCATCCACTTCTTGTTGGACTTTCTTCTGAACTTCTGGATGTGAACCAAGTAACTGTATAGTCCAGCTAATGCCTGCAGTTGTCGTATCATGTCCCTATGTTAAAACATAAATTCCAAGTTTGAAACATGACGAACGGGTGTCGAATCAATTGATATGGTTTGGCATGCAGGTCGTGCTCAAATCGAATGATCCTCTTTTAGATCAAAATGACTCACGGTTTCAAAATAGGAATGTACGAAAAGTACATAAAATAAACCGACTCCAATTGTGGGATAAAATATTTACATCTCGGGAATCTTTTATGGTATATCCATGACTATAACATTCCATTATCACCTTGATGTCTCTATTCTTTTTCCCACATTGAGCGCTCAATGTTCGTTTTTCCTGGACTGTCCCTTTCATCTCCGATTTCCCCTATCCTTCCTTGATGGATAGCCCTTTACCTGATCCATAAATCTTTTTTTCAATCTTAAACGTTGAACGCTCAGATTCCCTACTTCCCTATATAACCTCTTTCCCTTACCTCTCCCTCGCTCCCTCCTTCGCCTCTAGATCTCCCCTCCTCCTTCTCTCCACTGGGCCTGATACTCAGGTTACGTTTTTTTTATTTAAACAATATTAAAGCGATTGCCACAAAAGCCAAAGCTCAGATTCTCTCCTTTCCTACCCTGCTTCCCCAACCTCTCCCCCCCCCCCCCCCCCCACCACCTTTTCCTTCACCCCAACTGGGTCTGATACTCAGGTTACTTCTTCCCTAGTGCTACACAGATATATTTCCCAATTTCTCCCCTATCCTTGACGACAAGGAGCCTGGATTTGATTCCTTTTCCTGCTGTGACCATCATCGTACCTCAAACATGAACGTGTCCACCTCTTCTCGTATACCTTCCTTGTCTATTTGTCCCTCATCATACGCATCCAACAGTAAGTCAAGGAAAGCAACGAGATGTCTCTTGCGTTTACCACGGAACTCGTCTACTTCTATCTCCTCTGAGGATGAACTGGATGCTCTCTCCTGGATTCGTTCGTTAATCACCTGATGATAAAGAATTATATATATATATATACGGACGGGAGAGTTTTACTCAGTTAATCCACTTGTAGAACCCATACGACACTACAGTGGCGTATTCTCATTTATTCCATAAGTACTGAGATTTATTCACAGAAATGACAGTGATGAAACAGTCGTTCTGTTTTTAGGCAGAGCCAATAAGCGACGTGAACGATGAAATTTCACTAGTGAAAAACATCGTTCGCGGCTTCTGATTGGACGAACGATGTTTCTTCACTAGTGAAAAATGATCGTACGGGAAATTACGTCATCCTTGGCGCGAAAGCTGGCAAGCCGCCTTTGATCAAAATTCAATATGTCGGAAAGATTTGTTGACGCCGGTTCGGTTGCTGATTTTATTTCAGGACAAGAAAACAAAGCCACTGTACAAAAAAAACACAACGAGACATAAAGCTTCTTCAAAAGTTTTTAGAAACCAAGAATGAGCTTAGAAAAATTGAAGAAATTCCAGCTGTGGAGCTGAACGAATACATGTGTGAGTTTGTCATTTCGGTCAGGACAAAAGATGGGAAAGACTACGAGCCGTCTTCGCTCCGAAGTTTATTAGCAAGTTTTGAGCGACATCTGAAGAAGAAAAGCTACTCCGCCAGTATCATGAATGACCTCGTATTTGAGAAGACAAGGAAAGTCCTTCTCTCCAAACAGAAAGAGCTAAAGAAAAAAGGAAAAGGAAATAAGCCAAACGCTTCGGTAGCTTTAACTAGAGATGAAGTCAATACGCTATCTTGGTACACGAAATCCTGAAGCGCTTCTGAACACACTCTGGTTAAATAACACCATACATTTTGGACTCAGAGGCTGTAAAGAAAATAGAGATATGTGCTGGGGTGATGTAAAGTTGAAGAAAACAGACGGCAAGGAGTTTTTGGAGTTTAATAAAAGACAAACGAAAACAAGAACCAGTTCAGACTGCCGTGATGTCAGGGCAATGCCGCCTAAAATGTTTGCTACCGACGGATCAGAAAAAGATCCTGTAGTGGTCTACAAACTCTTCGCTCAGAAGAGTCCTGAGAAAATGAAGGAAGACGATTCTCCTTTTTATCTAGCTGTCAATAACAACTTAAAGGCATATTCGCTTGAATTAACGAAAGACTGGTTCAAGTGTAGTCCTGTTGGCATAAACAAACTTAACAGTCTCATGAAAACTATGGCTCAAAAAGCAGGAATCAACAACGACCGCCTCCGAAATCATAGCAGTAGACAGACTATGATTCAAACTCTAAGTGATAATGATATTCCACCGACTCATATCCCTCAACTATCAGGACATAAAAACTTAAAGAGCATACAAAACTACAGCACAGTGTCAACAAAACAGCAAATGCACATGCATGTCCAAAGTTCTTAGCACTGCTATAGCTGGTACAGCAACAAAGACATCCTCGTACGAAACTGCTAATATTAATCCAGCCATATCTCCATCCACTTCTGACTCACAGCAATCTATGGCTTTATTCAGCGGGGCTGTCATTCAAGGTGGCAATTTTGCCATCAACATAAACACAGTTAATCAATCACCAAAGCTCACACTAGAGGAATCTAACTTAGCTACTGCTGAAGCATCGACACGATGGAAGAGAGTGAGGCCTTTGGTCGACAGTGATGATGAGTGAGCTTGACTTGACTTCAAATAACATTAATCATTATTTTGAATAGTTAAAAGAAAATTTCGCTGCTTTATGATTTCCTTTTTTTTCATTTTGCAAAAACTTTGAAAATAAAATAAAACTCATATTGACTATTGATTGCCGTTTGATTTGAAAGAAATCTCAGTACTTATAAAATAAACAAATAACTTCATGGTTGGTGAGCGCGTACGATTTTTATTCACGAGTTGTGAAAGAATCACAAACTCACTCGCTCGAGGACTCGCTCGTTCGTTTGTGATTCTTTCACAACTCGTGAATAAAAATCGTACGCGTTCACCAACCATGAAGTAATCTCTATATCTCCGCAGTAGAACTTTCGATGACGTCACGTTTGCCGCCATTTGAACTACAAATATGGCGGTCAGGTTTGTGAAAATCAAAGAGGAAGATCAACAGCTTGAATGCACAGTAAGGAAATGAAAATCCAGCTAAAAAAAGAAACATGATCCGGCTAAACCTCTTTAAGGATTTTCTCGACTACAAAGAACAGTCAAGAGAACCCGGAAAAATTCATCCAGAATAACTTCGAAAGAAGAGGAAGATGTCGGTACTGACAGTACGTAAAAATAGAGTGGATAATAAAAAGAAAATTACACTGTTCTTTGAATATATAACTTTATCCTCTCGAATCCAAAACATTTAGCCCGTTTGCTGCGCTTACACGCATGAAGTGTATTACCCTGGGTGCCAGAGGTTCTACTGCCCTCTCTAGCTAAGCCAAAGTTAAGGATCGACGAGAAGGCTGGGAGAACCTCTGGGCGCGCGAAGTATGTCTGACTCTGTCTGAGTCAGAATTTTACCCTGGCCCTCTGATTGGCCTAGAGCAAATTCATTTGTAACGATTGCTGCGATTGGATCACGCCATACAATGTAGCAGTTTCCAAGGTCGCCATTGCATGTTTATCCGTTCCGTTCCGTGTCGTCGCGTCGCTGGAGTTCACACGAGTTCCCTCGAGCTCTATAACACTACAGAAAACGGCCGAATTAAAGGCCATTTAAACCAGCTGACCTGGTCTGTGTTGTGCTTAGGCCCTTGGGAGAGGAAATTGTAATTAATTTCAGCTGTCCGAATGTTCTGGCTTTTCATAAACCGTTGGGAATTAAGCCTACGTGGACAAACCCGGTTTAATCAATTTGCTAGAAAAAGGTTTCTCAGGTGTCAATCAAAAGGGATTAGTCTGGCATGGAAGTGAGATGTAGAAGTGTATCGACTCTTGAGGTAAAACTTCATATCTTCGTACCATAGACAAAGCATGCGCAGTACTGAAAACGCCAACATTTAGAAATAGCTATGTCAAAATAGCAATTGAATAGCAAAGGCCACTAGACGTGTGAAGGTCAGAAATTGTGGGAGAAAAAGATTGAGTTACACTATAGGTTTATGACTTGACAGTTCTATTAAAGCTGCACGGTGGACGTGCATGTGGCTTCATCAACTTAGCTGACCGTACCTATACACATTACAGTAATCATGATCACATCGCCGCAAATTATATTTATTATAATAAATTATTTTATATTATTGTATTGTAGATTAAGATATATTAATTAAGACTAAGATATTGTTATATTAACTTGTGTTGTCATGTCCTCTTCCCAGAAGTACTGCACCTTGACCGTATGTTTGTGATATGTATTTCAATTTAATGGGGAGTTGCTTTCGAAAACTTACGTTACCCCACTTGCCTTAATTACCTTTCCTTTGTAACATGTATACGGTAACTTATAATAAACTTTTCCCTTTTACTTTGTAAAATGCTAAATGGTAGTGGAAATAAAGGGTATTATTACATATACTTAAGTGTATCTATTGGCTTTAAGAAATGAGATAATAAGGTTACTAAGTTCTCGTTTCTAATCAGTATAAGTAAATATTTACCGTGCCTGAGGCCTTCTTCCTATATCATAACCAAACAGCTTAAATGTTGATGAATCACCCTATTTTGGTTCATACCTTGGAATTTGGAACAAATGGGGATGATGTAGGCCCCTCTTCAAATAGGAATGGGTTGATTAAATCAATCAAAATCAAATATTGTGTTTATCCTCGGATATTTTATATTTGATTTTGATAAAGGCTTATTAGGACTTGGGCAGATACTGCTAATGATTCGCTACGTTAAAGATTTACAACAGACAACACTCAACTCACATTTTGATTAATGTTCATTGATCGCCTCCCGGTTAGCTCAGTGGCTAAGTACCGGTCTGTCGAGTGGGAGGTCGCGGGTTCAAACCCCAGCCGGACCAACACTCAGGGTCTTAAAATAACTGAGTAGAAGGTGCCTTTACGTAATACAGTAAAGGGTTAGATCTTCACGACTTATCGGATAAGGACGTAAAATCGTAAGACTAGTGTCCTCAATTAGCTGCAAAGCTAAATACACTGAATAAAGTCACTTACTTACTTACTTACTTTGATTTACTAGGCTCTCCTTATGCAAACACTAAACACGACTGGCTGAACTATTTAATACTGGTAAAGGCTGTGAATATGCACATCTAAACTGCCTATGAAGGAAATTATAGATGCATATTTATATAAGCAACTCTACCAAGCAGCCAGGATTCACAATCATGTAACTTTACCTTGATTGTAAAGTCATGCAGGATGTCCAGACACCTGTTGTTCTCTCGACCCGATGATGTCAAGTTATAGAGCCAATTTACCCACAACCAGGGTGTTCTAACACGTACGGGCAGTAGCTGGCTTATTCTGTTGATAACAAAAGCTACAATCACGATGGATCTTTGGCAGGAATGCAATCAGGTGGTAGTACTGCATGGTAAACAATTCCGACTTCATTTATTTAACGAGATCGTCAGGTGTTACTAGCAAAACATGTTTGTAAATGCTATTTCCTATCTCCAATCTATTGTCGAACTTTCTAAAACAGCATATTTAAGTTTGTTTGCCATGCAGTAAAGCCTTTTCCAAGGGATCAGACGAGCGCAATTCATATTCCAATTAATTTTTTAATGAAATATTATATCAGCACGTGACTGTTTCCTGTAAAAGGCCTATCGAGAAAAGATAAAACCATTCTCAATGGTTCGGTTCTCATTTCTGTTTTGCTTGTACTTCTTTCAGTGTAGTGACTGTATGAAATAGAACACTGCACCATGTTAGATCATGTTGTTCATTCAAAAATAACCTGAAACTGAAAAGTGGAAGTGGAGGGAGTGGCAATTGTTGGCTTTCTCAGATAATCGGGTGTTATTTTAAAGAAATCTCTGTACGAACCTGAGCACGGCCTTTGCATACTCAGAGTTTCTGTCCTTCTGTGCGTCCACAGACACGCCCATGGATGTTTCTAAAGAAAACGTTGATTGGATGAGGAAAAGCATAAAAAGCGAATCGATGAGATCTTGTATCAATATATATCAAGTTAGTAATAGTATGTGCAACTTACTGCAAATGACATCAAGAGCACAACTTGCAATTATCGGTACGATGTTGAAGGGCTCCTTTGGGGATCGTGACTAATAACAGTAACACATAAAAGTGATTATGGACAGATCAATCCATCATGACTAATATGACGCAAGATTCCTTATCCGGCCTCTGAACCGTAGTACTCGAGTTTACCTTGAGAACAGATACGAGGACTTCAGACTGCTCTTCAAACACTTGGATAAAGTCATTCAGAATTTTGAAGTGGAATGTTGGGGTTATCATTCTACGACGCTTCTTCCATTTCTCTCCAGTGCTGTACATAAAGAAAGTTGGCACCATTTCGTTTATTCAATGACTGGAGACAGTCACTGTAGTAAAATAACTTAATTTCTGTATAGTGATTTTAAGAAAACGTGAGAAACCCCATTAATTTAACAAATGCAGGGTACTTTGATTTTGGAAAAAAACTCTGAATTTCTAACAAACCTGAAACAACCATGGCGGCTGATCAAAGTCAGGACCCGGCTAATCCTCAGATCGAATTGAATAAGAAAGACTTTATTATTATTGCATGGGCAAACGATTTGGAATCCAAGCTTAACGAGTTCGATGTTCGGAAGCTAAGCTGAGTATTTTTCATCATCACTCGCGTGAGTACCATACCAAAACGTGACGTAATACCTGCTCCTTTAAAGGCGGGCATATCTATTGCACTGAAATTAATGAGTTTCATACCTTGTAAGAAGGCCTGCTCAGCAGCAATCAGTCACCATAGCAACAGGAGATCCAATAGAAACATGTTAAAAATAGATGAATCCCAGTTAGAGTATGTATATATCAAGAAAGCGTTCTTTTGAGACTTTTTCGGAATAAGAAAAGCTGGAATTGACGTAGCCTACTAAACAGCCGTGTCCAGTGTTCAGTCCCCCCTCCACCTCCCAGTCTGCTCAAAAGAGCCATACATTCCATTCTGACCAATTAGCCAATCAGAGTGCAGGCTTCCCAAATTTGACCGTGGCTCATGTTTTGCGCCATTTGAATCAAAGATGGCCGCCGAGTTGAAGCGTGCGTTTGGAAAAGTGTGTGAAAGCTATCACCAAGATTGTCAAGAGAAGGTTGATATTTTTGTAAACCTACCCACCGGCTTCGGAAAACACTAATTTACCAAGCTTACCTTTAATCTTTGATGACATTTCTGGGAATTCGGTTCATATTGTTGCTGTAGTTTCTCCGCTTCTATAAGCTTGATTTACTTTCAAGTCGCTTTCCTGAGAAGTATAGGGGTCTCTTCAGTTAGTCATGGCAAATGTTGGACATTCATGCCCCCAGTCCAGTTGTTTAATATTAGGTATAAGGTTACAAAGCACTCCATGAAATACAGTTTGTATGGAAGTTTCATTAAAAACATATTTTACATTGGCGTCTTTACTTTGGCCGCCTAGGTTCCTTCGGAAGTTGGATCTGTGTTGTAAACAACGTAAATACAGAGCAAAGTCGTTTTCTTGATAGCGAGTATTCGTGCGGCTTTTTCACTAGATAGTTTCAGGTAAATTCTATAAGGGAATGTATGGAGAAACCATCAAAACAACTGTACCTGGTCCGGAGAAAAGCCATTTTCCCCAACTTAATGGGTAGCTGATCACCGAATTTCCTTGCCCTCCACAGTTCCGAATGGCTGTACATTCGGTGAGTATTAACCGAATTGCTGTAAGTTTTGTATCCATTACCGCAATGGCCCGAAATATGGTAAAATTCGAGTTAAAAACCTAGTAGGAAAAACCAGATCCTTCTTCTTCTTCCATTTAGACTCACCTCCTTCACTAATGAAAATTATTGAGAGCGTTAATAGTATAAATAATTAATAATAAAACAGAATAACAATCGGCAAAACGTTCAGGATGTCTTCTTGTGTTTCTTGGCTATGCATGGGCTCTATCAAGGTTATGAAAGTCGGCCGTGGGAGTCTATTTAAGTATTTATAACTTCAGTAAACACAACAGCCCATGTTCGCGAGGACGGCATCAGTAATGTCTCCTGTTCGAGTTCTCGAGATCATATGCTAATTACGAGAGTATTGTCTTACGGGCCAATTACACTTTTAAAATCTGCCAGCGTGATTGACGTGTTGTTAGCTATTATATTATTTAAAGTACCGCCTCCAAATATCCATCTTCTCTCGCCATGTTAAGTGATATCAATGACGAGGAATAAAACGATGTCAAGAAAGGGAACTTCTCAATCGTATATGGAACTCCCGAATCATGGATCAAGATGAGCGATGTTGGAAGATGCTGTCAAACAACGCCTACTTGTCGAAGCTGTCTGCTATTGCAGTCGACGAAGCTCACGTAATAAGACAGTGGTAAGGAAGTTGTCAAGTTTCAAACAATTATAAATTGCTTATTAGCCGCTGGATTTCAGTAGCAATATCTGCTTTGGAATCGTATCCCTGCATTGATTGTCTCTCAAACAGCATTCAACTCCACATCTATTTCAAGACTCAAATTGAAAATGTTCTTATAAATTGAGAAACACTAGTAAAAGATTAACTGAAGGCAATGGCCTGCACAGTAGATAGGGACAATATGTTGTTTTACCGTTGTTATAATAATCTTCCATTTTTTCTCGATCAACAGAACATTTCAACATTCAATCATACATTTTAGTTTCCAGTTATAACTTATCTATAAATGTTGCCACTTACTTTGACAGACATTAAATTTATGAAACTGATAATCTATAAATGTGGCTGCTCATTATATTATAGTAAGCTTACTACAGATCTCGAGAATACAATTCATATTTTTTTCAGAAATGAAATATTATAAAAAGTATTTTACATTGGATGTTGGGTTAAGTGTTCACATGTACAAACACATTGTATTGTGCAGTGTTTGCTAGCTACATGTAGTACCTATAACTCAAACATCAAGGGGAAGCCAAAATAGTTCGAGTTATTTAGCCACTCAAGCAGCTGTGCCAATGGGGACTGAACTGGACACAGCTGTTTAGGAGGCTAGGGTTATTAGGAGTTAGAGTTAACAAATGTGGCATCAGTTTACAACAAATTGCAGAGATATTATGTCGACGAAATATACCGTATTATACTGTAATATATATAACACTAATATCCATCACTATAATTTCGGCGATGCATCAAAGAGCAAAACAAATTTGAACAAACAAGTCCTGCTACTTGACAGAACCCGGCTACTTTAGACTATGACGTAATTTTTCCATATTAGATCACAAAAACAGACTGATATGCCAGCGTATTACCCACTAAGACTGTCGTATTACCCGCGCTAGTAAAACAGTATTGACCGGTTTAGTACACGACCGTATACCGAGTTCAAAGCAAAAATGGCCGATGAGAATTATTACGAACTCAACGCGGACTACCCAAACTTTGACTTAACAGGACTATACGACGACGTTGACTTTGATACAGAACTTATTAACGCTGTCGAGTTGTTTGATAAAACTGAAACGACTGACACTTCCAGTGGCAACGTTAGAAGCGAGAAAAAAAGAGAAAAAACTTGACAATGACGAAGTTACAAAATTTATCGAGGATAACAGAAACAAAAACACAACAAAAAAAGACACGACCTTAACGTGTTTTATAAATGGGCAAAAACTGTTAACGAAACGAGAACTATTGACAATATACCGCCTACTGAACTTGACAGTCTCGAAAACAAGATGGTGACGAATTTGAGCCAGATACACTTACCTCATACTTTCGTAGTTTTGACCGCTTTTTGCGAGAACAAGGCAAAATATATAGCATACTCCTTGACATGCAATTCTCAAAGGCCAGAGAAGCTTTGTCTTGCAAAAGAAAAGAACTTCGTCGCTCTGGTAAAGGTCAAAGGCCGAATAAAGCCCTATGGCTTGGACTAAACGACACATAGATCCAGCAATTATGGCAACAAAAAGAGCTTGGAAACCGTTCTTCTCAAACCCTTTTACGTACAGTCTGGTTCAATAATACAATCTATTTTGGCTGGAAGGCTCGGGATGAACACCATCGTGTAAGGTTTGGTGACTTACAAGTAAAGAAAGAGGATGGGCCAGACGGAATAATGTACGTCGAGTGAGTCATTGAGCGTGGCAGTAAAACTCGTACCGGCGAGAACGAGTTTGTTCCTGACCGGCCATTTAATCCCAAAATGTACGCCACCGATGGACCATGTTGTCCTGTTCGTATTTTCACGGAGTACATATCCCGAAGACCAGCAGATATGAACTACCCAGATGCTCCTTTTTACCTGGCATCAATTCCCAGGCCAGCATCACCACAGGCCGCCCAAGTTCTGACTGTGTAACAAGGTTTGTATGGGAGTTCTTCCGATAACTCAGAATAATAACATAAATCTCCTGTAATACAAGGTAAATAAAGGAAGAAGACATACTTGAAGTTGTTTTGTCGTCCTATGTGTATTTCAGGTCGCTAGAACGGTGTTTCATGGAATTCTTGAGTCATACGCTTCACCCCCTCTACCAGAGGGGAAGGCTGAACACTCGATACAACCACGGCCTTCGCTCGAGGACGAATTTTCCACAAAATAACAATCCCATCGGCGTTTACTCGGCCGCGGTACAATCCAAGGACATCAATTATCCCTCAGAAGTCCCCAGGCTTGATAACTCCTTTCCAAACCCGTTAGATTTGAACGATTTTGAAGCAATTCGTGCAGCTTCAAACGGCCGACTAACCGTGTAGTCCATAGAATGGTGATTCTTGACAACGCGTTTTGGTAACCAGGCGTTTGGGTAACCAGGCCGTTACAAATTATTTCTTTCCCTCCCTCCCCTCCAACGAGACCACTGGACAGCGCCGGTGACTAGAAAGTGTCAAATGAATTTGATATGTCCCTCTCAGGGAAAGAAATAATTTGTAACGGCCTGGTTACCCAAACGCCTGGTTACCAAAACGCGTTGTCAAGAATCACCATTCTATGGACTACACGGTTAGTCGGCCGTTTGAAGCTGCACGAATTGCTTCAAAATCGTTCAAATCTAACGGGTTTGGAAAGGAGTTATCAAGCCTGGGGACTTCTGAGGGATAATTGATGTCCTTGGATTGTACCGCGGCCGAGTAAACGCCGATGGGATTGATATTTTGTGGAAAATTCGTCCTCGAGCGAAGGCCGTGGTTGTATCGAGTGTTCAGCCTTCCCCTCTGGTAGAGGGGGTGAAGCGTATGACTCAAGAATTCCATGAAACACCGTTCTAGCGACCTGAAATACACATAGGACGACAAAACAACTTCAAGTAAGTCTTCTTCCTTTATTTACCTTGTATTACAGGAGATTTATGTTATTATTCTGAGTTATCGGAAGAACTCCCATACAAACCTTGTTACACAGTCAGAACTTGGGCGGCCTGTGGCATCACAGACTTAGTTCAAGAAACAGCCCCTTGGTAAACACTCACTTGGCTCTTTCATGAAAGAAATGAGCAAAGCCGCGGGATTGAATCGGGCCGGCGGATATACTAATCATTCTGTACGAAGAACCAACAAGAGAATGTTGAGCCTCTCAATATTATTGGTCTGGCAGGTCAAAGAAATCTCAAATCCTTCGACAGTTATTCTGAAGCCTCAGAACAACAACAGAAAGACATGCCCAGCAAAATCAGTCAGCACCTTCAAGGGACGCGCTATACGTCGAAGGAATCTTCCAAGCCAGTGGAGAAAATCCTCAAACCACTGACGACCAATCCAAATATGATGTCTGCCGAACAAGACTTAAAACCAACAATGTTCTGTGGTGCCGTATTCAACAACTGTTCATTGAACTTCAGTGGAAATGCTGGTTTCGAAGCTACTAATCCTTGTGGCAGGTTAAAAACACCAACCAGAAGATTCAAGAGAATTTTGCCGCTTCTTGATAGCGACGATGAACTTTAGACTGAACACTGTCTGTCTCTTAAAGAAAATGTTAAGAGCCTCTTTGTCATGCAAGTTCAAAAGTATATTTGCCGTTTTTGACTTGAATTTCTCGCTTTATATTCTCTTTGAAACACTTTTGCCACAGCTTATAAAAACAATCTGGTTTTACGAGATTCATATCACATGTCATACTTTTAGTTTATTATCCAATGAAATTAAAGGCACTTTTCTGGCTTTCCGTCGCCCACGTCATTGATCTAAAAGACACACGGATTTCTTGATATCGTGAATTTGTTTTCGAACTGAAAAGGAAACCAATCACAAAGAAATTCAAGTGTTGTATAATAAATATTTTATTAGTTAATTTTTCGGGTAATACGGGCTGACATTTCACTCGTTGCTTGTATTTCTCATCACCCTTGTGGGGCTCGGGAAAATACAATCGCAACTCGTAAAATATCAGCCCGTGTTACCTAATAAGATGTATATATACTTTAGCGATATTCAATTTCTGTCATTTCTGTTCTTTGAATGTTCAAATTTTCAATGGGTTCAAATTATCTAGGGTAAATTTCAGTGGATATTTTCTCAGATATCAAAGAGGTAGTTAGAGTTTATGGGAGTTTTGAGTTATTGAGGGTTCAAGTTACTGGGAGTAAAATTACAGTGTTAAAGTGAAGAAAGTCAAAGGGAAACAACTTTTGGTTCGAGTTATCGGGAGGTTCGAGTTATCAGGATTCCACTGTAATTCATATTATATCTTACTGACTGCAAGTAACAACTCATGCTCTTTGAGTCTTCAGTTTTACTTATTGTACCAATTCTTTTCAGGGGCACATCCCATAACACAAGCAAGGCAGTATTCCGGGAGTGTTATTCTCGCCTCCATGAACGTAGATCCCTTGCTCCATTGGTAAAAATGCTGGCCCTCACAGCCACAGCTACAGCTGATACAAAAAAGTGCATCAAAGACATATTGATGATGGTAGACCCATATGTTATTACTGAAAGTCCAAACAAGACCAACATCACATACTCGGTTGTCTACATGCCAAAATATATTTCACTGGATAAATATTTTCAGTGGTTGAGTGATGAACTCTCAGAACTCTGGACCAACACACCTCGCACTATTATTTACTGCCAGAACATCAAGCAATGTGCACTTATTTACGCTATACTGAAGGGAATGCTTGGCCTAAAATTATTCGTAGGCGAAGAGAAAAATAGAGGAAACATAACATTGCATGGAGATGCTACATTCCTGCACACCAGCACAAAATAAGAAACCAATCCTAAAAGGATTCCAGGACAAAGCTTTTGGAATTAGAGTTCTTGTGGCCACCATTGCCTTTGGTGTAGGGATTGATTGTAAGGGAGTTTGCCGTACAATCCATTTTGGGCCATCAAAGAACATTGAGGGTTACATCCAAGAAAGTGGGCGAGCAGGAAGGGACAATGGTCAAAGTGTTGCCTTCACTCTTTATCAGGGATTACTTTTAAGCCATGTTGAACGTAACATCAAGGAGTATGTGAAAACAAAAGACTGCAGACGTAAGAATCTTATGAGTGGGGGTGGAGGGGGGGGGGGGGGGGGTACTGAACACTGGACACGGCTGTTTAGGAGGCTAGAATTGATGGTAATCGTGTTCTTTTGAGACCTATTCCCTATTCGGAATCAGTAGAACATCATGCTGTTAACTGCCCTATATCATTATGACGTCAAATCAAAACAATCTATTGTTTAAACGCTAAGGATCACGGTCGTGGGAGGGGGACAAAACAGCAACAACACAAACGAAATCGCTGTCAAATGCATTTTGTAGAACGTAGAATAGCGGTAACAGCCACGAAATACGGTAAATATTATGAGATAAACATTGATACAGCTGACCAGACAATTCGAAGTTAAATTTTCCTCAGCAGAGCAGATTTAGCTCAAAATTATATTGTTCATGTCGATTCTGTCCCCCTCATAAACAAGCCGTGACGTCATAATGATATAAGTCAATTATACTCCCGAACGAAGAATGAACAGAACAGCGGAAAAATGGCATTATTTTAGAAATTTGTGGCGGGAAACCTGTGGCGCGCGCGTCGCGTCCTTCTAATGCTGCATTAGTTCTGACACACAGCGGCAAATCGTCACGCGCATGCGCTTTTGATGAACCGGTCACGCGCGCATCTCCCCAGTTTCCCACCGAAGCTAACAGGTGAACAGATGCAATCACCATTTCTAATTTTAAGTACGTACTCGTATATACGTGAAATGTTTCGCTAAAAACAAGAACACTACTTAATAGACCCTTTGCACGTGACGTCATAGCAGCCATGTTGGTGTACAGTTAACAATAGATTCTTCGTTAGATTCTTTTGTTCTGTACACCAACATGGCCGCCATGCTCTTTGCCATTTGAATCTCTGGGGATTGAGTGTAAATCATCTATAGCTAAGCTTAAGACTTTAACGGGTTTAAGTTTACTAAATTTGTAATTCACTGTGAGTTTACTAAGTTATACGATTCTTTACTAAAAACGTTTAAGTTCTCGGAAACTTGTATTTTCCGCGTATTCTGTTATTCCTATACCGGAATAGGACTAGTTACAATAGTCCCAATAGAATGCACCCTTAGTTATATGGTAATCAAGAATATCTGTTCTTTTGAGAATTAGTTTTCCGGGTATTCCGTGATTCCTATACCAGAATAGGCACTGTCACAATACCCGCAAAAGAATGCGCCCTAAATGTTTGTCAGTGGATCCACAATACACAATATTGCTACGAGGGAGTTGTATTTCATAACTCTATAATTTCCTTGTCAAACATTCAGAGCCATTATAAACAGTATGGCGGTGGAGGAAGTACTCTACTTGAACGCCTTTCCAGTGGAGATACTTGTATTACAAAAATTAGACGAAGACTGAAAAAAAACATCATTTAAAATATAAATGTTAGTGCTAACCCCAGCCTGCTATTCGCTCTTCTGGGTATTTTTTTTCGGGCATGTTTGCTTTTGGGTTACCTGTGGTGCGCGTCAAGGTCCCAGTCCCTATCACCTTGAACACACTAACGCATTCTCGCTCTAGAATTACCTATAATCAGTAAATGGCAAACACGCTTGAAATAAACTATTGTTAATTATAAGACAAATTCTAACCCGAACCACAAACCTAACCCTAACCATCGGACGAGTTCACGGGTAAACGACGGGTTCTCACTCACCTAGAGCTAGGGTTCACAGGACAGAGGGTAAGGGAGATACATTTTTTTGAACGCTCCCACTCGGGCTCGAACTCGGATACGTTTGCGTGTAGTGCTTGGTAGTGCTGACGTCATGACCACTACACTAAGCGCGTCTACCGCCGTTCGGAAATTGACAAATATTTATCTTTACCCTTGAATGGTTTTAAGAATGTCATTGTTTAATTTGCGTTCTAGAATTAGCGATTATTGGTAATTCTAGAGCGAGGATATGTTGAACACACACCACAGGAAATGTTCCCAAGAAACTGAAGCGGTCAGCTGATGGTATCTATACTTACCAGTTCCTAGCCAGGGGTGCATCAATGAATAGGAAGAGGATTTAGATATGTGCTTTAAGCTGCTCAAAACCACCTGGTAAAGATAAATGGATTATTACTCAAACGTTCCACTTGTCAGTTGTGGTCAGCGCCATCAAAGTGTGTGCCTGCATAGGTCTACATATCTATATTATAGTAATGGAACGAACTCAAAGAAACAATATACATATCTTAACCATGAGACTTTGCAATTTCAGCCATAATGCAGGGTCTTCATTTTTTCTCAATCATCTTTCCTGAGCCTTCAATTGCTTCAGCGGTTCAACCAACAAATAAAACTGAGCTCGTGGTTTTACTTTGGTACGGAGGCCGCAAAATCCAAGATGGCGCCTAAGGAGAAGTATGGCGCAAGCTTAAAGGGACTGTCATGGTGAGAGACCATAATACATTAGATGTCCGGGTCAGACTCGGTCATTATCAGCGATTCTCATATGAACTGACGAACCTCGCTCACATGTGGGATGGTAAAAATGAAAGCAAATATTTAAAAATGATTAATACACTGTATAAAAAGTATTCAAGTAAAATAAATAAAATACTTTCAATCAAGCAATGAATGAGTGGAGTTTAACTGTTTTAACCCACAAATCGAACACTGACCCATACATGCGTAGTACCATGACATAGCCCCTTTAAACTGGTGGTCTTGTTGTTTACTGCAATGCAAAATGAACACAAAGCAACGTCGTGTGACGTTTCCCGTACGTGGAAAAGTCGAAATGTGACACTTTCCTTACTGAAAGAAACGAACAATACCAAACTAACAGAACATCGTGGTTCGTCAAAAAAGAAGTTACAAACCTCGGCGATTTCTGGTTTGAAGGTTTGGAGAACAGGATAAGTAGGACCCAGCCACAGACAAAACATGCCATAGGGTTTGTACGTGTGAGACCATTGCACCAACTGGTCGAAAAAAGCTACAAAGTAAAAAAAAAAAGAATATATTATCACATGCAGAAGATCGTGGTCTTTACGGGAAAATATCAGCCCAAGGTCTCGACAGTACGGACCTAGTCACAAAAAAAAAAAATTCTCCTAAAGACCGAGTGAGCGAGGTTAATAAGTAGTTTATTATATGGCACTTGTGATAAACGAAGAATGAGAACATAGGGCCTCTAAGAGTGTCGCGCAATTATTTAGTGGAAGTGGTGTCATACACTTAACACGACAACCACGTCGCGCGATATAGTGTGCATAAAAAAGTAGCTAACATCGCAATGATAAATATAACTTTCTTCCTGTGTACGTGAAGACGTTTTTAGTAGAAATATGCCTTCAAGGCGTTGTGTTGTGCAGGCGAGAGTTGAGTGTATGACATCACTTCCGCGCAATTATTTAGTGGAAGTGATGTCAAACACTTAACACGACAACCACGTCGCGCGATATAGTGTGCATAAAAAAAGTAGCTAACCTCGCAATGATAAATATAACTTTTCTTCCTGTGTACGTGAAGACGTTTTTAGTAGAAATATGCCTTCAAGGCGTTGTGTTGTGCAGGCGAGAGTAGAGTGTATGACATCACTTCCGCTGAATAAACCTCTGTATAATGCTGAACAAAGGGAACGGCCTCCAGTAATAGCGGACGTTTAGATTCAATATTCGGAGTTCAAACAACAAGACTTCCTGTCGTCGTATAGAAAAACGATTTGAACTGGTAATATTATATCAACTCTACTTTATGAATATGCCAAACCATTGATATGTCAAAATTTGATCGTAGTGGCACTTTAAAAATACCTCCCAGTGGTAATCAATTCATGCTCCTTGGTTCCAGGAACGACCGCGCTAACGCCACGGATTTCGATGAATCGCATTAAAAATGGCTGCTATGAGAAAGTTTAGGTGAGTTTGTTTGGGCATCGCGTCGAGTAGCTGCGATGTTACATTTTATATGCATACAAAGGTAATATAATTATCGTACTGCATAAGTTTGAGCTCGATCCTGGTACAATATGTCATTTTGTGGAACTTGTTGTGATTGCTGGAATCGATTTTCGTGATGAACTCTCCACCCTTTACATTAATTATGAAGAGGATAATTTATTTTAGGAAAACTTCAAAACTAACACAAAAAAGTAACCAGGTACAGTTTAAAGACGATAGTCGAACTTTATTTTTACAATTTCATATATTACACTGATAACACAGAAACTACGCTTGGGCTCCCTGTGATTTCACGACTTTATTTTCGTGCTCAAATGTTCACCGCAAGTAACCTAATAAAGGGAAGACACAAAAAAATGAACAAAAAGGATTGGCCAATTTCTAAATGTTGAAATGTTCGCTGTTTTCGGTGGTCAACCAATGAGCGCGTTTTCAGCCTTCAAATGTTATTTCTGATTGGTTCAAAATGACAATCAGCTTTTTGCATGATTTTATTTTACTTTGCACGCTCGAGCGTCTTCTCGAGAGAGTTCTGTTACTTCAGTTTACAGCCTACCATGTATGTCTTGGTTTGAACTGTCTGCCATTACAAATGAGGGGGGCATGTACTTAAAATCACGTGACCGATGACGTCCTCGATACTTCATCACCACTAAGTGAATAGTGGGGAAACAATACCTTCTAAACTGTCTGGCAATAGAAATGAGCGAGATATGGGCATGTAGTTAACATCACGTAACCGGTGACGCCGTCATCGTTACGTCATCAACACTAAGTGATTGATAGCAACCCACTACCAAGTCTGTCCAGGTTTTAGCTGGCTGGCATTAGATCAGATACGAGTGAGATATGGGCATGTACTTAAAATCACGTGACCGATGGCGTCATAGTTACATCATTACCACTAGGTGCTTGATAGGGACCCACTACCATATCTGCCCAGGTTTGAGCCGCCTGACATTAGAAATGAGGGAGATATCTACATGTACTCAATATCACGTGACCGATTACGTCATCAACTCTAAGTGATTGATAGGGACCCATAACCATGTGTGTCCAGTTTTGAGCGGGCTGGCTTTAAAAACGAGGGAGATATGGGCATGTACTTAAAATCACGTGACCGATGACGTCATCGTTACGTCATCGCCGAAGTTGAAACCGGAAACCACGATCTCCTGTCATTTTCTGATTGTGTAAATCAGAAATAGTTTTGACTTACCTGCAGAATACCCTGCCACTTCAGGAATGTGTGATCTATAGAACTTACCCAACCATTTTAACAAATCCTTAGATCACAAAGGAAACATGGCTCAATAGTTGCATTCTTAAGAAAAAAGAAATGACCCATTGTTGACTGACGTAATTACCATATTCCAAATATAAACTTCTATTTCGTAGATGCAACACTGAAATCAAGAAATATTGTACTGTTCACCTATCAACTGATGTGTAACCGATCAGATTAATGATAAAACATTGGGTCCACGTACACTTTAATATCTCAGCTCTCACACGTTAGAATTAATGCAGAATAATATAACGAACGAAACAAACAAAACACTTGTAGCTTCAGACAAGCGCGTAATATGTGTGTATTCACTGCATGCACGCTAGCCAGCGCTTTCTTTCGGAATAAAACTGTTCAGCGCTGGAGAGATTTCACGTAAATGCATGGTATTTAGGCCTGGTTATACGTCGCCGTACCATCGAATTTAATATCTTGAATTAAATTCGTCTGAATTAATTCATCGTATATATCGGCCTATCGGAGCCACGTAAAATATACGAAATTAATAGGATATAAATTAATAAATTAATAGGATATAAATTCGTCTCAATAAACCCTTCCACGGTTTTTCAAACTTTTGATATATACGTATAACAGCAAAACCGTCGATACTGCTGAAAAACAGGTGGTGCTGGCGCTACGACCGCAAAGCATTATTTTTCCAAAAAAGTGAAGTTTTCAAGATGGCGGCGAATCAACTGTGGAAAGTGTCATTTTTGCGGTAAGTCAAAACGCTGGTCATGAGTTTTTCTTCTACGTTTCGTCACATATTTTAACATGAATAGAAATTAGAAGTATCGATTTATCGATTTATTTTGATCATTGAGTCATTTTGGTGGTGTTTATAGTACTTTTAGCCCTACATTTTACGGTGGAAACAAGAGCCCATCTGGGCTTTCACTCGGGCCACATGAGATTGAAGATGAAATACACTTTCATTTGAAATACTCTTAGTAATAACCAAAGGGAAGAATTATTAGCAGTCTTTAGGAGTGGCCGGTAGCGCGGTGACTTTCATTCTCTGCTCCCCTAGTATATATATACATGTATGTAATTTAATATTTTTGTTTTCTCGTATGTAAATTAAAGTATAGTTGATCTTTTATTGAAAACACTACTTATTCATGTGTGTATGTATGTTCAGACTACTATCGTGCAGCTAGCTAGAGTCTTGAGATATCTGTCAGCAACTCGCAGCTAGTTAATAAATTAGTACTGTTCAGACCTAGTAACTTAGTAGGTTTTACTTTTTGTTTTTCCCTCTTCTGGTTTGTTTCTATCTCTAAAGAGGGCATGAATGGGGTTAACTGACTACTGACAAACAGCCTTAAAAATAACTGACAACTGACAAATGACGATTTTTTTACTGACAACTGACAACCGAAAAATAACTGACAACTGACAAATTTGGTTTTTGTGGGTCAAACATTGTAAATTTTCTCTAGTAATGATTAACTAGGGCTAACTGACAACTGACAAATGGCCAAAATTTTAACTGACAACTGACATGTAGACCCCCCCCCATTCAGACCCTCTCTAAAAGATAGAAATTTGGTCTATAACTGCCCTTGGCGCAAGTGTTTCGTAATCGCAAATAATTGTCCGCCAAAGTGCTCAATTGAAATTTCAACCAAAATATTAAAACTGTGCGAAAAACTGCTACTGTCTGGTGTTTGGCGATCCTCGTTATCCATGATGGCTCAATTGACGTACAATACACCCGGTAGTTGTCGTGGTAAGAGAAATTACCTTGGAGCGAGTAGTGAACGTGGTCGTAGCGAGAGCTAGAAGTCGGCTAGATCGGATGATAACACTGACTTGACATTTGTGTACATTTCAAAACCTTAAAATAACTAAAATCTGTCATCGATGGGCTTTTAGCGCGCTAGATTCTATTCAAGCACTTCAAAGTATTCCACCGGCCACTAGCTAGCTAATCACCAGAGCAGAAAAACTGTTCAGACTAAAGAAGCTCGCTACCTCCTGTGGTTAGCTAGCTAGATTTACTAGCCTGAACACGGCCACACGTTTACAATTTAGTCTGCAGGTCCGATAAAACTGCAGGTTCCAGTCGTAAACAGTCCGAGTTTGACCAAAGTGAAACGATCGAGCTGCTCGCGTCCGTAGATATATATTTCTTCGTTTGCACTTTTGACATGATATAATTCTTCAAATGGCACCATTGTTTTATTTCTTATGTTTAATAATACAGTTCTCAGCTGTAAAAAAAAATAGAAAATTTTATGGAAGATTTCTTGTCCTAAAGTTTGGAAACGTAACACATGCATTTGACGCTAGAAAGTTCAGTACTCGCGGAAGTACGCAAGGTCAATTTACTAGTGGCAGTTTACTAGTTTGCACTATCGACTGTTATGGAATGGAAACATACTTTCACAGCTTAATATGTATGTCGATTGGTCAGAAGGATATCTTGTTTAAATGCTACGGTCCTTTCGGCATCAGGAAATTTTTAAACGGGAGTTTTCGTACAGTATTTCAAGCTATGCTGTAGTGCGAGTTCAGTTACGCCACAAATGTCGGTGAAACTAATACCGTGTTCATTATTATCGGTTTTCTCTATGGGTTCTCATGTATTCAATAATTACTTCTGGAGCTTCATATTTATGTCGATTGGTCACAATGATTTCCTCTTTCAGTTTTTCCCTTTAGTTTGGACATTAGGGATATTAATATCCTTGGAGATTTCGTACAGTTTAGCGATCGTTGTGTCGAAAGTAGAAACGTTCGTTTGTCATGAAAGTGCGTAAACAAACTGTCACAAGCGGTTTCATAGCAGCTCGATGTTTGACTCCCATATAGTCGATGATAACTTATATAGCTTCATATGTACGTCGATTTCTCACAAGGATTTCCTCTTTCAGTTTTTCCCGTTAGTTTGGACATTAGGGATTTATTCTTGGAGATTTCGTACAGTTTAGCGACTGTGTGTTGAAAGTAGAAAAGAGCCCATCTGGCCTTTCACTCGGGCCACATGAGATAATTTGAAGATGAAATACACTTTCATTTGAATTTGATTGAAAATAGATCAAAAACTCGGGGAAATGTCCGGCTAAAACTGTATGAATAAATGTGAAATGAAACATAAATTTCATAGCAAGAAAAACATGTAATTCCTAATTAGAAAGCTCTTCTAAGTCCGCTTCTCAAATTCACAGACTGTTTTACAAAAACATTTGGGCTTATCGACACAAGAGTTCAGTTGACCTTTCAAATAATTTATTCTGAGGTACGCATACTCTAAATCACAGAGATGTTAAATAAAGCGATAATTAGAAGAAAAAGTACATTAACAGACAAACTGAGAGGAAATGTATTCAAATCTAAAAGAGTTTACTTACAGTACTTACGTAACTGAATCTTTCGTTTTGGTTCTATTGTTAGTGTTGTTGAAAGCATTCCATTTGAAAGCATTTCTCTCACGAGTCACGGCAGAAGACAGTCTCAAATTAAAGAACTTGAATTTTGATCCTCTTCACAGTAACGTAATTTAACGTCTCCGATCAATTCCTCTCTCTTTGCTGGCAGTTCATGCTTCTTGTTCGTGTAGTTGCCCCACTGAGCCGTAACCACAAAACGAGCACAGCATTTCAGTTGGCATACACTGCGTACATCTGCTTAACTAATTAATTTGTAAAAATCTTAGCGGATCATGTAAATATTCCGCTTGGCTCAAATATGAGGGTTTATGCCGTAAAAGTTCATTTTTTGTTTCAGTTTTCCCCATATTAGCAGACTTGTATAATGTCTCGAGCTCTCCGAATCCAGTAGAAAGACTCTGGTTATACTGTCGTAAAACATGGACCTGACCCAAATTTAGGTTGTATTGCATAATTGCCCACGATGGAATAGATTTCTGACAATGACTATTTGAAATTGATATCTCCTTGTCTCGCCTGGTCTGAGCTTGGAACTTTCTTATCTGAGCGCGCCTGAGGAAATCTAACCTTTGTTTGCGTGACCAGCACAGTGCAATCTGATTGGTTCGAATTTGACCTTTAACGCATGCGCAGAAGCCGTCTGACATGGATAAAAAAAAAAAAAACGCCTTGCATTTAAGACTCGGCGCTGTCACAGGCAGCCCGAGTAATTATTACTTCTCAATGTGGATGGGTTTCTTAAAAGCACGCATTAGAGACTTGGTAACTTTGACAAAACCCATCGACGAATCTTCCTCTAAAGTTGGGAAATCATTCCCCAAATGTGTATGATTAAAACTGTGTAAAAGCGCCTCTAAGCGCCACCTATCTTCGATCTGAATTTTTGACTTGAATTTGGAAACAGTCTGGCGATTAGGCTAAACTGCATAATACAACGCCACTTAGGTGCCGTCGACATATTCGAAATGCCCCGCTTAACGCACAACGGACGTTAAGGTCAGACCCCCCTCCCCCTTAACATCCACCCATTGTTTTATGCTTTTATAAGGTCAGGAAAAAACAGTAATGAAATACAGGGGAGTATAAAACAAGCTTAAAGCTTTAATAGCTGCAACTGTACAGTCAGTCAGTACCTCAAATTCCCGTACGAGCTCATTTCGGATCTTGACTAAAAATAAAACTCATTATCCACACGACTACCTCATTTCCTGGAGGTTCGAGGTACATTGTGTATTTCGTGATACTTCTAATCAAAAGACCTTGTTGAAATTGTTAAACAAAAATTGTGCTCTAATGTAGATCTAGCTGACTGGAAACGTTTGATTAAAAAGTGTACTTCTATTGATGAAAAAGTGTTTGTTCTAAATGCCCCACACTAACGTCCATGCCCTTACCCCCTCCCCCCTAAACGTCCGTTGTGCGTTAAGCGGGTCATTTCGAATATGTCGACGGCCCCTTAAAAAGATACTTGAAAACTTCGCTTAATTTTTCATTATAATTCAGGTGTATTCAGACTTGTTCTATGAATGATTTTGGGTTGAAATTATTTTAATTTGGGGGTTCAGTTTTGAAGGTTTGTATGAAAATTTGAGAAAAGGAATTATACTGAGCAAAGTGGCATTGTATTCTGCAGTTGCTTCCTAAACAGAACTGCTACTGTTATTCAACTGTCACTACATGTGAGCTATATTACCTCAATTTTTATTCATTTAAATATTTTAACAGATGACAGCCCAGTAAGAGAGGTCACAGTAGTGCTACAGGGGATACCCCTGGAAAGCCAGCTCAAAAATTGTCTCGAGGTCGGCTAGTGAGACAAATGAGAGGTAAACAAGAGCTATTCACAACTTTTTTAAGCAAATTATGATTTTTTTAAATACCTTTCTTATGCACTTATCAGCAGCTTCCTCCAGGAATAGACTGCCAGGCTGACCAGGGGGATATAAGTTGTTGAACAAAAGGGGATTAAATGTAAGTTTTGCCCCTGGGTAGGGGAAAATGCTCAACTTTGTTTGAAGTTTCAAGATAAGGGAGGGGGAATTTGTAAGAATATAATCTCACATAAGAGGGATCTTCTGTTTTAGGAAAACGTGACCCAGGGGACTTTGACTAAGAGAGTGTTCATTATTTATGATTTTTTTTTGGGGGGGGGGGGGGGGGGGGTTGGTATTTCATCTGCTTCTCTTGTTAAAATTGCAAACTGCATATTTGTAATTTACTATTATTGTTTCTAGATTTATAATATTTTCCATGCTGGATACATTACCTTTGTTTAGTAGAAAAAAAATATATATGGCTCATTCCACATGAGAAGTGGTAAATCTGTAAATTTTTAAACCAATGATAATAGAAAAAAACCCATGCCATTTAAGAATATAAACCACAAGCCATCCAAAATGGGCAAGTCAGGTTGAATTGTAGCCACACCCACTGTGTGAGGGGTCCAGCTTTGCATAATGCACAAAGAGCCAAAAAACTGGTGGACCAAACCTAAAACTTCATGTGAAAGTAGTATGGAGACCAGACATAGCCCAACAAACTGGCATTGGTATATCAAGAGCCCTCAAGCCTAGTATTTACTGAACTATGATAATTCCAGATTACGACTATTGTTAACAGGATTTTTAATTGATAGAATATCCGTTACGGACATTACGTAATGTCCGTAACAAAAATACCTATTTTTCTCTATTACAGGCAAAATTTAACTCCGCTGCACATATCATTCATGCTGCTTTTTTAGTTCACTAAAGGCTTCATTTCAGTGTTCATTTTTTTTTTTGAGATAATATCTTTACTTAGAAAAATAGGGGGGAAAAGCGTTACGGACATTACAAGCTGTTGCGTTACGGACATTACATATTGTTATGTCCAAGAAAAAGTAAGAAATAAATGGAATTCAGAAGACTATTTCACTTACCGTATTCACTCACGGATAAGCCGCACCTTGTTACCCAAAATCTTCATTTGAAATTGGGGGTACGGCTTATCTGCAAGAACATCTGCATAAGATTCCGTAAATTTACATAAATTAAAATTTTCAAACAAATATTTTTTATTAACTCAAGCGAGTTAAGGTGTACTACTAAACACCACACAAAATGAAAAGAAACTAAGCACTGGTCATTGCTTTCCCTGCAAGAGCCATTTTGATATAAGTTATTCTTGTTGTTAAACCTTCTTCGTCAAAAGATATTTAAAGTGTCTATCAAACAAAAACATTTTTTTTACAGTTTTAAGGGAAAATTATTTAAAATTACATAACTTTACACAAAAATTGATGTAAAATAAAATTTCAAGTGGAAAAACTATTTTTCCTGACCTAAAATAACCAGCTATTGTGCGACAGATTCTAAGGGGTCTGGAACACAATTGTGACGTCAATACCTTTGCAGTCGCTTTTGTTTAGAGTTTGAAAACAAAAGCGTGTGCAAAGGTATTGACATCACAGGCCTAATTTACATGCTTCTGACCGAGCGAAATTTGTCACATGAATTTTGCATGTTCGACTGAGCTTTTGGAGGGTAGGATATTCAGTTCTAACAACAGAAGCCAATAACTTAAACCTTAATTGTTTCATAAAATTAAGTGAAAACAATGTTCGTTTCATAAACACTTTAAGACGGTTTATAGTTGCTTTTCTGGAGCAACTAAATGTCACCACACATGGGATCTCCATTCCACCACAAAGCTTATTACAGTGTTTTCATCGGCCTGTTAATACTTCGATGGTAATATACATAGTTCCTCCAGGAGCAAGAAAATACCACGCTATCCTCGAGTATTTGTGTGGTAAATCGCCCACTGTGTCATCACTGTTCAAAACTTTCACAGCAAATTAGTCGAACTGATCTCAAAAGTTTATTTTGAAGCTTTCTTTAGGATAATTTTATAATAAATAATATTGTTGGAGAACACAAATAAACCAAAATAAATGTACAAGGAGAATTTATACATGCAACTGCAGTGTTAATTCACAGACCGTAATGTCCGTAACGCTTCCTGTAATGTCCGTAACGCTATACTTTTGCAGTAGCAACACAATCAAATAAACCTTTTGGAAATTTATCACTGTAGAACAAAACTTTGACCACTAGCCCATTCACAAAAAATACTTGTTCTCTTAAGACTTCTCAAAATTCACAGGAATCTGGCTTTTAAAGATGTGAACAAAAAGTCTGGTTGTTTTAGTTGTAATGTCCGTAACGCATCTTTAAGCCAATGGCACAGACACCTTAATATCTGCACTCTTTTTTCTTTCCTGCCAATTAAGGGAGGGAACTCCAAGGTATAATGTATTAAACAAAAAACAGCAAAACCATGCATGTCCTGGGCAGTGCAGCAATTATAAGTAGAAAAATTATGTCTGAGTGTAATGTCCGTAACGGTGGAATGGGCCATATGTATTCTTGTGGAAATCTCTACCTTCTCAAATAAATAAATAACTGTAACTAAATAAATTGGCATAACTAATCTCCTGGACACCAATGCATTATTTGTCATATGGGGATGTGCCTTTGATCATGGGCGTAGAGAATACCATCCTGCATATCCAGGAAACAAAGCAGACTGTGTCTAAATATTGCGAGGGCCAAAGGGCTGAGCCAAAATATTTGAGATTTTACTGCTCTCTAAAACACTGGTTTCCTGTGTTCTGGAGACTAAACATTGGCTTAGCATTACAACAATTTCATTACATTTCACATGACAGGAATATCAAACTTTGATGACACCCCCAGGAGTAGGTAAAATCTTTTATGACCCCAATACAAAAACACTTAAAACTTTGCTTTGCCCCCCTCCCCCCTATGATTTAACCAACCAACCAACCCCCCCCCCCCAAAAAAAAAAAACCAACCCCCCCCCCCCCAAAAAAAGCCAAAAATAATTAACACTAGCTCCCTAATAAGATTTCCCCACCCCTGGGAAAAATCATCAAGTTTGTTCCACCCTTTTTGCAATCCCCTTGATCGTCCCAGGGTCTACCCCTGGCAGAAGCTGCTGATAAGTGCATTACTTGATTCTGTGCACCTACATTAGACATGTGGAAATATTTAAATTACCTAATTTAATATAATTATATGGAAACAATAAAAATAATTTACATGTACAATGTATGTACCGTAATTATTTCATAGGACAAATCAACCTGAATTATAGAAAAGCTAATTAATGCTTAAATGCTGGGGCATAGGGAGGTCCTTAAAATTTGGGAAAACTGGGGGGGGGGGGGGGGGGGGGGGGGGGTTGATGAATTCTGAGACATTTTCATTGATCTATGTCTATGTCTATGTCTTGATGACTTCTGTCTCTCTTCTGAAACTGGGCAGAGAGGTGGGAGAGGCCCCTCCCCCTCCCCACACCACCACTTAAATGTATTATTGAACAGGACTATAGCTAATGTGAATTTTGTTCTTAGCCATTTTAGCAGCACAAGGAGCTCCACTGTCCCCCTCCCTCCCTTGCACTGCTACACAGGCTATATATACATGTATATTGTTCTGTAATAATTATTTGTCTCAGTAAAATTATATGCTGGTTTAGTCTCCTATCTATATAATTATGTACAAGCAACTGGAATATCACTCTCTTCTGTTCCTGTATCAAAAGCAACAAAAGCCAAATGTTATAAAGGGTAGGAAACTTGTTGCATCGACTATCATGTTTAAAGCAATTCTGGACTTGGTTGCTTAGATATCAGACATGATAGCAAAAATATTGACAAAAAGCAGAAAACATTATACATGTACTAGTATATTTAACAATTATTCACTTCAGTCTCAGTGACTATTGGTGAATTTTTACCGAGACAAAGTCGAGGTAAATATTTCCAATAGTCACTGAGACTAAAGTGAATAATTGTTTTAGTATAATTTCATCAGTGAATATCAGAGAAATTAAAACTAGACAAATAATAATAGTCCGACTTCCAACCCTTTTATAAGTTTTACAAGCGCGCATGACAAGTTGGTTTGTGACAAACATTTGCATAATCACGTGCCACTACGTACGGTTGGCCGGTTCATAATCATTGCACAAACCGACTCGACACAAGACTGGCAGGGACTACAAGAATGGATTTTCTAAAGGTATAGAAATACCAAAAAACAGTCCAAATGCACACTATAATTCAAGTTGAAGCAGCAATCTTCACTTTTGAGACCTCGTACCATGTTACAAAGAGAGGAAATGCAGCAAAAATGAGTAGAAATGGACAAAACTGAAAATCTGCCACGGCGAGTGAAAATTTATCGAAAGGAACCGCTTTCATGATTTCACTTCAAAGGACAAAGTCGGCTACACTCCCCCGCCTCGCTCGGCCTTCGGCCTCGGTTGGCTACACTCTGAATATATCCCGAGATAGGCTAGTGGGTTTTGGAAAAGCTTTTTCTTTCATATTATTTATTTCTTTGTGAGAAACATCGGTAAATATGCGAGCGGCCTTGTATGTTATATTCACCTCCAGGCGCTCTGCAGGTGAATATAGCGACATATGACGTAATTCTCGAACAATCAGAGCAAGGAAATCTCTATATTCACTGATGAAATGATACTAAATATATATATTTGCAAAAACAAGACCAAATAAAATTAGGCTGTGTAGTATGATCTGTTTGTTTTACACAGCCTACATGTAGTACAACATATATAAGCTTAGCTTGGCTCATCAGAGACCATTGTAGTACATTTTGTACCAGTTCATGCCAGCTTGTCCATGCTTATGTACCAATGAAATTGAAGCTTGTGTGATTATCCTTGAAATATCAAATCAGTTAGCAGGGGAAGGAACGAAAGTCTGAGCAAACTGGGTCTCATCTGCTAGTCAAAGATAAAGTGTTGCCTTTTCTTTCGAAATATAAAAGTTTATAATAAATTTATAAACAATAACAAAAGGCTGACAAAATGAACGCTCGATCCTATTAATTTAGTACCACTTCAAGCAGTACTACATGTACACCGAACTAATTGCGAGCTTCGACTCAATATTTTGAGCCTTGATTTATGCAAGTAAAAGGGCGAAGGAAAAAACTATTCACCTATTATTTTGTATTAAAAGCTGGCAAAAGTATTCAACCCTCATTTATAGTGCCGTTTCATGGAGCTGGAGACTGTCACTTTTTCCCCTTTGATTTGCTCTGTGGCGCTTTTCACACAATTTTTGATAAACTGTAGAAGATAATTCATCCCCGTGAGGGAACAACTTGCCTTTTAATACCCGAACAAAACGCTCTTCACCGATCGAACCGATTCAAACAGCTCTCTCAGAGATGTTCGCTCGACGGCAGCTTGTGCAAATGAGCCGATTTTGTGAAATGGCCAACGACCAACGTGCTTTGGGCTATTGCACTTAATATGCATACCCCCCCTGTTGAGGAACATATTTTGAGTTGTACCCTAAAGAATTCCTCTGAAATTTTCAACCCCTGAAAAATTGTCCAAATATTCACTTTATCCCCAAAGAATTCCTCTAAATTTGATATGTGCCCCCAAAGAATTCCTCTCTATTTATATGGTATCCCCAAAGAATTCCTTGAAAAATTCTCTGGTGACCCCGCAGAATTCCTTGGTCCTCAACACAACAGGGGGGGTACGCATATTAAGTGCAATAGCCCTTTGCGATCGTAGCGCCAACACCACCTGGCTGAAAAGAGCACCTCGAAGTTAGTCAAAATCCCAACTTTGAGAGTTAATCTTGAATAAGAGCAAGTTATAGGCCCGCAAACTCGGAAAATTTCAGGAACTTTACAGACGCTTGTATGGAAATTTTGATTGGGACTCACCGCTCGCCTCACGCTCAAACTCTAGTACATTTCCAAAGAGGAGCCTCTTTGGAGGACCAGGGAGTCTCTCCATCAACTTCAGGTCCTTCCCCGTCTTCTTCCACAAGAAAAGGGTAAATAAAATCGTCACCACGATTATTGCTACGGCAAGAGATACACTAAGTAATGCCCCCATGTCTGACCAAGGCGAAGAAGCAGCTGGTTATCCGTTCATGTAGGAACACATACATAGTCCTCCTCTCCGCTTATCTGTCTCTGTCCTTGACTGCCCTAATTGTCCTTTCCTGTCCCTAACTGTCCTTTCCTGTCCCTAAGTTAACCTATCCTCAGATACCCAGGAGCAGTTAGTGGGCGACGGGCAAACCTGCCCTTATATTTCCTTACTTGCATGTCCAGGTTCCCTTAGGTTCCTCAGCTGTCCCCCAATGCCCTATACGCTGCCCTTAAATTTCCTCATGAAAAATGTATGTGAGGCCAAGACTGCTCAAATCCTGACCCTGTTTGACCCAATCCGATCTCCAAAACCCTTATTGCCCCCTTTTGGGGAAAAAAAACCAGATTGCCCCTTCTTTAAATTGTTTTCAAAACACGGTCGGATATATATCCCGGCCGGTATATACCGCGTACCGGGATTGCATGCAAAATTTCAAGTCGGGACGTGTGATTGGGTAAACAAATCAGCAGATGAAGTACATAGATAAGTACTGAAGTACGAATTAGCGGCGTCACGATGTATGGGAATTTCAGTGCTTGCATGTGGGCAGGCGATCGAAATGCGGCAACAGAATGTCTTTTTTTTACATAGTAGCAAAAAAACTGCCTAAAAAATACAGAACCCCGACCCAGACTGCACCCAAATTATACTCAAATCCTGACCCTGATCTGCCCAAATCAGGTCAAAACCCTGACCCTACCTGCCCAAACCGAGCTCAAAACCCTGACCCACCCCCGCTGCACATACATAATACGTCACAAACAGGAGTCGCAAACAGGAGTACCCCCCCCCCCCCGGGAAATATAATGTCCTTACCTGACCATGGCTGTCCACACTACTCGACTAATTCCTAACGATTCTCACCGGGAGCTCCGCATACAATAGCCATATTTAAGAAATAGAAAACATTTCCCGTGTTTCTATAGAGTTATAGAAAAACACGAGTGGGAGTTTGGGAGAACGAGAAATGCCAGTGGGAACACGAGCCCGAAGGGCGAGTGTTTCCACAGCTATTTCGAGTTCTTCCAAACTTCCACAAGTGTTTCTATAACTCTATAGAAACAAAGGGGAAATGTTTTCTATTTCCTTTATAAAATAAACAAATAGAAGCACGGAAACGCTCGCTTAATTTGATAACCAAAACGTAAATTCTCACAACTAGCTCAAGCGCGCGCTCAACTTACTATGTTTCTATAGAGTTATAGAAACACGGCTTACAGCCAATCAGAGCGCGCGTACTATCGAAACTATTTTATAATTAACAAATAAAGAAGCCTTAGCCATGTTTTATACTATCATAAAACACGATGGGCATTTGAGAACATGAGAGAAATGTTAAAGCACAAGCCGAAGGCGCGTGCTTTCAACATTTCTAGAGTGTTCTCAAATGACCAGAGTGTTTTATGATAGTATAAAACATGGATTTAAGGCTTCTTTATCTGTTTTATAATATAGATTTACGCGCGCGATGAAAGGAAACTGCCAGTTGAAAACTATATAACACGGCTAACCATGTTATATACTCTGATAAAACATGGCTTCTTAGCCAATCAGAGCGCGCGTACTATCGTATCTATATTATAATTAACAAATAAAGAAGCCTAAGCCATGTATTATACTGTCATAAAACACGATGGGCATTTGAGAACAAAAGAGAAATGCTGAAAGCACAAGCCGAAGGCGCGTGCTTTCAGCATTTCTCGAGTGTTCTCAAATGTCCAAAGTGTTTTATGACAGTATAATACATGGCTTAGGCTTCTTTATTTACTTTATGATATACTGTAGTTAAATTTTACACGCGCAAAAAAGACAACAATTATATTTCATTCAATCACGCCATCTTTAATACCATTGAAGTGTTACAACTGCAACTTCTGTTTGATTGGCTTATCGTATGACGTTATAATATTTGATTGATTGGTTTTAACCAATCATGTGAGAGAGGCGACAAACGAACAGGCGATCGAAATCTGAACTACTGAAGGCATCTTTTATGCTAAAGAAACGGTCTAAAAGTACGAAGCCAAAGCTTCTGAAGAGGAAATTAAACAACGAGTGAAAAACTACGGATCCTTATTTATGTACGTATACATTGACAGACTGAATCTGACAGGAATTGAATATTCCACCGCTTCCAAGGATCTGCATTGGTGAATTGCGCTGCTGCTGTGATACCGTGGTTGAATGATTCACAGTTGAAGAGACAGATAACTGAATAGGTTGCTCAAGAGGAACAAGGGAGCCAGAATCTCCTGGTGGATTGTTGCTGCCTGGAGGTGATGAAGATGATGAAGATGTGCAGGCAGAAGACAGGACATCAGAACACATGCGAAGCTGTGCCGCCGAAGGCCTCGTGTTGTAGTGCTTTATGCTGTCTTCGTTTCTGTGACCTGAGATGTTCATGATGTGCCTGGTGGGGATCTGAGCATCCGACCACAGAGTAATAGCAGTAGCTCTTACGGAATGGTTGGTGTAGATCATCGATAAACCAGCAGCCTTGGATATGTCCTTCATCATTTTACACAGCTGGTTTACACCGAGAGGCCTGTTCTCGTACCAAACTTCGTCACAGTCGTCGGCTCCGTGGCGTTTTGCGTACTGGAAAAATGCTTCACACTTCACATTCATCTTAGCGATGTACTTCTTTAGACAAGAAAGTCCATCCATGTTGGGATCAAGTGAAGTACTGTACATGCGGCCTTCCTTTTTAGAGCTTTGGATGTCGACAATCCCACCAGGGTGATTCTTGGTAGCTTCATCAACATTCATGCGAGCGTACGGGCGGCCTTCGTCGTCTACTTCGAAAACAAAACTCTTGGCACTGAGCTGCCTTTGGCCTTCTCTGCCTCGTCTACACCAGTAGAGTGAAGTGTTGAACCATACATTCCTCAGGAGGCCTAGAGGACTTCCCCCATGAAGAACTTTGGACGCAAACAGCTGGCGAAGATCACCCGGGTGAATCACGGGTTTGTGCTTCACATTTTCTTTTCCGCCTTTCTTTTGCTCTTTAATTTTAGAGTTCAGCATTTTGTTAGACAACTGAAAAGCATTACCTTTTGTTATTTTGATCCCTCTGTTATTCGGGGGGTTGTTTAGGAAACGCTCAATTGCATTTCGTATGGCGAGTAAAGATGAACGACTGTAAAGTTCACCATCTTTGGCTCGAGCTTCGGCATAAAATCGCCGCAGGAAATGGTCCAGTTCGCTGTCATTTAGCTCTGCTAGCTTCTTCTGTACACCTCTGGCACTACACCAATCTAGAAAGTAACACGTAATGAACTTTTTTTCATTCAGCTTAGTCCTAGTTTTTGTTAATCTTTTAGTGTTACTATTAAATTCAGCCATTGACATTGTTCCCGTACACAATACCAAATGTAACAAATGCTTAACAAATAAACGAATTTGTATCAAAAAGGTGTCAAAACCAGTTGTATGTCAATATTTTGCACTAGAAAAGAAACATTTTCTTACCTTCAAATATTTTCACACCCCACTTGGTAGCATTTTTTGTGTTTTTCGCCTCGGAGTTGTCGACAATTCGATCCAGATCGTCCTCCGTTAGGTCCATGAAACGCGCTTTCTTCGCAGTTTCAGAACTACTTTCACCTTCATTAGTCTGCAAGGCTGATGTACTGCTTTCAGACACCTGACAAAGAATCTCGTCTGATATTTCAGCCTCAACATCAAAGTTTTCCGCCATTTTGAAATGTCAAACAAGCAGTTCAAAACTATATTACACGCTCAAGCGTGGTATATACTCTGGTAAAACATGCTTTTTTAGCCAATCAGAGCGCGCGTACTATCGTATCTATATTATAAATGACATTAATTTATTGTGGAAACAGGTTACTTATAATGCGGGATATATTCAGTGTAAGGCAATCAGATATGTATTTGGCTGCTCTTCTTGCAATTTTGGTATCTGGCTACTGTGAGTATAAGGGTTAAAATTTGGTCATCATTTGTTTTCTTTAGAGATCTTTTCAATGTATTTTCCAATGAAGCATATAATTCCTTTCTCGGCACTTGGTAGTGTGTGCATCTAATTATAAAGTGCCGTTCATCCTCAACTTCGGCTTTACAAAGAGGACAAAGCCTCTCGTTGGGTGGTTTGTATGGGCGCTCATTTCTGCCCCTCTCAATTTGTAGCTCATGATTACTTATTCTCAACTTCGTTAGCGCAATTCGATGCTTCACGTTCTTAATATTTAACAGATAATTTTCAAGTTCATGTTTATATTTGAATGTTCGGTAAAATCTTAATTTGTTACCTTGGTTGTTTTTTCGGTTATTATCGTTGAATAGCTCACTATGCCAATTTTGGATTTGAACATCTACTAGTCTTTGTTTTAAAATATTAATAATTATGTTTGGGTGTTCGATTTCTTCCTGGAAAAACCAGACTTCACCGAAACCTAGTCGAAACAGATGGTTTTTTACTCTTTGGCACCACATTGTGGGCTTCCCTATCTGTCTCGATTCAGCTACAGCGGCTTGCGCTAATTGAGTGATATTTTGATTTTGTTTTTTTAGCCAGTATTTTAGGCTTCTTAGGGTGGAGTCCATGCTTATTGGTAATTTACCTAATTCGGCCCGACAAGCATTATTTGTGGCGGTCCTGCTTACACCCAGTAACCATTTACAGAATTTTAACTGTACACTTTCTATTGGGTCATTGTTTGGTACTTTGGTAACCAGAAGACGCTTTCCGTACATATAGAGCCTCGCCTTGTTCAATAAATCCTCAACCTCGTCCCCATGGTCTTCTCGGTCAGATCCAAGATGACGGCTACTCTGTAAAGGCTGGATCACGTGATCAAATACTCCCAGATTTTGGGAGTATTTTGTCACGTGATTTGGCAATCTAAGATGGCGGCGAAGCTAAAGATGGGAATAGTTCATGACGTGTACAAACCATAGGTATCCCAATCCGGAGTAGGCGAGAAGCGATTAACGGTATTTCCACGCGGCGAACGATGCAGTGAAAACAGGTCTGCTAAATGGCTCGAAATGGAGTTTACTTGGATAAAGAAACAGTGGAAAGGTATCACAAAGCTACCAGGTTGTATCTAAGCTAGAAGAGAATCCTAAAAAGCCGTTAATATTCCGTTAGCGTTGAAGCGAAGCGATCGATAGCACATGTTCAGGTTTAACGGCTTATCTTGGCTTTCTCACTGATGAAACTTACCAGAAAACTCCCCAGTAATGCACTTCATCTATTGCTCTATCTACCCAACGGGTTTTAAGGTTATTTAATATCATTTTATTGATAAAATTTGAGCAATCGAATCTATATACAAGTTCATCTCTCTGGACTCAGTCCGTTTGGCCAATAAAAAGCGTCATAATCGAAGAGGCAATCAGAATACGTGACAGTTCAGCGTTTACCAGGGTCTTCTCTCGGAGTAGCCGCCATCTTGGGTTCTTGGGTCTGATCGCGAAGACCCTGGGGACGAGGTTGATAAATCCTCATTAGCCTTGTTAACCAGACACGCAAGTCCGCTGCTACGCCCCGCCCCTCTCCCCGCAGCGATGAACCTCTCTACCCTCACTGGGAGCTACCCGCTCTCAACCGCCTCGGGCTGATCTCTCCCATAACTTAGTATCACCCTTGGCATTGTTTGCGGATGCTCTCGGTAAGAATGTTTGACGTTTTTGGATCTACGTTCTCTATCTGCGGACTGTTCTGGTCTCTCAAATAATCGTACTAAAACGGAAGGCTTTTGGCTCGGTTCTGAAAAAGGTCAACGATCAACAAGAGAAGTGTACTCTTTTTGGAATAAAATGAACAAAGATTAGCTTACATTAGCCTGCGTCGCATCCAAACTGAACCCCGGTTAAGTCCGTCTGCGAACCAGCGACGGAAACCTTGTTCTAGACCCCCAGCAGCGTACCGTGATTTGAGTACGCGTTCTGATTGGCTTTTAAAAATGCTTTTTCTCACACGCCTTCTGACTGGCTATTTTGAAATGACTAGGATCGTCAAGCCATGCGATAGCTCCAACAGCTGGTTACATCAGCACGACATTCCATTCCCCATTTGGCTAGACCAATTACAGCGTAAATGTACAAATTAAATAAGCAACGACTCGCTTTTGTCGGCATTTTACACGAGCTCACTAGTTCAGCCTAAAAATAAATGAGTTCTTCCAAAATATTTGTTATTTCTTGATAGAAGCTAAGAACAGAATATATACGAAGCTATTTGAACCGATTCTACATCCATATTTTTAAGTTTAGCCTCTATATTTCCACTAACGATTTCCTGCCAGACGAGTGTTCTGGCGCGAGTGGTTCTTGGATTCTGGGGAGACTAACAGGTGACAGGCTGGTGACAGTTGAATGGAAGTCAGAAGACGTGTAAGAAATGAGCATTTTTAAAAGCCAATCAGAACGTGTACTCAAATCACGGTACGCTGCTGGAGTCTAGAACACGGTTTGTGTTGCTGCTTCGCAGACGGACTATACCAGAGAAAAGTCCGGATGTGACGCAGGCTAAGCTTACATGCGCTTGGAATCACCTTTTCGCATGATTGTTTAATTCAAGAAAAGGAGAATTTTAATAAGAAGATATTATCTATACAGAAATTACTGAATATTTGTCAACTCGAAATCTTACCTTATATGGTAAAGGAATAATAATAAAAACGCTAGCCTTGTCGAAATTGATTTATAATTCTTCCATGTGCATGTTAGTTGTTCCAAAACACCTAATTACCGAAATAAATTGATTGATTGATGCATTTGTTTGGAATAGAAAAAGAGCTAAGATTAAGAAAACTACTATGATTGGCATTTATGATAGAGGAGGTTTTAATATACCTGACTTTGATATTATCTTGTAAATTCCTCTTACATGTGTCGAAAAAGTAGGTAAATAATTATTTTTTGAATGTAATTATGATGTGAAGTTCCTAAATATTACGTATCTTTCGAAATTTTAGAAGAATATTTTGATATACTGGCACGAGTTAAGGTCTCGATAAAGGTTCGACGTGTCATTTCGGAAAAACGCTCTTGCAACGTCGAAATTAAAGTCACATAGACGTACTATATACCGTTTTAAAGGTCTTGAATTGAAGAAAGTATATATTAAATCCGTTTTGAACAAAAGTTAAAAGCGTAGATGTTATATATATTTCTACGCGAAATGACTCCGTCCGCCAGAAGGAGTTCAGGCTTTGAAACAATTTTTTTCTTAATTAGCCCTTTCGAATCCCAACTAAATTGACTCAAATACTGTGTCGGGCATTTTTGATATATTGCGTATTACAGATTTTATCCCTTTTCCAAGTTGAAAAAGTAGTTTTTCATCCCATTTTTATACAAACCAGGTCATAAAACCTGAACGAAAAATTATTTCAAAATTCCCCGACACAGTATTTGAGAAACAGCTGTTTTCTACGACTCGTGAAACATTTAGGAAAATTGGACAAAATGCTAAAAGGCTGGACTTCAACAAAGTTCTGTTTTTGGCCGAAAAAAAGAGCCGAGAAACAGCCCGATAAAGGTTTTCGATTCATTTCACGGCTGACTAAGAAGTTCCGCCTCCAAGGGTAACCTCATTAAGATTAGCCAATCAGAGCAATTCATGTTGTTTTCAGTCTCGCCGATTACAAAGTTCAGACGAACCGCAGAACAGAGAAAGCTAATACAGTTCACCGATGCTCGATACTTCTACAGAAACTAGTTAGCTAAAGTGTCGATTCCAGCTTAATTTTAAGAAGAAAAGCTCTTTTAGGAGTACAGAAAAATGGAACCACAGTAAGAAAACAATTAATATCATGCAGGGAAAACCACTGAAGCGCAGCTCGATCCACACCATGTACACGGTAGACTGTTTATGTCATTCTAAAAATTTTCATCGCGCTGAAACAAAACCGCCAAGCCGTAGCTTTCTGCATTGAATTCTCTTTAAATATTTGGCCGATCGAAGATAACCAAACTTTATTGCTTCATTCTTTGTGGACTTTCAGTCTTCGATGATTCTAACTTCTTGGAACTAGAGTATAATCCCGGCCCTCCAGCCATTGTTTGTCCTAAGAACTTTACACCCGCTTCCAAATTTACTCACAAACTAAATTATTACAAACTAAATTGTGCTGTGTTTTTTCTTCTTCTCCTTTTTTGAATACGGCACCAAGAAAGATCTATTTTTACACTTTTTGGGCATTGCATTATAAACGTAGGAAATCTTTACGAACGAAAAGTAGCGCAGAAGATCACAGCATAGCGAGAATGACTAACATGCCCAGTGAATGACAGCAGCTGTCAATCATTTTTCGCGCCTTTTTTAGCGGGAAATCAGAAAGTCGCATTTTCAAGGCTATAAATAATTTTTTTGAGTCTGAGTTTTTCTGTGATGCTAGATTAGGGCTTTTAGATTTAGAATTTGCGAAAAAACGCATTTTCGAAACTTTTCCATTCTAGTTATAAAGTAAATACCGGTGCAGACATAAAAAATGAAATAATATGGAACAATAAACATATAAAGATCAAACATAAATCAATATAGAGCTCCCAAGGCTTGAAAATGCATCTATCAATTGCTGGTCAGCCTTCTTTTGAGCCGATTCCAACAGGAAACTTGGGATTTACCGCAGATAGTGCCAGTCTGATCACATCCCGTGAAAGCGTGAAATCCAGGCAACGCTTCCACAAGATCCTCACCAACGGCATCGTACAGTGGACCTAAGGGAATGGATCGATGTTTTGCCCCTGTGCCAACCACCAGTGATGTGTCTGGAGACAGTCTCTTGTAAATCCACAGGGCCAGAATCAATACATCGGTGTCAGGACTCAGTCTGGATAGAGATGGAGGAAGCTCCTCTGTCAGTGGCATCAATACCATGTAGGAGCATACGAGTGTCTGCCTCCTCCTGGTTGCTTTCTAGATGCTCAATTGGTAAGTTGTTGGATGACATGCAATTGCTCTTGGAGGTTACAACGTAAGCCTTCTGGGCATCTTTCTGGAGCAGGTGGGATGCTAAGTAGATTGACAGCGATTCCTTGTTCTCTTTGCAGCTCAACAGCTGCTTCATCGTAATCTTTAATTTTCGATGACAGCATCACCTGAGATCTGGTATACGATTGGCCTATTGTTGCCTTGACGCATCTGCCGAGTCCCCTCCTTGAGCGAATATGGGACGTCATAGCAGATAATGTGAACTTCACTGGATTCATTTGACGTGTTGTCGATGATTTCCACGAAATGACTGACTTGCTCTTCTTTGTCGCTCTTGCAGTCTTCTATGTCTTCAGATTCGCCTTTTTCATCGTGCTCCAAACACTGAGAGTGCGTTCAATGATTCTGTCTTTGACATATTTGTCAAAACGTTCCTGACCAACTTTGTCGCTCTTCAGCACTGCCTCCTTGACTGCATATGGCATGACTGCCTTGGTGATTATTTTGACCAACTCACTTTCTTCAATTTGGAATGGATTGCTTACTTTCAACACCTCCCGCAACTTCACGACGATCTCCTCGTAGCGATTGATCACAGCCCCAGATAAGTCGTGATGGCGTGACAATCTGTGGGTCTGTATACCCATCATGGATAATGCTTCTGTTGCTAGGCGAATTACCTCTGGTGCGATAAGAAACCATCTAGCCATAGCTGCTGGCTGCTGGGTCAATCCCTTAAAGTGCCAATGAAATGAAAAAAATCGATCCCGTTTTTATTTTTGTGCAATTAAAATTCAATTTGGAGAGGACGAACATATATACTTTTATTTCGTATCGAAGTCAGGCATAATTGCCAAAATCAGGCGACAATTTTTATGCCGTTAAAGCATGCTAATCACATGCGTGACGTCACGAGGTCTGTACATTTATATTCACAAAGCCGACTGTAAGCCATCTTCAAGCTTTCTCAAAGTATTACATATTTAAATTGAAAACTGGTCAAAAATGCACTTATTTTGTAGTATTTATGGAGTCGAATATAAATGCGCAGACCTAGTGACGTCACGCATGTGATTACCAGACTTTAACGACATAAAAGTTGTCGCCAGATTTTTGCAATTCCACCTGACTTCGATACGAAAAAAATATATGTTCGCGCTCTCCATATTGATTTTTTATTGCACAAAATGACTAAGAGACACCTAGAATTTAATAAAATAAAATAAAAACGGGAACGAATTTTTCATTTCATTGGCACTTTAAGACCTGCTCGGATCTTCATGATCTTGTTCACGTGTTCTATGGCATGGTCAGGACCAATGCCTCAGAAAGGGTTCTCATTCTTATTGACAGAGAAGTACCCTTTCAGGGATTCTTCATATATATCAGGATCACTTGTCTCGATCTGTTTCATCTGCGCCAGGTAGAGCGGGACCATGCGGGCATAGTTTAAACGATCGTGTGCGAAGAAGTACTTGGTCAAGCCTTTCAGAGACTCAAGATGGCGTTTCCAGTTACCTTCTCTAGTAGCTCTGAGAAACATCCATATACATGCAACAAATTTATTTCATGTAGTCTATGGCAAACTTGAACAGAGGACGCTGTGCCGCCATGTCTTGGTCGACGTTTTCGAGCTTCTCCTTCACGTCCTTGGTCTGTAATGCACTCAATAGCTTCCTGTGTTGTGTGTTGAGCACGTTGTATCGACCATGTTCGCACTGTATTCATTTCAAATGTAGCGAGGCGCATGCTCTCGTCCTTTTCACCATTCTCCTCCTTTTCTCTCTTCAAAAATGTATCCAAATGCAAGTCACACAGAGCAGAGCATGTGATGCTGTGTGCCGTCAGAGCACGCTTCATATGAATACCCTCGAGGATCTGCTGGTGCTTTGTGGTTGACCCATAAATGCCAGCCTCAACCCAGGCATCATCAAAGCCACTCAGTGTCATCGATAGATGCACCAAGAGCGCGCAATGATGTCATCACCGTGTACATCTCGCGAAGCCTGAAAATAAAGTGGTCTAATGTTGGTGCCGTGTGTAGTTGCAGCTTGACGGCTTTCTCATACAGCTGTAGATCAAATGTTATTACTGTCTTACGGCTTTCCCCCATCACCACGGCACTTATCTTCTGTGCCTGAAGAAATGGCTTTTATTTCCGAGACATTACTCTGTCAATAAAATGAGCAAATGAAGCGAGAATTCAGTGGATAGTACGAAAACCCACGTTTTTTTTTTATTTCAGTGGAAAATGTTTGCATCAGAGCTGATCACATGGAGGAAACTATTAAAGAAAGTAGACTGAGTAGACTGTCTATAGGAGTTAAGCTGGCTAAATACTTGATATTTTAATACATGCACGGCTCGAAGAGAAACGTTTTCGAGTTAAATGTACAATCATACTGATTCAATCCACCGTACCGGAAAAGATGGCGACTGTACATTAGAAGCGAGAAGTCCAAGGCCTATAGCAAAGCTGAAACAACGTGTATAGTTTTAAACGTACTATATTTCGGCTAGCCAAACTAGCCTTCTTCAGGTACTAGATGTTGTAAGTTGAGAGTTCTAAAATAGGGGGTTACAATATATAGGATTTCACAATATGTGAATAGGAAATGGCGCAACAGAGTGATAAAATAAGAAAGTGATGTAGGTAAGGTAAATAACGGAAGGTAACAAATTACGATAAACTAATGGCATGCAAAAAAAACTAATAAAAAAATATATTAAAAATAATGATGATAATAAAACATAGCGGTATGTAAATAAATGTGTAGAAAACGAGGTGAACGTGAGCTAGGTTTCATCACGTCTATTGATGCCATGAGGTTCAAGTGTTTTGGCCTTATCTATAAGGTAGGATTCTCTGGATTTACGAATCGAGTCTCGTGAGGCCGGAATGCATGATCGATCGAGTTCCAAGGGAATGCGTTGCATGTTAGTTTTAGAATGGTTAGGGTTAGAAAGAAAATGTTCTGCAACAGTGGAGGGTTTAGACTTGAGGTTTGTCAACTGATCGTCTGTGTTCGTTGAATCTTTCTTTAAGGCGTCGTTTTACCATAATACCTTGAAATCCAAACACAGTATAACACAGACATAGAAATCCCCTGGTTTTTTTTAATGACAGTGTAAAACAGCACTTGTACTGGCTTCTTTTTAATGTATAAAATCTGTCTACAGCGATCTTATAACGAAAAAAAAGCGTGCGCAAAGGATTGTGGGTAAAGGTACAAAACGCCATCTACTTCGGTACGGACGATTTGGTATATACTTCATGGTAGTGTTTTGTTCCATATAGTCTCCCTGCATAATCATTTTCTCTACTGTTTTATAGTATTATGCAGGGAGACTATATGGAACGAAACACTACCATGAAGTATATACCGTCGATCGAGCTCGCAAGGCGGCTTCGCTTTATCTTTGTCTTCACTGACCGAACGCCGAAAGTAATTAATTTTTTGAATACTTCTCTACTTAGTTAGATATTAAAGTGCCTATGAACCTTATTTTTTAAATTTTAGTTATCAATTCTACAACAAGTGAATAGTAGAATGGTACAATATAGGGAGGCACAATTATTATACAAAAGTTTTTGTTTGAATTAAACAATTTTTTTCAAATTATCAGTGTTATACCCATGGTTGAAATAAAATGATGTTAGAAATTTGTTTTCCTCATATCACGGTAGAAACGCCCATTCACAACCACTAAGAAGTGATTGCAGATACCTCCCCGCTGACGTCATGTAATTAGCATTTTGGATATTAAAACCTCCTTAACTCAGCGGCACAGCATTTAAAGCAAAATATATTTTACCATTCTACTATTCACTTGATTTAGAATTGATATCTAAAATAAAATAAAATTATTGTTCATAGCCGGGCATTTTAAAGTGCCACTACGACGATATTTGATCATGTTCATTTCTACTTTTTCGTCTTCCAAAACGACACACAGTGTCGAAAATATCCAAATCAGTGAAAAATATTACCAAAAGACCAAATTAAGGTATGAATTTTGCAGAGCATTTACCGACGAAATCACGTCCGCCATTACTAAAGTGTGTTCCAAATACTAAGCGATTTTCGAGCATATTTCTATTCAAAACTTCTTTCTTTCCTTTCCTTTTTGGGAAAAAATAGTATAATCATGTATTTTACTTATAAGTGCGTGGAAATGTTTGTGTGAAACGTAGCCCCGCATGTTGTTGTGTTGAGAAGATGACGTCACGTCGGCTGGAAATTAGATCTGTCATAGCTCTGTCATGGAACAGGTTCAAGTAATGTATCAGTCAATTCCAAACCCGTGCATCCCCCCACCCCGGGCCACCCCCGGGCATTTGATCAGAGGCTTGCTCCCGAGGGTGGGGAATTTGACGAGTATCTAAGCCCTCAGGAGCGGGCATTTGACAAACAGTGGGGGTGGGGCATTTGATCGGTGTTCAAAAAATGCATTCTTCGCATCGCTCGCGTCGAAATGGCGAACGTACGTATCTTCGAGGAATTCCAGGATAATGATTGCGCATTTGTAGAGGCTTGATAGAGTAAACCTGCCAAATTTGAAGGCCACTTTCAGAGGTAAATTGCTTCTGTTTAAACCTATAAACGTTTTGCTTCATGAACTTTGACCGACTGTGTGATATTAAGTGCGTGACAAGATTTGTGATAAGTTGAATTTGCTGCGACCCTCGACAGCGCGCGAGTTAAAAACTTAATTATTATATCGGTAAAAGACGGGCCGATTGATGCCTGTTGCATACTTTATATACCAAGAACATAAGCTAACATATTCAATTGCAAACCATTAATACGTTTATTATAAAGTATATAACTGAAACCAAGAACGATCGAGCCGGTAGAAATGATTGTTCTCATCCCTGACCGGTTGAAGGTGGTTCACCGTCGGTGTTTCCTGTGAATTGCTTGAGTCAGAGATTCTGAATAAAACAATGATTTCATTTATTTGTCAATAGTCTTTGCCTTGTAAAATTTTCTGATCCGGTCCCCGATGGTGGGGCATTTGAACAGCCTGGATGAAAAACTGGTGGAGCATTTGAACAGTTTCTCTGCCTTGGTAGTGGGCATTTGATCGATTTTTTTCCAAAATGTTCAAATGCCCGGGGGTAGCCCGGGAGGGGGGGGGGGCATGCACGGGTTTGGAATTGACTAATACATAATGGCGGACATAAAAATGCAAGATTCGGACCCCTTTACAAATACGCGAAAACTGAATATCACTTACTCAAAATTTGATCGTAGTGGCACTCAGTTAACAGTTCTGTTTTCATTCATTGGGATATTTACCCAAATATGATATTATTCATCCGGAATATTTGACTTATTTATGAAATTGTTATTGACAACTGATTTCAATTGAAACCCACTGCTGACAGTGCACTCAGTTTGAATATTAAAAGGATTAGAGACTTTATGTCACTTTGTGCTGTATCGGCAAATACACTCACTTGCTGACTGTAGGATGAACTCAAAATTTCTTCAGTATTCATTATTTTACGTTCATCGTACAATCAGCGCGTGCCTGTATTTGTCGATAAAACACTCACATCAGTCTGTAATAGTACAAGCCGCGTTCGGTCAGTAAAGTTGATGGAATTAAAACAAAGATAAAGCGAAGCCGCCTTGCGAGCGCAATTGAAACAGTAGCACTAGCTAGCGCGCAATAAGAACTAGCACTAATATCATAAGCACTAGAAGTAGCAGTAGCATTAACACTACAAGCACTAGTAGCATTATAAGTACTAGCACTAGCATAACAGCAATAATTATAATATTTTTATTGTATTTTATTTTATCATTTTGCAACCTTTCTAAGATTTGAATTTCTGTTCATAATTTGTTTGAAAATTCAGAATTACTCTCGTCCCGTTGCAAAAATGTGTTGATTGAATGTTCAGAGCGTCGGATTCTTGTCATCAGGCATTCGACAATCACGGTAAATCCTTTAAAGTATAGGACATTTGCATTATGACGTCATTTAACTACAACTACCAGAATATATTCGAATTCATTTTCTCATTCAGATTTGTTTAATTCCTATGAGAATACCAAGACAATGGTCCAAATTAGAAGAACAAAAGAATCGTCGCAAGGGATTCTGGTAGTTGTAGTATCTGACGTCATCATGCAAATTTCCTGGATTGATAAAGTTTCGCATTATTACCTCTAAAAACGGAATGTCGTATATTGTTAAAATCTCGTGATGAGAATGAAGGAATCGAAAACCCGATGTCGATTGTTTAAGGAAATCAAAAGTTTGAATTTTGTCCATTTTCCCATTTTGGCGGGAAATAAACAACACAAAAGCATTTATGAAAATATCGCTTCATTAATCTTTTAGAGTTGTAAATACTGTTGCATGACATTTTGTTCAATCATAAAACACGTTGGTGGCTAAAATCGTATGTTTTTTTAATTTTGATTTTTTGTCCATAACCGGCTTAAAATTGAAGTCATATTTTGGGTAACGTCATTATTACGTCATACGTTTTTATACATGCCTTTAGAAAAAAATCCTTTGAGTGATTCTCGAGTGATTTTCAAATTTGCGCCAAATGAATGTGTGTCTGTTTGTAACGGTGTAGTCTGTTTGTAACGTTTATTAAAGGGAGAATTTCTGCAAAAAAGGAGGCATCACTTATGACGTCACAACAACGTCATCATACTAACATAACTAAACACCTAAAATATGTAGTTTCATTTTGTTATCAACTCATCAACATTTCTTCAAATTGAGACTATAAGTAAAGAAATTGTGTTATTTTTATTACTTGGCCACGCTCACTGATGCCGATTTTGACGTTCTTTATGCCCGACGTGACAGGTCTGGTCCACATATTTCAGCATCTGACTGTTGAAGAATGTTTGAGGGGCGCAGGTCTATCGTTAGTTCTCATCTTAAATCGCACAACGGGAATAAACCTCGTGTTAACTTATTATTGCGGTTAGTATTACTGGAAAGCTAGTCGTAAAACACGATAGAGGGACAACGATAATATTCATATATTTTTTATTTAAGAGGGTAGCAGCCGGCACCCCCTTTTAAAATCCTGGATCCGCCCCTGCCATGTTTTCAAGCTTTCCGACGGAACAAGTGAAGTTGGAAAGCGTATTCATAACGGCTAAAGAGCATCATTGTGATAAGGTGTCGTAGTTTTGTTTATATTTGGCATGTCATTGGTGACAAAAGGCCGACATGCAATGGTGCATGTATATAACGAGCAACTTCAGAGAGCAATTCATATCTCGCCGTTCGTGCAGCGTTCGGAAGGCAAATTTCATTCAATTGTAATTATTTACTAGAGAATTATGTTAAAGTCCTAACCCCCGAGACCCTGTGCTACTGCTTTCGATCGGGGAGTACGTTTTCCATAGTTTTTTTGCCTAAAGAAGTTTTTATCTCTGGGTTTTTCGTATCGGGCGGAGCACGTTTTTAGGTTATGTTATTTCCATTTAGACAATCTTATTGATGTAAACTTATTATAGTATAAAACACCTAAGTGTGAATCATTAGTATTAAGTCATTAGACACTCTAGCACTGTAAAACTTAATATTATACAGTTACGTGTGAAGTTATTTTTCACCTGTAAACCGTGAAGTCTTGGACACATGTGCACTGTAAGCTATTGTGATGCTTGTAAAGTCATTATCGACATAATTAAGTCGTTGTGCAGACACACCTCAGGTGTAAAGCTACTATAGATACATGTGGAGTGCCGTAAAGTCATTGTAGACACACTACGCAGGCGGTAAGCTATTATAGATACACGTGGTGTGTAAATCGTTGTCGACACACGTAAGCCGGGTACAGCTATTATTAGATACTTGCACTCGTAAGTAATAATCATTGTGGACACGCGTAAACTAATTTTGGACACATGTAAATCATTGTGCATAGACACACACAAAAGGTGTTTTGCTATTATATATCCATGTGAGTGTAAGTCTTTGTGGGCACATACATGTAAGTCCTAGTGCTTAGACACTTGTCAGTGTAAAGCTGTTTTCGATACACGTGAAGTCTTTGTAGACACGTTGTGTACAGCTATTATCGATACATGTATACGTAAGTGTCAGTCATTCTGCATAGACATACGTAAGGTTATAAAGCTATTATACATACATGTGAGTGTTAAGTCTTGTGTTCACACTTAAATGTACAGCTATTATAGATACACGTACACCTAATTAAAATCATTGTGGACAAGTCATTATGGACACAGGAAGTGCATAGTTATTGTAGACATAGATGAAAGGTAACCTCATTTGACACACAAGGTGTTAAACTAATATAGACACAAAGTGTAAGTGTCGTTGGACACACGAATAGCGTAAAGCTGTTAGGACACACGTGAACTGTAAGCTGTTACAATACACGTGGAGTGTAAGTCACTGTGACATACGTGGAGTGTAAGCCACTGTGACAGACGTGGAGTCTAAGTCACTGTGACAGACGTGGAGTGTAAGTCACTGTGACAGACGTGGAGTGTAAGTCACTGTGACAGACGTGGAGTGTAAGTCACTGTGACAGACGTGGAGTATAAGCCACTGTGACAGACGTGGAGTGTAAGTCACTGTGACAGACATGGAGTGTAAGCCACTGTGACAGACGTGGAGTGTAAGCCACTGTGACAGACGTGGAGTGTAAGCCACTATGACAGACGTGGAGTGTAAGTCACTGTGACAGACGTGGAGTGTAAGTCACTGTGACAGACGTGGAGTGTAAGCCACTGTGACAGACGTGGAGTGTAAGTCACTGTGACAGACGTGGAGCCTAAGATATTATAGCACGAAGTGTAATCTATTATAACACGAAGTTCTTGTGACACACGTGAATTATAGGCTATTATTCACGTAAAAGGCGGGAACTCTTTATGGAAGTTATAGTACTTGTTTGTTTGTAAGTTACGTTATAATAAATCTGCTATTGTCGTTGCACACCTCGGCGACAGTACATTAACACACTCCATACAGTTGTATTGTTGATGCGGTAAAGAGTTATGAAATAGCCTTATCCAACGTACGACAGAGCGCAATTTGCAATTATATTTTCAGTCAATCTCGACTGAAAACGTTGTCCTTAAATATACATATATACTGTACAAATGATAAATAATTATGCCAATAAAATATACCTAACATCATGGGATATCTTCAAAAAGGATCTTCAATAAGTCTGACCGAAGAGGCATCTGAAGAATACATTTCGGACCTGATCGCGCATATATTAATGCTTAAATGTCAACATATATTTTAGATATATTTCCTGTTATGCAGTCACTATTGGAATGTATTTTTCGTTTCCCCCTTGCATGGCGAGCCCATGTAAAAATATTTTCGCTGATATCCCATAATGTTATGCAAATTTTATTGGTATATATGAACGTTTTGGACAGCGTTTTCGAGATTGGCATATATTACATTATACATTATATATTACACTGCGGTTCATCATTGTTAATTCGTGTAACTAATCCTCGTGAATCAATATCCCGTTGGATTTTCTGCCGATACAATATACAGTGCTTGCTGTACTATTTCATGAATAGAGTGTACTGGTAACTGTAATGATCTGTGCTTTACTAGGTAAGTAACAAGATCGCGGACCCTGCTAAGGACCCGGATGTATACAGATAGCCCGAGTGGCCACAGGGAGCCCAATATCATTACATCTTCCTTTCTCTTAACAAAACAATAACGCATAACGATGAAACTAACTGTGGAATGTTCATGCGACAGTCCTGCAATAAAGTCAATAGATTAATATTTAACATAGTCCTTCATCCAGGCAGGTTCCCTTCTGATACGGCTACTCCGTTGCCCTTTCGGAGGCCCCTCCTGAGCAGCTGTACTTTCTTGCTCCTCTTCCTGGCCTTGGTCATCGGAGCTCAAGTTGTCACCCTCCTGCAGGCAACTGGGTGCCACTGGCCATGGAAATAGCTGCTGTCGATTTCTGCGATAAATGTCACCTTGAGCATTCTCCACTTTATACGATCTAGGGGCAACCTCTTCTATTACTTTTGCCTTCTCCGACCACATACCCCCCTCTCTCATTCTTACTGTATCTCCGGTTTGAAGTGGAGGATGCACTACAGTTCCCCGGTTATAATACTTGCTCTGATTCTCCTGTTGGTGAGTCTTTGAATGCACCTGTTCCGATGAGCCCGAACCTACAATACCAGAGAATCTGCTTAACCTTGTACTAACGAATCGACTCTTGAACAGTATGTCCGTTGGGGACTTCCCACATTCCATTGGTGCTGTTCTGTAGTTTAACAGGGCTAGATATGGGTCTTCCTTTGCATATATGGCCTTCTTCAGTAAACGCTTCACTGTTTTAACACCATTTTCCTCCATCCCATTCGATTTCGGATAATAGGGGCTAGATGACTGATGGTGGAACCCATAACACCTTGAAAATTCAGCGAACTCCTGACTCGCAAACTGAGGACCGTTATCGCTTCTGACAATTTGAGGAATACCATGGCGTGCGAAAATAATCTTCATGTGCGAAATGACTGCACTACTAGTAGTGCTGGTGAGTAGACATGTCTCTGGATAGTTGCTGCAGTAATCGTTCACTACCAAATAGTCCCTACCCTTTATAGAGAACAGGTCAGCCGCGACCATACCCCATGGGATTCCTGCTGCAGCCTCTGTGGTAGGTATTAGTGGTTCTTTTCTCTGCTGATATTGGTGTACCTGGCACGTCTCACACTTTGCTACCTTCTGCTTAATTGCTTCATTCAGTCCCGGCCAGTAAACTGCCCTCCTGGATCGTCGCTTGCACTTCTCTATTCCTAGGTGTCCTTCGTGTATGACATCTAAGATCTGTGGCCTGTGGCACTCTCCGACGAAACATCTGGGTGCCACTGGTCTGACCTAAAGTTTCCAAAAATACAGTTTATCGCTAGCAGCAGCACGCTCCGACGAAACATCTGGGTGCCACTGGTCTGACTTAAAGTTACAAAAAATACAGTTTATCGCTAGCCGAGCAGCACGCTCCGACGAAACATCTGGGTGCCACTGGTCTGACCTAAAGTTACAAAAAATACAGTTTATCGCTAGCAGCAGCACGCTCCGACGAAACATCTGGGTGCCACTGGTCTGACCTAAAGTTACAAAAAATACAGTTTATCGCTAGCCGAGCAGCACGCTCCGACGAAACATCTGGGTGCCACTGGTCTGACCTAAAGTTACAAAAAATACAGTTTATCGATAGCAGCAGCACGCTCCGACGAAACATCTGGGTGCCACTGGTCTGACCTAAAGTTACAAAAAAAATACAGTTTATCGCTAGCAGCAGCACGCTCCGACGAAACATCTGGGTGCCACTGGTCTGACCTAAAGTTACAAAAAACACAGTTTATCGCTAGCAGCAGCACGCTCCGACGAAACATCTGGATGCCACTGGTCTGACCTAAAGTTAGAAAAAATACAGTTTATCGCTAGCAGCAGCACGCTCCGACGAAACATCTGGGTGCCACTGGTCTGACCTAAAGTTACAAAAAATACAGTTTATCGCTAGCAGCAGCACGCTCCGACGAAACATCTGGGTGCCACTGGTCTGACCTAAAGTTACAAAAAATACAGTTTATCGCTAGCAGCAGCACGCTCCGACGAAACATCTGGGTGCCACTGGTCTGACCTAAAGTTACAAAAAAATACAGTTTATCGCTAGCAGCAGCACGCTCCGACGAAACATCTGGATGCCACTGGTCTGACCTAAAGTTAGAAAAAATACAGTTTATCGCTAGCAGCAGCACGCTCCGACGAAACATCTGGGTGCCACTGGTCTGACTTAAAGTTACAAAAAATACAGTTTATCGCTAGCAGCAGCACGCTCCGACGAAACATCTGGGTGCCACTGGTCTGACCTAAAGTTACAAAAAATACAGTTTATCGCTAGCAGCAGCACGCTCCGACGAAACATCTGGGTTCCACTGGTCTGACCTAAAGTTACAAAAAAATACAGTTTATCGCTAGCAGCAGCACGCTCCGACGAAACATCTGGGTGCCACTGGTCTGACCTAAAGTTACAAAAAATACATTTTATCGCTAGCAGCAGCACGCTCCAACGAAACATCTGGGTGCCACTGGTCTGACCTAAAGTTACAAAAAAATACAGTTTATCGCTAGCAGCAGCACGCTCCGACGAAACATCGGCTGGGTGCCACTGGTCTGACCTAAAGTTACTCCGTACGCATTTAAAATGTTTACATACGAAAAATACAGTTTATCGCTAGCAGTAGTACGCTCCGACGAAACGTCTGGGTGCCTGACTGGACTGACCTAAAGTTACTCCGTACGCATTTAAAATGTTTACATACGAAAATACTGGTTAATATTTGAAAAAAACTTCGTAAAATAACGAGCATAGTTGGTACCTCAAGGCGTTCCTGACAGAGATATATTCTGTTTAACAGGAGTTTTACGCGGTTACAATAGCACCAATATTGTGCCCACTTTAGGTTTTATTTAGGTAATACACAGATGAAGAGAATATATGATAAATTTCAGGAAATATTATTAATTTAGAAAATGGTAATTGTACAGTATATAATAATTATTGTTTTAAAACGGAAACGCCAAATGGCCGCATTACAATACAAAGCTGGGTTAATTGAAAAAAAAAACTGCGTAAAATAACAAGCATAGTTGGTACCTCAAGGCGTTCCTGACAGAGATATATTCTGTTTAACAGGAGTTTTTACGCACGCAGTTATAATAGCACCACTATTGTGCCCTCTTTAGGTTTTCTTTAGGTAATACACAGATCAAGAGAATATATGATAAATTTCAGGAAATATTATTAATTTATAAAATGGTAATTGTACAGTATAATAATTATTGTTTTAAAACGGAAACGCCGAGTAGCCGCATAATTACAATACAAAGCTGGGTTAATTAGGTACGGATACTAGACCTAGGGCCCTTGCACATGCTACGTATTGAATTCAATAAAATACAAAATAACAAATCTTACCTCCGTCTTTCCAAGTTTTGTGATCTGTGAGTTACTCACCGCCTGTCATGTGTTTCCACAATACCCTTTCCGCAGTTTTAAAATTTAGGCCAGCCCAGGCAGGGCCCGCATCATCTCCACATAGTAGGAGAAGGATCTTCAATATATTAAATTCAATATGAATTTTTTTTTTTTCACATCCTAGGCTTGAGATAGCTGGATAACTGATAGCGTACCTCACGTTTACAAAGATCAGTTAGTGTTCTTAAACCATGGCTGTATAGCATTGATTCGCTCATACATATCTTTACCAGAAATGTCTTCTCAGAGAGTAGGGTATCCTGTCTGTATTATGGCAAATATCTTTCGTATTTAGAGATTGTGACGATGACGAGTCGACTGATCTCACTGGTTTCCCGCCAGAATAATTCTTTGTTGAGGTCAAAGGAAAGCACACCGTTTCATAGCCATATCCGAAACAAGTATTTGTTAATACTTGAGAATCTGCTTAACCTTGTACTAACGAATCGACCCTTGAACAGTATGTCCGTTGGGGACTTCCCACATTCCATTGGTGCTGTTCTGTAGTTTAACAGGGCTAGATATGGGTCTTCCTTTGCATATATGGCCTTCTTCAGTAAACGCTTCACTGTTTTAACACCATTTTCCTCCATCCCATTCGATTTCGGATAATAGGGGCTAGATGACTGATGGTGGAACCCATAACACCTTGAAAATTCAGCGAACTCCTGACTCGCAAACAGAGGACCGTTATCGCTTCTGACAATTTGAGGAATACCATGGCGTGCGAAAATACTCTTCATGTGCGAAATGACTGCACTGCTAGTAGTGCTGGTGAGTAGACATGTCTCTGGATAGTTGGTGCAGTAATCGTTCACTACCAAATAGTCCCTACCCTTTATAGAGAACAGGTCAGCCGCGACCATACCCCATGGGATTCCTGCTGCAGCCTCTGTGGTAGGTATTAGTGGTTCTTTTCTCTGCTGATATTGGTGTACCTGGCACGTCTCACACTTTGCTACCTTCTGCTTAATTGCTTCATTCAGTCCCGGCCAGTACACTGCCCTCCTGGCTCGTCGCTTGCACTTCTCTATTCCTAGGTGTCCTTCGTGTATGACATCTAAGATCTGTGGCCTCATGTTTTCCGGAATCACTACTCGAGTTCCTCTCATTAGTAGCCCATCCACTACAGTCAGTTCTTCAGCAAAGTCCTGATAGGGTTTACTATTGATTCCCCTGCCATTTAGCAAGTTGGCAACAACTCTGCCTAGTATTTCGTCTGCGGCCGTCGCTTCAGCTACCTGCTTGGCCTTCCCTTCTGACAGGCTAGACTGCACTACCATTCGAACATGGAGCTCTATCTCTTCTTCCAGGTCTCCCCGGCTTTCGCTCGTGGGAAGGTAAGACCTGGAAAGTGCATCGGCTAGAACAAGCCTTTTTCCAGGCAGATACTCCCACTGTAGATCATAGCGTTGCATTCTCATCATCATTCGCTGGATTCTGGGGGACATACTATCAAAGTCCTTCTCCGTTATAGCTATGAGAGGCTTGTGATCTGTCTCAGCAATCACTAGATGGCCATACACATAATCATGAAATCGAGACAGTCCAAACAGCATGCCAAGGGTTTCCTTCTCTATCTGAGCGTACTTTATCTCGGTTGGTGTCAAAGCCCGAGACGCATACATTACTGGCAGCCATTCGTCCCCATGTCTCTGCAACAAAACGGCACCCAAGCCGGTCTTACTGGCATCCGTCGAGACCTTGGTCTGTTTCGACGGGTCGTAAAACTGGAGCACTGGTTCTGAGCAGAGGTATCCAGTGACGTCCGTCCATTCCCCTTCAGCCTTGCTGCTCCACTGGAAACTTGTACCATCTCTCGCAAGAGATATCAACTCCTTAGTAGCATCAGAAACATGAGGTATGAACTTACCCAAGTAGTTCACAAGTCCTAAGGCCCGTCTCAGTCCTTCTTTATCTACCGGTTTCGGCATTTCCTTGACGGCCTTCACCTTCTCAGGAGAGGGGCGGATCCCTGACTCAGAAAGGACCTCGCCAAGATATGCAATCTCTATCTCCTGAAAGGCACACTTATCAAGATTCAATCGCATGTTTGCACCCTTAAGACGCTGTAGCACAGATTCTAATCTACTATTGTGTTCCTCAAGGGTACTTCCCCAGACTATGATGTCATCAATAAAATTGCGCACGCCCTCAAGTCCTTCTATGACTTGGGTGACTGTCCTGTGAAAGACCTCTGGAGAGGAAGTCAAGCCCATTGGTAGGCGCTTGAAGTAAAATCTACCAAAGTGTGTACCAAATGTACACAACTTGGCCGACTCCTCTTCAAGTTCAATCTGGAAAAATCCATTAGCAGCATCTAGCTTGCTAAAGTACTTAGCCCCTGTCATTTCCGTCTCTATTTCTTCCCGGGTGGGCAGCTGGTAATGTTCCCTCTTAACGGCCTTATTCAGATCTCTAGGATCTATACAAATACGGAGGGACCCGGACTTCTTTCTTTCCCATACCATTTGGTTAACCCAGTCTGTGGGTTCTTCTATCTTAGAAATTATCCCTTTCTCTAAGAGTCGATCCAGCTCCTTCTTTAATTCATCCCTGATGTGAACTGGGCACCTCCTAGGTGGCTTGATTACTGGGCAGGCGTTTTCCTCCAATTTAATCTTATGCTTTACTGGGAGACAGCAAATACCTGTAAACAACTCTGGATATTTAGCTGCCACTTGTTCCTTCACATTGTTTGTAACCTGATAGACCCTGGTTACTAGCCCCACCCTCTCTGAATCAGCCGCCCCATAATGCTGATGCCTTCCTTTGCTATCATCATATCCACCTCTTGTTCCCTCCCCTTCCTCTCAATTTTTACAGTGCAGACTCCAATTACTGGAATTGGTTCACCATTGTAGGCTTTCAGTCGGCGACTGCTAGGTTTAACAGCGGGCTTTTGCTCGAGTCTGTCATAGTCCCGACGAGAGAGGATATTAGCCCGAGACCCTGTATCTATCAGAAACGTTATCAATGTTCCATTGGTATGGAGAACCTCTTTCCAGGGGTCACTGTGATCAGGGCCGGACTGCACATGTCCTACAAATATATCCTCATCACTACTTGCTTCATCGTCTACTACTCTTACACTCCCACTAGCGGCCCCACTGTTCCTCCTAACCCTACACTGCTGGGCGTAGTGGTTTAACTTCCCACAAAAATCACAGGTTTTCCCATATGCTGGACACTGCAATCTGAGGTGATTCCCCCCACAATACCCACAATTTTTGATCATTCGTTTAGCTTGACCATTTCCACTGGCGCCAGAGTTAGTTTCTGGATTTACACCTTTTGGTCTCCCTCCCTGCTTCTTCCCATGCCCCACTACGTTAACCATGCCTTCATCTTGGGCCATTTGTTTAGTCTGCGTCTTTACTAGTTCATTAGCCTTACATATAGCAATGGCTTTCTTCAATTCTAACTTCTCGGTCTTCAACAATTTCTCCCTCAGTTTGCTCTCTCTTATTCCGACCACTATCTGGTCTCTAATCATTGAATCCTTCAAGTCTCCAAATCCACAAGACTTAGCTTTCTTCCTAAGCTCAGTTAGAAATTGTTCAAATGACTGACCTTCTTGTTGCGTCGTGCACCGAAGTTTATACCTTTCCACTGTCTCGTTTTTCACCTCCTGGCAGTAATCTTCGAATTTCTCCAGCACAACTTTATAATCCTTGTCCTCACCGTCCTCAAATGTGAAAGTCGCAAACACTTCTCGAGCCTCTGGGCCAGCCACGGTAAGCAAGATGGCTATCTTGCGAGTCGCACTTGCCTTTTCAAGGTCTTTCGCCGCTAAATACCAGTCAAACTCACGTTTGAACTTAATCCAATTCTCCTGAAGACTTCCACTGAGATCTAGTCGAGCCGACTTCTCAAATTCCTCCATTGCAGCGTACTTTTTTTTACCGAGATTTACTCCTGGTACCATGTAAAGATCTGTGCTTTACTAGGTAAGTAACAAGATCGCGGACCCTGCTAAGGACCCGGATGTATACAGATAGCCCGAGTGGCCACAGGGAGCCCAATATCATTACAGTAACCATTCGAAAATAAGTTCCTAGGTAAACGATGATGTTTTAGGGCTAAGTAAATTCACAGGAAAACAACACGTTCTCGTTCAACATGAAAACGTGTCACCTTTCAAGCTTCATTAGCGGCTAAGCGTTATTCCTGTTCCGAGGAGGAACAACCTTATTTTCAGTGATTTTTATATGAATTGAATACCGAGGGGATCATATGCTAATGAATACTAATACTAATTAAATATTGTAGGTAATTAGAGAATACTACATTAGAACAGGGGCGGATCTAGGATTTTTGAAGGAGGGTGGGGGGGGGGGGGGGGGGGTGGGGGGGTGACTGTCATAGATTTTGTTTGGGAACATGCAGGGAGGGTGGCTGTCATAGATTTTTTGTTCAGAAATATGCATTGCCTCTGTAAAATGCTGCAATTTGGCCATTCCATCCAGCCCAAAGGGGGGTGGCTAGCCACCCAATCCACCCCCCCCCTAAATCCGCCCCTGTAGAAGTAGCGTATCACTTGCGATTTTGTGGTCAGAGGCCCAACGACATTTTACCTGGATTGCATTCTTCAAGGAAAATATTGCATAACCTTTCAATCAAGGGTTAATGGGAGGGCCTTTAACTGTTTGTAGGATTCCGTGGAGGGAGTTACACCCTTATGTAGCCTATATGGGGACGTGTCACTGGACAGGCCGGGTATGGTTTCAGGGTTGGTCGTCTTGAACAGGGTTATCAAAATAAGAATACGCTATTCCTCATTTAGATATCTTGAATAGGGTTTGATTTTATCATTTTTACCGGAACTTGACAGCTTTCACCTACGGATTCTGGCACTCCACGAGTCATGAGTCATCACATGATTCTCGTTATCTTCTTTTAAAATAAACTGATATTGCACAGTACAGTAATTGGAAACTTAAAGTGCTTCTAACCCTTTTTGCAATGTTTATACCTATGAAACTTTGAAAGGTTTTGAGTACTTCTGCGAAGAAAGTTTTTGTTTACAGAGAATACTCTATGGCGCCTTTCTATCCCAACAACATCGATATATACTTTTAGAGAATATACAGTTTGTGAGTTGTTACTAAAGAAAAAAGTCATTTTAGAGAAAATGCTAAGTACTTATTCAAATTATTGCAAAGTCGAATTAATATCCCACTTCCGAGACATGCCTCACTTCCCACGTACAAAGGAAGCAATACGAGGCTTCGTGTATAATGATCAGTCGTTCGTGACAAACTACAGAAGTGTTGTAGTCTTGCCGTCACGAACGACTGAGCATTATGTACGGAGCCTCGTATCGATTCCCCCTCTATATCGCATGTTGAATTTACCATAATTTGTTCTCACGAGTGGCAAATAAAATGAGGTTTTTGCAGCTAATCTGGTGTTGTAATTGTGTTTAGATGATACAAGATGAAAAAATTACCAAATCTCGAAGGAAGCAAATTATGATGAAACTCTAACATGAAATTGCAGTGAAATAGGTAGATAAGGTCTATAATATTTTATATTTTTAAAGCACCAAAGAGCACACAATCGACGGAACACTCATTTCATATATGTATGTAGCACCGACAAGGCCGTGAATAACTAGGGTGCATGCGCGAGAGCTGATACGTAAATCAGCGGGAATTTTTACCGAAAACACTATCTGTTGGCAATTTTATCCCAGTGTCCAAAACTTAAATTACATTTCTATGTAAACCCTTTGATGAGAGCACAGTAGTGCTGCTCTTGGGATGAACGTAGCGACTGGAGAAAAAAAAACTACATTGTCAAAAACATATGTTGTTTCTCAGTTTCTGGTAGACTTGCTCCAAGTCGAACTCACTGAGTCACTGGGTAAGCGATTACTGGGTCAAAAATCGAGCGCGAGAATCGAAGCGAGAGGCGAGTTCGACTTGTTTCACTTGCAGGAAATTGAATCGGGGGATTATGGTCAGGAACGGAATTACATTTCGCGCCTTTGACAAACTCCTTTTGAGCGAGTACAATCAAATTGTAAATACCACATCCACGGTCGACTGACTTGACACGTCAACATACAATGCCTGAAGAATTGACGCTTTGTGATTCGGCAAATTTTAGTACGTCATAAGCCACGCCTCCGGTTGAAAAATCAACCGGTAAATTTGGCGCGCTGCAAGTGGGAAAAGTCCTTCGTGCGGGGGGCTAACAATGACTTTGAGAAAGTCTAAGTTTCTGGAGGAAGTGACCTGAGTATTTTAATCTTATCTTTCCAGCAAAACTCTTATTCTTCGCAGAAAACATGAAAGTACTCGCTAAATCTTGAAATTTCTGCCATTTTTGTATGCGCTGCAGTCGTCCCCAGTCTACGCGCGTCACGTTATTCAGTAAATGGGGTCTGGGTACGAGATTGTTATTGAGTGCTGTCTGTAGCATCATGATACAGCTCCTTTAACCGTAATGGCGAAACTCCCTTTCAGATTCTTAAATCGTAGTAAAGTCTTTCAGATATCCATTGCACGGAGCTTACTTTAAATGTTACCTTTTTGTAATAACAGCATGCTTGACGTTACTCTGCAATTGGTGAGGAAAACTCAGAAAAGGCGGATAACCTAACAGCCTGCATTAAAAAAACCCTGAAAAAACGACATTTATTAAGTCTCCTCCCCCTCGTCTATCTTGCCGCACAGCCAGCCAATCACAAGTAACTCATAAATGGCTTCCCTGTGAACCAATGACAAACCAAAGCAAAACCAAAACCAATTTGTGTTTGGTTTTACTTTGGATTCTGATTGGTTGGTTTACTTTCTCAGCCAATAGGAGAGCTTAGTAAACGCAAAGCCAAAACAATTCCGACACTCAATTCACTCTTTTCACCTGGTGGCCATCTTGGATTCAAAGCGAGGCAATCCTTTGTTTTTGCCAGGTCAGCCTCGTAGTGAGGGATAGTCAAAATGAGGCTCACCTGGCAAAAACAAAGGATTGCCTCGCTTTGAATCCAAGATGGCCACCAGGTGAAAAGGGTGAATTGAAATCCGCTCTACTATCTTTACTCAATTTGAGGGGAAATATCTAGAAATGCAGTGGAAATGGTGGCCGTTTCAATAATATTTCCTTGTCTTTTACAGATAACTATACATGTTTTGTTATGGGATAGGGAGAATATAGAGTAGTTGTTGTTGTAGAAATGTGTAAGCATTTGGATCTGATTCCTGAGTAAAGTAATGACAAGTGCATTCTACAGTCAGCTCATGAACGAGGAGTTAGTGTAACAAAGATTCCATCTTTCGGTCTCATGATTAGCTCCACGCACTTTTTTATCTCCTGAAGAGTTTGCTTCGACTCCACCGTAAAGTGACGAAAAATAGAAGCCAGAACTATCTTCTCTTCCATAAGAGCAAACCTTTGACCTAGAAATAGAAACCAAAACGCTATCATTAGCTCAAAGCAGTAACAGTATCAAAGGTGTGCATGAAAGTCTGTAGGCTGAATTTTAATTCATGATATTTCAATATTTTGTAGGACGAAATAAGGAAGGCGCAAAAACTGGCACGGTTTCAGGTTAAACCTCTCATAATCGATCTTAATTCCTAAGGTGCTCGCTTAAGCAAGGTAGTCGCATACGCGTACTGTATTTTGATGCCATTTTTCAAAGCATAGCCGACTATTGCCTATATCGCAACCCCGCCGTCGCAGTGCACTCTAGGATGGATATCTCGGTTTTCCATTGTAAGTTGTTGACGTGCGGCCATCTTGGATTTAACAATGGAAATGAGATATCCATCCCAGAGTGCACTGCGACGGCGGGGTTTCGATACAGTCAATGCTCTGAACGTTACGTGTATGACTTCTTTGTGATTTATTTTTCACTGAATTACATTTGTTCTAAAAAATGTAATTCGAAATTAACCTTGTTGAAGAATGTGACAAATTGTGACGTATTTTGATTATAAATACCCGGAAAATGGCGTTTTATAACGTAACCCTAACCGCTAGCTCTCAAATAAAGAAACTATGGTATATATCTGACAGAAATGTCAGAGACTGTCATTTACTCTTAAAAAAAAACGCAGAAGATGTAGCATGTTAACACAAAATGAGCCTTCGTGTCTAAGGCTATTTTTGTGTTAACGTGCCTCATATATATGTCATTTAGTATAAACCAACTAGACGTCTTCTAACACGAATCCTGCAATCTGATTGGCTAAGATACTCACTATCTATGTAATAGATAGAACATAAGCGGATGATATGAGCATTTACAATGGCGAGCCGTTTAGATGTTATGACGTCACTTCCAGAAGACATTCCTCTTTCTCATCCAGAGAGAAACGCCATTATGCTTAAGGTATTATATATAAGACTAAAGCAGTCATAAAACATCAATAATCATTGTTAGTATATACCACACCAGTGAATATGACTTTTCGCGCGCTCTGATTGGCTACTCAAACAGTGAATATGATTTCATATTCACCTCCGAGCGAAGCAGCGATCACTTCGCGCGAGTTTTTGTCCATTTGACAGAAAATAAAATAACTATTTGGTGCTGGCTATTCACCTGCAGTGTGGTATATACTAAAAAAAGCGGCGCAGTAAATATCCACCACTATTCACCTCCACTTCGGTGAATAATTGTTAAATATTGCTAACTTGAAACTCACCAATGCAGTTTCTGGGTCCAGCTGAGAAGGGAATAAAAGCATATGGATGACGATTGTCGATGTTCTCAGGCAGGAACCTGTCTGGGTCGAACCGCATTGGGTCTGGCCACACATCCGGGTTATGGTGCAGTAACAAGGGACATACTGTTACACTGGTTCCTTTTGGCACGAGAAACTCATCTGATTTAAAAGAAAAATTATATTTCATTGACGTTTTCGGAAACGAAATTGTGGAAGGCTAAGCTAACCAGGTTGTAACGTCTGCAAACACACACAATGTCTTACCTATTTTGCAGTCTTCCGAAAGCATTCTGGCGAAAAATGGAACAGAGGGACAAATGCGAAGACTTTCCTGAAAACAATATACAGACTATAATTCACTTTACTTTTTCTTTTCTTGTTCGCAAGATTCTCATCTAAGAGCCATTTGGTGATAAGTAAGGTGACTGCGAGTGGCAAGCACTATTCACAATGCTCGTATTGATATGTACGGTGGAGTCTTAGTTATAAATGTTAAAAAACTGATGCTAATATACATTTGCACGTGGGTTACGTAATATCCTCGTTATATATACTGCTTGCGAGTAGCGTCCTTGCGTTCTTGCTCAGTTAAACCCAGCGGTGTGAGGAAGAGAAACGGCCCACCATCCCCCCTCCCCCACCATCCCCCCTCCCCCACCATCCCCCCCTCCCCCTCCCCCCTCCACCCCCCCCCCCCCCCCCCAGTGAACTTTCGTGGGTCGTTGGCGATATTTTATCCCATAGTTAATTCAACTGGGCATGAATGCGAGCGTGGTAGAATAGATTACTGACTACATAACATTTAATTAATGCCTATTTACTAAACATATTTACCTTAATAGTGCATTCCAGATATTTCAAACACTTGAGTGAATCCACGGTAAGATTTTCCGGTCGCGACTCTAAAGAGAGAAAAAACAAGGAACTTGGAACCACAGTGACTTTCTATTTTATATGTCAACTGAATCCAATACTTTTATAGGTGTTGTTTTTTAAAAGCACTAAACTAGCTGAATATATATAAAGAGAAGCTTCTTGAAGCTTTTTTTTGTTTTTAAAAGTATAACAATTAAGGTATTAATAGGTTAAAACCTCATTTTAGCTACTGGCAGAAGGTGTATAATCACTAGCAATACCTATACAGGCCATTGTACCATTCTTTTAGACTGCAAGATATTATTGCACACATGCCACCTTGTACTAAATGAACTTGATGAACGCCGAGTTATTCAAGCAGCGTGCTTCTTAAACATTACTCACCAAAGAATTCATCAACTTCTTCTTGGACGCGTTTCTGGATATCAGGATGTGAACCAAGTAACTGTATGGCCCAGCTGATACCTGCGGCTGTTGTATCATGTCCCTATGTGTTAAAATATCAATTCCAAGTTTGAAACAAAGGCTCACCGAAAATATATCATGTTAGAAAACTACGAATGGGCATCGAAATAATGTATGGTTTAACGTACGGAACGTGCTTACATAAACCAACATGAAGGCATGTTTTGTTTTAAGTAATGGCTCGCCAAATAACTGAAGCAAAAGACAATATGCCTTATGTGCAGGCTGAGATGTCTACAGTCAAAGTTACAAGCAAAAAAATAAAGAAAACTATTTGTTGTTTATCATTATTACTGTGAAAATCGAAAGAAAATACGATGAAGCCAATAGAAAAGGGGAAAACAAAAGATATAAGAATTTACGATATTTTTACACGAGGGTGTGATCACAATTTTAGCAGACGATTGTTTTAGGTGCAACTTGTACTATTGCTAAAATCATATTATGAGCTACGGGGAGTAGAAAAACTGCAGAAAAGATTTTTTAAGCCAAAAAGTGATCATCTTGTTCATCTTATTTATTTTTTACTCTTTAACGCCAGCAGGTCAGTATAAATGAATGTCAAACTTCAAAATCATCCCCTCTGACAGGATTTCTAATTTTTGTGGTCATATTTGTAATCGGGCCATTGCATAAAAATCACGTAAATTTTACCCCTGATTTTTGTTGTCAATTTCCTTTATCGAGTCTGTCAAAGTGCCATGAAAACAACTTACAAGCAAGAAGAGATAGACCTCCCCCTCTTGATTTGTGGCGGCCATTTTGGAAAAGATTGAGATCCACGCCTTAAGGTGGCCCGCGGCTATTTATTTTGGCAACGGGGATCTTTTTAAATCGCGTTTTTGAACAGCTAAACATTATCCGATTTCTGAGATTTTTTGAACTTTTAATAAAGAAACATCGAATTTTATAAAACGTACAATTAGAAAGTGATTAACAAAGAATTTCTGAAGATATCAGCGATTTTCGAAACCGTTGTTTTTTAGGAAAGAGCGTATATTTCAAAACCCAAAAGATGGATTTGTTCCATTTTATTTTCAACGAGTGCCCAACCTCCAAGGTCTGTGACAGGCACGTTTCAGGGTAATCGGCACCATACAAGTTTCTCAGCAAACGGCTGATCAACTTTAAGCTTAAAATGTTATGCTCGTGTATCTGGTTCAACTGCCGGAGAAATATTACAGTAATAATTAAATTGTACATACCATATGGAAGTTGAATACCGCTTGAAACTTCTGTACCAAAGGCAAGAAGATCGGAAAACTGCAACTAACGTTATGCGGCGAACGAAGTAAGATAGGTTATTGCTGAATATTTGCGAAAATCGAGAAATTTGTATTCTTTCGGTGTCAAAAAAAATCACTCGTTTGTTTTTCTTAAGTTCCTAATATAACTTACAGTAGCATATTTTAAAGTACCTTACCGAGTTTCAGCGCGCTTTGACCATACGCTTTTGAGAAATAAAAGCTGTAAACTTCAGCTTGTGTGAGACTTCTAAAATCTAAATGCTTGGAAAACCCCTCATGATCGCTAAATTATTCAATGTGTTTGTTTTGAATTTCCGCACGGGTTCTGCCACTTGGGAATCGCGAGGCAAGGAATAATTAAAATTAATAATGAAATTAAAATGAGGATTAATTTTGCAAGTGTAAGTAAGGTATTTGTAATAATAGTTCCAGGCTGAGTAATGTGTTGGTGCCAAGGAGTATCCTACTGTGGAAACGTTCTTCAAATGTTCTCCCCTCGTCGCTACTTACTACCAGGTGGACATAACACGTAACACCATGGGTTACTGCACACAGTCCCATGAATTGCAATGCAATCCTCATTTTAATTTCAACTATAATTTTAATTATTCCTTACGTCGCGATTCCCAAGTGGCAGAACCCGTCCGGAAATTCAAAACAAACCCATTGAATAAATTAGCGAACATGAGGGGTTTTCCAAGCATTTAGATTTTAGAAGTCTCGCACAAGCTGAAGTATACAGCCTTTATTTCTCAAAAGCGTATGGTCAAAGCGCGCTGAAACTCGGTAAGGTACTTTAAAATATGCTACTGTAAGTCATATTAAGAACTTTAGAAAAACAAACGAGTCTATTTTTTGGACGCCGAAAGAATACAAATTTCTCGATTTTCGCAAATATTCAGCAATAACCTATCTTACTTCGTTCGCCGCATAACGTTAGTTGCAGTTTTCCGATCTTCTTGCCTTTGGCACAGAAGTTTCAAGTGGTATTGAACTTCCAAATGGTATGTACGATTTAATTATTACTGTAATATTTCTCCGGCAGTTGAACCAGATACACGAGCATAACATTTTAAGCTTAAAATTGATCAGCCGTTTGCTGAAAACTTGTATGGTGCCGATTAATCTGAAACTTGCCTGTCACAGACTTTGGAGGTTGTGCACTCGTTGAAAGTAAAATGGAACAAATCCATCTTTTGGGTTTTGAAATATACGCTCTTTCCTAAAAAACAACGTTTTGGAAAATCGCTGAAATCTTCAGCAATTCCTAGTTAATCACTTTCTAATTGTACTTTTTATAAAATTCGAGGATTCTTTATTAAAAGTTCAAAAAATCTCAGAAATCGGATAATGTTTAGCTGTTCAAAAACGCAATTTAAAAAGACCCCAGTTGCCAAAATAAATAGCCGCGGGCCACCTTAATGTACCCGAGCTTGGGGTCAACAATTGTATGGAACAAAATATCTGGCAAACAATACTTCCTAATGACCCATGAACAAGAACAAGAAGTTTTATTTCACTCTACATAGTAAAATTAAATTCATTTTGATAAAATACGATAGAACGAGTAGGAAAGTTCTGAAAAGAACCACAGGATATCGAGTCAGAACTACCTTTTTTGGGTCAGATAATATTATTTATGTTTTCAAGCAAATGAGATATTACAAAGAGGAATAACTAAGGCAATAATCAGTACATAGTTCTATGAAATTTTCATTTAAAGGAGGGGTTAGTTGGGGTAAAACTTTGAGATAATAGGAAAATGATAATTTATAAATATAGAGATGTGATTGATATAAATAATAAGGACACAAGTCTAATTAATTTTCGTTAGTGTCATTATATTTATCAATATAGAGGGACAAAACATTTTTTTTTAAATAAATGCTTTTTTCTATTGATTTGGTCTCTTGAGGTAACTCTTTCCAGATCCTAATTCCATTTGTAGTGATAAATTTTAATTTATAGCTAGTGGTATTAGATTATATAAAATAAGTTTGTCTCTTAAGTTGTCTAGTATTATAATTATGAATATCTGATAAAGAAATAAACATATCGACAAAAGTACTACTTATTTCAGTTTTTAGGGTGCAACATCATGCATGAATAAAACAGAGTTTAATATATGAATGTCGTCAATTTTAAGTAAATTTAGTTTATGAAAAAGTGGTGTAGTATGAGTATACCAATTTTTATTAGATAACACTCTAATAGCTTTCCTTTGGATTTTTCTTAAAGGTTCGATATAGGAATTAAACGTATTTCCCCAAAGCAGGATTCCATAATTTAAATGTGGAAGCAACAGGAATTATAAATTTGCTTGAGGATTATGGGTGGTATTTGGAAATATTTATTTTGATATGAGCAATATGCTCTCTCCAATTAAGGTGTTTGTCTACGATTTAACCGAGGTATTTGGTATAATGTTTCTCTTCTATTATTTCATTGTTAATTTTAAATAGGAGATTCATATCAGTTTTCCGTCTTTTTTGGGAGCAAAGTTTACAGAAGTAGATTTATTTGTATTTAGTGTTAATTTATTACACAAAAGCCATTGTTGGATTTTAATCAATTCATTATTTATCGTGGTTTCTAAATTGTTAATGTTATTGCTTGAGTAAAATAGACTAGTATCATCTGCAAATAAAATAAATTTTAAATATTTAGATGAATTTGGGATATCATTGATATATAGCAGGAAAAGTAATGGTCCTAAAACAGATCCCAAGGAACACCAAACTTTACAGTACGTTCAGTGGAGAGTGTGTATTAATAGATACTAGTTGATGTCTGTTTATGAGAAAAGATTTAAACCAGTTTCAGGCAGTACCTCTTTGGCCATAAGATTCTAGTTTATCAAGCAATATATTTACATTAATGGTGTCAAAGGCTTTAGCAAAAGCTAAGAAAATAACAGAAGAAAATTGTTTAGATTCAAAGGATTCAATTATGTCATTTAGTAAATCTAGAACTGCTAGTATTGTTGATTTACGTTTTTGAAAACCATATTGGTGCTCAAATAATATCAAATTATTTTCCAAAAAGAAATGAAGCCTAGTAAACATAACCTGTTCGATTAGTTTTGAGAGAATAGGAAGAAGACAGATTGGCCTAAAATTGATAACACTTTTATGAAGAAAAATATGTTTTTTAATTTTGAATTATTCAGGAAAACAACCATTTACAAAGGAATAATTTATTATATGTTCTAAAGGAGAGGCAACGAGGTGACTAACTAGTTTAATAAGTTTAATTGGGATGTCATAAATACCTGACCAGAAAAAACAGGTATTGATTTTACTGTCATTCGGGAGAGAAGCCGTTATGTTAATTAAACACTCATTCTTTGTGTTCAAGCATCAGATACTCCAAATAACTCGAAACAATAAATAGTTTTCTTGGTATTCGAAACCTCTGATAAAACACTTGAATTTTGGAATAGCACGTCACTAATTCGAAAGTGCGACTTGTTGGCCTTCGTCAGGTTTCAGTATTCCCTCAGGCCAGATGGCTTGAAACTGCTGAAAAATTAAGCTTCTCGCGGAAAAGAGCTGAGCCCACTGCTAATGTTTTAATGCCATACCCAGATATAGGTTTGCTGAGGAGGGGCTTGAGGTCAGGGTTGCAGAGGAGCAAAATGAACTAACACCATGACTGTAAAATTCCATTCTCCCGTCCGAAGCTATTGTTTTAGCAAATTAAATAAATTGCAATACATATAGCGCACGCATAAATCAGATCCTTCTTTTGGCATCTCTAATTTGAAATGGAATATGCCTCCTGTTTTATATGGAAGAAGAAAGGCACACATTAATATTTTTTTTATCTATTTCGTACACCCTGTCGGTCTTCTCTTTTCCATCATGGCTCTATCATAACTTTCTCCTACTCATGGCCGAACAAAGCTCAGATTTTATTTCAATTCCTGGTCTCTTCCTATCAACTTCAATCCAGTGCCATTATTTCCCCAATCCTTGATTACAATCCTTGATTCTCGAATCGTTCTTTCTCTCGCCTATCCCCGAATCTTTCTTTCAGATTCCCTTCTTCCCTACTGCTACACAGTTACCCCTAGTAGTTCGCTTCAATCCCCCATTGGTTTCCCTATCCTTGATGATAAGGTGCCTGGATTTGATTTTAGATTCTTCATTCTACTGCGGCAAGGGGATCTCATCATCGTACCTCAAACATGAACGTGTCCACCTCTTCTCGTATACCTTCCTTGTCTATTTGTCCCTCATCATACGCATCCAACAGTAAGTCAAGGAAAGCAACGAGACGTCCCTTGCGTTTACCACTGAACTCGTCTACTTCTATCTCCTCCTCTAACGATGAACTGGAACCTCTCTCCTGGATTCGTTCGTTAATCACCTTATGATAAACAATAACACAATTACAATTGAGGCGTTCGACAATAAGAGTAATGAAACCTTCAGCATATAGATATAGCAAGCTATGTCAAAATAACAATTGATGGCAGAAATACTGAGAAGCGTGAAGGTCAAATTTTGGGAGAAAGACTATGATCCAAACTTTGAGACAATCTAGTTTTTTTTGTCTTTAACAGTTAGACGTGAGGTATCATCAGCTTTGCCATCCTGACTTGCACATCACAGTAATCATACCCTAATTCCTCAAATAAGCGCCTTGGGCGCTTATTTCCAATTTTATGTTCAAAGGGCGGAACTTAATCGGTGTAGGATGTTTATTAATACAATTTGATTCGAGTATGCCTGGTAAATAATAACAACTTATATAGTAAATGCGACCATCACACGCTTATTTCAAAGTTAATGTTCATCGAGGTTAATATTAGGTCGCTCATTTTAAATTTCATTTTGTTTGGACTCAGAGGAATCCGGGCTCATAATAATATATTCAAGCTCGTAAGAGTGACTGGCCTAATAAAACCTAAGAATGGCTTATTGACTTCACCGGGTAATTTTACAATATTTACACAAAATGTTGAAATGAGACGAATAGCCTTAAAGTGAAGTAGTGTTCTCTACAAGCATTTTGTAGACGTATTCCTGTAGCATATCTTTGTACCTTGGAATTCGGAACAAACTGTGGGGTTTATGTTGGCCACTCTACAAAGACTAGGGTGGGCCAGTTTACTACGTATAGATGGTTTGCACTCAATCCCCAGAGATTCAAATGACAAAGGGCATGGCGGCCATGTTGGTGTACAGAACAAAAGAAGCTAACGAAGAATCTATTGTTAACTGTACACCAACATGGCGGCTATGACGTCACGTGCAAAGGGTCCATACTCTTTTCAAACTTCACTCTCTGGAAACTAACCGACTACCTAAACTACGTGATACTCGTAAAGCTATACTAAAGGTTGTTAATCACTCAGATTTTTGTTTATCTAAAAAGCCTGCGAAGGATATGTTTTAACACGGCAAACACCCAAGACCTCAAAATGCAAGTAAAACACTGTCAAAGTCATGATTGGATTCCCGGTTTACGTCATGATCACAAGGCACCATTCTCCCAGTACATACTCAACTTGATATGGCGTGGTGGATTTGCTAATTTTAGGGCGTGAGTACGGGCCGACGAATATTAAACCGAATCGAAATATTATTCGGCAATCCACAGTATTCAATTTAGAAACTTCAAATCAATAATACCCTCGTAGGGCTTATATACACTTTAAGTACTATTTACATTATTCGCGACCGAATTGTATGGGATTTACAATGGGGAGCCAACGAACCGGCGAGCCATTGTAAATCCCATACAACTCGGGCGCGAATATTGTAATGTACTTATGATATGTACTATATAATAATTTTTTTGAAGTCTGAAATTTTGAAGAAAAGCGTAAAAAAAGCTTCGGAGTAATAGTTTGTGCCACGGACATGCGCAGCGCGCATAAAAACATGTCCCACATTGGAGAGACGATCTGGGGAACATTAAGAGCAGTTATATGAACCTTTCACTTTCACTTTGCTCAGGATAGGGCAGTGACATATTAACGCTAGCTTGTTAGTATCCTGTATCCTTGTTAGCATTCTGTATAATTTGATACAGAATACTAATAGCTGACTAGAGAGTTTGTATGTGATTCACAGGTATCAATGTGAGCTGGATGCTATATTTAGATTGGGTAGCACCCTAAAATATACCTTAATTATAAATGATATTATAAGATATATTAAAGGGGCTGTGTCATGGTAATATACTTTACATTCGCGTTCCGAGCCGGAAACAGCTATTTCCACCGATTTTGATATGAACTAACGAACCTCTCGGCCATGTGGGATGCTTAAAATGAAAGCAAGTATACATCGTAGATTAGATTATTTTTTAGTTTCAAATGAATTGCAACCTTCTATTGATAACTGTGATGTAATTCCAGCCCCTAATACAGATCATTCGGCCATCACTTTAAAATTATCAAAAGTTAAAGAGGGTAAAAGGGGTCCTTCTTTTTGGAAATTTAATAATTCATTGATAGAAACTGAACAAAGAATATATAAAAGAATTGAAATTGGTAATAAATTATTTGAAGAAGGTTCTGAATAAAGAGGGAATTTTTGATCCACAGTTACGGTGGGAACTGATTAAATATGAGGTACGTAAATTTACAATTAAGTTTTCTAAACATCTGGCTAAACAAAAACGGAGCGTATACAGTAATATTGAGAACAAAATCACTCAGATTGAGAAAACGGAAGGTTGGGAAAATGATGAAAGTAAATTAACTGAACATGATAAGCTAACAAAGGAGTTAGAAGAGTTAAGTAATTATGTAATCGACGGTGTTATAGTACGATCCAAGGCAACCTGGCATGAATTAGGAGAAAAAAATACTAGATATTTCTTGACACTAGAAAAAAGAAACAAATCTAAATCACATGTTAGCAAACTCGTTGACGCTGATAACAATGAAATTGTACAGCCACGTGAAGTACTTAAAGAAACCAAGAAGCACTTTAGTCAACAGTTTAAATTTAAATCAGGGAAGACAGAGTCTGAGTGTCTAGAATTTCTTAGTAAAATTAATATTCCCAAATTGTCAGAGGAAGAAAGAATGGCATGTGAAGGGAGGATGACTGTTAATGAATGTTTTAATAGTCTTTTAAAATTAGGCAATGGGGTCCTCCAAAACACCAGGAATGATGGTTTAACAAAAGAATTATATTTAAGTATATGGTCTGATATCAAGGAAGATTTGGTCAATTGCTTAAATGACAGTTTTATAAAAGGTTCTTTAACAACTTCACAGAAACAAATAATAATTACATTATTGGAAAAGACAGGTAAAGATAATAGATTCATAGATTCATGGCGTCCAATTAGTTTAATAAATGTGGATGTTAAAATATGTAGTAAGGTTCTTAGTAAGTGGTTATCTCATATCCTTCCTGGTATAATTCATCATGACCAGACAGCTTTTGTAAAAGGGCGAGTAATAGATGAACCAATTAGAATAATTGAGGATATGTTTTACGTTATTATCTTAATGGATAAATTAACTTTATATAAAGCAAGAGAGAAAAGAAAAATCGCTACATTAGCTCTATTTATAAACTCTTTAGTGTATTTTGAAAAAAATTAATCCAACGTAGCAAAATCAAGGAACAAAACCCTGGAACAGCTTAAGAAATGGGAAAAATTGTTAATTGCAATTAGACATTTTTCTGATTAGGAACAGTTGGCTTAGAGTATTTTCTTTTCTCTTTTCTTAGTTTTTTTTTTCTTTGTTTCTTTGTCGTGTCTTTTAGTGATATACATTTTGTGTAATGTAATTTAGTAATCAGAAATGTTTACAATAAAAAAGTTAAAAAAAAAAAAAAAAAAGCAAATATGCAAAAATGACTAACAAACAGTGTATATAAACAGTCTCCAGGCAAAATATTGAAAACTCTTTCAATCAAGCATTGAGGGAGGGAAGTTTAACTGTTTCTACCCAATTAACAGCCACCAACCGAACGATTACTCGATACATGCGCAGTACCATGACACAGCCCCTTTAAATAATAGTTGAATGCAATGACTACAGACGCATGTAAGCAGGGTTAGCCTCATTCTGAAGTTAATCATTCATTGCATTCAGCGGTAATTTTCGAATATGAAACTAGACTATTATGATTGCAGTCATCTGATCATGTTGTATGGGCCCAAAGCTAGAACAATATCATTAAAATCTTCCGAAAATTCTTATGGATTAGATATGGAAATACCATTATACTTGACTTCCTCTACAGATGAGTCGTCAAACCTACCACGCCGACAGGATTCACAATCATGTAACCCTACCTTGATTGTAAAGCCATGAAGAATGTCCAGACACCTGCTATTGTCTCGGCCCGATGGTGTCAAGTTATAGATCCAATTCTTCCATAACCAGGGTGCTTTATAACGTTCTTGCACTAAATGGCTTATTCTGTTGATAAACAATTATACTATCATTTACAAGGACTGTTAACATGCTTAGTTTTCTCATTGTTTCAGTTGTCATTTCTGTTTTGTATGAAAATGAAAACTCCATCACATTAGGTAATAGCACGTCGGTCTTCAAAAATGCCCTGAAAGTGTCGCGAGGAAATGGAGGAATGGAAATTATCGGTACCTCACTTATAATTGTCTAACCCGGCGACGTTATTTTTAAGTAATAGTTCGTATAAAACTGGAGCAATATCTATTGTTCCACGGCAATGAATGTGATTTCATTAATCCCAAATAGACTGGAAAGGTTCAATTATATACTAAAAATATCTCTTGACTAGTGGTATTAATGTTCTCATATTAAAATGCATGAAATCGCTCGTTGTGTATATGTTTTTGATTCCAAAACAAATTCAGCCTATAGAAAGACACGAAAACAAAAGCGAAGATATTGTAAAATATTTCAATGTTCCCCACATAGGATTTCTTTCTCTCTTTTTACATAGTTAAAGATTGTCCGCTTCAATCATTTTCTTTAAAAAAATATTGGGAAATCAGAGTTCTTTCCTATGTTTAGGAGGCTTATATCTGGTTAACCAATAAGATGTCGTTTCAACAATAGAAAAATAAACACATGTGTGCATTCCTGGCCGTTAAGTGCTCCTGTTCTTACGCGAACCATTACTTAAGTAAATGTCTGTACGAACCTAAGTACGGCCTTTACGTACTCCGAGTTGATGTTCTTCTGTGCGTTCATAGACACGCCCATGGCTGTTTCTAAAGAAAAAGTGGATCGGATGATAAGCATAAAAAGCTAATCGATATGCTCTTCTTATATTAACTTGAAACAAAGTATAAGAAGCCATGAAGTGAACTCACTGCAGATGACATCAAGAGTACAGTTTGCAATCATTGGGAAGATGTCGAACTCCTCATCTGGGGATCGTGACTGGTAGACATAAAATATAAAAGTTAATTATCGACAGACCATTTCGGTAGTCGCATGACACTTCCTGTTAATGCGACCTCTTTTCCTGTTGACCTCGGCTCCCCGAAGAAATATTGACTTATTATTAATTCAGAGAGCGAGGGAAAATGCCATACCGAGGACTTGACAGTACGGCTCGGTCCGTACATTAAAGACCGATCGAGGTCTGATATTGGTTTTCCCCGTAAAGATCGAGTAGACGAAGCTAGTACGTAGGTACTTATTGACTGAGGAAGGTCAATAAATACCCCCCCCCCCCCCTCCCCTCAGCTCGCGTCCGGCAAACTCGACCGTACACTCGACCGTAACCTCGACCGTAAACTCGATCGTAAACTCGATCGTAACCTCGATCGTAACCTCGACCGTACATTCGATCGTACACTCGACCGTACACTCGACCGTACACTCGATCGTAAACTCGAGCGTAAACTCGAGCGTAAACTCGAGCATAAACTCGAGCGTAAACTCGATCGTAAACTCGATCGTAAACTCGAGCGTAAACTCGATCGTAAACTCGAGCGTAAACTCGATCGTAAACTCGACCGTACACTCGACCGTACACTCGACCGTATACTCGACCGTACACTCGACCGTACACTCGACCGTACACTCGAGCGTAAACTCGAGCGTAAACTCGATCGTAAACTCGATCGTAAACTCGATCGTAAACTCGACCGTAAACTCGACCGTAAACTCGACCGTAAACTCGAGCGTAAACTCGATCGTAAACTCGATCGTAAACTCGACCGTAAACTCGACCGTAAACTCGACCGTAAACTTGATCGTAAACTCGACCGTAAACTCGACCGCAAGCTCGACCGTAAAAAAAGTGTTTAGGTCCCCTTCCGTAGTATCAACACATGTGCTATCTAATTTGCAAGAATGTGCATATGACCAAGATTGATTGAATGAGTGGAAACGTTCACAGTCTATTTGAAACCCTTTCGTAAATCAAGTTCAATGGAAATTACAATGTCAGAATCTATTCAAAATTTGCAAAATATGCATGCTAATCCAAAGTGCATGGAATGTAAAATTTGTACTGAGAAAAAGGGTAGGAGATGAACGTATTTTTCCACTTATAAATAACTCAAGAAACAAACCGTTCGCTCAATCAGTGTGATTGATGTGCTAGTAGGCGAGAATGTTTTAAAATCTTTATCGTCATTTTCGATGTCAGTTCTACGCCGTTTGTTAGTACCCTGTACAACTTTCAGGCTGAGCCAGGAAAATTGGGAACCGACAATCGCTGATATTTCCTCCTGAGAAGCAAAAATATTTCACTAGACAGGTGTAATCAGAGCAGAAATTCCATGGTTTATTATAGAGAGTGATTGTGAACTGTATTCTGTATATCGGTGCTTCCTGACAGTGAAAATGTTTCGAATCAGATAACTGTGGAAATGAAGGCTGCAGCAGAGTATTGCTGGTTTTCAATCAATCCCTAGAGATTCAAATGACAAAGGGCATGGCGGCCATGTTGGTGTACCTAACAAAAAACGCTAACTAAGAATCTATTGTTAAAGGTACACCAACATGGCGGCTATGACGTCACGTGCAAAAATGTATGACTTCTGCCGCTGCCCTTTGATAGTCGCTTTATTTTTTTCCTTTGTTTTCCGCACTGTACATATCTAATTATACACACAATTTTTTATTTCATTTTCCACTGTGGACTGAAATTCGCGGAATTGTATTGTTAGGATATAGGTAGACTTATACGGCTGGAAGCTCTGAATTCGCTCTATTAAGCAATGAAGTCCTCCAGACCAGCGTCAGAAGGTTTTCTTATTGAGTGATTATTTATTTTATCATAGAGCAGATTTCGTATGAGTGGGACAAACTACAGTACTAACTACAGCACGGTTAACGTACGGCATGCCGCATGGTTTAAAATTGTTTTTGTCCTGTTGATCCAATCAAATCACAGGGTTACAGTACAGCACGGTTATAGCACGGTTATAGCACGGTTATAGCACGGTTACGGACATGCCGTAATTTGTCCCACCTGTACGGCCCCGTACGCGGACCTGTACGCGGATATCATGGTAAATCCCGACTGAGCAACGACCAATCAGAACACGCGATTTGACATTGAGTGTGTCTTGCCATACAATAATGACAAATAACAGACAGAATTGATGAAACCTACGACAAATTTAACACTATACCTTGAGTACAGATATGAAGACTTCAGACTGCTCTTCTATTATTGGGAGGAAGTCATTCAGAATGTTGAAGTGGAATGTTGGGGTTATCATTCTACGACGCTTCTTCCATTTCTCTCCAGTGCTGTACATAAAGAAAGGTGCCTAGTTATAGTGCAATCACTATAGTGATTTAAAGGAAAAGTGTGAGAAACTTTCCATCGATTTAGCAAATTAAGGGTACTAATTTATCTTTATACTGCAAGCCAACGGTGTTGAAAAAAAATATCCTGCAAGCGGAAAAGCTTTGTTCTGGCTCCGCTTTTTTCGCCAAAAAAAATTTCGTGCAACGACACTGCTAAAGAAAAACAATCGAGCACAGACAAGAACACCCCCCCCCCCCCCCCCCCCCCTCAAAAGTCAAATGGTCGGCCCCTTATGCCTTGTTATGGCAAATCACCCCGGGCAAATCACCTAGTTATTGGGCCATTTTTGCTGAAACCAAAGGCTTCTTGGACTGAAATACCAAGATGTTCAGTTTTTCTAGGGCCGACAGGAGTTTTACGGGCCGTTTGCATGGAAAATTCTCACGTTTTTATATACGAAAGGAGTCTGAGAATGGGATTGTGTCCGCGTCCAACTTTTAATATGTATCTGACATATTTGGTAAGTAAACACAAATGTTTAATACCAGGTTGCAGTGTTTATATTTATTATTTCCACTTAAAGTTTAAATGGCTTCTAATAGACTAGAAAATGGGCTCCAGAAATTGACCCAATTTATCAGTTCTTTCGGTAAAATAGGAATACGGATCCGGAAGATCTACAACTGCAATTAATTATTTGGTGTGAAGACAGATGACTCCAATAAATATCCAAAAACCGAGTGGAAATCGCATGTTTATTTCTGAAATGGACTCATGCAGTCTATACCTTATTTGAGAACTAATAATTTATTCTAAATTTCAAAGTTACATCATCTATATGTATTTATAATTTCATTACAATTGGATTAATTTTATCTGAACTAAGTTTGGGCCTATAACAGAAAGATGGTAGCCTCCAGTTTGCTTAAACTGCATTCCAGTAAGCTCAGTGGTTAAGTGTCAGTCTGTTGTGCAGGAGGTAGTCACTAGTGGGTTCAAATCCTGGTGGGACCTTCAAATAAGTGGGAGAACTGGTACTGCCTTTGCTCTGACATCTGCAAATGGTTAGACCTTCATGTCTTCTTGGATCAGAATGTTAAATTGTAGGCCGACACTGAGAATGCAACCAAATCTCTGGTAGTTACCACCCTCAAGTGTAGTGGATATAGTTGTATACGTAGAGTAAATGAGTTTGTCCCCATGCAGTTAGCAATACCACAAATCAAATTCATAGATAAAACACTTTGACGTTTTCCACAAAAGAACTAAATTTCGGAATAAAACCTGTCAATCAACAGCACAAATGCGCTTTTTGCTAATTCTATAAAACAACGGAACCCAATTAGCAATGCATGATGCTAAATACATTGACATTCTCCTCTGTTAGTAGTAGTAGTACTAGTTCCCTTGTTGCCACTATGTACATTTTATATATTATTATACAGGCTAAATCTAGTAGATTACATACATAATCATGACTGCTGCCTTAAATTCTTTTGTTGTTGTAGTATATGGATGGGTAAATAATGCATGTATTAGCAGCTTCCCCCAGGGGTGGATCCATGGGAACCTGTCAGAATTAATTGTTTGTTGCCCATCGGTGAGGGGGAAAAGCTCACTTTGGTTCATAGATCAGGAACCTTGTATGAATTTTTACTAATTGCTGTGCCCCATACCAGGGGATATGTTACAATGAGTTTGATTGGGTATTTGTGCAAATCCCCAGGGTACCTGGGGGTTGACCCCTGGTGTAGTAGCTGCCAGTAAATATGCAAAGCTACTGATACAGTGCAAAACTGAATGCTAAATCACTGGAAGGAAGTTCAAAGGAACATTGCATGTGTTATTTTAAAGACTTGTTGTTGAGGTTTTACTAATTGGCCTCTTGTATAGGCAAATCCTCGTTTACGTTTTTTCCTTATTAGCATACATCAAACTTCAAGCAACATACATATAAATCGAAAAGTCCATAAATCCATAAATCGAAAGAGATTGACACACTTGATAATCACCGAAAATTTTAGAATGATAAAATATATTTATTTGAGGAAAAGTATTTTAAAATAGCAAAATTTACAAAGAATGTATGGCTGTCAGCAACTTTTGCCCCCCAGCCCATTTTAAAGTTTTGAAAAGTCAATTTCTCTGTAAATATTTAACATATCAATCTTACATTTTCGGTGATTACTCAGTTTAAAATTCTCTTTCAACTGATGTACTCTGTTTGTTTGTAGCTTGAAGTTTAATTTATGCTAATGAGGCAAAAATGTAAACAATGAAGTCAGCAAGGATTCGCCTATTCTTCCCTGAAAACCATGCGAAACCATGTGAAATCAAACTTGTTTGATAAAGAGTTGTAAGTCTCAGCAGAGCAGGACAGAATTAACCATTCGTGTTCATTATATTATAACTGGTCTTGTGTTGCTACATATATATTATTGTCTCAAACATATGTAGCTACTGTTATAAACATGGCTGCAATTTGCTTTCTGTTTTCCATGGCAGTAAATCATCCCAGGCACTCTAAAATAGGATTATTTTTACATAACTAATATAATATTTTTATTATATGGCTTCTCTGGAGACAGAATCACAATTCTTCTTAAAAAGAATTTATATATGTAACTCTTGTAAAAAGATTTCAAAAGAATTTATTATTCTCCGAAAGGCTAAAACAATTGCAAGTGTAAAATACTTTTTTTAATCAAACCTGCAAAGAATACCAACTATTCCTTGTTGAAATTCCATATGGCCCGAGTAAAGGCTGGTACAGCCTCTTGTTGGATATATTTTGGCTATGTACGCTTTAATAGTCAATAACTTCATTGTAAATGGTAACAATAACACTGATCAATTTATGCTGCAGTTACTTATCACAAGATCGAGGGATAACATAAAAGCTTTTATTATACATATCACGAGAATTTCGGCAATCCCTTTATGTAGGACGACACGATTTTTTACCAACAATACAATAGAATACAACACAATACAATTCAATACAACAATAGAACGCAACACAATACAATACAATAGGATACAATTTGGTAGCAATTCGTGTCGTCCTACATGAAGGGATGGCCAGAATTTCATTGCATAAAGCAGCTCGCGCGTAAAAATCAATCTCTTATATTTTCACATGTGAAATATAGCGATACGTCCAATCACCATCGCGTATAGCTTTTTCACATGTGAAAAATATAATTTTATAACCAATTAGTAACAAGTAAACAGCGACCCAACCAATAAGATTCATCCATGTGAATGGCATGCACTCGAATGGCTTCTCGGTTTGCTTTTGAAAAATGGCCGAAAGCTGTGAAGGCTCTTCTCGCTTGAGAACAGGAATCGCTCGTTCGTTTTCTCAAACTTCACAACTCGTGAATAAAAATCCCGTACGCCGTACTTGCCATGAAGTTATCTATTTATTGCCAGGTCGATAACTTTTTTCATTACATGGGCACACGATTTATAATCCAAGCTTATTCAGTTCGCTGTCTACAACATTCGAAATCTAAGCAGAGTATTTTTTTATACCTCACTCGCACGTGTTCCATAATGAGGTATGTTGTGTTTAGAGATTAATTAGCCGCGTTGTATCGGTAATTACAACACATACTACGAATTATTTAAGTAATGGTCCAGATAAGAACTGTAGTGTCTACGGCAAGGAATGTTAAAAGGTGTTACTTTTCTATTATTCTTTCTCGTAATTTCATTGGTTGATACTTATAAATTCAATAGAAACCCATCGAAATAATGCATTTTCATTCGATATTTTTTTGTGGTTTGAATTTATTTTTGATCAAACTAACTATGGTGTAATTTCGAAGAATATCGTGTGTGGGGAAAGTTCTCAAATTTGCGATTGAACAATCCTTTGTTTTCTCTATATCTGATTGGCTGGATGGTGGCTTCTCTGCGTTTTCACAGAAAAAAGAGCCAATAGCATAAAAAATACTTTGTAGTTTGGACTGTAGATACCTCCTAAAGCACTTACGGCATATTCAAACAAAATCGTATGTGAGGGAGGCTCATTCAGTTTCAGTTTCAGTTTGTTCGCACATTTTCTAGTTAACATGGTAGTAGATAATTACAGGATAAATAAAAACATAACAATAGTAACATTTACATAACTGAGAAGAAACTATAATAAATTATTCGTGCGCAGTGATCAAAGTAGCAAGAAGCTTTCGTGTTGATCACTGCCGCAGAACAATGGATTCTACTACAGTTCTTATTTGGACCATTACTTAAACAACTTTAGCCTGAATTGTAGCCGTCTCATCTGGTTCGTTCCACCCGAGAGTAACAAATCAGAGGAAATGGCTGAAATTTAGGCTATAAACAACTTATGAACCGATACTTCTTGAACAATCTAAAATGTACCAATGTTCTGAATGCAGATATTTTGTTGAAAACCATAACAATTATAGTTTGGCATTATAATTTGCCTTAATGACATGCTTAGTGTACAGAAAAGTCCCATATTGCATGAGACAGGAGTTTTATCTTGACCCGTTTACCCCTGGGTAGGGGAGGTTAGTGATCGCTTGTGAAATCTCCCTCCACTAGATACTAGCATAGTGTTTATTGGATACAGGCAGGAGCCATTACTGATACAGAACTGATTATTAAACTGATCAGTGTCTGTATCAGTGATATAAGTGTATCAGTAATACAGACGTTGGTATTTCATTAATCAGTATCTGTATATCTGATGTAACACTGATGTTATATTAATCAGTATGTGCATATCTGATATAACACGTTATATTAATCAGTATCTGTATACTATGTTATATTAACCATTATCCCGCTATAAATATTATATTTCAACCAATCAGAGCTCAGCTTTACAATGAAATACAGGGCGGTATTTCATGGTTTTTCTATGAAATACAAAGCGGTATTTCATGGCTAGGTCAAGGCCAATCAAAATAAGCGCACGGGATTGGCTGGCTGTCTAATTAACTATTAACGAGGTTTATAATATATAAAACTGGCTGTTACTATTACTTAACTATCTTAAACTCGCGCACGCGTATTTAATTGAAATTAATAAGTATGCATACCTTCAATCTCGTAACCAGACCCCATTTGTTTCTTACTGCGCGTGCTCGACGAAAAAATAGGGCTCTGGATCGAAGAATCCGATTTTTGTGTATTCTGATTGGCTGTTCTGAACAATGCAATTTCACCGGAAGTCAAACATAAAGCCTTTTTATTTGGACGAAAGCATTGAAAATTGGGGGTTATCTAAACGCTAAAAACCGTTGGATTTTATCTAAATGATTACTGATCTCTTCAAGGATTCGGTCTTATATTTGCTTGCATCCTATCGGGAGTTCAAATCACTTCACCGGCCAGCACAAATCGCAATACAATACATGAATAATAATTTCGAAAATCCAAGCCAACGGCGGCAGTAACAGTTGATATAGTCGTGGGATTTACCGTAACAGATAGGTAATACTGCACATTCCCATACTGATTAGAGCAGATTTCGTATGAGTGGGACAAACTACAGCACGACATGCCCGTGACGTTGAAATGGTTTCCTATTGTTTTTGTCCTGCTGATCCAATCAAATCACAGAAATACGGTACAGCACGGTACGTTACGGACATGCCGTAGTTTGTCCCACTCATACGAAATCTGCTCTAACAACTATGTTCGTATAAAGTGCTCTATAGACAGAAGTGGCATTTTTTCGATCTCGTAAACTTTTGAACAGGAGCTGATCGCTTAAATATAAACATGTGTATGGCAATGCATCGAACTCCAGCCTTCGAGGAGCTAAAAAACGAGACTCGTAAGTAGAAATGCCTTGACTTGTTTCTACTGACGGAGTATTCAGTTGCTGTTTAGTTGTGTGGTCATCGGGTTCAGGTAAGGCGATTTCAGCTAGTTTTCGATCCCCATGAATCCTCTTGTGTAGTGGAATCTGTTATGTCTGATGAATCCACCGTACGATAATAAAGAAACACGAGCCTGATGGATGAACATAAAGCCTTAAAATCCAAACTAAAAACGGTAGTTTTAAGATGAAAGAGACTCCCCAAGGCTTGCCCCGGTACCAGGCGAACTTCCAAATCTAAACCAAAACCTAGGCCTGGAGCGCTGAGCGAGATTCGAACCTGAAGATACGACTTCTCAGGGTGATGTATGATAAGCATGCCCAGAGTCGCCGGAACTCCGTGATTCGCGGACTTCCGGAAACGGCTTCTTCCAGAGACCTATTTTTTGTCGAGCATGCGAAGTAAGAAACAATGGGGTCTGGGTACGAGATTGGCATACCTTATAAGGAGGCCTGCTCATCACCAACCAGTCATCACAACAACAGGTGATCCAATTGAAAGATGTTGTTAAAAATAGAGGAACGCAGTTAGAGTTTGCATTCACTCTTTTCACCTGATGGCCATCTTGGATTCAAAGCGAGGCAATCCTTTGTTTTTGCCAGGTTAGCCTCATTTTGACTATAGCTCACTACAAGGCTAACCTGGCAAAAACAAAGGATTGCCTCGCTTTGAATCCAAGATGGCCACCTGGTGAAAAGAGTGAATTGTCATATATACATGGAGTGATGATACTTAACCCGTCAAATATATATTAGACTAATGGAGACTATTAGTACCCTAATCCCATTGTTTTGCTTTGTTACCATTTGCCTGTGTTAGATACTAACTATTTTAACCCCGCCTATAATTATAGTTTTACTAACTGCGGGTTGGTAAATTATTGTAATTCTATATGTTATAAATAAAGTTGAAGTTGACTAATAAATTGTAATATATAAGAATAGTAGTCACTATTAGACCCTAACTCCATTGTTTTCTTTTGTTTTAAAGGGGCTGTGTCATGGTAATATAATAGACTTTACATTCGCGTTCCGGGTCGGTAATGCTATTTTCACGTCACAGGCCACTAGTCTCCAGGTCCCCAAAGGGAATTGAAAACTGACAGCTACATGTTCTGGTTCTCAATTTTGAAAGGCCGTAAACAATTCCAGTTGAGTTTTAGCCTCCCATTTTTGCTTTAAGTTCTAAATAATGGTTTAAAGTTTCAAAGAGTCGTAACTGATGGAGTTTCTACTGTCTTTGTAAACATCAATCGACGAGTCCCACAAGGAACGGTGTTTGGACCAGTGTTATTCTTCCTTATGGTCAATGATATTAGAATAGTGCATCCATCTAGTAATATGCTAATTAAATATGCGGATGATATTACTCTTACGGTGCCAGGTACAAAGTTAATAACATTGAGAACTGGTCGTCCAATAATCGTATGACTCTTAATCTCTCTAAGACCTGAGAGATGGTCGTACGAGGAAAGTCTCCCAAACTTCTTCCGGCACCCGTAACAGGAATTGAAAGGAAATTTAAAGTTGGCTGAAATTACTTGGGGTAACATTTCAAGGTAACCCCTGTAACTGGAACCTTCATATAGATAAGCTACCATGTAAAGCTAACAGCCGACTGTACATTATTAGAGTTTGTAAATATTTTGGATATATATTACTCTGTGGACCAACTGACCAAACTATTTGACTCTCTTATAATGTCCTTATTTTTATATGGTATTGGATCGAAGTATGGGGCTCTGCTTATCAGAGCAAATACCTTGAACGTATTGATAGGTTTTGTAAACGAACTTTTCGGTTTGGCTATACTACTAAAAGCATAATTATATGTGATGTAATTAGAGACACTAAGATGTGGAAAGAATAATGATCCTAAGCATGCCCTGTATGAGCTCCTGCCACCTTAAGAGAGGGAGAATCCTTCGAGAGCGCGAGCACCAGTTTATTCTTCCAAAAGTCAGGACTGAAATATTTAAAATATCGTTCTTAAACATGTCTTTTTCAATTAATATAACAACAATTATTAGCAGAATATTTGTGGCAATTATTATTATATTTTACATTACAATATATTTATTTATCGAGTTATTATTTACATATTTCTAGAAATTCTACATTATTATATATAAAATATCATTATTACAGGTAAACTCACACGGCTTATGTGTAGTATTTATAAAGACTATTATTATTTAAAAATAATAATGTTTGGGGCTATAGACACTTTAATAGCCACCAACTGAGCGATTACTTGATACATGCGCAGTACCATGAAATAGCTCCTTTAATTTGACTATTAGATACTGAATGTTAATTTTCATTTCACGGGTTAAGTAAAACCACTCCATGAACACAACTACAAGATTATAAACTACACTGAGAAATATCGTATCTGAACACACGTAAAAATACAATAATTTCACGTGTGTGGATATCGCCTTTCAGCCAATCAGCGATTTCCACGTCACGCGCTTACCCTTGCTTCGAAAATCCGGGCCCAGGTCCAAGTATTGTTTATAAAATACATAAATATGAAATTAATTTTCTCGTGTTCAACTCGATATCTCACTCGAAGATAAATCCATTTATTATATGGACAATAGTGTTTTACTGATAACTAAAGCACTCATAGAACTCATAGAACTCATACGAAACTACATCTGGGTATTGAGTGGCGTATTCTAGTGAAAATATCGATGACGTCACGTTTTCCGCCTTTTGAACTACAAAGATGGCGGCGGGTTTGTGAAGATCACAGAGGAAGATGTAAACAGCTTAAATCAGCTGCATGACAATGAACATTCCGAGCACATAAGCCAAATACGATCTAAAACTCTCGAGCAATCCATATAATAAAAAGAAAATTACACGTGGTTTGAAAATATGAAGTTTATACTCTCGAGTCCAAAATACATGTTTTCGACCCTCGAGGATAAACTTCCTATCTTCTCACCACAGTGTAATATCCTCTTTGTCTACGCACGCACGTGTATTATACTTTCTGTGATTATTGTGGCACATTTCGCTTTGGATTACCTGTGGTGCGCGTGAAGATCCCAAAACACATACCACAGGAAACCCAAAAGCAAACGTTTCCGGAAAAAATGAATACCAGAATACTTCGAGCCGATGGCATGCAGACTATACTAACCCGTTCCGAGCCAGAGTTGTAGCAACGCGTAGTCTATGGATTTAGACATGTGTTTGGAGCTGCTCAAAACCATCTGGTTAAAATTAAATGGATTATTAGTCAAACTGTTCTGCTAGTCAGATGTGATCAGGGCTAGCGTGGTACTAATGATATGCGCATGCGCAGGTCCACATAGCTATTAAATATGCTGACACTACATGCGCACCTCACTCGGCGTAAACATACATGAAGGGAATAATTGACCCAACATACTCATTGAAATGAGAACTCTAAGATGTGACTTAACTAACGATAAATTACCACCTAACTATTGTGTTACTACTATATAAAACATGTCATCGATTTTGTAATTTCCGCTCATTACGTAATTAACCATTAATATAAGTCTTGTATCCATTTGTGACCTCCACTATAAAATGAACCTGAAGAAGGATGGTACTGGCCAGCCGAAATATCGTATAAACCTCGACAAGCGTTGTATTTGATCAGCATTGCAGTTGTATTCGGACACTTTATCGTTATATTTTCTTCTAGATCTTCTTGCTGATCAAGATCTGTTTTTTGATCCAACGTCTGGCAGGATTGATTGTACACGGTTTTTGCTGTGGTTTTCTTTAGCCTTAACTATATATAAAATCAAAGGTTGAAACAAACCTCGGCGATCTCTGGTTTGTAGGCGTAGAGTAAGGGATATGTCGGACCCACCCACATGCAGAACATGCCATAGGTTTTGTACGTATGAGCCCACTGCACCACCTGATCGTAGAAAGCTACAATAGTAAAGCAAAAGTACCAATGGTTATTACGTACTTGTAATTTAAAGTTCCGATTTTCGTCCAAGCATACTATTGATCAAAGACATAAAAGAATTAAAGCCCTACTGATTTCCTTACTGCGAGATAAAATTGCCCTAACAAAGGAATGAAAGTAAGAAACAAACGAACGAGCGTAGTATTACCAAGTAAACCGAATTATACACTGAACACGTATTGATTCTATAAAGAGAGGAGAACAAATCCCCTGTCCCACCCATGATAATTATTTGAAATCTATTTCTAGTTTCGCGACACGTATTTTAATCTCATTCCGGTTGGCCTCGTTAGTAACCCATTGTTTATATCGCCTGGGTCCTCGTGGAATCTATATAAACCACTTCTCTGCACAACACAAACACTTGACGTCAATCAGGTATCATGTCTAACATAACCAGGCCGTGCCGCTTGTTAATCTAAAAATAACCAAACATCTAAAAACAAATTTCACGAAACTATCATTGGAAAGACCCAGCACGGGCGATTCTTACCTCGTTTTCTCTTGATTCTAATTAAAAATTATATGTCCGTCTCTGTGCTATATATATATTTTATTATTATTATTATTTTTTGAGTAGTATAGCTATATAGAGGCATTTTAATTATACTAACTATACCCATGGTATATTAGGTGTGTAAATTTCAGTTGCTTTATGAAAGAGAAAAATGTGACAAACCACTCACTCATGCATGTATATTTGAATAATATAACAAAGCTCTGCATTAGCCTATACAGCTATCTTGTAGGCTCTCCAGTAAAAGCGAGAAAATATCCAGAAATTTGCACAGAGATTTGTACTGATACCATTTCCTTCTAAAAAAAAAACTCTGGGAGACTGTTTTTTTTATTATTTAATTCAGTCGGCTAACAAGATTGCTTAATCGGAGTCTCATAGATTTTAACGTGACGGCGTTAATATTACGTGCTAAGCGGGTCTGCAGAGTTAATAAGATGGATGAATCTTATTAACTCTGCAGACCGCTTAGCACGTCTCCCAGTCGCGCTAAGCTACCTAGTCTGTATCTAGGCGTCTTCAAGACATTGCCACCCTGAGAATGTTTAAGGTTAAAAACGGCATTACACCTAGTAATGTTACAGATATATTTAAATTTAAAAGCACTAGTTATTCGCTTAGAAACGGGGATTTGATCTACCTCGTCTTGAAACTGCTAACTATGGCAAGCACTCCTTAAGATAAGCAGTTACTGTAGTGACAAGGATAAGCCAAGCCTCAACTCCTTTAAGCGTAACATACGTAGTAAAGACCTATCTCTGGGTCTGAGTCTCATTGAAAATAATTGTAGTAGCTGTCTACTTTGTACTTTGTAGTATGTAGCCAGTGTTGACGAACTTCTATTACAAAGAAAATCACAAGCGTGAAGTAGTTTTGCGCTTGCATAAATTATCCAAACTTTCTTCTTTTAAATGGTATGTTCGTTTGAGAACCATATCAAACACTTGTACTTGTGTTTGATCACAAGTTTAAAACACCTCGAAATAAGTTTTTTTTTAAACAGTTGCGCGTCATGTCTCAGTGTTTCAAACTTATGAATAATTCATGAGGTGAATACAATAGAAATCATGACCATGACGAGTATTTAGAGATCGTTTCCAAATACAGCTCGTATTTCAAGACTTTTTATCATTAAAGTGGAGTTTGAGAAGCCATGTAAAACACTCAGAGGTTGTTTTAGAAGCGAGTTCTAAATACAGTGAGAAGGGGTTGAAAAACCTCGGCTTCAACCCCCTCTCAAGGTATTTAGAAATCGCTTCTAAAGCAGCTCTGAGTGTTTTACATATTACCTCAAATTGAAGACTTCAATTTTGAATAGCAAATGAATGCCAAACTTAGAAACTTGGATTTAAATGTTGCGTTGTTAGCGCTCGTTCATTTGCATAAAGTAAAACAGACCATTGACAACTTAATAATAAAATAGTGATTGCTTTGCCCTTGCAAAAGTAAACAAACACCAGGTGCGTCATCTTCGAGGATCCATGCAGCCATGCTAATTTACCCGTGCTCCGGGGCCTGGGGAACTCATTGCTTTGCCCCGTGATCCTAAAGCAGATAAACTGCTGCACTCTCGATCAAAATAGCCCGAGAATCTCCACTGCGTCTCTTTCGCGTGAGATGCAGCGAGGGAGGTGATAACATTCGGCTGTCCTTTCAAGTTATTGACAGGGTCAGTTTAAATGTTTCCATTTATAAATATATACTAAACAGACAGCTTGGAGGTACGAATTTTACATGATAGTGATGGTGAAATATCCCACATTTTCGCTTCGCTCGCACGTAAGATATTTCATAAACACTTTAAATATAAATTGTATTTCCGCGTGGCCATTCATGCTGCAAATCATTTCAACGATTATCGATCTGACTTGGTACTGATCAGGCCATGCTAATGTGAGATAGTATATATTTTACTCACCGCTCGCCTCGCTCTCAAATTCTAGTGCATTTCCAAAGAGCATTCTCTTTGGAGGACCAGGTAGTCTCTCCATTAACTTCACATTTTTCCCCGTCTTCTTCCACAAGAAAAGAGTAAATAATATCGTCACCACGAGTATTCCTACGGTAAGAACGACACTGAGTAACGCTCCCATGTCAGCTTTCTGTACTGGATTCAGCTCCGCTCGTTAATTACTGTTAGGGATTTAGACGACGTGACGTGCTTAAAAAGTCCACTCAGATCTTGGTCGGCCGAACCGACTTATATCAGCTTATATCACTGACTACAAATGAACAAGTAGCCGACTGCAAAGTGAAGCCGTTCTCTGATCGTTTGCCGTGCATGACCTGGTTTATTTACGTACATGAGTACTACATGTAAACGAGACCACCCCCCAAGATGTCAATCCACAGGCACCCCAAGCTCAAGTTACAAAAATATAACTTTATAAGGGTTTGTATGGGAGCGTAACGAACTCCGTTTAATAGCCAGAAATACTGTATTTTTTTTTAATAGAAATGACTTACCTTGCCACTGTGATGTCTTCTGTCATGTTTCTCTCCTTGTTGGGTGGTGTCGGGCCGAAAGCGGCTACGAAAATAAAACCCGGCTGAAATCAGCTTAAAACCACCCAACAAGGAGAGAAACATGACAGAAGACATCACAGGGCAAGGTAAGTCATTTTTATTCGAAGATTTTACAGTATTTCTGGATAATAAACGGAGTTCGTTACGCTCCCATACAAACCCTTATAAGTTATATTTTCGTAACTTGGCTTGGGGTGCCTGTGGTAAACCTGGTTTATTTATAGTACTCCAAACTAGCAATAGCCGCCCAATCCTTTTCTTTGCAATTGTTTGACGTTTTCTGGCTCAAACTGAGAGATAGTGAAGACATAGTTTTACAGAATTTGCATACAGAACCCTATTTCAACAAAGTTTGTCACGCACAAAGCAAACAACAAACGACAGGTGACATTTCTAGACCGAAATGGACTGTGGTTATAACGGATAATATAAACTACAGTGTAATTCGATTATCGATTCGCAGGAGACCATTTAGTCTATATGCACAGGCAGCCCAATCAAATTGCCGTACAATGTACAAATAAACATACCTTTTCGCTTCCATGTTGTCTTTTAGAAACCCAGGTAGATGAAAAACTCATTAAACACCCTTAATGATTCCAAGAGAAGAAAAACCACAGAGGAAACAACATGGAAACGAAAAGGTATGTTTATTTATGCATTGTACGACAATTTGAAAGGATTTATAAAACGCCATACATATAGTATCTTCTATTTGCACAAACTCATAGATTGGGCTGCCTGTGGTCTACGTGTAGCCGATAACCCACCCTCGAAAAGACGGGAAGGAGGTAGGCCTGAGCGGATTGTGCTCCTAAAAGTGGCATATTATGCCGCTAGCACTGCTCCAAATTTTGTCGAATTATGCCCAAATTATGCCAAATTTCAAAAATTATGCTCGTAGATTACACAATTATGCTCACAAAAAACGTTTTTCGAAGACGGCCGGCATTAGTTGATACGCGGCATTTTTAGTTGTTCACACAACATTTTATTAGGTGACCTATTTTTCAAAGGTTAAGTCACACTTATAAAGTCAAAACCAGAATAGATAACTAGAAAGTGAAATTCAGGTATTTGCTTTGGAAAAAATTAGAATCTAAGCAAAATATACCAGCTAATAATTAGGAAAGGCACTATAAAAGCAATAATAGCATTGCTTTTGGCTTTAATGCTTCAAATTATGCTACAATCTGGTAATTATGCTCGAGCAGTTCTTCTTTGAAAAATTATGCTCGTTTGCTACAATTATGCCAAAAATTATGCTAGCACAATCCGCTCAGGCCTAGAAGGAGGGGGATGGGAGGGGGTAACGGGTACACGTAGGCTAGAGACCATTCTTAAGGTTTTTGACCCCAAAATCAAACGAATTCACAAGGCGTTCAGCCGAACAAACACAATCCAGTTCGGACTGTCTGGTCTCGAATGTTCTTTGTAGTTTGCCGTTTGTATGGAGCTTTTTTGAAATAGGTCTATATACAGAGCTGAGCCGCATCTGTAGATCCGATACAACACAGGCGCGAATCCTGTAAATTGCTTCTAAACCCTTACTTCTTAAACTATATATAAAAAGAAAGTATTGAAATTTTGATGAAAAGCGTAAACAGTATCGTTTCCTTCACGGACGAGTATACAGCGTGCACAAAAACAAGTGCCAACTGCAAATTTAAAGTTCGCAAATTAAAAATGCAAAACAACACACTGACAACGTGACTGAAATATGATCTGGAACTTTGTTGAACTTGAACTTTGGACTTAAGAATCACACCGCGGCAAAACGTCACGCGCATGCGCTTTTGATGAGCCGGTCGCGCGAGCGCCTCCCCAGTTTCCCGCCGAAACTAAAACACAACAAGAGGCAATCACCCCTGTTTCTAATTTTTGGTACGAATGTGCAATGTTTCGCCAAAACAAGAAAACTACTTTAAAGCTAAGCCTTAGACTTTAATAGGTTGAAGTTTTCTTAATTTGTAATTCACTGTGAATTTTATACTAATCAAGTTATAAAATTATCTACCAAAAAATATTTGAACTCCAGAGCCTTCAGTTTCGGCCAGCGGTGTGACTCATGATAGGCTTTTTAAATGTTTTTATTTTTAATATTGTGCTTTACGGTAACATCGCTACGGTTCTTATAGGGATTAGTCGCATGCAAATTCATGTTGAGTTCAGCCATGTAGAACTTTCTTTTGTTTGAGGGATTATTCTTATGCACATTCATGATAATAGAAGAGAAACGGAACGCTTCTTTTGTTTGTAGATTTAATGGTATTTACAAACTACAAAATAACACCCTGAGTTAGAAGAGAAATACCATGCGAATGTCCTGATATGCTTTTCAACTATTTTCGACAGAGGATGGCAAAGATTAAAGTGGATTACAAAAGCTTATTTGAGAAACTTGATTTCCAGTTACAGTGAACCAATTTCAATTGCTCTAAATTTCTCTAAAAAGCAGCACATATCAAAAGATGATGATGATTGATTCAGTTAGAAATCAATTGAATATGATTCTAGTCTAGTGATTCTATTTTAGATAGTCTAGTCTATTCTAGTGATTCTGATTTAGTCTAGAAAGTCTAGCTAGTCTACGGTCTAGTCTAGTGATTATATTCTATAGCTAATCTATTCTATCCTAGTCTAGTCTATAACTTTCTAGTGATTCTAGTCTACAAGTCTAGCTAGTCTAGTGGTTCGTATTATATTCCAGTCTTTTCTATTCTGGTGATTATAGTCTAGAAAGTCTACAATCGTAGTCTAGCTAGCTAACACCTTGTATGCTGTCGAACATACAATACCCGACTCTATATACATTTTCTACAATTTATCAAGACATGAGCCCTCCTCACAAATCAATGTTGTGCTGATAAAATGTCTTTGACAAAACAAAAACAATATTGAGTATGTGTGCCCTTTTGACCAGGATTGTAGCTAGTCCAGTGTAGTGCTTGTTTTCTTTTCTATTCCAGTCAAGTCTATTCTATTCTAGTAATTATTATAGTCCAAAAAGTCTAGCTGGGGCGATATTGAGGGTGTGTGCCTAATCCCCATCTGCATGGATCCCGTGTCTGAATCCCTTTAGAACCCTTTAGGAACCCCTTCAGAACAATTATAGAACCCCTACAGAACCCTTTCGTAAATTAAAACGTTGCGATCTGTTTTGCTTACATTTTTTAAATGGGGATTTACTCGCGTAAACAGTCACTTTTGCTTCTATTTTTTACGCACGTGACAGTGGAAATCCACGTCAAAGGAAGAGCCGGCTCTCGTCTCTCCAGGAGCTGTTAAAGTGGTTATGAGCCTTAACCAGAAATTGTTGATTTGGGTGCAGTAGAGTGTTGTAAGTTATATATAAAAAACGAGAGCTAGTGTTTTACCAGGGGATCCAAACACCGAGAAAGATGAAAGCACGAGGCCGCTTCGGCTCGAGTTTTTTATATAACTTCGCAATCGAAAACAATACCTCCACTCATAAATCATTAGAAAGTATTGTTTGCCTGGAATTTGTATTGCACAATTATAGACTACAAGGGATGTAATTGTTATTTTGTCACGATCATTTCAACAAACGGCCTGATAGCGTAGTGGGCAAGACAGCGGACTAGTAGTTAAGAGCAGCCATGAGGATGATGGTTCGAGTCACACTCTGGACACCGATTTTTATTTCCGTCTTCTCCTTCACTTCTCCATGTAAAGTCATACTTTGTTTGACTGGTTTATGAAGAACAGTTTCACCACATGTGTTTCAAATAAGTTCTCAAACACTAGTGATTTTCAACTGGTGTTTCATTGGGTTTCCAAAGTCATCCACCTGACCTAATACCAGATCCTGGTTGGCTGATTATGTCATGAATTATTCATGAATTTGAGAAATATTGTTCTCAAACTCATTAATAATTCATGAGATACTCATCCAATGGAGGAACTGTATTTGGTTACATGCATGGGTCTTGATACCGGGTGAAACCCTTGTGTTTGATCATGTTTCCAACCCTAGTGATCAATATTTCTTAATCATCATATTCATGAACCACTAACTAATTACATAATGATAAACTACAAGTAAGGAGCGAAGAAGTAAAGAAATAAAGAATGACATAGAAAGCAAAAGTCTGCCTCCACTGGAGTTCGAACCACGACCCTTCCAACTGCTTGTACTAACTCTTGTCCACTACTCTACTAGTATGCTAGTTGAAATCACTGCCATCAAAATAAAAAGAATAATAAGCCATCTATTGAATAATTAGATACAACAGTCAAATGGTAAACAATACTTGCTAATGAAGTTTGAAAAGAAACGTATGTAAATTGTCGGTTTTGCATTCGCATGAGACGACATGTCCATGTCAAACACTCATTGTTCGTCTTTCATCAGGGGATTCCAAATATTTGGAACCCCAGATGAAAGACTCCAATTCGTGTTTGACATAGTTATTCAACCATTTTAGGGTGATTTATGGTTGCAATAGTGTTTTACAATGCATCACAAATCAGTGAAATGACGTCATTTCAGTCACATTATGCTAATGAGTTATAAATGAATTGAGTCATGACATGGGCTTTTATCGCAAGGCGGCCATGTTGAGTCCTAGCCTCCTCCGCAGGCATCTCTAGTTAGTAAGAAATAGTAAGCTTGTGTACATTTTTTGCCCCAGGGTCCCTCGCGCGCCCACATGTTCGGCCACAGGGTTCCCAAGCTTACTATTTCTTACTAACTAGAGATGCCTGCGGAGGAGGCTAGTTGAGTCCCAGGAGAATAAAAACCTTTATTTTCGTCCGGTAAACTCGTTCTGAAACCAACCACTGCGAGGCTACCGGGGCCAAAACTATTGTTTTATCCAAGATGGCCGAACTGCGATAATAGCCCATTGAATGTGGTTTTTTTTCATTTAATTTGTTTTTCAGGCGTCAGACATTTGATCCTTGCAATCTTATTAAAATATATTTTAATAATTGGAGCTGACAAAAAAATAGCAAAATGAACTAGAATTGGCTTGTGACGAAAATGACAGACGCTAATGATTTTCGGTTTCTTATGTCGATCATTTTGTGTGTGAAATATTCCACTGTGATGACTAATTTATTGAAAAGTAGGCTATAGAAATACGGCAGCATCGTTAACAAATTTTGGAATAATGTTACTTTGAAAAACATTGACAGTGACTTGTAGCAATCCTTGTACTTGACATTGCCATTGATATATTCACTTGTTTTAAAACTGATTTTGTCTTACTTTCGGTAACGGTAATCTCTTTACTGATGTAGCGTATATAATAATAACATTAACAGTATTTCTACAGCAAAAAACTCCCTCACGTACTGTGATTTTCATGGAGGTCCTTCATAACTAAAAATAGCAATGAAGACTAAAAGACTATAAAAGGTTAAGAACTAGAGCTAAAATGCTAAGAATTATAATGTTAGACAATTGTGCTATTACTTTAAGAAACTTTTAAAACGATAAAACTCTCAGCGATCTTCGAATTGAAGTCTAATGCGTTCCAGTCATTGATTGCTTGGAACACAAAGCGCTGCTTTGCCCAATTTGTGCGGACGCGTAGGAGATGTAAATCTCCAATGCGGCGTGTATTGTAATTATGGTATTCATTATTGGTTTTAAGATTAACGTTAAAATTAATAAAGTTATTCAAACACTTAAACATAGCTAAACAGCGATGGTTGTGACGGCGACAACTTAATGGCTGCCATTGTAGTTGTTCTATAGCTTGTGTTCCTGAGGAGGTAGGTCTAAGATTGTTCTGGCAGCATTATTTTGTAAAACTTGTAAATGGTCCATGAGAACTACATTGTTTTTGTTGCCCCATACTAAATCGGCATAGTCAAGTAAAAGTAAAATAAGGCTATTATATAGACTTGCTCCAAGTCGAAGTCGCTGAGTCACTGGGTGAGCGATTACTGGGTCAAAAATCGAGCGCGAGAATCGAAGCGAGAGGCGAGTTCGACTTGTTTCACTTGCAGGAAATTGAATCGGGGGATTATGTTTTGGCGCGAAAACACGTTTCAGGGGCGGAGCTTACATTTCGCGCCTTTGACAAACTCTTTCTGAGTACAATCAAATTGTAAATACCACATCCACGGTCGGCTGACTTGACACGTCAACATACAATGCCTGAAGAATTGACGCTTTGTGATTGGGCAAATCTTAGTACGTCATAAGCCACGCCTCCGGTTGAAAAATCAACCGGTAAATTTGAGAAAGTCTAGCTATTATACAGTGTGATACGGGCATCTAATGGGAACAAGCTTTTCACACGGCGAAGCCTCTGACAAACTTTCTTGCTTAGGGAATCAATATGTTCACCCAGCTCATATTCTGTTGTATTTGTATACCGAGGTATTTAAAAGATTCCTTCCGTTCTAGGATGTAACCGTTTATCTCTAGCGATAAACCACTAAAGGACCTTTTTTATAACTTACGCGAACTACCAAAAACTACAAATTTACATTTATCTACATCAAGAGTGAACAAACATATATAGCGCCGGGGAAGGGGCTTGAAAACGAGTAAAATCGCAGGAAAAGTGATTCTAGAGCGTGCTATTACGAAAGCGATACACAATACATACAATACATTTGTTTATTTAGACACGTTAAGCGCCAAGGAGCTTAAATCAAGCTCGTTCAAAATACGTACGTGTATAGTTATATACTAATTACAATTGTATATAAAAAGGCTAAAACGACATGTAAAACGACATGTACTTACTATAAGTTAAATATGTCTAGGTTAAAATTTCATGACATGATCAAAGGTAACAATAATAATAATAATTCTAAAGATACTAAAATTCAACCTTACTAAGCTTAGTTTTAAATTCTACAATGTTGAACGAACGATCATACAATCTACTGTAGCTTGATGTCCTCTATTGCGATAGTGATAAGCCTTTCAGAAATCGAGAATAACTGAACAGAAACAATAGCCAATGTATTATTTAGGGTTTTTCATGATATATTCTGTTTTTATCACTCGTGTACGGAGGTGTAGGGATGAAGCCTCAACAGGCTTAACGTATCTATAACCCTTCTTGCAAGTTATATAGCTATGAACCTTCAAAATATTTTGAATACTGCTGTGACGAAAGTTTGGGCTTACAGAGCCGAATACTATGTTCTACGCTTGTTTGAAATCGTGTAAATTTGGCCTTCACTGACCAATAACCGCGTAAGTAAACGCCTGGGTCGATTCCTGAGGAGACGTCATCTCATTAATGCATTATTATTCGCCATGACGCCTTTCTATCACAACAACATTATACAGTTTACGAGTTGTTAGTAAAGAACAAGTATTTTTAGCCAACATTTTAAGTATTTGTTCAAATTATTACAAAGTCGAATTATTATATGACGTCTACTCAGGAATGAACCCAGGCTTTTACTTACTCGGTTATGGGTCAGGAAAGGTCATTACAAATTTACACGATTTCAAAGAAGCGCAAAACATAAAGTATTCAATGTAAACCAAAACTTTCTTTACAGAAGTCCTCAAAACTTTTCCGGAGCTTCATAGCTATAAAAAATTGCAAGAAGAGTTATATGCACTTTAAAGCCCCTCTATTGAGGTCTCCTAGGGCCTACGATGTATCGTCCTTATCCGAGAAGACGTGAAGGTCTAACCATTTGTTGTTCGTTCACAAAGGCAGCACCTTCTTCTACTGAGTTATTTTAAGGCCCTGCACGAGTGTTCGTCCGGCCGGGGTATGAACCCTCGACCTCTCGCACGTAATATCGGTGCTTAGCCATACAATAAAATCATTCTTGAAATTACCGTGCAATTCGTTATACAAACTCAGAAAAGACTGGCAAGCACAAAAGGGTAGGATGTGAAACTTAACAGCCTACGATGCATACAAAAATGGAAGAACGACATTTGCCAGGTGTCCCCACCCCCTCACCCTTCGAGCTCTAACTTGAGCGCTTTCCTGTCACGTTAAGACCAAACCTTAGTGTCGATGGAAGGGGTGCAGACATTTGAGTCCATTAATGCTCATATATTTGTTGAATTTTATATTGCCCCATTTTACTGCACCCCAAACTGATTTTTAGTATTTCTTGTTCTACCTTAAGTATCTAGAGAATACCTGTCACATGAGGTTGCTGTTTTAGTTCCTAGGATTTCTATATCTTGTAGATAGTATGCATGTATTGGATGGGAGAGAGATGGAGGGATTTAAACGAATGGTAGTTGTCGTTGTTATTGTAGGAATTTAAAAATATTGGATCTTTTGCGTCCAACAGTGCGTATGAACGAGGAGTTAGTGTAACAAAGATACCATCTTTCGGTCTCATGATTAGCTCCACGCACTTTTTTATCTCCTGAAGAGTTTGCTTCGACTCCACCGTGAAGTGATGAAGAATATAAGCCAGAACTATCTTCTCTTCCAGAAGAGCAAACTTTTGAACTAAAATATAAAAAAACACGTTATCATTAGCTCAAAACAGTAACTGTATCAAAGGTGTGCATGAAAGTCCTGACGGTTCATTTTCATTTATTAATAATGATATTTCTGTAGTTTGTAGGACGAAACAGGGAGGCCAAACCATCATGGTTAAGGGTCATTCTTGTTGCGCAAAGATGCTCACAAACATGGTTTCTACACTTCCAGCTCTATCAAATCATACGACTCTCAGGTTAAACATCTGAATGATTGTTATCAGTAATGGAGGGCTGCACATCGTTATGAATTTCAGTACTACATGTATATGAAATTAAGGGTACAATTTTGCAAGAATGAGAACGTCGAACAGAACGAATTGTGCTTCAGATCAAATACTCTCCTTCGCAGTCATTCTTTGGGTAGTCAATCAAACGCTAAGGTGAGGGTCAGGAGAAATTAGACTTTGTGATTTTCATTTGCACCTGCCGCGTTCTCACCCTCTGTTTAATGACCAGTACCTGAATGCCCTCAAGTGGCTTTTGTGTGATTTTCGACTGTTCTCCAAAATATTCAAATCAAGCGTAGGATTAAAATATTTTAGTCGTAATTCCATACAGACAGTGTAAAATTGTTTCGCATTAATTTCACACGACATTTTACGCCATGCCTTCCAACCTGAGAATGGTGGACGCATGCAGATTTGGAAAAGTAGAATCGAGTTATTTTACTGCAAGATTACGGTTGCGTGCATGCATGCCAACTTGCACCACGCCATCATTCGGATCATTGCTGAGTTCCTCGAGCGCACATCTAATGATAACGCTATAACTTACCAAAGAATTCGTCCACTTCTTGTTGGGCTTTCTTATGAAACTCAGGATGTGAACCAAGTAACTGTATCTCCCAGCTGATACCTGCAGCTGTTGTATCATGTCCCTATGTTATAACATAAATTTCAACTTAAAAAAACAAAAACTTACCGAAAATATCGTACATTAGAGAACGACGAACTGGCAGCAAAACATGTTATGGTTTACCGTGTGGGAGGTTGGATTTTGTAATTTTGTAAATAGAAACCGAAGACAACAACATGCATAAACTCAAATTTAAAATCTTGGATAAACCCACTTACATCTTCGCTATAAAGGGACTTTAACTGAGGAACTGTACTTATTGTAGAATTCCTATATGGACGGCTGAGCGGAGATTTAATCCCGAACTCTGTTTCCCTTCCAATTTCCCTCGTCACCCCGTTCCCCTTAATCTTGAAGACAATTAGGACCCTTTACAATTCGTGATCTCCCCATTTTTCATTCAAAACAAAGACCATTGACCTAATATTTCCATCATTTCTTCGCTCCGAGTTGTAATGTTCCCTTCATCTTTATTCAAACTCTCCAGCATTCACTCGTACATGCGTCTGACAACTCCCGATTTTATCTAATCACATCCATAACGAATATGCCAAATAAGATTAACAAATATATGTCACAATGATAAATATAATCAAACATGATAAAATACTCAGGTTCATAGTTCCGAGACTAAGTCGGATAATAATTTCAGAGAGCTTATGGGAACAACAATTCAGTTAACCCATGAAGGACTTCAAGGCCTGGTGGAAACCAAAGCCTTATTGAGAGAAACATTAAAGTATGGTTTCCAGGGATGGACAATCTTGTTAATGAAGAAGTGAAGTTATGCCACGCCTGTTTCGTGTTACACCTCAATCCAACAAAAGCCACTGCAGATGTCATTACCACTGTGTCCCCATGAAAAGAATTCAGCATAGATTTCGCCAAGATTCCAAATGAAGAACACCTCCTTATAATTCCGCACTGTTGACTACTCCGATAGTCGATACAATTAGATCGACATCCGCTAACACCGTAAATTGTAAACAAGATAGCAACAGGTTCCTTCGTAACTATACCGAGCTATCTGACACACCACGACAGGAATTCCTCCTGCTAAAGCCCTATACAGCCGATAGCTCAAAACCAAGCTATCACTAATGAGAAGAGTAAAAACCCCAAAGTAGAATAGGCACGGATAATCGGGACAGGAAGGCCACTGGTATGCCGCCATGTTGATAAAGGAGTCGTATTTTGCTTTGTACCACTTTTCATGCACTGCTCCTATGGTGGCGTGCAGAGAACTATCTTGTTGAGATCGATCTCTTAATTGGATGTCACCGCTTTTGGAGGTGAGTTGGTTGAGAGGCATGCTTAGACATGAAGTCCGCAGGGTTGATGACACACGTCTGTATTCAACTGTGGCATCATATGGCTGTAGCCGCATACCATACCCAGCGTTCTAGGCGAACTGAGGGTCCGATTATCAGTGCTTGATTATATCAATAGGATTCAGCTGAGGAGGTGTCGATATGTTGAAGTGTTTTATTTTGACAGTTGATGGTCGCAAATGCAGACAAAAACAACATAACAAATTAGGTACATGATATATCTTTAATACAGTACAAAGTAAAACATAGTGAAAGAGAATTATGACATTTTCGACATTTACAGATGAAAATGAATTCGCCTTGTTACGATAATACTTCCGGTACATGTGTACTTCCAGTTGTGCCATATTTGGCACATGCCATATTTAGAATAAACGGCTTGTTCACCTAACATGGCGTCTTGTTCGTTGTCAAATGCTAAACATGGTGTCTAGAAGCGGGATTTTCTCTTTCTAAACGGGTCGAAAGCAAATAAAAAGCACCCAGAAAGTTACATAAAGCAATGTCCGACGAAGAGACCGAGCAAGCCCAGTCGGCAGCGTCGCAGAGCAATCCGACAAGCCAAAACGCGACGAGCCACACTTCTTCATTCAGAGGCCTGCGAAATCTGCCAATTCCTGAACGAATGCAATGCCAAGGAGACCTTCCATCCAACTGGGATTTCTTCAAACAGCGCTGGCAAGACTATGAAGTAGCCACAAGTTTGAACAAACAGGAACAACAGGTCAGATTAGCTACCCTTAGATCAATAATGGGGAGAGAGTGTTTACAAATTCTCAAGAACTTAAGCCTACCCACAGCACAGTCAGGAAGCGTTGACCAAATCCTGAGCGCTCTAGAGGGTTATTTTAGACCACAAAAGAATGTTGTCTTTGAGCGATTTAAGTTCAATAGTTCCTTTCAGTTACCCAATGAAAGTGTTAATTCATACATAAATAATCTGAGGCATCTGGCATCAACTTGCGAATTTGATGCACTCACGGACGAACTGATTCGAGATCGGTTAGTCATCGGAGTCAAAGACAACGGGTTGAAAGAACGCTTACTGAGAGAACAGAGCTTAACACTAGACAAAGCAATAAAGCTATGCAAAGCCAGTGAAATCGCGAGTGAGCAGCTAAAGTCTATGCAGTCAAAAACAGTTGAGGAAATCAATGTTTTAAAGCATTACTCGGCAAGCAAACCACGTGCTAAGGGTAGACACCCTGCGAAGCCAAACAAGCAAAAAACACCAAGCTCAAAAGATAAGAGTAAGTCAGCTGGATCTAAATGCACCTATTGTGGGCAAAATAAGAAGCATTTCAAGAGAGAGGACTGTATAGTTTATGGTCAAGAATGCAATTATTGCAGAAAGAAAAAATCATTTTGCATCAGTTTGCAAAGCTAAAGCCCAAGATGAGGTAAAAATAGTTTCAGAAGAGAGTGATACCGAGTCAGATTTGAATTCAGATTCCTTGTACAAGATAGAAACACTGTCGACAGTTAGTATCAAGGGAAAACAAGTTTTTGCAAATCTAGATTTCTGTCTGAACGACTCATGCAAGATCAACTACAAAAACAAAATGTCATGCCAGCTAGACACAGGAGCAACACACAACGTCATCAGCTACAGAGATGCATGCATACTGACGCAGACAGCAGAACCAGTGCTAGAGAACAGTCCAGTAAAGCTTAAATTATTTGACGAATCAATCATGAAGCCTCTTGGACAGATAAATTTCACAGTAGAGCACAGAGGAAAAAGACATATCCTGAAGTTTCAAGTAGTGGGTAAATGCAAAAAAAACACTTATTTGATATGAGAGCTGTGAAAAGTTAGGGGTATTGAAACTTGATTTAGATGAGGGCAGTGTAAACAAAGTTGAGAGTTTCAGCAAACCCGCAGTCACCAAAGAGACAGTTGTCAAAGAGTACAATGACGTCTTTCGTGGTCTAGGTCACATAGGAGACTCTACATTTGTCCTTAATCCAGAGATTAACCCAGTACAGCACACACCCCGTCGTATACCAATTGCGCTCAAAGATAATGTTAAAGCTAAGATAGCAGAGCTAGAGAGGAAAGGAATAATTAAGAAAGTAACTGTGCCTACGGAATGGATCAGCAGCATGGTCATAGTTGCTAAGCCCAATGGGAAAATCAGAATCTGCTTAGATCCACGAGATTTGAACCAATCAGTTCTACGCCCTAAGTATCAAATGCCTACACTCGAAGAGATGCTACCCAGGCTAGCTAAAGCTAAAGTGTTCAGCACCTTAGACGCTAAGGACGGGTTTTATCAAATAGGTCTTGATGAGAAAAGTAGCTTGAAGACTACTTTTTGGACACCATTTGGCCGCTATCGTTATTTACGCATGCCATTCGGAATAAATCTTGCACCGGAAGAGTTTGAGTGTAAGCTGCACGAGAAACTTGATGACCTCGCAGGCATTGAAGTCTTACGTGATGATATTCTAGTTGTAGGTTATGGAGATACACAGCAAGAAGCTGAATCCAACCATGATGAGAACTTGCGAAGACTACTCGACAGAGCCAGACAGGTAAAGTTGAAGCTGAACAAGGAAAGAATGAATCTAAAAAAAACTGAAGTGAAGTTTATGGGACATGTTATCACAAAGAATGGGCTCAAGCCAGATCCGGCAAAGGTATCAGCCATCCAGGAAATGCCAAGACCAACAAGTAAGAAAGAGTTAATGACGTTTCTTGGATTTGTTAGCTATTTGTCCAAGTTCCTACCCAGGCTCTCAGACGTTGTTCAACCACTACGAGACCTCACCGCAAAGGATGCTCACTTCTTATGGTCACATCAGCATGAACAGGCCTTCCAGGAAGTGAAGGAGCTTGTGATAAGGTACCCAGTCCTGAAGTTCTATGACACTAAAGAAGAGATCACTCTGCAATGTGACGCTAGTGGGAGTGGGCTTGGTGCTACCTTATTACAGAGTGGGCAACCAGTGGCATTTGCATCACGCACACTCACAGCCACTCAAAGGAACTACGCGCGTTTCAACGTTTCAACCAGTACCTAGCCAGGAGAGATAAAGTCACCGTTGAGAGTGATCACAAGCCCCTCCAAGCAATATTTAAGAAGTCAATCCTTTCAGCGCCCAGCAGGCTGCAGCGAATGCTCATCAAACTACAGCGATATAACCTGAACGTACAATACAAGCCAGGAAAAGAGATGCATATAGCAGATCACCTCTCCAGAGCTCCGATTGCTGAAACAGAGGAAGACAGAGATGGGTTCGAAGTGTTTACAGTAGAGCTAGACAATACAGACCCATTCAACCACATCCAAGTGAAGCCAGAGCGCCTTGCGCATCTGCAGAAATGCACAGGTCAAGATCGAGTATTACAAACCCTGAAGGATACAGTCCTTGCAGGATGGCCAGAGCGCAGAGAACAAGCACAAGAGAACATACGCGACTACTGGAATTATCGAGATGAGATAACAGTACACAATGGAGTTCTCTTCAATAGCCATAGAGTTATCATACCTAGAGTAATGAGAGAAGATACACTGTCACGCATACATTCAAGTCACCTCGGTGCAGAATCATGTCTGCGGAAAGCAAGAGATTTGGTCTTTTGGCCAGGAATGACAAATGATGTGAAGGCATTGCCAGAAATTATGGACATCAGCGGAAAGGTACTGCGGGCGCCCTTTTAGCCGATTCAAAATGGCGGCTTATAGTGAGTGAGACTCAGTAGGTTCTTTATACTGTTTATAGACCTTCCAACGCAAAGAAAACCGAAACTTTCTGTGATGAAATAAGAATATAGAAGCGGAACGAGAGTTATATTAGCTTAAACGTAGCCATTGTGATTAAAAAGCCATTTTTGAATTTGTCCTCTCTCCGGCGTCTGTCTGTCCAAGTCCAGCTGCTTGGCGGCAATTATTTAGAGGAGAAAGGCCTGAAACCCAGTCTATATCCCAGCAAACATTGCAGGATTTAGGTTAACACAACAAGATGGCGGACAGAAAGCAATATGGTGACAAATGGTGACGTTTCTCTCCTTTCTCGTCAAGTTTTCTTCGAAAATGTAATCCTACATGGCGTCCTGGCACTAACATTATTTCGACGAAACTAAGACGTCTTTGGAAGTACTTTGGAGGAGTGTTATTGTACGTTTTATTGGCGATTTGGATACATTGAACACTGCTTTATTGACATGGAGGCGCACCTTTTTGCCTCACCAAAGACTTGTCGTACTGTTGCACCTCAAACTGTGCATGGGTTCAGCCAGATTACAGACAACAACAGGGAGAACGAGGAGAATTTGAAGGGCGAAATGGACTTCTCAGGGAAGTACTTTGCCGACGATCTGAGGGATTGTTTGTGACATCATTACACAGCGTAATCAGTAAGTTATTGGTCTCGAGGCGCACTAATATGAAATTAAACTTAGAAGGTCTTCAAATTTGAAAAGTTTTATGTTTTTCATACATTTTCTTATACGGATCGACAGCCATTTTAGACACTGATGCGCATGTTCGCCGCCATCTTGTCTCATATTTCTGGCAATGGAAACAGTGGCAAAGTGTTCAGTCTGCGCAGACTTCCAAGCAAGAAATGTGAAACAGCCAATGCAGAGTCAGAAGATACCAGACAGGCCCTGGAGCAGACTCAGTGCAGACATCTTCACCCTCAAAGGGAAGGAGTACATCTCGCTGGTAGACCACTATTCTGACTTTATAGAGATTGATGAATTAGTCGACACTACATCGGTTACAGTGATAGTTTCTGAAAAAACAATTCAGTAGACATGGTATTCCAGACTGTGTAGTTACAGACAATGCACCCCAACTAGTAAGTCATGAGTTCCATCAGTTTTCTGTTGATTGGGAATTCGAACATGTTACATCATCTCCAATCTATCCCAAATCTAATGGGAAAGCAGAGTCATCTGTCGAAGTTGCTAAGAATTTGTTTAAGAAAGCGCGCTTAAAGATGGAAAAGATCCATGGTTAGCTTTGCTAGATCAGCGGAATACACCGACTGAAGGTTTAGAGTCTAGTCCAGCACAACGGCTTATGTCAAGAAGAACAAGAGGACTACTCCCAACAGCATCTACCTTACTGCATCCGAAAGTAGTAGAAGGTGTCAAGGGAAAGATCGAGCTTAAGAGGCAGAAAGCAAAGTTTTATCACGACCGCACGGCCAAGACCCTACCAGAGCTAGACGTTGGCCAGGACGTAAGAGTTGCACCGTCCAACAAGTATCAGCAGTGGAGGTCAGGAAAGTGCATAGAGAAGCTTTCGGACAGATCATATTTGATATCGATCGGCAAAGAGACCATTAGGAGAAACAGACAGTTTCTCAAGCCATCAGCTCAACCAGATGTGTCATCCAGCACTCAACCATCTGCAGAGGACTTACCAGTTCCAGAAGATCACAAGAGCAACAGCAACCCAGCAAATGCTACAGAGCCAGCACAAATGGCAGCAGCAGCGCCTAACACCACAAAGACCAACACCAAGGAATCACCACATGTCATCAGCCCCCCTGCAAGGAGGACCAGGACCAGAAACATCAGACCACCGAAACGTTACGAAGACTATGTTTAACAAGAGACTAGTATTAATATTAACTCTGTTGTTTCCAACAAGACACTGAACTTTAGCATGTGTTCTAGTGTTACAGATCGCATATATATATATATATATACACTGAAACAAAAAAACTCTGCAAAAGACTTACATATATCATATATATATATCCTTTATCTTTCCATCAAACTTTCTTGACAGCTGTTGCTTTGGTAGGCACAAAGAAAGATAATAGGCTTTGTTTTCCTTTGTGTTTGACGGTAACGAAGTAGCAAGTTCAACCGTGATTTTGGGCTGCAATGTTTTGATCACATATTTTCAATAGCTAAAGCGGTAGCCGGTCAGTCGCCTTTCTTTAGTTGCTCAATAATCTAAGGGCCGGTTTACATGACGCGTTTACTGATCCCGGGGCAAAATGTGGCACGAGAGGAAAATGAGTTGTTCGTGACAGTGATCAAGTGCCAAGCAAACGAGCAGCCACGGTAGTTATATTCCTTGAAAAGAACTCTGTTGTTCGCATTCGGCTTCTGAGAATTGCAACTAATTTATGCATCGTGAAACGGCTATCGTACGTCATCAGTATGGCATTTTCTGCCTCACTTCCCAGACGTCTCTTTCGCGAGTGGGGAACGATAAGAGTCGGCTGATTTCCCAGGCTACCTATAGTTGGTTTGCACTCAATCCCCAAAGATTCAAATGACAAAGGGCATGGCGGCCATGTTGGTTTACAGAACAAAAGAAGCTAACGAAGAATCTATTGTTAACACGCCTTATATTCTCTGGGCTTCCTGTGGCCTAGCTATCTGGCATCTGCCTGTGATCTGGCGCCAATCTGCATGGCATCAAGTGCCTATAACCCCAAAACAATTTTTTTTGGAATTGAAACTTTAAACCATTATTTAGAACTTAAGGCAAAAATAGGAGGCTAAAACTCAACAGTATTTTTTTTATGGCGTTTCAAAGTTGAGAACCAGAACATGTGGCCGTCAGTTTTCAATTCCCTTTGGGAGCCTGGAGACCAGTGGCCTGTGACGTATATGTAGTTAGGCGTTCGTTCAATCCCATACAAACGTCTCTTATTTCTGCGACTCTTGCAAGCTCACCACATGATAAATATCCAATGAAATATCACCAAACTTGGTAAATTTACTAATTTCGTTGTGCTCTTTCTTGTGATGGAGTTTATTTCCTATTGATTAGACTATAATAGGACGTTTTTTCCTTTTTGAATTCTTTTTCTTATTCAGATTTTCCAACTCCTTTGAGAATACCAAGACAATAGTCTAAATTAAAGGAACAAAGGAAACCGTGCAAAGGATTCTGGTAGTTGTAGTAAAATGCGCCCGATTGACGTCATAATTCCAGGCCCTCGCCAAGACTCTCGCTGACTTCCAACTGGAAACAGGAAGCCCAAAACGGATGTTTTCGCTAACTTTGACGCCAGTAAAATCGTCGAAGTTTAGTTTTTTCACTTTTATTTTTTCGAATTCTTTGTCAGGGCGCTATACAGAATAGACGTCAAAAATATTTTTTGGGGGGTTATTGCCACTTTTGCCATCAGGCATCTGACATGTCTCTTATAAGCCACCGTACATATCAAGTTCGTCCGTATCTTCCGGCATATTGATTTCAAACTCCACTAGCCATTCCATGCATACCTCACTTCTCTAAAAATAAAACCTTCACTCTGATTGGTCAAAATGAAAATGACGTCAGGATCACGGTTTCTGCCAAAGTCCATCAGACGGGGAGGGGGAGGAAGTGAGCGGACGACCTAGCACCGTCTGAAAATTAGGCTATGATATCGGCGGAAGTCAAACATAAAGCCTTTTGGGGGGTTGATTTATTTGGACAAAGGTATGAAAATTGGGGGTTATCTAAACGATACAAACCGTTGGATTTTACCTAAATGGTTGCCGCTAAAAATCTTCAGGGATTCTTTGATATTCTTGGATATGCATAATTCTATTAATGATTAACCACTAAAGGTTAGGGTGAAGTGTGGGCCGGCGGGGTGATTGATCCCACAAATCGCACACCGGGCTTCAAACTCTTGGGAGCTTCGAGTGAAATATGAGACGCCAGCTGGTTCCGCTGAATGACATGTGTTAGAAATGACCGACACAACTGGAGATGTGACTTTACTTTGCTTCAGCATGATGCTATTAGCCATTTTGGAGTCGAGGAAGGGAATGAACGGCCTATCACAAGAAAGATCACACTAAAATTAGGTTTACCGAGCTTGAGAATGTTTGGATAAATACGAACTGAATAGCAAGCTTTCAAAAATCGCAAAAAATAAGAACAACAACTTTATTTGTACCATACGTTACATGTGAAGTTTACGGTGATTAATTTACATAAATAAAAGTACGGGTATCCTAGAATAACTAAAAAGCTCATCTACCTGGGGTACCATATATAAGTAAAGGTGCAAAAATGTACGGATAAAGTGCAAGTGAAGATGACCAGGACTGGTAGAATTAAATTGCTAAGTTTTAGGTACACGAACTAACACAAACATAAATAGGGGTATGAAAATAAATAATAGTTTATGTATGGTTTTTTAGGACGGTGTCCCCCAAACATTCATATTTTTGCGATTTTTAAAAGCTCGCCACATTTTGTTATTATCAAACCAATCTTCCTCAAATTCGGAAAATCTAGAATATTTTAGACGGACAATTTGTTTGTCTTGTCGCATATAAATCACACATGGCTTTTAAGTGCCACTACGAAAAAAATCGACCATTTTCTTTTCTACGTTGTCTTCCAAAACGACACACATGCAGTATCAAAAATATCCAAATCAGTGAAAAATATTACCCAGGGACCAAATTAAACTATGAATTTGGCAGAGTTTACCGTCGAAATCACGTCCGCCATTACTGTCGGTGTGTTCCAAGGTTTGATGTCGTGACGTAATTTTTCCAACGCATCGCTCTTGTAAATGCACATTTCCATTCAAAACTTCGTTGTTTCCTTTCCTTTCTGGAAAACATAGTATCAACATGTACTTTACTTATAAGTTCATGAGAACGTTTGTGTGAATGATACTATGTGAATGATACTAGCATGTTGTGTTGAGAAGATGACGTCACGTCCGCTGGAAATTAGCTCTGTCATAGCTCTGTCACGGAACAGGTTCGAGTAATGGCGTCAAGATTCGGACCCCCAAAAATAAGACATATCAAAAAAACATGTGGATAGGAAAAAATTATCAACTTTACTTTACAAATACGCTAAAATATCACTATCAAAATTTAATCGATATCGTAGTGGCAGTTTAAACTGAACTTGTCTCGTTCTGTCTTTGTATGCCTTGTATTACTTTATTAATTGGATCTTTCTTGGAGGAAATCTATCGAACGCATTCTTTAATTCGAAACCTTTAAAATGTAGCCTGACTTTCAGCCGTCTCCTCCGGTTTGTTCCTCCCGAGAGAGACGTCTGAATCCAATACCCGATAATGCCGTCCAGTGACGTCAAAGCGAATTAAAATTTTAATGTTTGCAAATAAAACTGCCACGGCGGCTGTAAAGAGTTCGTTGGGTTCTCGCCTGCGAAATTATTTGAGATTAAGTCAAAATTAAGATCTTACCTATCTACATCCCATTTGCTTCTCAAGTGCCTCTTAAATGTATGCTGTGAAAACCTTTTTGAAGCAACAAATCGTTCAGTAACATTTGAGGCTTTCCTTCGTCTTCCGTTTACTAGTAAAGTCTCTCGATCTGCCGTTCGGTTCGAGACAGGGAGAGATTACCTTTGTAAATAATGCAGCGGAAAAGTAGTAAAGCATCGAAGGATATTTGGAGAATTTACAAAGAAGTTCGAAGACACTTTTATGGGAAAGAATAGTTCCTTGAAGAAAGTAGCGAAAGTTTTACCACCAAGTGTGTGAACGAATAATCGATTATCAACAACCCCGCGAACGCGACTGGCGACGTGAAATAACGTACATGTGCAGCCGGTTATTTTGCAGGACACTTTTCCTTATGAATTTAAGGTCTTTGCCAAAGACCAGCACTCCATTGAAACTCATCAACGACCAACCATCGCGAGTCCAAAACAGAAACAAAAAATCCTGCTGCGATGGTCTCTTGGTTACTTATGATAATTATGCGAAATTATAAAATATGAACCAATCAAAGATCACTACCAGGTTTTCTGGTAGTAACGTCATTGGACGAACGAAGCGGAGGAGACGGCTTAAATTCAAACTACATTTTAAAGGTTACGAATTAAAGAATGCGTTCGAAAGATTTCCCCCAAGAAAGATCCAATTAATAAAGTAATACAATTTGTAAAATGTTATTTAGGAATGTATATTTTTCTTTAAAGCAACGCGCGTATACGAAATGATTAACGAGGCAATAAATCAATCAACTTTATTTAGACACGGTATCTATTCTTTATTAATGCCCTTCGAGGGAGCCGTGTGATATAAGCTATACGTAATTTACAAAGTCACAATAAGGAACATAGATATTTATGGGATATTCCCTAAAACATTAATATACCTTATAACGTTATATACCTTATAACGTTATATACTTTAGTCTGTCCGAAACGCACACTGTTTGGTCAAGAGCCAGGACACACATGGATAGCGTCACGAGCGCGCGCAACCAATTGATTGTATATTTTCATAGGTTTGTTTGTGATTATATAAAATAGTTTGTATTCTGCTGTGCGTCTGTCCTCATATAGATGCACAGATGACGACAAGACGGCAGAATGGACTCTATTTCTTTTATATATTGTTGAATTAATAACTGTAAAGTGCCAAAATCTAATTAAAATAATAATAATTGGACGAGGTTGAGCAAAATATCGTGATTTGTTAGTGGTGAGCAATCAATCCCCCCCCCCCCCCCCCCCCCCGCTCATGAAACATTACCTGATGTAACATTATTCCAATTCAGTAATGCAACTGCAATGCATCGCTTTCAGCAGTCGTAAGCTAGCTTGTAAGCCTATGGTAAGACAAGATGGCGGGTTTCTTTCTCCTCCGTTAAAGTCGCTGTATCACGGTACTGCGCATCTGTAAAAATCTGATGATTTTTGAATTATGTTCCGGCCTGGAACGAAACTCTCAGAGCGGTGAAATATATATTCTTAAATCGACTTCCATCAGTGTTCTTTTTGAACTCATCCTTGCCTCCTTTGGTCATTTATGGAAATGTAAGGTGTGTTAAACAAGTCTTAGTTATATTAGTCGTTGCAGACTGCAACACAACTAAAACAAAATAAAAAGCAAAGTGATGCTTACCGGCGGGGAACACGGCCACGGAATACTCTGAATGCAGCAGCCGAAAAACGCAAGAAATTGAAAGCTTTTTGGCATTCCAACCAGAAGCGAAGAGGGTTTGGATGTCCAGTAGAGTTCACGAAACACATGGAAACTTTTCAAGTCTTAATATAAATGATATGGCAGTTTTCAACAGCGTTACGAAGAAATATATATCTATACGGCTTAGAAACGAGGCTGAAATTATATGAACCGACCGGAGTGCAAAGACTGTACGAAAAGTTAGATAAAACCTTTCTTTGCAAAACAACCTCATGAAGTCAAACACGATAGCCTTGTGAGCAATCGACATACATATGAAGCTATAGGAGTTATTATCGAGTACACGAGAGCCCATGAGAGTCAAACATCGAACTGCTATGAAACCGCTTGTCAGTTACGCACTTTCCTGACGAGCGAACTTTTCTACTTTCGACACACGGTCGCTAAACTGTACGAAATCTCCAAGAATAAATCCTTAATGTCCAAACTAACGGGAAAACCTGAAAGAAGAAATCCTTGTGACCAATCGACATATATATGAAGCTCCAAAAGTAATTATTGAATACATGAGAACCCATAGAGCAAACTGATAATAATGAACGCGCTATTAGCTTCACGGACATTGTGACTACTGAACTCGCGCTACAGCATACGGCTTGAAATACTGTACGAAAGCCTCCGTTTAAAAATTTCCTGATGCCGAAAGGACCATAGCATCTTAAACAAGATATCTTTCTGATCAATCGACATAAATATTAAGCTGTGAAAGTAAGTTTCCAGTCCATAACAGCCGATAGTGCAAACTAGTAAACATCCACTAGTAATTAACCCTGTGTACTTCCGCGAGTACTGAACTTTCTAGCGTCAAATGCAAGTGTACGTTTCCAAACTTTAAGACAAGAAATATTCCATATAATGTTCTAATATTTTTACAGCAGCGAACTGTGTTATTAATCATGTAGAAATGAAACAATGGTGCCATTTGGAGAATTATTTCCTGTCAAAAGTGCACAACGAAGAAATATATATCTACGGACGCGAGCAGCTTGTTTCACTTTGGTCAAATTTGGACTGTTTACGACTGGAAACAGCAAAAAATACAAGCAAGTAATGAAATATAGAGACCATTCTTTACTCAATGCTGTTTTCCTTGGACGTAGGAAGAATAAAATCCTTGTAAATCTCGCCATATACTGCGCAAAACTGCAATCTGTGAATCACGGCTATCACCCGAACAGTGTGGCGTTTCCGGCAATTTATGTTGATCGATTCTCATTGGATGTTACACAATACAACTGTCAATTCAATGTCTGGAGACTGTGACATGCGCAGTACCGTGACACTGCGCCTTTAATATTACGAGTTTTCGTCTTTATTAGTTTGTCTATGTCCTGTTAATTACTTGTTTTTGTGCCGTCTTGTTTTTTTTTCTTCGTACCATCTCGCTTTTCCCCTTTTTCTCGTACTACAGCATATCATTAACTCTTTGAAGCGTGGACGTGTTTGAGCTCAATTGGTGAAATCCTGAGTGCTAACTCCCCTTCAGTTCAACTTTGGCTAGCCCGGGGTAGTTAAATACTGCTGACCAGTTTTTAAGGCGAGGGCTCAAACTTTCCCCATGCTGCCATTCGGGAGAATTCTACGGACTCGTTGATGGTAAGTATGGCTTCTTCTGAAGGTTTTCCAATGAAATGTGCTCTAATAATGGAGAAAAAGCTACTGTAACAGAGGACGGCTGAAAAGTACTTGGTTTGCTTTTAGTAGGCTTTGTGAGGGGTTTTGACAGAGTTTTTCTGTTGTGTTTCTGCTTTGAGATACATCAAATTATTAATTGAAATCCTTGAAATTCTGCAGTTGGTGATCTTTTCCCCCTGCTGAACCTATTAGCATGCGTTTTTATTACTTTAAAGCAACGGCTTGGGTCCAAATCACCGCTCTTGGTTGTAGGGGCAAAAGACTTATTTCCAGAATGTCTAGATTTGATGCAATAATTTTTTCCAAGTATCACATTTCTTTCTAATTAACTATGACATCTAATGGTATGAAATAAAGTATGTTGGCTGTTGATGAGTTGCGAGACAAGTTGCCAGCAAAGTTGCACAGTTTAGCAGCGCCTTTCGACATCAAAGCGTCTCAGTTGAAAGTGACTCCTATACGAGGAGTCAGAGTGACAAAGATGCCATCTCTTGGTCTCATGATAAGCTCTGCACACGATTTAATATCCTCGGTTGCCTCCACAGACTCGATGTTAAAGCGATGGAGAATGTAGGCAAGCACCATCGTCTCTTCCAGTATGGCGAATCTCTGACCTGAAGATAGAGAAACAGTGTCAGCTAGGACACAATCGTTAGCTTTCTTATTTATTTGCAGAGGTAATTTCGCAATATTGTTTCACAAACAAACCAGTAACTCAAGAGGTTGCCGATGAATATGGGTGCTTCAGACGAGAAGCTGAACGGGTATAAACTCTTCAGCTATGAATGAATAGCGGTGGCCTGAATGATGTATCCCTGAGCTCTGCAAATCGATGCCCTAACCAGTGAGGTCACACCGCCATCTTGGATATCATTTGCATTCACAGTGCGATGTTAGTTAACGTTCATGGCGCCAGTTTTTGCGAACACTTCGCATACCCGTGACGCATAGCGCCAACATTTAATTTTACGTTGCCATTAACATTTCATTACCCTGGAAACAAGAGGTTGAATGTTTTGCCCTTTGTTGGCAATAATAGCGTTTATATTAAAGCGACCGCCGAAGGCAGCTTGAGTTGGTGAGCGAGACGGCAACATTTAACATTTTAATTTTGGCCGTCCGCACGCTCACCAACTACTCGTACCTTCGGCACTCACCGTAAACGATATTAATCAACAAAAGGCAAAACATTTAACCTCTGGAACCCAGGGTAACATTTCATAAAATTGTTAAATCTTATATAGTTTCATTTCACGAGATGCAATATTCGCGAACGAACTGTATGGAATTTACAATAATTAAAGTTCGCAGAGTCTTGTGCAACTCCACGAAAAGCCAGAAGAAAAGAAGGCTATGCAGCCTTCATGTTGTTTTTGTATTGAGCATGCGCCAACCGTTTTGTCTCGTACCAGACTCACTCGGTCACTTAGTCGTATCACCCTTGTCTGCCATTGTTGCAGTGGGCTCAGGTTTCGTCAGCAGTTTAAAATAAAAAAATTACCGCGCGCTGATAAACCGGTTTTAACAGGCTTGACAAGCCCAGAATCTTGGGCGAAAACAACATGAACCTTTGTTCTCGTTTTTCGTGAAGTTGGAATAGGCTCTGCTCGTAGGATACCAGCAAACTCATGAAAAATTCATGAAGGAAGAAGAAAGGAAATGAATGTCGACATGTGAAAATGCATAAACTTTTGCTCCGATTTTCTCGGCGGAAGTAGGTCGTATCGCCAAAATAACTGCAACAGATGACTATAATCGAGTCCGTGATCCGTGATCCGTATTTTATCGGATCGCCTCAGGCTCGAGTTTGTAAATTCGATAAAAAACGACCACTCATTCTGATCTATTGCTTATAATAGTCTTACTATTAATAAAATAGCAGTTTAGTAAACTACTTAAAGCATACGTTTAAGTTTACATAATTAAAAGTAATAAGATACTATATTTAAACTGAAATGTTTTCTTAAATCGTACTGTTCGTACTTGCGGAAGTACATATGGATGGCTACGCTGGCGGAGCATCCTCGATCTCTTTGGTAGTAAGAGATGACATAATTGATTGGTGGGGGAATAGACCATTTTCTCAGGTATGCGCACGCAATATTGGCTCGCCAAATCGCTTTTTGAACAATAGCCGCCAATCTTTGAACAATAGCCGATAATTTGAATAACAAAGGCTGACGCATCAGAACGAGTCTAACAAAAGCTAACAAAACTCACGGCCCGCCAAGAAATACTTCATGTAGGCAGCTTGGATTTAGTATTGGTTGAAATAATAGGGAGGGTTATAGGAAACCACTACGTGATTGCCCACGTGAAGTATTTACCGGCCCGTCAAGCCTGTTGCGTGCACATACTTGAGAAAATGGTCTATACATGTAGGTATCTTTTTCCAGAGACGTAAATCGCTTTTCTTTGTCATTTCATTTACTCTGGTTCTGCTTGTAGCAAAATCTAACAGCGCGTTTAAGAAACCTGTCTATCTGACTAAGTTACTTATAGAATAGTAGGCATGCAGAGCCCCACACTTTGATACCATACTGAAAACGAGAAATAATAAGGCTTCTAAACAGAAGGTCAAGTTGTTCAAGTGAATAACCATAGTGTTTACCTACTCTTATGATGCATAGCCCGCTACTAGGCTCCTCTTCAAAGAACATACCAGGGAGTTTAAGTGATTTATTACTTACCAATACAGTTCCTTGAACCAGCTGAGAATGGGATGTACGCATAAGGGTGTCTGTTGTTGCTGTTCTCGGGTAAGAACCTGTCAGGATCGAACTTGAGAGGATCTGGCCACACATTTGCATTGCGGTGCAGTGCTATGGGCGCGACACCTACTGTAGTTCCTTTAGGGACCACGTGACCCTCTGGGATATAAATACACAATGACGTCAACTAAAAGCATCAGTCTCATAATATAATTATACAATAAACATTGTAATACGCGGACTCTGATTGGTCGATAGCCATGTGTTATTAAAGTACAGATCCATAGATGACGTCATGTTGTGATCGAAATCATGTCGTAACTAGATTTTATTTCGCCGTGCGCCTGTACGCTTATAGAAGCACAAATGACGTCAAAACGTGACAAGAACACCAGTCACGGTACTCGACTGCGGCTCGTGGTGGGACCGGCTGCTTTTATCTGGCCCGCCCTAATGCTCTTATACATGTAGCTTTTCTTACCCCTTTTGCACAGAAGCTCAGGATGGAAAAGGGAGCCGTAAGCTTTGGAGTCGTAAAATTGGCGATGTAGTTTTGACTGGAGACTACACATGATCACTCATGATGTATTTAAATGACAAGGTTGCGGTTGCTATCTAGCTATCCTGTACTCTTCGTAATTGTAAATGCAATAAAGTTTAAGACAAGTAATGGTAAAACATCATCATTTAAAAATGACGCAAATTCTATATGAATATTTCCGTATACGCTTCACAAGAGAAGTCTTGCAATAGACCGATTCAGCTTGCGTCTTTGTTGTCCCATTACAGATTATCTGACCACCCTTGAATAATGTTTACATGTTTTTCTCTATTCCAATAGGAAACGTATACATTTCTAGAATTCGAAAACAAACACTGAATACTCTGGAGATCTGTAACATGATCTTACAGAGGTATAGTAGATATGAATTGCTATTCTGGTGCAATGTGCTGCTATGCAGTTTACAATCATAAGTGCTTACTTATTGTTCAGTAATAGCTCCAGGCAATACTAATTGTATGCTTACCTATCATGCAATCTTCAGAAAGTTCTCTGGCGAACATCGGCACAGATGGGAAAATGCGGAGACTCTCCTGACGATGGTAAGGTAATTATTGTTAATAATTGACGACAAGGAATACTGATGCTTGTAATTTAGTGACCTTATCACCACAAGCAACAAACACTCCTTTGATCCGTTCACAGGCGTAAACGATTTAAGCCACGTTTACACGGTATTGAACGCATTTAGAGCCGGTATCACATTACGTTTACACAGATCTATCTATCTGGACTACTTTTAGACCGCCTATCTGTGTAAGTTTGAGACGTGCAACAAAAGCAGGTCTAGAATTAGTCTGGTCCAGCTGTGTAAACACTTACTGTTCCGGCATGTATTCTTTTGTATCGGTTAATAAAACTCGTCCCGGCCGGTACCATGCCTAAACGGCGTAGCCTAAAGGCGTATGAAACTGTTGTAAACAAACGAGCGAACGAACGAACGAACGAACCAATCAACCAACCAACCAACCAACGAACCAACCAACGAACGAACGAACCAACGAACCAACGAACCAACGAACCAACGAACCAACGAACCAACCAACCAACCAACGAACCAACCAACCAACGAACCAACCAACCAACCGACCAACGAACCAACGAACGAACCAACGAATGAACGAACGAACAAACCAACCAACGAACAAACCAACCAACACAAATGGAAAGCAGCAAATGCATGGATTTACAAAAGTAAAACATTGTTATTTGACTGTTTTTAATACCTACCTTTATGGCAAGCTCCAAGTATCGTAGATTCTTTAGTGTATCAACAGTGAGATGATCTGGTCGGGTTCCTGGAAGGCGAATAGGGAGAAATAATGGTAGTTATGTTCTTCTCTATCAGTGACTACCTAAGCTGCTCCGTCTTATCAAACCTAAAACATACGAAGAGTAAAACTGAGCACTCACCGAAGAACTCGTCAACTTCTTCTTGGACGCGTTTCTGGATATCAGGATGTGAACCAAGTAACTGTATGGCCCAGCTGATACCTGCAGCTGTTGTATCATGTCCCTGTATTAAACGGATAATACATTATAATAAAGGAGACAGTGTTTTTTTTAACACGAAGTTCCTGTGTAAAAGGGTTATCCCCCTATTTTAACGCTTTTGGAAGTCGAAATTTGAAATTCAAATTGCAGAGCAGCGAGAAAAAGCGAGCAAGTATAACAGTCCTTTCCTATAAGAATGCTAATTTTTAAGGTTTAGAATTTTAAAAAAAGCCACACACAAAATGAACATAGGGAAGATAGTTATTCATTAATGACTGCAAAAGGTATTTTATTCCTGTTTACGAAGTATGTAGCCCTCACCCTGAAGTTAAACATTGGTGTGTTTGCTTTGAATTTCACGCTATCATATATAAGCAACCACTGAGAGAGTACTCAAGCGGAACATCATATGTTCATCCACAAAGACTGGTTTACAACTGAAGGTGACAAACCCCGGGGGCCCCCGTTTTTTTATACCGGTACCTCGTGTTTAAGAATAAATAAGTCTTACACTGCGCAGAACTGCTGCCGGCTCCTCCAATTAAGCAGAAGGGGTAACGCCCTAACGTCACGAAAACCAGCAGAAAAGCTACACTGTGTTTGTCAATGCAAATAGTTCGCACTGTGTTACTTTTGTAATGAATTTCGGCACAAAATGACGGGTTAATACCTGCTGTGGCACAAGATCATACCCTCGTACCTCAAACATGAACGTGTCCACCTCTTCTCGTATACCTTCCTTGTCTATTTGTCCCTCGTCATACGCATCCAACAGTAAGTCAAGGAAAGCAACGAGACGTCTCTTGCGTTTATCACTGAACTCGTCCACCTCCATCTCTTCTGGCAAGTTGGACTTTCTCTCCTGAATACGCTCATCGATAACCTAAGAAATACATTTTAAATTATAGTTTCGTTGCATTCTGCCTTACTCTGAACAGCTCGCGACTTGTTTGCTCGCGTAAATGCTCGCTTTGTTCGCCTGTCACCTGGAAAAAAGGGGTTAACTTGTGGGGTCGCACTATCCCAGTCCGCAGCAATGTTGGCGATTCAATAAACAGTTATTTCACAGAAAAAGATTATCCTTCACAATCGGCAAACGACATTCCAAGACCGAAATGGATTGTGCTTGTAGCTGAAATCTGGTGAATGCGCTTAATTTATTTTTATTATTATTATTTTAATATTACACTTACAATTTACACTACAACATTCCAATTTTACAACAATACAAAAACGAAAATAAAGGAATGACGAGAGAAAAAAGGACAGTTCGAGGCGGACTACAACAGAGACAAACTGCAATTAAATAATTTTTGCCCACTTGCTTTGAAAATATAATCTTTTTTTGTTCCTTATGGGTATTTATCGTAGAACTTCTAATTTGTTTTGGAAAAAAGCAAGAAAGCTGTCAAAACGTAAGCTACCATTATTTATATTTGTGATAAAGATAAAATATTTTGCAACAAGGATAACATAATTTAAGATATCTTCGTGTTTTGTATTTTCGTGCTGTCCATATAGTATTAAACTTTAAGTTAAATTTACCTGCTGTTGCTTACTTGTTTGATGTCAAAAACTTTAAGACGAATATTATTGGTTCCCTTCGAATCGATTTTCAAATTGCACTGTAGTTTATCTGTTTCACACATCTGCACAGTTATACCCACAATCCAACTGTAAACACAAAGAAACAGAGTAACCCTGCGCAAATACTGGAAATGGACTATATCGCAACTCCGCCGTCGCAGTGCACTCTGGGATGAATATCTCAGTTCCCATTGTTAAATCCAAGATGGCCGCCCAACAACAACAATAGAAAACTGAGATATCCATCCCAGAGTGCACTGCGACGGCGGAGTTGCGATATAGTCTATGGTGAACCGTGATAGGATACCTGGTTTGTAAAGCCATGCAGTATCCTCAGGCATTTGTGTTGCTCTCTTCCCTGTGACGTCATATTATATATCCAATCAGGCCACAACCAGGGACTTTTCTGACGGACTTGGATTAACTCACTTATTCTGGATAAAAAAAAAACTTCAGTTACTTTTTAGCCTGAAATACAGACGCCGCCGCAGCTCCTTCCAACCTTGGAACAAGCTGAGGCTGTTCACGTATTTCAGGCTCTTACTTTTTGCAGTTCCAGTGAGAAACAAAATCCAATCAGTGATCGAGAACAAGACCATACTGCACTTATCCAAATCAACTAAAATCGTTGTTGAACAACCCTCCAAACAGTAATAAGCAGTAGTCTGCGAATACAGCTATCTCGCATCGGGAGCCACAATCAAAACGCGTCCGCCGAGAGAGCCATATGCTACTCGAGGCCGAACATTCCATACTGAATACGTTTTGCGGCCAGGATCTGATCGCGTTATTTGATTTGCTTGTATATGCTAATTAGTTATACCAGCCAATCAAATAACCCGAGCAGATCCTGGCCGCATAACGTCATCAGTATGGAATTTTTGGCCCGAATGGCAGAGGCTTTCGATGCAAGACACCTGTATTCGCAGGCTAAATAAGCAGCAGAATAGTTGAGATAATTTTCCATTTTATTGGAAAATCACTTGCCTAACGAGGTACATGTTATTCCATGGAAACTAATTCCATGAGAAATCCGATAACGGTTTTTCGAGTGCAATTTTCGGTGGAATTACCAGGTCAGGCATGTGATTTTCCTTGAATTGCATAGTCCAATGAAATAATACTTGATAATTTACTATGTTTGTTGATATTTTGCTAAGTTATAAATAGCGTGTGATGATTTATTACTTCTATTCTCTTTCGCTTCGCTCAGCCTAATAGAAAACATTTCTATTTTACATTATTTTCTAAATTACAATGGCACACAATTGGAGGGCACCGCACGGAATTCAGCAACGTTTTAAAATATTGAGACGTACAGAATGTGTTACAAACATGTAAGAAAACAGAAAAAACAGCTAGGAAACTAGGACCGCTGCTGAAAGTGCGACGTCGAGTGGTGTGACATAGCTAAGGAGTGGTTTATAAGGAGTATGAACGTCCCAAGGGGACGATGATAATAAGTTCATTACAAAGAGAAAATTAATTTTGTTGATATTTTGCTAAGTTATAAATAGCGCATATAGCTACAGTGGTGATTCCACTCTGCATCACCACTCCTCTCGGCCAATCAGCATCTGATTTTGCAAACGTAAGTGTGCCGATTCAGCTATGACTATTCAATATTATTGGGAATAATAACTGATTTCAATGTTTTGTACAGTTACGTGTACATGTGACAGGCGCACCTTATAACAGCTTTCACATAAGCCGATGAACTATCTTGCTGTGCATTAATGATTTTGCCCATAGAAGTTTCTGGAAAAAAACGAAGTAGTAAGTAAATAAGTAAAATAAGTAAGTAAGTAAGTGGCTTTATTTAAGTGTCAATGTATTTAGCTTTGCAGCTAACTGGGGACACTAGTCCTACGATTTTAAGTCATTATCCGAAAGACGTGAAGGTCTAACTGTTTACTGTTGGATTATGTAAAGGCAGTACCTTTTACTCAGTTATTTTAAGAGCCTGAGTGTTCAGGTCCGCCAGGGGTTTGAACCCACGACCTCCCGCTCAATAGACCAGCGCTTAACTACTAATAAACCGTGAGGTGGAACATATAGTTACTGTCGCATTTTTTTTGAAAGATAAAACTGCTTGGACTTCAAGAGAAACTGAACCGTAAAATTAACCTAGTTCGACTGTACAAATTAAGACATATTCGAAATAAATAAGTTATCCTATTTTATCTGTCTGTGTTGCGCGGAGGCTATGAAGAGAAAATATGAAAACCTTCCTCACACCCTCTGCTATGTAGATATGGCTCAAGTCTTGGAACTCCAGTTGTGACGTCTGGTACGGGGAATAAATTAGTTTTGCCATGCTGCCCCCGAGTAATACAGTGCCCCTCCAGACCTGTATTCTGATTGGACCATTACACTATCAGGGTTTTCAATAACATTTGAAGTAAGTGGCAAAACTTGAAGAGTAGCCGGGCGGCGAACATCGAGCGCCATTGGCGCAAATATCTAATTTTTGGGGATTTTTTCAATCAAAGTAGGCGGCGATTTCATGTAAAATACCCGGCGAGATTCGCCGGCTGCCGGCTTCTATTGAAAACCCTGCACTATAGCTCTATTGTTTTTGTACTTCTCGTTCTAAGGTTAGGGTGTTTTGTACTGTTGGGTAAGCCAATACTCTGTCCCTGACATTGAAAAGCTGAACTTAAACGGCTTCTAATTGCGGATCATTGTTTTCTTTTTACCAGAGGTGTAATTGATTTTCCTTGGTTATGTGATCGACATACATATACATGTACGAGATGGGAAAATTTGCACTGAATTGAGCCGCCATACAAGCTACATTTATCAGCGGATGGTGTACTTTGCGGTACGGCGGAGGGCGGAATTCCGCCATTCCGACGGCGGAATGAGATAAATGAGCATCGTTAAAAAGTTTAGGACATAATAAAACGTTTCATGACGGCTCTGAGAGTCAACATGTACTGCTTTTGCTCAGTTTTGTTTTGGAATACACTGAGCCCACCACTAACCGGATACCTCGCACTTCTAGCTAACTCGAACTAAAGGCAGTTTTGGCCCTAGGCGCGTTATCATTATTGTCAAGCAGCTTAACAATGAAATGATTGAATACTCTTGACAGATCCGCCTTGTGTTGCATGCTGATTTCAATCAGTAGGAAAACATGAGGGAAGCTGAGGTGGTGCAGTGGTTCAGCGCTTCGCCTCTCTGTGGCCCAGGTTCGATCCCCAGTGCGGCGCCATATGTGAGTTGAGTTGGTTGGTATCTCGCCCTTGCTCTGAGGATTTTTCTCCGGGTTCTCCGGTTTTCCTCCCTCCTGAAAAACCAACCTAAATTCCAATTCGAAATATAATGCTAATATAATACTAAATATAGGCCTCTGGCTTGGGAAACCCAGTAACGGCTTCCTGTTTATCTTCGACGTAAAATAAACCGTTTGCAAGGCTACCAAAGGGCCCAAAACTCTTCCAAAGAGAAAAAAAGTCAACAAAAAACCTTGAAATGTTTTTCCCCCCTAATTTTCGACCACATTAGTCGATCAGGAAGGAAAATGCTAAAATAGCAAACTGACTGAGATCTACATTATTTTGTAGATTGCAAAATTCAAACGAATCCGTACTATCTCGACACAAAGTGTGTATGGAACACATTACTAGTGGTCATACATTTGAGAGTCGTGCCCTGCAAAAATACTACTCATCACGGGAAAAAGTCACATATCGAATCAGCGGATTCCAAATAGAGTGAAGCAAAACTGCCGTTAGACTGGTTAACCAAAAGTTCAGGTTAGCCAGCGAGTGTTAAACACAGCCTGTGTTCCAAAACAAAACTATAACAATGGATTAATCAGTGGTATACCCGTGCACGAGGTGGCTCTTCATCCAGGTGGGCCTACGATTTAACGTCCTTATCCGAGAAGATGTGAAGGTCTAACCATTTGCAGTTCGAGAACAACATTGTTTCACAATTAGGCAGCACCTTCTAGGTACTCAGTTCTTTTAATACCCTGAGTGTTGGTCAGCCGGGGTTTGAACCCGCGACCTCCCGCACAACAGACCAGCGCTTAACCACTGAGCTAACCGGAAGGCGGATAAAAGCAGTTAAAACGGTTAAAACTGATAAATAGAGGATATTACACGGTGGTGAGAAGATATAAAGTTTATCCTAGAGAGTCGAAAACATTTCACGAGTGAGCGCAGTGAATGAGTGAAATGTTTTCGACTCGAGAGGTTAAACTTCATATCTCCAAACCACCGTGTAATTTTCTTTTTATTATATATGGACAATTAAACGGCTCTAAGAACTCTTATCTATTCATTTTACATACTGTTACTGTACAAACTTCTTTGTGATCTTTCAAAGCTGTTCTGGGGAGTTTCATCGGGTTTTCTTGTCTCTTTGTTGCAGTCGAGAAAATCTTTAGAGAGTTTTAGATCGTATTTGGCTTTTTGTGCTCGGAATATTCATTGTCATGCGTCTTATTTATGCTGTTAACATCTCTGAATTTCTAACGAGACCAGAATCAACCATGGGGGCTGATCAAAGCCAGGTCCCGGATAAGCCACAGTTCGAATTGGAATTTAGCTTGTTGGTTTTTGTGGATAGAGGAAAACCGGAAAACTCGGAGAAAAACCCTCGGAGCAAGGGCGAGATACCAACAAACTCAACTCACATATAGCGCCACGTCCGGGAATCGAACCTGGGCCACAGAGGTGAGAGGCGAAGCGCGGCTCAACCACTGCAACACTCCGGCTCCCTCTTCCTCTGTGATTTTCACAAACCTGCCGCCATCTTTGTAGTCCAAAAGGCGGCAAACGTGACGTCATCGATATTTTCACTAGTCAGGATATGGAAAATACGTACCCGGATGTAGTTTCGTATGGTTCTATGAGTGGTTTATTTCTCAGTAAACACTATCGTCCATATAATAAAGCAGGATATATTAAGCCGTCACAAAACGTTTTATTCTGTCTTAAACGTTTTATAATATCTCATTCCGGAGGGATGGCTGAATTCCGCCTTTCCGTCGTTCCTCAAAATACACCATCCGCATTTATCAGCAGAGAATCGGATATTTTTTTAATTGAAAACTTATTTTCTCTTCATTCACACACAACACAGAGACTGAAATGATGATACATTAATTAACTTCATGTACAATAGCCCTCTTTGCTGACAACGCCACCATGTTAAAAAACAATTTTATGGGACACCCAGGGGACATTGAAAACAATGACAACTATTGAACCTGTAGGGACGAATTTTGCCTAGATGTTTTTTCGATATGTTTTATAATACAAGACGATAGCATTAGATAAATATGCAGATGATTCGAACTTACAGATTATCATAAGTAAGACTGCGCCAGATGTATCAGTTCCCGCGATCAAACACTTTATGAACTGGACAAACTCAAATGCTATGTCTTGTAATCCAACCAAATGTAAAGAACTCATTTTTAATAAGAAAGGACACTTATCTCACTTTAATAATATTCCTAACATTGTACAATATGATGCATTGAAGATACTTGGAGTAATCTTTCAGTCAGACAGTAAATTTTCAAAGCATGTCGCTGTTAAACTCAAAGAAGCAAATAAGTGCCTTTTTATTATTAGAACTCTTCGAAAGGAAGGGTGTAGCCAAAAGGAACTCGACCATCTCTTTAAATCACTCATCCTACCTAAATTAACTTACGGTTTATCTGTCTATGGCTCTAGTGAATCCGACCTTACCACAGTACAGCGCTTTCTTAAAAGATGCCATAAGAGAAAGTACTCTTCAGAGCTTATGAACATTCATTATCTTTTAGAGAAAAGTGACCGACACATTTTTAATAAAGTTAACTATATTTCTAATCATCCATTACGATCACTGTTGCCTACGGTTAAGCAGTCCTCTCGAAGGCTTAGAAAACAAACCGCCGTATATCCTAAAGTTAATGCAGAGCGTTTTAAAGGTAGTTTTGTAAATAGATTAATTTTTAAGTATAACCTAGTTTCTTAATTCAAGTTTTGTCCTATTTTATATATCCATGTATGATTTTATGATAGCTTTTAATATTACCTTCTTATCTTCATTTACATTTTGTAACATCTGATACGTACAATATCAATGTATAATAAAGACATATTATTATTATAATAATAACAATAATTATAATAATGCCTTTTCTATTGAGGGTAGCACTTGATATCTACAGATAATGTGTGCGTGGCCCTGGACGAAAGAAATGGGTTCATGTGAATGGTAAAAAGGTGTAATAGCAAGAAAAAGATATTGACATAAATTAAACTTATAATGACATATTAATATTCCTAATCTAGGTTACAGGTATATTCGAAATTTAAGAGACAAAATAAGAAACATTCGAAGCCTGCTACGTCTTTGGAAAGATATTCCATTGGCAAGCTGCACTAAAGTAATTAAACAATAGGAATCTTACCAAACGACTTATTGATTTTAGGTAAGACACAATTGCAAGAAGAGTTTCTAGTGTTAAAGGGGCTGTGTCACGGTAAGACTTTACATTCGTTTTTCCGGGCCGGAAAGAGCTATTTTCACTGATTTTGATATGAACTAACGAACCTCTCGGCCATGTGGGGTGCTTTAAATGAAAGCAAATATGCAAAAATAACTAACAAACAGTGTATATTAACAGTCTCCAGGGAAAATATTGAAAATCCTTTCAATCGAGCATGAGGGAGGGAAGTTTAGCTGTTGGTATCCAATTAACAGCCACTAAACGAGCGGTTACTCGATACATGCGCAGTACCATGACATAGCCCCTTTAATGGAGTGTATTTCATTTATCAGTAAGGTAAACTTGTTTCTTAATAAGTACAAAGGAGTACATTGTACTTTCTGAAGTCTGCTAGATTTTGATCAAACCAGCGTTGGGACTTCCATAAATGTCTCACCGTTTTTAAATGTTTAAATAATTTATGTCCACCGTATCTCCAAAATCTATTTCACCGTAATTCTGATGTACATAATTATAATACTAGAAACCGTAATAACATCCATTTAGTCAAAATTTCATCTAATTCTGGCTATAGATCATTTACTTTCTCTGCAGCTAAACTCTTTAATAGTCTAGACAGCTATATAAAGAATGCTCCAACTATCAAGAGTTTTGTAAATAACTACTGGAATAACCCTATCTGTAATTAGTTAATGCTGCTACTACATGTATAGTACATCAAGTATATTTTAAATTAGGGTAATTACTATCAAGTATATTTTAATCAGTGTAATTACCATCTATGTGAATACTTATATTAGCGTAATTATTATATATTATCAATTATTGTAAACTTATTTTTAGTTTTTAAACACAGCTTCAATGGAAATCAGTGTAAACTGTTTGAATTCTGTGTATAATAAAGTTTATTATTATTATTATTATCAATACAATGACACTTACTGCCAATAATATCAAGCGCACAGCGTGCAATGACGGGGAAGATATTGAGTGCTTTGGCTGTGGGCTGCGACTGGAAAAAGGCACACAAAAATCACAATTAACAATGCAAACATACATGCAGGCAGTAAAAAAGCATTTCAATTTCCCTGCTGAGAGTTCACTTCCTTCACACAATGAAGGGAGAGAGAGAAGGGAACTATGCCACCCAGTGTAGGTCACTTTCTTTGATATACCGCCGTCCACCTGCACCAAGGAATTAACAAAACAAGTTTTACTATTGAGCCCAGTAAATTGTTAGTTGATTGACATCGGGTCTCAAAGTCACATGAAGGATTATGATACGGCTACTTGGTATAACTCTAATGCATGTGCAACAAAGAAAGCATCCTACTACTATTAATGGCAGAATTCTCTCTCTCTCTCTGTTCTGGAAAGGAATTGAACTCTGCCAGCTGCAGGGAACATGTAGATCTATGTATACCAAATTTAAAGCAAACATATAATAATTATAAGATTCTGCATGTACGTACGTATTTAAAAGACGTTCTTGGAAGGCCAAGAAAGGAGGTGGCTGCAGTGCAATACTATATTGGACATTAGCCTAGGAATTTCATAGTATTATCTGGGATGACATAATAATACTGATGGATTCTTTTTAATGTACAGGTTGCTTTGACAGGATAATTTGTACAATGAGTTTTGCATAATCTTTATAATGTTTTAGCTTGCTCATGGCTTTAATTAGCATGCCCATGCATGCTTGAGTACTAACTAATGACTACTTGTAAGTCTCATAGAGCTTACACACTGACCTATATTGTATCAATGTTAAGCCCAAGGGGGTGAGGATTTGACATTTTTGCCAAATATTTTAACTACAAATAACCCAACTAGTGGCGAATGGTGTCAAGAAAAACGGAGGATCTCACAAAAAGTTGGTAAAGTCTCAAAAATTTTCTTTACTTTGCCCGTCGAGGAATCTCGTGGTTTTATTTGGAGAGGGTGACTCAGAGTTTTACTCTTTTTATTAGCTTTTATTGGAGTTATGTTTTTTTGACGGCCTCTGCATGTGTTTTATAGGGTACGCAAAGGACAGCTAATTGGTTTAAATGTGAATTCCTCACCTGGCGTAATGAAAAGTACTGGGTGTTTCATCATAATAACTACAATAACAACAGTCTTCAGGGCTCAGATTTTAAAACGGACGAGCTTGGGCTCAAATTTTGTAATCTCAAAGTCTTGGGCTCAGATTTTCAAATTACTTTAAAAGTCTTGGGCTTGGAATTTGAAAACCCAAGTCTCGCCATCTCGCAAAGTCTCGGATTTACCATTCGCCAGCCCTCCAACTCTGAGGTGGTCAACCAAGACTATCAAGTCCCCACACTCCTTGCTAGCCTGCTTTCTGGCTCTTCTGTATTTTTTTCGGTCAAGTCTTTTTTCAGACTGGGTTACCACGTGCCAAGGTAACCCAATCCGGAAAAAAAATCAGGCAAATCAGGCTTAAATCCCTTGCCTGTTCCCCTCACTGGCCCCCTTGGGATTAACACTGATATGTGCATAATAACTAGCTATGTACCTCCAATATGGACACGAGTATGAGAGACTGCTCTTCAAAAACCTGAATAAAATCATTAAGGATCTTGAAATGGAATGTTGGGGTTATAAGTCTGCGACGCTTCTTCCATTTTTTCCCATCACTGTTAAACCAAGAAAGAGCTTCATCAAAATACAGTGTAAATATTATTGAGGATAATTTTCTATATAGTATTTAAATATTAGATACTATAATAACTGTTGGATTGAATGTAATAACTAATTCAGAAAAAACTTTAATTTTAACCACACATGGACATATCAAATCTGGTAGGATATAATATTGTTGTTGTTTTTGTTGTTATAATTATCAAGCACTTATCAACAGCTTACCAACCACTTAAAAACAAATTTAACTGACCACTTGTAAACCAACCATTTTATACCAACAATACATTTACATGCAACTTATTCACTAGTTTTGCCTTACTTTTGATATTTTTTTATTATCTCTTCTCAAACTCATTAATAATATTTTTAGTCAATCAGAGGACTGCATTTGGTCACATTTATGAATCTTGATACCCAATGAAACACTAGATGAACATCACAAGTGATTTGGATACGTGATCCAAATCACTAGTGATGTTCATCTGTGCTCTCATTGGGTATCAAGATTCGTGCATGTGATGGACCTAATTAAGCTACAAGGATTACAGCATAAGTATATGACTTTACATGGAGAAGTGATCGAAGGAGAAGATGGAAATAAAAATTGGTGTCCAGTGTGACTTGAACCATCATCCTCATGGCTGCTCTTGACTACTAGTCCACTGTCTTGTCCACTATGCTATCAGGCCGTTTGTTTAAATGACCATGACAAAATAACAATCACAACCCTTGTAGTCTATAATTGCATGCAATACAATTCCAGGCAAACAATACTTTCTAATGATTTATGAATGTAGCTATTGTTTTCACTTGAGAAGTCATATAAAAAACTTGAGCTTCATGTTTCACCAGGCAATCCAAACACCTCAAAATAATATTAAAAAGTACTTGACCGAAGTGGCCTTGTGCTTTCATCTTTCTCGGTGTTTGGATCCCCTGGTAAAACACTAGCTCTCGTTTTCTATATATTACATGTATCCAGGGCCTCTAGATGAAGCCAATCATACCTTATTTACATTCATGAATTTAAAAATAATGCAATGATATGCATACATGATTGTGTAAAGTCATATTTTACACTGTACATACCTTGTTAGAAGTCCTATTTGGTGGCAGACCAGTTATAAAAACAAAATGTTGCAGTTAGTTTATAGTGAAAAATGACCAACTTCCATGAACAGAATGCATATACAGTACTTTATATTTAAAATTAGCTGATATGTACATGAACATGATTGTATATACATGTACAGCATGTACCATCACTGTCAATAAATTATATTACTGTATATGGTACTGATAAATTAGTCATCCATCCATGATTATCTTAATTGGCCCAACCCTTTCTCTTAATTTTTCTGATCGATACAATATTTATAATTATGTAGATATCTTTATAATTGATAAATAATGTATCAATTTAAACTATCTACATAAATTTCATAATTACTATACATTGTAGGTGTATGGTGTACACTGTTTATTGAAATATTTGTACTGCAAATACTTACTATTTCATATTCCTTCAGGACACAGGGACATCACAAACATACAACAAAGTAGTCCATCTGCATGTATACAAATCACATGCATATATAAAATTATGTATACAAATACATGTCACTTACCAGTTCCAAGCCAAGGGTGCACAAAAGTATATTCATGTGACTTGGTGATGTGCTTTGCAGGGCTGCTAAGAAGAATCTGGTGGCAAATATGCCACACATGTATATAATTTATATATATAATTATATGAATGCAGATATACCTGTACATGTATGTACATGACTTGCTATACATAAAACTTAAAGTGCATATACATTGTAAGCCCTAGCCAGTTATCTTTGATATCGATTGTACATGAAGTGGATAGTCCAACGGTAGAATATTTCTTGATTTACATGTAGGTGTTGCATCTATAGATGAGATATAAAGGTTTATATTTCCAATATGCTAATGATGTGATGTCATCACCGACATTTGCTGAATTTCTTTGTGCTTGTAAATAAAGCTATTTTGTAATTTAGAATACCTTTTTTTTTGTAAAATCACTTTGATAAGCTTCAAATATAACTTATAATTTAAAAATAGGTAATTTGTCTCCACCAGCATGCTTTTGTATAATAAGTGATGTCGGTGATGACATCACATCATTAGCATATTGGAAATATAAACCTTTATATCTCGTAGACGCAACACCCATATAAAAAAAATATATTCTACCTTTGGACTATCCACTTCATGTACAATCGATATCAAAGATAACTGGCTAGGGCTTATAATTATGCACTTTAAGGACAAACAACCTAAATGTTGGGTTTCCGGTAATCTGACTGACTTGGATGATTTTCATGCAGACCTCAAACTTTTATTGCTATTTTCCAAAACTTGAAACAGATAAAATAAACATAAAATAACAAAATATAGCAAAACAATGATGTATGTAAACAACATGTTCCGACTACAGTGTGACTTCAGTGCAATCACATGACAACAATGTAATGTAATCATTTTGTGACCAACAAATGTACCTTCCTTGATTTTTTCAGCTCTAGATGAAATCGTTACCGGAAAAATAATTGTTTTGTCTTTGGCCTAAATTAAATATTACACAAAATAATAAGTATTATAAAAACTGCATGCACACTCCATTTAAGGCTCGGTTTCCAGCCATGGGGGTTTCGGTGAGCCCGCGATCCTCTCCCCACTCACGGCTGGGCGCGCGAGCTGAGGAATTGTCGGTTTTTAGCCAATCCAAAACTTAATTGCCACTAAAATCCTGTCGCTGAATGTATTTGCATAATTTACATTGTAAACTTTTCAAAGCCGGACCAGAAGCTTTGGATTGCTGTACGTCCCAAATTGCATTTAAATTTGCTTTGGAAAAGTTTGCTTTCGAATAATTCAAGGATTCACACAAGGAAGCAGTAAGAGAGTTAGTTTTGGGTGAATTGACACGTACGCACCGGATTTGGAAAGTCACTTGGGAAACCGTCACTTGTACCAAGGTCAAAACAAAGGTCGCAAAATCTGTAACGTTCAGTCATTTCTTTGCCTATAGAAGACCAGGTAGCCATTCTAACTTCAAAGAAAATTAGTGCTGCCTTTATCGGAGAAGAAAAGACAGACGACTCCATATTAAAAGAGTTAAAAGAGAGGAAATCACATCTGACTGAGGCCACGTTTACACGTTTAACTATGCGATCACAATTCACTTGAAAATCGCTGCATAAAATGAGTTTTACAATTCTTTAAGTCCTATATGTACTAAATTTGTGCATTTTTTAAGGTCTTCAAAACATACTCAACACAATTAAGTACTGAGTGGGAATACTCAACTCTAGCTCAGAATAGTTCTGAGATAATATCTGAACTTTATCCCTGTATTTCGGCTTTTAATTTCTGTCAGCATCAGGTGTCTTGAGCAGCACTAATAATGCAGTAACAAATAATGCAGCCTAGTTTCTCAATAATTTTAAATGGTGTTTGTTCTTGATAATTCATTTCACACTTGGAGTTTTAGTTTAGAGTTCAAGTGTGTTTTGAAAGTTTAGAGCCTTAACGCTACAGTCGTGAAAGGGTAAACGGCTTTTCATGTCAAAACATGCAAATTGAATAATATTGAATTTTAATCAGCTGACGTAACAGACATGGTGTGTTTACTGTGCACGCAGCCGTTAGTGGGGGGAGGCTTTGGAGAAATGACACCCCAACATCTGAAACCGAGCCTAACTCCATATACATGTAGTCCTGTTTTAATTTTAAGTATAATTATTACATATAAGTTCATTATTTTAATTAGTTTTATATTTTTTTCTTTTAATTTATAACTTAATGCAGACAATCTAATCAGTTTACTTTAACAATTAATGCCTCACATAAATGTACATGTACATGTACAGGTAGTTAACTGATCTAAATTTACATTCCAGTGCTCAGTCCAGCAATTTATTTGCAAGTTGTAATCATTATAGTATGGAGCATTTAATATATCTGCAGTTTTAACTCACTGCAACACTCTTGAATGATCAATCTCACACAGTCAGATAAGATATTCATTTCCTGGTAGAACAATATGAGCGACTGAACAGTCTCGGATATACAATGCTGAGCCATTATGTAGGGTACATGTACTAATGTCATATGAACTATAATAACATACATTAGTGAGTGTACATTGTATATAATAAATTATTGTATTGAAAATAAAGTCTGATTTTTTTTATATTATATGCCTTTAAATGATTTTGCATTGGGTTAATTACAGGGGTATATCCATGTGACTTGAATGCTGCATTTAGATTGGTTAACTAGTACTTATTATACCCTTATCAATTATTAATGAATAGTATAAGCACCAAGTACATGTAGATAAGTATATGTAAGAATTGAAATTGACAAGGTTAAAACTAAACAGATTTATCAGTGGTTAATTAACGTGAAATTTCGATTACCATCTTCTCAGAGACATATATGTAGACGGATCAATCTGATGTCCCCACCGGACTGGGGTGCAGTTTATAGTAGAATATACAAAACTACAAACGATACGTATACAAGATGTTTTCAGTATAAAATATTAAACAACTGCCTCTATCTCAATCGTGATCTTTATCGGTTTAAATTGCTGGAGTCCCCTAGTTGCTCATTTTGTCATTTGTATTCAGAAACGATAGATCATCTATTTGTTGAATGTATAGAATCTAAAAATCTATATTTTGAAATAAGGGACTGGCTGGAAGAGTTTGATATATTTTTACCTGAATCGAATATAGTGAATATTATTTTGGGAGTAGAGGCAGAAACACCAATAAATTACATTATTCTGAGTTACAAATTGATATTGTATAAGGCTAGAAAAAGCAAACATATTCCTTCTCTGTCTCTTTTTAAAAACCATTTAAGATATTCTCAGAAAGTCGAACTAAGAGTGGCAAAATCTAAGAACAATATTATCGTGCATCTTCGGAAGTGGGAAAAATTAAATATTGCTTTATTGGATTAAATTAAATTAAATATTGTCGATTATATATAATTATATTATACAGCTGGCAAGGGTGTTATGTTATGTTATTATATTTTATTATTATAATAGTATTTGCTATTTTTTTTTAGGGTTATGGTCGTTGTATGAGTATGTGCAACATATATATATGTGTGTTTTTGTATATTGTATAAAATAAAATAAAAAGATGTTTAAAAAAAAAAAAAAAAAAAGGATATATATGTACATTTATTAAAAGTACATTGTATGTGCCTGATTATGTTAATCTCTAGCCTCCTATGCAGCTGTTATAATAATGGATGCATTAAGGAGGCTAGTGAATCTCTTGTTAAATTCACCTACCTCAGCAACCTCTGGCTTGTATGAAAAAAGGAGTGGAGTCATTGGGCCCAACCACAAACAAAACAGTCCATTGAACTGATCGCACCAGTTCATTATCTGCTCAACAAAAGCTATAAATGAAAAGTAACAATTATGAATATACTGATTATTGCAAAATATAATTCATATTATGCTTTGTAAACCTTCATATACTAAAACGCAATTTAGCCAAAGGATTTTAAAAGTTTGCACTGTACAATGGCTAACAACTATAATTATACATTATTTAACTCACATCTCAATTCTGATGGACTTTGGCTGACAACATGACTTAACCTCTAGCTGTCTTTATAATGGTTGTTATCATGTTCAACTTCATCCAATAATTGCTTATTATGGGCAAACACGACTGTTGCCTGATCATTGTATATAGGCGAATCCTTGCTGACGTCATTGTTTACATTTTTGCCTCATTAACATAAATTAAACTTCAAGCTACAAACAAACAGACTAAATTATCAGTTGAAAGAGAATGTTAAACTGAGTAACCACCAAACATTTGAGATTGATATGTTAAATATTTACGGAGAAATTGACTTTTCAGAACTATAAAATGGGCTGGGGGGCAAGAGTTGCTGACAGCCATACATTCATTGTAAATTTTGAGCTTTTTAAACGCTCATTCCTCAAAATATATTTATCATATCACTCTCAAATTTTCGGTGATTATCAAGTGTGACAATCTCTTTCGATTTATGGACTCTGTTTGTTTGTATACATGTACGTCGCTTGAAGTTTGATGTATGCTAATGAGGAAAAAACGTAAACAAGGATTCGCCTATACTATAATATATAATGAAGTCCCAGTTAAATTTAGGCACTCAATGTCCCTCATAGTCTCAAAAATTTTCCCAATCGCGTTTGTTTTCAGACTTTGCCTCAGACCTAATATGTACCCCCAACTATAACATATGTCTTGAATAGATAGTAATCCTGCTAAAACATTCCTCTATACAGTAACATGCTGGTCCAAAAAATATGTTATATTAGGGAGTTAAGCTTATACATGTACATGTATATAGTATCAGTGATTTTAACAAAATGATATTTTGTAGAAATCAGAAATAGTTTTATGACAATTAATAAGGAAAAAGCATTATGACCATTGTGCTGTAGAATTCAAATAAGTTGTCTCAAAATCGTTTATCTGTTTGAGAGTACTTTCAAGACAATCCATTTTAAGTGCCTTTCCTTAAAGCCAAAGCGATTCCTGAGGAGCAAGACATTGCTGAATGGATGACAAAACAAGAAAGTGGCCATTGTGTTTTTCTATCTCACTCAATCTGACGAGATTTTTCCACGCAAAAACTAATTTCTGCACCTAATTAAGTGTCCAGAATAAAAGCTATTGGCAGTCTCAGAGTGGGTAAAATATTATCCAAGTGTAATACAATATGTGGCCATAGACCCATTCGAAAAATGGCATCCAATTTAAAAAGCTATTGTCCTGGTAATGTGAACACGAGGCTAGTCAGTACACACAAAAGCTTTTGAACGTGTAAGCGAGGCTAGTCAGTACTAAACAATAGTTAGTTAAATTGGATGCCATTTTTCGAATGGGTCTATACAAGTCGGTCTTTCCACATCAAACATTTGAAAATATAATTCATCAGGATCGATTTCACGATTGTTTTTGGCTTAAGCAACTCCAGGCCTCATGTGCTAAGAACAGGTATTCTGCAATTAAAACTGCTTTATACATATATACTATATAGTAACTATTTGTAATTCTTGTGCATGAGTATTGTATCATAATCATGTTTGTTTTATTTATATACATTATCATAGCTGGAATTTCCAAACGGGTGGGGGGTCCATGTGGCAAAAGTCTGGAAATTCTGGATGGGGAGGGGGGAGGGGCGGTACACTTTGGGCACCCATTCTGGAAGATCCAGAGGGGAGGGGGGGTCAAAGACCAAATCCCTTCCATGGGGAGGTATGGATATTTTCTGGAACTACACATTCACCTATTTGCTCGATGTAGAATTAGCTCTTAATTGGCTTATAATTATGACTCAGCACTTAAAAAAAAGGAAGCATCTGAATACATTGTAGCCTGCATAGACAGGCGTTCGGGGGAGGGGAGGGGGTGAGAGAGGAAAAGTAATGCCTGCAACAGCCCCATTGTTCTTTGCAAATTAATTAAGTGAACAAAACCATTGCCTAAATTCCCATTGACTGAAATTGTGTGATATTTGATGTGTCAACACCTACATATATTTTGCACATAAACTAATGTGAATCACAAAGTATCACAAAACCAAAAAATATATTTAAGTAAATGTAATCTAGATACATGTCCTTTTTTTCTTTTTCTTATGTAGACATGTACTTCTGGCACATGTACTTCTGGCACATGTACTTCTGGCACATGTACTTCTGGCACATGTACTTCTGGCACATGTACTTCTGGCACATGTACTTCTGGCACATGTACTTCTGGCACATAGATAAAGAAAACTGCACAGAAAGGAGAGAACTGTAGAGAGTTGTATGTGATTTGTGAAAAGTTGTGTGCACTGCTGATGCAACCATGCAGTCACAGCATGCCATTTTCAAATAGAGTGTGTGCATGCTTATTAAGTAACCAATAACAGACTAGTTTTCACAAATAAATTTACCCTTGTGTAGAACAATGGCTATTCCATTATTGATTAAACATTTGTACCCCACTACCGAGGAACTTGGATTTCTTCAGGGGTCTACCCAAAATAAATGTCATGGAATTCCTTAGGCTGATGACAGTCCCACAAATATTGAATTATTCAGGGTTAAACCCGATCAGAGCATGGAAATCTTCAGGGGTTCAATATAATTGGTCCATTTTGGGTGGATTCCTTCAGGGGTGTAGCACATTTTCGAACTTCGTCAGGGGGTTTGTGTGTTTGGTAAAAATACCACAGGAAGCCCAAACTCTGTTTATGTCTATTTTACGAGGGTATGGGAATTTTCGATGAATACACTGTAATAACATGAATAACACTTACCTGGTGTCTATGATATGTGTCGCTGAAACGACGTGCAGACACAGATCATAGACACCAGGTGAGTTTTATTCATGGTATTACATATGAACTCGTATATTTATCGAAAAGCTAGATTTTAAAATTCCCATACAAATTTAACCCTTATAAATAGCCATAAACAGAGCTTGGGTTTCCTATGAAAATACATATCCTCGATAGGGGGTACAGATATTTAATGGCATAGCCCAATATCTTAGCTTAATTGTCCTCCAGTTTGATAATTTGCATCTTATAAGTTATTAGTGAAAGCTATATTTTAGCGTGAAGAGACGGCCTGCTTGCATGTACATGTATCAACAGAACAAATCAAAATAAAACAATTCTATACCGTACGCTTACCACTGGGATCCCGTTCGAACTCAAGGGCATTGCCGAACAGAAGTCGTCTCTGTGGTCCTGGGAACATCCCCATTACCTTGATGTTCTTGCTAAACTTCTTCCACAAATTGAGAGCCATAAAAACAGAAAACACCAGTAATCCCACAAACACACCGGCGAAAACGACTCCCATGACTTATGAGTTATGGCTTCCAAAACGAGTCACAGCTAACCGAAAACTGCCTTTGATCTCGCCTCAATCGACCGACTAGACTTGCTACAAGTCGACCTCTTTTCCTCTGAGAACGAGCGCGAAGCGCGAGCTGAACATCTCGTTTTAAGAGAAGCGAATGTGGGAAATGAAAATCTCGTTTTAAGGGACTTTGAGAAAGTCTATCGACCGACCTACAGTCTACTGTCTCTCAACCTCGTGACCAGCACAGGGAGTCCCTAACCGATAGTAGAATATTGGAAGATTGGATCGAAACGTTAGTTTTGATGCGTGTGGGTTGCCTGTGGTTTCTTTGCCGCGCGAGAGTAGTTGTTAATTTATCGTAGTCTGTTTGTTTTTATCCCAAAATTGTTCATTCGCAGCCTAAAATTCGGACAATAAAGTTATCTGGCTGTAAAACGAACCAGCTAAATATGTAGCTTATTTATTATTCTGTAGTTAGCATTAGTTTTAAGACACCGGATAATGTTTTGAGCGAGATTTAAAGTGCCACTACGACGAAAATTTACCATTTCGATTTGCCACTTTTTCAGTGTCTATAGGTCAATCAGTATTAGAAATATCCGAAATAGAAAAAAATATTCCCAAATGGGCATGTTAAACCACAAATTTTAGGAGAGTTTACCGGTAAAACCCTGTCCGCCATTGCTGGAAGCCGTGCCCTTTGTTCAGCTTTAAACAAAGGTTTATTCACCGGAAATGATGTCATACACTTAACACGACAACCTCGTGGCGCGAAATAGCGTGCATAAAAAAGTAGCCAACCTCGCAAAGATAAATATAACTTTCTTCTTATGTACGTGAAGACGTTTTTAGTAGAAATATGCCTCCAGGCGTTGTGTTCTGCAGGCGAGCGTTAAGTGTATGACATCATTTCCGGTGAATAAACCTTTGTTTAAAGCTGAACAAAGGGCACGACTTCCAGTAATGGCGGACGTGTAGATTCAATATTCGGAGCTAAAAAAATAAGACTTCCTGTCGTTGTATCGAAAAACAATTTGAACTGGTAATAATATATGAACTCTACTTTATGAATATGCAAAAACATTGATATGTCAAAATTTGATCGTAGGGGCACTTTAAGCGTTTCAGTTCACCGATACCTGTTCGCCGTTTCGCTGCCGATCGCCATGTTGGTGCCCTTAAACAATAGATCCTCGTTAGCTTCTTTTGTTGGGGCACCAACATTTGAATCTCTGGGGATTGAGTGAAAACCAGCAATTCGAATTCCCGCGTTGAAAGTGAGAAGAATGATAATGAGAAGTAACGTTAGCTATCTGATTGGCTAAGAATAGCCTACCTTTGTTCTTTTTCGCGCGAAACGCAATGCTAAAAATAGCCTCATCTACCTCTGTGCTGGGGTACAGACACAGTGGGGAAGATGGACGCTCCTGGTAATGGGCTCCTGGTTTGTATCAATATATACACTAGCCTGTTCCAGGCTCTCAAATAGTGGGGAACGGGCTATATTTAAACACTGTCTTGATTAGATTAAGTTTAGCGTATGCATCCTTAGACGGGTCAAGGGTTCGGTTAAAAAGCCTTTCGGGAGAGTAAGTTAGCCTAAAACTTTCGGATTTGAAAAAAATGTCCCTAGAAAATTGTTTTCTGAAATACTGGCTAGAAAATTAGTTTTCAATCCCTAGAAAATTGTAGAAGAAAAGAGAGACTAAAAGGTTTCCCAAAAAATATTCCTACGTCCAAGGTGATGGTCTCTTGGTACGTCCCAATTCGTCAGATCAATAGAGTCTGAACGGTCCAAAAGAAGCCCTTAAAAAAAAAGAAGTCATAATTCTGTTTGTTCGCCGTAGACAGCTTAGAATGTGCCCGCAATCGGCTTTTATGGTTATTAAACCCCCCGGGGGGGGGGGGGGGGGAGTACTCCTGTTTGTGACGTATTATGTATGTGCCGCCCGGGTGGGTCAGGGTTTTGAGCTCAGTTTGGGCAGGTAGGGTCAGGGTTTTGACCTGATTTGGGCAGATCAGGGTCAGGTTTTGAGTTTAATTTGGGTGCAGTCAGGGTCGGGGTTCAGTATTTTTTAGGCAGTTCAATTTTTTTAGCTACTATGTCAAAAAAAGACCTTCTGTTGCCGCATTTTGATCGCCTGCCCACATGCAAGCACTGAGGTTCCCATACATCGTGACGCCGCTAATTTTATCTATGTACTTCATCTGCTGATTTGTTTACCCAATGCCACGTCCCGACTTGAAATGTTCCGTATTTTGCATGAAATCCCGGTACGCGGTATACCGGCCAGGATATATATCCGACCGTGTTTTGAAAACAATTTAAAGAAGGGGCAATCAGGGTTTTTTTCCCAAAAAGGGGGCAATCAGGGTTTTGGAGCTCGGATTGGGTCAAACAGGGTCAGGGTTCGAGCCTCTTGGCCTCACATACATACCCATTTTTCACATATCAAACAATTGTTGTCGTTCAGAGTAATATTTGGGCCTGACTAGATGCTAGTGAGGCATACACTTATCCTTTTCAAATTTCGCTATCGATTTTTTTAATCGCACTTCCTGTAGCCTACGTTGTATCCGCCTCTCTTCTGCCTGCTTGCTACACTTCCTGAACGTGTTCTAGTATTCGATGATCCGTCCTGCTTTCCAAATATGGAATATATTGACCATATATGGAATATCACAGGGAGCTCTCAGGAACGACACTTTTCTCAATAAATTGTTTGATATGTGTAAGTACCCCCCCCCCCTCCCCGGGATTAAACCTAAGTCTAAACTTGGTCCTAGTTGACCCCACATACTGGATTCCGCACACTTTACAACTTAACAAATAGATAACATTACTTGAATTACAGTCTAAACGATAGTTTATAGACACTTCTTTACTGAAGGACATGCTGGTTTAAAGGACCTTCAAGTGCAACTTATAGATAAAGTTATGAATGTTGAGGATCTGGTTAACAAAGAAGGACAATGGGCCTATCGGCTCAAGACTATCATACCTAATGGTCTAAATGAGAGTGACTTTTTCTATGACCAAAATCGGGGTAGCCGATCAAGAAATTATTAATAGCGTATATTGCTTTTTTCACCATGTTCTATACTTTATGTGCGCGCATCCTGGTTCTTAAGTAGCGCGCGCATTGGCTTCATTTCGGTTAATTTTACAGTTAGTTTGTAAGCGCGCACTCAGCAGTATTCTTATTACGAATGTACACAGTAGGTTGTTTTATGACGTATGTAACGGTTTTCAGTCATTCACCCTGAAGAAGGCTGCTGTATGCGGCCGAAATATAGGTGGTTTACGTTTAAAATCGTTTAAACTCTCATTTGTGTCGAATTATATCATATACTGTGATGGAGATTTAAAACGTTGGATGCTTGTGGCATATTATATATATTTAACAATTAGACCCGCAGCCCGAATGGGCTACGAGCCAATAGCCCATGAGGCGCAGCCGAATGGGCTATTTAACTCGTAGCACACGAGGGCGAGAGGTCTAATTGTTTTAGTATAAACTAACTAGTAGGACAGTAGAAAATAATAGTTAGAAACAAATTGAAGTTGAAAACATGTTATTAATTCGTGAAAATGCGTGCGGTTTTTCTCTACCATGGGCTATCACAAATAGACCTATAGTAGGGTAGCCAATCAGAATGCAGGATTTGTAATAGTCCACTAGTTGGTTTCTACTAAATATATTTAGTATATACCACACCAGTGAATATGACTTTTCGCGCGCTCTGATTGGCTACTCAAACAGTGAATATGATTTCATATTCACCTCCGAGCAAAGCAGCGATCATCTCGCGCCCGTTTTTGTCCATTTGACAGAAAATAAAATAACTATTTGGTGTTGGCTATTCACCTGGAGTGTGGTATATATATACTAAAACAATTATTCACCTCCACTTCGGTGAATAATTGTTAAATATACACTGTCTTGATTAGATAAGTTTAGCGTATGCATCCTTGGGTAGCCTGCAGAACAGGCGCTTTCCTGATACGAGCGGAGCGAGTTCTGATACGAACGGAGCGAGTACCCGTTCCGAGCGAAGCGAGGATCGGCGATCGGCGATGCCGCGAGAAAAAATAATCGCCTGCCGCCATCTTACTGAAATTTGAATTACAGTGGAACCTCTCTGTGCGACCACCTCTCGTAGGCGACCACCTCTCTTAAGCGACCACTTACCAAAAGCCCGTTTTGTCTCTCAGTCAAATCACTGCATTAAATACCTCTCGTAAGCGCCCACCTCTCGTAAGCGACCGCGACCATCTTTTGGGCTTGGGAGTTGGATTATTCTTTGTTATTTTACCTCCGGTAAGCGACCATACAACTGAAATCGTTTACACAATCCTCGATTAAAAGGTTTTTCAAGCCATAAACTGTAAATATGTGTTCACACTATCAATCCCCGTTTATCTGTTGAAGTTCATGTTCGCTGAACATTTTAAAGGTTTTGAGGTTGGAGCACTACAAACCCATAATAATAAACTGTTATACTCTATTCACTGTGAACGAGTATAAAACATTTAATAGCTAAACTGCATTACCACGACAACAACAGATAAGGGGCGGGCATCTCATTTATTAATGCCTGGTCGGAGATACATAAACAAATCATATAAGTGATTACATATAATCGGTGTCTTTGTACATATAAGGCTAGTTAAGCCGTTACATCATCATCATATATTCTTAGTAATAATTACAAAGGTATATATATATATATACATGTGCTGAATTGAAATTAACTTTACAAGTAATCTAGGCAGAGTAGAGAAGCCTTCGAATGACGCCTAATTAGAATTCAGATCCTTAAGTAGTGCTTACACACTCCTGGGAATACATACCAACACTACGCTGATTACGTTACTGTGTTCATTCCGTAACGCTATCAAATATATTAGTGATAAAATATGTTGTTGTATTGATATTTCCTGTCCCTAGAGACCAGATATCATATTACTAAAATTTGGGCTTCCTGTGGTGGTTACTCTCGTAAGCGACCACTTCTCGTAAGCGACCACTTCTCGTAAGCGACCACTTTTCCAGGTCCCAAGGGTGGTCGCTTACGGGAGGTTCAACTGTATTCCATTTCCGCATGGATTAACATGATTATTAAAACATGTCAATCATGATTATTAAAACATGCTCGTAATTTTGTCGGTATCTAAGATATGTACTCAAAACATTGCACAGTTCATTGTTTTTACCTTTATTTCTCCTAGGCCTGTCCAAGTCTCTACAGTATGGGATTTATTCACGACCTGACGGCCTCTATAATAGTCGCTCAGTTCCCGCTCAGTTTTTTCTTCATCAGTTCATGTACTCGACCCACCCGAACAGCCACAGTAGAAGCGAACATTACTTTGAGATCTCCGTAACTTCCTTCAGTTCTGTCTACATCGTAGAGGGAGATGGCTTTTAGTCCCAGTGTATTTAGTTTCGATTAACTTATCCTTCACAATGCTTTGCAAATAGGACAATGACAACTGCCGAAGGCGATACGGCGATAAGTCCTGTCTGACTCGACGTCCACGGAAAACAGTTCGAAAATAAGGCTTTTACCTGTTGGTAAAACCGTCAAAACATCTCGCCTAGAAAGTACAAATGTAGACTATTCACTGCCTGCTTTGTTCTTCTAAAAAACTTTCCTGAATTAACGCTCAACTGCTCGAGCACAACTCTTTTGTCACGGCACCGCCATTTCAATCAGTTCGCAGGAGGAATGTGCGACATTTCGTGACACATGACAGCTAATTCACAAATCAGTATTTCCCGTTCAGAATCGAAAATGTATAAGGGACGGCTGCAGGCCCTCCTTCTTCTCTCTCGTGCCAGTCTCCTTTTTCCATTTTCACGCGGCCAAATCATTTTATCACTTCCTTTGTCCTTTGCGTTAAAATAACACCGAGGGCCTCAGTTTTGGGCGGGTCCTCTGTCTCATGGTCATGCAAATTTGTTCGGACCGGAAGTCATAAGAAACACTAGGCCATGATAATTTTCAACAAACACATCTGACACTCTGCTGCACTGGCCAGACTCCGAGGGAATCTATCATTGATCTAAACACATTTTTAGAGGTAAGTTCAATTTGTGCAGTGTACGGTTGTGATCTCTGAGCGACGTACGCGAATCCTCTCACCTCAAATGAGAAGCGAACGCGATTATTGCCAGCCGGATAAACAGAACGCAAGAGCGAAGGATAAATGCGGATATATCGAATCATTTTCAGAATATGGAACGGTCTAACATGCCTTCTTGAGCGGTGACAATTAGTCGAATTTTACTACTTTGAATGCCCAATCATGCCCGATCAAAGTTATCTAATTGTAGATGAGTTTAGAAAGATGTGGAAGACAGAACTTTTACCGAGTAAAAGACTAGAAATCAAGCAAGGAGTGGCGCTGATGCACGCTCTGCATGACCGAGCGATGTGACAGTATCGAGAAGTCACAACAATTCCACTCCGATAAGTATGATAAGGTCATCGAAACTCTCCAGTCGGCTAAAAAAGAAGCCGAGCTACACGCCAAGCCGAAGGGGTAATCGATTGATCGTCCTGAAGAATCATCCTATACACGATCGATAAAATGCAGCAATATATGAGAAGGGAGTGCCTAGAAGTCACCGGCATCCCGATCGATTAACTGCCAATTCACAATCCCAAACAACTCATCCAGGAGCTTGGCTCGCTGATCGGAGTAGATCTTAATGCCAGCTGTACGAAAACGTCCGGCCAAACAAGGGGTAGGTACAAAACACTGACCCCCGGTCCATGGACTCCCTCGTGGACCTGGTCCATGGACGGCCCCGTGTGGACCCGGTCCTGTCCATGGACCCCCTATAAAATTTTCTCAAATTCTAAAAAAACATAAATTTTGCGAAATGTTTCCGCAAGGCCAGGATATAAGGTCGTGCTGAGAAATAAGTCTGATGATGAGGTGTTTAAAGTCTCCTACATTATCGGATATTGCGCTGAATCAATCAATCAGTGTTTATATTCACGAAATTACTTTTTTCACAGTATCATCATAACTGATACGGCTAAAGAAACCCTTACGGGCTTTTACAAAGTACTGTAGCTTCTGTATCTACATTCAGTAATAATATACAAGCTTATACAGGCAATCAGGTCATGGCAGATCAAGACTACATATTAAATAAATCACACGTATTTTTTTCAATCAGCAGCATCAGATGAGGAGCAACAAAACCAATATCCAATATATAAAAATATATACAAGATGAGAATATATGAAACATCGACCGACATCGCACATTTCATTTCAGTGGCGTAAAATTAGACTTGTAAATAAAATCATTTCACAATTCTGCTTCCAAGGAGGGAACAGCGAAACTCAACGACGAATCAACAGTATACAGACGCGACTTTACTGACCCGAAACTGCCAGCTCAATGGAAGAATAACACTTTTCAATTTTTTGGGGGCCAAACGTCCTGCCTCGATAAGGACAATTAGGTTACAATGGGAACTTCCTGAAGCTTAGTTTTCCTCTATAATTTATCGTGAAAATGTCTAAAACGCAATGTATCGCAGTGCAAAATTGCAACTGATGCCCAAAATGTCATAGTCGAGCGTTGCGTGACAGAGCGACGGCAGTAATTATTCACTAAATCATTTTCGTCTAGTCAGTGAAGTATGCAAAGAAGCACCGCTCCGTTGTCAATCAAAATAATGTTCTCACGATCCGTTATCGCACTTCATCATCAGAATTATTTGTCAGCATGACCTTAGTTGTTGTTCGAAACATTTTCACCGAAGCGAAAATCGTAAGGAAAGGATAACGTACATTTGGCAAAATTATGCTTTTTTTTAGAATTTGAGAACATTTTATAGGGGGTCCATGGACCGGGTTCATGAGGGGGTCCATGGACCGGGAGTCAGTGTTTTGTACTTACCCCCAAGCAAGAGCATAACAATGGCCGGACATTTTAATCTGACATCGGCATGATAGCAGCCAAACAAGAGCATAACCGAACCTGACAAGAGCGTAACTAGCATAACAAGAGCAACCAGCCTGACAAGAGCATGAATTAGCATGACACGAGCAGAACATGGAAATCGTCTTGATCGGGGATGAGAACTTAACACGAGCACAACAGGAGCATGACAAGAGCATAACAAGAACACGACAAGAGCGTGAAACACTGTTCAGCCGTAGCCCGGCTTGAATCACGCCATGCCAACCACCTGAAATGCTATAAATAGTATTCGTTCCCTGAGCTTAGGTCCAGAACATACCCGTATACGTATTTGAACTTAGGTTTTTCTAGATCACATACATTTATGCATGATTTGTTTTAAAATAAAATGAGTCAAATTCAGCGTGAAATTTTACAGAAAATGTATGGAAAACTGAAAACACGATTGCACGCTTCGCAGCACAGCTCGGCATGGTATCTTAAGTTTGTATCTGGAGAATGTTTGTATGGGAATCGATTTCCATACAAACACTGTATTTCGCGCCATGTTTGCACCCCTTTCAAAATGTCGGAATTTACCGCGAACTGGTCTATTGACTCAGTTAAGCCAATAATAAATGGTTTATTTTACGTCGAATTTATACTGGAAGCCGTTACCGGGTCTTCCAAGCCAGATACTTAAATTCCAAATCCGAATGAAACTTAAATACTAGGCTATAGGTAAACGATATCAAAAACGGTTCAAACATGCATTCTTTCATTTGACCCCACATTCCTATACTGATAGTTATACACTCAATCTCAGTTACTGTTTATTCAATACTGCACATATTATAAGAATCAGAGATTTCGATCCCATGCTAAAATGTCTTCAGGCTATATAAAGAAGCCAAAATACCCATTATTGCTTTTGATTTAGCTACGGAAGTTGATCCAATGGTCAAATCTACTAGTAACAACCTTAGTAACGAAACTACCAAACCTAAACTCGAAGATCTGACCAAAACCAAGTACACTAATTGTTCTGTCGATTTAACATCTCTTCGTTTAGAGATGTCTCCGACCACTTTATGGCAGAGCCAGAGAAAACGGTGGACAGCAATTCTGTTCTGTTTGAGAATGACAGCGTAGGAAGTACTGAACTCCCTCAAGCTTCATGTTCATATCACCAGGCGGCTGAACTTGTACAAGAGCCTTTGTGCAAATTAATGCTGATCAAGTCAGACCCAAGCTGTCATGTTGAATTACAGCGTCGTGACAATTGTACAACCCCTGAAAACTCCAGCCACAAGTCAGTTTATGGAAACCTGCTACGAAGTCATGGAACATTCATTCAAAAATGTACCCTCCTTAGATCATTCTTCTCTAGGTGTGGCAATTATTCACATTTAAGTGATTTGGGTTGGGAGCAACCTAATATGTGTGCAGATGTATTTATTGAGCGAGTGATTGTGACGATATGGAACTGCGCGAGGATTATATAGACAATATTTATGAACATGTCGAAGAAAACCAGCGTACTTTCGCATTGCATGTTTTATAATTTGTACGTGCAGGTGCACGCTATTTAATTTCCATTTCGTGTGACTGTCGTGCCCATTTCTTGTCTGGCTCGCCAGACTGTTCAAATTTTAAAAGAATCCAAATGTTGTTGGGCTCTTGTTGTGCTCGTGTTAGTCTGTCGTCAAACCTAACCTGCATGATGGCCATGATATGAGCACAGCATTTGTTCCACTCTCTCATGGCGAACAATTTCGTACAGTCAGCGGTTGTCATTGCGGGCGCGTACGTGAAAATCTATTTTTAAAAAGAAAGCCGTTGATGAGTGTTTATAGAATGAGGAGAGGTTACATGGACATCGACAGTCAAAATGGCGGACGAGCTGCTGTTTTCAACGTCCTGCGCGAAGGGAAATGTAACAGCTGAACGAGTCGGGTCTGTCCCTTTAAACTTTGTACGTTTGGGAAGGAGAGTTTTGGCGTTAAAATGCAGTTATTTACAGGACGTTTGGAACCACCAAAGCAAGTATTTCAACTCGTTTTTCTGGCGTTAGAATCTACTTTGGTATCTGCAGAACAGATTCAAACTTGTGGACCTCAAACATGAACTACTCGTATGTCTTTGTGATTGAGCTTTCTGACTGGCCTTTACAGTATTTAACAGAAGATGTATGGCGGCTCTAGCTAATTTGGGTCGTTTTTTTAGCAGAGCATTGGGAACCGGTCTAATCATCCACAACTTCATTGTTAGCAATCATAGTCGAGGGCAGGAGCAGGCATGTTAACTGAATTTAAAACTTGTGGACCTCAAGAAATATAAATATTAAAGCAGCAAATTGGAAAATTGCGAAAAGGTAAGCCTTGTCGTCTTCACTGCTTTCACTAATTTTGGAACGACGTGTAATGCATTCTACGCATGCGCGGCGGCCATGATGTACGATATTGTTCGCCATGCTAGCGCCGAACCTGACAGTTTTTTGTCAGGTTCATATTTGGCCGATATTTGGCTCAAGCAGCAGTATTCCTGCCGGATTCAGGCCGGATTTTGTCTCTGTCAGGCTAATAATCAAGAACAGACTAATAGTCAAATTTACTCACAGAGACATGCTAGAGGATTTTTATAAGAAGAAAAACAACCTAGCGGGAAAGAACGACCTGGAAGTCGTTGGGTTCGAGTCCCACTTGGGTCAGATATTTTTTTCTCTTTACCTCGTAGGGCGTGCACACTTAGTACTACAGCTTACCACTTTACATCACATTCTTTACACTTACTAGTGCTACGCGGCAAACATGATTTTATATCATAACTACATATAGCGGGAAAGAAGACTAGCCAACTACCGTTAGCCACCCAGAAGGAAATGTGAGCAAGTATTTTCACAGGCAGCCCAAGCTCTGTATTTGAACTGTGTGACTATTATTTCACAAAATTCTCAGATAAAGAAAATAAACTTACCTGGAGTCTAGAAATGGCGGTTATGGGGCATTTCTCTCAATTTGGGTTTTTCTCTTTTCTCTGTCTAAAAGAAAGGAAAGGCTGGAAACTCAAATTCAAACCACGATTCACTTGAGGCCGATTTTTCTCAAGAAAACCCGTCCGATCGGCGTAATTTCCTCCGTCAGATGAAAGTTAGATAGTTTTTTTACCCCAGAAGTTTTCTGACTTGAGAAATCATTATCCTAACTCTTCAAAATGAACTAATTTCTTTGAAAAAGCCCTCTCATTCTTCGTCAGAAACTACGAAGTCGCATCGTTTCGGACATGACCGGTGCAAACTCGGCTTTGTAGCCTGGTCTGCTGACAAAATTCCTTTTTCCGGCAGAGGGACAGTCAATAAATTGCCAGATACTTTACTCTCTCCCCACGGGGTCTAACATGCCGCCCGGTCCTGAGTAGCCAATCGCGTGGCTACAATTTCAAACAAGATGAAAACGCTTGACGACGGCTAGTTCCCAAAGTTCACGGGCTCAGAACTTATAATTATACATACAATGAATCGGCGGTGTAGAGCGCGCGCTTCGAATCCAATGGTTTGGAGTTCGATTCCCACACCAGCCAGTAACAATTTTTAAAATTATGTTTCTCTTTTCTCAGTTTTATTTAATCTGTTCCTCTATTTTAAGCTATTATTAGAGCCGCCTTCCTAAAACTTTGTTTTGCATTGGCTCTCAAGCTCCAACACGGACGGTCATGATTAGAAATAAATTATATCATCACGAAGAATAAAACCCATGCAACATGCTACACGTTACTGTTGATCACAAGAGCTCTAGAAGGAAAGCCTGCTGCGTAGAAAAGGAAAGCTGGGATATCTCGCTGTTTCCTTTTATTGTTTGAGTTTATAATGAAGCAAATTGATGTATCGGTTAATTTTCACGGGTTTTAATTGATTCAAATGATTGCAGGTAAAGTACGTTAATCTATTAAAACTGTAGTGTTCGATACTTTCACACGATTTTATGTAATTACGAGGTTAATGATATTCATTCTCATCATTGCACTATAATATTATAAATAAAAATCGAGGTCATGACCGTGTTGGAGCTTGAGAGCCAATGCAAAATAAAGCCGGTTTTAGTGTGGAAGGCGGCTCTAATAGCTTAAAATAGAGGAAAAGATTAAATGAAACTGAGAAAGGAGAAAAAGAATAAACAAATTGTTACTGGCTGGTGTGGGAATCAAACTCCAAATAACAAGAAGTCTTGATATCTCATACTGGGTCTTGACCTAACCGATTTTCGGTATAATATTTTTTTTTGAAACTATTTTCGCTAAATTGATAGCCAAGCATATTTCACCTATAATTGCACCAGCAACTCTGATTGGTCTGAAACATGAATTACCCTTTGTTATATAACGGAAGAACTAATTTTAAAGAAATATGGCTGCCATCCCCCCTTCCACGAAAGTAGTTTGAACGCCGTTCTAAAAAAAATAATTACTGCTGATGATGGGTCGGGTCGGGTGGAACTTCTCGAAACGAGCGACAGTATTGCCCTACCCAACAATAGAAAACACCCTAACCTTTAGAAAGTGCAGTACAAAAACAATAGAAGTATAGTATTATTGGTGCAATCAGAATACAGGTCTCGAGAGGTTCCGTGCTACTCGATCGAGGAGCCGCATTAGGGTTAGGGTTTTAGAATTATGGGTTATTAGGGTTTTCCGAGAAGGGATACGGATTATTGGCAACTAAATAAATGGATTACGGATTACTTGGGTTGGATTTTAGGATTACGGATTATTATGACATCGATGACTTACGGATATTTTCGTTTACAAAATAAGTATACGGATTATTTCCAAAATTTACCTACGTTTACGATTACGGATTATCCAGACCACCCCTAGCAGGGCCTCATTTCATTACTAAGCGAGACTTCTGGTTATGTACTTCTCCTATTACTAGAACGACGAAATTATACTGAAAAAAAAAGTGTTTCTGGTTGTTATTTTTGAAGTTTTCATAAACAAGCCTACCTTCAAAAAAAAGTATAGAAATGCATGGTGGAGAGTTCACCTCGAAATTCCGAATTCGAGCACCCGTCAACAAACTCCACAATATGTCAAGTTTTACCAAGAAATTCGCTTCGAATCGAGTTAAAACGTTTGTAGCACACAATCAGATAGTTATCTTATCTTTGTATGGACTCGAAACTATGAAATCACAGCTACACACGAGAGGAAACCCAAACAAAGTAACTCTCTCATTGCATCCACTTTTTATGCATTTCATCCAAAATCCTGTCAAGCCAAGTAGCATGGGCTATAAATTAAGGGTTAAAATGTATACATTAGTTTTATATAAGTTAGCTATTGCATGAGCTATTGCCATTTAAAAAATCATGAAAGTAAGTTAGAAACTAAGGTTTTTTTCATATAAAAGCTCTTGAATGAAATCCCTGTTACTGAAATGTTCAACTGACATGATATTTGGGCTCAAAGTTCGCGGTTGGCCATTTACTTTGAATGCATTGCCGTTGGATTACTACGGAGCTGATGGAAAGTTTGATCAGGGGAGTACATAGAATTTAAGGATGTTTAAGCCTTTTTCACCATTTATAGAGTTCTGGAAGACATCATTAAGTGTAATGAGAGCTTAATTCAGCACTTACTCGAAGAACTGAGTCTGTGCCTGGTTTTGACTGAGGAGGAGCCTTGTTTCTTGCTCATAGGGATGGGCCAAATGGGGTCTGGAGCAACCTGTCATTGCTTTTTTTTAATATTGCACACTATCATAACAGTCTATATTTTGAAGAATGAAGATGGCGGAAGTGGGGGCGGGGGAGGCGGGGGGCGGGGGGGGAAGAGCCATTTCGCTGTTTGGTAGGGTTTCCCGGCATGCTTTGCGGTCCGAGTGGTTGAATTTAGCTTGCGGTGAAGTACTTATGGAATGGATTGCTTGGTTCTGCGCAAGTTTAAGTATTGGGAGACTGAAAATGAAGTTAGTGCAAACTTGAAACGCTGTAATTGATGTGAAACATTCATTTTTGTAAAAAAAAAAATCTGACGAGAAATATATTTTTCTGTTAGTGTCATTTTGGTCCATTTTTCTGAAATGAAATAATGGAAACTGTAGTTAACTCATACAAAGAAAGGAGGATTTAGATAAAATTATTCATTTTGAATATGACTAATGCAGTTCAATAGGATCATTTGTCTACACATTATCCTATGTGTCTATGTGTGTATCTCAGGGCTTGCTCTTTAAACTTAGTGAAGACTGAAACCCTCTTAGCAAGTCACCAGTAAAAGGCCACAGAAGTGATTTCTGGGCTATAAAGGGTTAAACCAGAGTTTCAATCTTACATTTGGTAGTAACAAAAATGGGCGACGTTAAGGAAATAACATATCTTTTGGATGGTTATGTGGCCAACAACTACCAGAAATATTCCCCAGAAGGCATAAAATAGCGTTTAAACGTCAGTAGAGAATTTCAAAATGTGTCATTGGGCTGCCTTCTAATTTGTATAAATTAGTGGGAGATTAATGTGTACAGGGGAACTTATGTCTTTCAAGAAGACATAAGAATTAAAGAATAACTCAAAGAAAAGAAAATCCGGGACATTTCGATGGTAATGCGGAATGCAGGACAGTCAACTACAATCCAGGATTGTCTCGTATAATCCGGGACGGTTTACAGTATTAATTACTACCAAAATACTCATATTCTCATAAACGCAAGCACCACACCTGTTTTCGTAAGCAGCCCAACATGGTTAAATATCACCTAAGTTAGTTGCAAGTTAATTTTGATTTTGAAGTTCGAGTTCATACCTGACAAAGTTACTGTATTATAAACACTATATTTGTACATAGATTAACAGAAGTTTGCTTTGTTTCAGTTCATACAGCATGTTTGGTGTTGCCTTCTCCGGAGGTGGTATCCGGTCAGCGGCCTTCTGCTCTGGTGTCCTGCGCAGACTCCTTCAGCACAATGTCGAACCAGACTACCTCAGCTGTGTATCGGGGGGTGGTTACACTGGCACTGCTTACTTGGACTGGAAACGCCGTAAAGGGGGAGGCAGCGACAAGAAGTGGCAAAATGAATTCTTTGAGCACATGCGCAGTCGAGCTGGGTATCTGTGTAACTGGCCATGGTGCGGCATATGTGACACCTTTATCATTCTACTACTCATGTTATTTGTCTCTGTACTTATTCCAGTCGTTGGATGGGGCTCCTTTGCGTGTCCTTTGGCGTTTGTCGTTGATTGGTGCTTTGGCAAATTGCTACGAGCACCGAGATTGCGATGTAACGAGACGTCAGAGGTAGATTGCGAATTTCCAGTTGAATCCAATGCTCATGACAGGATGTTAATCTTCGTTATCACCTTGGGACTTTTCATCTCCCTTCACCTCGTGATGTATTGCTGCAATACATGCAAGTGTGCAACCAAGTGGAAGGGACTGCTCTCAATGCTCAACATTGTCAAAGTCTTGGCCGGTGTAATGTTTGCCTCCACCTTCCTGCCCTGGGTCATACACGACTATCTGGACAAAACCCCTTACTGGGTGCAGTATGGCATTGTCGTCTCAAGTGCTGTTGTGTGGTTTTTCTTGCCAGTTCTCCGCCTCTACTCCTCCCTCGTTATACTAGTGTATACCTTTTCCTATGTTATCTATTGGCGCGTGTACAAAGAGATCCTTCTGACAGTTCAATACGAGGATAAACTGTTCCGTTATCTTCTGATAGCTTCATGTGTTGTATTAGGCATGGCGTCCACCTTCGGCGAATTTCAACTTCGCCTTGTGCACATTTACAACAGGTTAGTCACATGTCAACTTATTATCGTGACTATTTTAACTCAAATGATAGCAGATTGTAGCGCGCTAGCTGCGAATAATAGAAAATGTATTTTTATTAGCATTCACTTCAAAACACTTTAGATATCACCTTTAACGGTATATACTTCATGGTAGTGTTTCGTTCCATATAGTCACCCTGAATAATACTGTAAAGCAGTAGAGAAAATGATTATGCAGGGAGACTATATGGAACGAAACACTACCATGAAGTATACATGTTTATCATATACATACTGAGTTTTACACACAGAAATTTCCATACGAAAACTCACTTCAAAAATGCATTTAGCCAATCACAAACGCGAAACGGTTTTCTCACACGTGCGAAAAGCGTTTCGTCCAATCAGGGAGCACCTGTCAAAACGTACGAGAAATTTCAAACGCGTGTTTGTTGCTGTGACTCCCTACACTACAGTCGCTGGAAGTTTGTCTTTGTTTTTCCATCTCCTGACTTCAGACTGAGAGAGAAGCTGTACTAAATCGGTAGTGAAGACGATGTCCGATATTTCAAAGAGATTTGCGACTTTAGACAAATCCATTGAGAATTACATCACAGACCAAGAAAACAAGCACACGCGAGCTAAAAATCAGAGAGACGTAAAGCTATTGATTCAATTTCTGAGAGAAAAAGAGGAGATGCGAAATCCTGAAGATATTCAACCGGGAGAATTGAATGGATATCTATGCGAGTTTATTCTAAGTGTTAAAAGAAGAGACGGAGACGATTATGAGCCTTCAAGTCTTCGACGATTGATTTCAAGTTTTAACCGACATTTGAAAGAGTGTAAATATTCTGTAAGCATTATTGAAGATATCGCGTTTGAACGAACAAGGAAATGTCTGGAGGCTCGAAGCAAACTATTGAAAAAAGAAGGTAAAGGAAACAAACCTAACGCAGCTCAGACCTTGACAGATGATGAGATAAACATTCTCTATGAAAACAATCTCTTAGGAATTTCAAATGCCGAGGCGTTACTGAATACACTTTGGCTATTTAACTCAATGCATTTTGGTTTGAGAGGTTGTGACGAGCACCGACAAATGTGTTGGGGTGACATTAAACTTATCAAAGAAGCTGGTGGAATTGAATATTTAGAATATTCTGAGCGCCAGACAAAAACAAGAACGGGGGCTGAACCTCGTAATGTCAGGCTGGTTAAACCCAAAGCTTTCGCCACTCCAGATGTATCACGCGACAGAGATCCGGTCGTGGTCTACAAAATCTACTGTGAAAAGAGGCCGGAGAGCATGAATAAGCCAGATGCACCATTTTATCTCGGTTTAAATCACACCAAAACCACTTCTTCGAATAAAATGTGGTTCAAGTCGAATGCTGTGGGAGTCAACAAACTGAATAGTTTAATGAAAAACATGGCAGAGAAAGCCGGTCTTGGAAGCCATCGACTTACAAATCACAGCGCTCGTAAGAGAATGATACAAACATTGAATGATAACGATGTTCCGCCTAATCATATTATGCAGATATCAGGACACAAGAATGTTCAGAGTATAAACAATTACAGCCACGTTTCCCAACAACAGCAGAAAACTATGTCAAGAATATTGAGCGGCTCGACCTTGATACAACCTGTTGAAGAGAAACGTTGTGCATTGCCATTGACTACTGAAAGTGAAACCGAAACGCTGTCTTGCAAATCAACTGAATCAAAGAGTCCATTATCTACAGCGGGAGGGCTATTTAGCGGAGCAGTAATTCATGGAGGGCATTTTAATATCACCATCAATACTGTTAATCCGTCTCAGTGTTGCTTCAGTGTCAACATCACAAGAACACAGCTTCAAACGTATTAAACGCATATTTGATTCTTCGGACGATGATGACAGTCCTCCTCTCAAATAGGTGAACATTATTTGTTGAATGAAAAACTGTTTACATCGATTTTGAAATCGTTTTGAAGGTTTTATGTTAACCAAAAATGTTTTGCTTGCCATATTTGTTATGATTTTAGATATTTAAGATCTAATAAGATAAATGTTTGTGATCTAAAACTGTTGTTATATATGTCTAAAAAATGAATAAAACCCTCTTCATAATCATGAGTAAAATATCAGTAGTTCACTATATAATAAACAAATTTCAAAATGGAAAGTGCTTTTGTACGGTATTTACGCACTTGTTTGTTTTCACAAAACTCACTCGCTCGAAGACTCGCTCGTTCGTTTTGTGAAAACAAACTCGTGCGTAAATACCGTACGTCAGCACTTTCCATGAAGAAATCTCTATATATACCATCTTAACGAGTAACCAAGTCTAACATTTTAAATTGCCAGTAATATATGCATGGTTTCCCCCTCACTGGTTAGCTCAGTTGATAGAACACGGCCTGGAGTGCGGGAAGTCGGGGATTCGAATCCCGGCCGCGTCCTTGGGCAGGGACGCTTATAAGCCGTTGGCCTTGTCTCCTTCTACTTCTAATCAGTATTTTAAGGTGACGTGAAAGAACCTGTTGTACTACTCGAAGAAGAGCAGGGGATTGTCACACGGTACAGCAGTCTGGCCATTGCAAAAACCACACACTCAACATTGTAAACTGCGTGGAAGCTATTAGCGCCGTAAGCAGTCTGACAAAAATCACTGACGGGATATGTCAGTAATATGTAAAGCGCCATGAGACTGGTGATATGGCGCTATATAAATATGGCCATTATCATTATTATTATTATTATTATTTCCATGACATTTAGGAAACACGTCGGCTGTCACAAAATTCAAAATACTTAATAACGATTCACCGTATCGACTTAAAATTGTCAAAGAGTACAGAGTATACCGATACCTAAATCATATTAAAAGAACAGGGTTATAGTTTAGATTTTAGAATTTTGATGATGTCACGTGCACACGATCTATAGAAAGTGAATTGAATAAGATGTGAAAATATATTGCGATAGACGCTTCAAGTACACTGAGGCACGTACCTGTGGTAAAGGGAAGCCCTTTCATTATTGCCTCACGACCAGCGAACTGAAGCGCCGAACTTCGTGATTTTGGTGCACGACCGTACGTTGGTTAAACGTCATATTTGCTGATGAAGCGAAGCAAAAGGAAAATAATATATTTTTCTTGCTTGAGAGTTCAACAGATCAATGTTGTTTGAGAGAAAGCTAACGTAAATGTGCATCGAATGAAGGCTGAATACGCTTGGAAATACAGAGAACTCGGCAGAAACATATATCTATATATGATACACAATATGCTAATTCAATCAGAGGATTTAATTCAGCTTCATAGTTGTTATCAGTAGTTTGGTTTGAATTTGCTTCGAAACAGGACAACGAAGAATATTACGGAAATCCGACATACAGAAAGCCAACAGAGAAGAAATATAACGCATTCCTCAAATTGGACGGATACAATAATCAGCAAACAATTTCACAAGAAACGGAAATTAACAGGAAATTAACAAGACGAAGGCATTTTGTCCGCCATTTTTCACTCCCGGCAATGGATTACTATTCAAAGGTATTACCGCTGTTTTGACCAAATTCAGGCTCTAATATAATATAACGAGGGCATTTAGATTCCCTGTGGTCGAGTGGCACACGACGCGATATTTGTTATTTTTGGTATAGTGCGCATGCTCTGTGCCGTTGTGTTAACTCCACTGTTCGGTTAATTGCGGTCGCAAAATCTCCATGATTTCTGGTAATGTAGTCGTTTCCGGTTCGTGAATCGATGAGAATCTCAGGGTGATTTTATTCTGTACAATCGATCGAAGATTCACATATTTGGTACAAACCGAGCATGCAGTTAATTGTTGGATAGCTGTAAAAACGGTAGATTTGGTCAGCAGGTAAACCTGCGAAAATTTCACTTTCACTATCCATGTTTGGATTCTTCGCCGGCGAAACTGACGAAAGCATCGAAAGGCCTAAGGGGCAAAGGCGCCGGGCGAAAATATGCCAACGATACATGGCAGTTCAAACAAACTTCATTCAATTGGTCGGGTAAATCTCCTAAATCTACGTGTCTTCGACCATCTTCCCACGATAAATCATCACTTTATAGATGGTCGGCTCTTTACCATTTCAGCTGAACATTGTCTTTTCTTAGCCGTTTAGTTGAATTTAAAGATTTCCCAAATCGATCGTCAATTTCTCAAGTGTATCTTCTCACCTCGTATTTTAAAATTCTTCAACGTTCTGTCTGTCAAATTACACAATTACTTTCAAAATCCTTTCAAAATAGTTCTGCAAATATCCCGTCTCGCGGGATGACCCTGACCCGCGGGAGGCAAGATGCGCAGAACGGTGTGCGCGCTGACATTAGTAGACACCGTCCTTACATAAGTGTTTATTAGTAAAAACCACTGCTTAATCTGCTTTTCGTGTTCCGTAGAAACATGATTTTTTTTTCAATAAATGTGTTCTTTTTCTGTTTTTTGTAGGATTTGTGGTTCGCTTTCACAAGTTGTCGAAGGTGTTTCTCTCCCACTCTCACATATCATATGCCCCTAGGAACGCCTTGATACGCAGGATACATTCGAAATAGTTTTCGACCTCTCGATAATTTGAGTGACATCAGCCGTCAGCTCGACATGTTAGCGGATCAAACGAAACGATTTTTAAGACCGCCATCAGAGGAAAGAGGGATGAGTGTGAAGTAAGTGATTGGCAGGTAAGCCATTTCAATGCAAAGTGCAAAGGAAGCGAACGTTTGAACAGTTCAAAGGTCAAGCGTAAATGTCACCATTTCGAACACATTTTTGCTGGATTTTGTAACTTTAGAGTTGCATTGGCAGAAATATGAGACAAGATGGCGGCGCACATGCGCATCAGTGTCTAAAATGGCTGTCGATTCGTATAAGAAAATGTATGAAAAACAAAACACGTTTCAAATTTGAAGACCTCCTAAGTTTCATTTTATATTAGTTCGCATCGAGACCAATAACTTACGGATTAAGCTGTGTATCGAGGTCACAAACAATCATTCAGATCGTCGGCAAAGTACTTCCCCGAGAAGTCCATTTCGCCCTTCAAATGCTCCTCGATCTCCATGTTGTTGTCTGTCATCTGGCTGAACCCATGCACAGTTTGAGGTACAACAGTACGACAAGTCTTTGGTGAGGCAAATAAGTTCGCTTCGATGTCAATAAAGCAGTGTTCAGTGCATTCATATCGCCAATAAAACGTACAATAACACTCCTCCAAAGTACTTCCAAAGACGTCTGAGTTTTGTCGAAATAATGTTAGTGCCAGGACGCCATGTAGGATTACATTTTCGAAGAAAACTCGACGAGAAAGGAGATAAACGTCACCATTTGTCACCATATTGCTTTCTGTCCGCATCCTGCAATGTTTTCTGGGATATATACTGGGTTTCAGGCCTTTCTCCTCTATATAATTGCCGCCAAGCAGCTGGACTTGGGCAGACAGACGCCGGAGAGATGAGAAATCGTTCCGCTTCTATATTCTTATTTCATCACAGAATGTGTCGGTTTTCTTTGCGTTGGAAGGTCTATAAAGAACCTACAGTCTCACTCACTTATATGCCGCCATTTTGAATCGGTTAAAAGGGCGCCCGCAGTACCTTTCCGCTGTCCATAATTTCTGCCAATGGTTTAAGTAATGGTCCGCGTAAGAACTAGGCAAAGAACAATAGGCTTGCGGCAATGAGCATATCCCACATACGATTTTGCTTAAGTGCTGTATGAGATGTCCACAATAGAAATTACACCCAGAAAATAAACTATTTGTTATGCTCTTGGCCATTTTTGCTGTGAAAACTCACTAAAACTCAAAGCAACTACCGTCCAGCAAATCAGAAATGGAGAAAACAAAAGATTTTTCAATCGCAAAGTGGCGGAACGAAAGATGCCTCATTAGCTTCTTTTGTTATACCAACAACACGTCTGCTACGCTTTTGTGATTTTATTCCCTTAGGAATGATTGCAACCCAATAATAGCGGGAAACTGTTCTAAAAATAACCTAACTTGTGAAAATGCCGTAGCATAGAGGTAGTATGGGAAATTCTCGCTCTTGGTTATGGGCTCTTGGAATGATCTATTGTTATTTGAGGTGATTTTACTAACGCTGCATTGTCCTGAATATGGTTTGATTGGATTCCCAAAGTGTGGGCACGTGAAATCCCGTGAGATCTGTTCTAAATAAAGCTCAATCCGGTCATACGTTGACTCACAGACCCAGTATGGGAGATGGACGCTCCTAGTAATGGGCTCCTGACACCAGGTATGCTAGCCTGTTCACAGGCTCTAGATACTGGGTAAAACGTGGCGAACCCTTCACGTCCGATATTTAAAGTTTTTTTAGCATCCAGGGCCTGTGAACAGGCTACAGGTCTGCTGAATATACGTTCAGTGCAGACTTGACTTGTTTTTGTGCTTCTCCATTCAGGTGGAGATTGCAAAAAGCGTTTTACACGAAGGAGAGTGTAGGATGCAGCGGCTGTGCAGGAATTGGTTGCTATGACTGCTTTCCTGGATTACACCTACCTGGATGTACGTACCCACCCAACCCGGGAAATGCTTTAACTTTAAGTGACTTGATGGACGTCAAACCGCAGTACATATCTAACATCGTTATCAACGGCTGGCGAGAAAGCAGTGAGAGTAAAAGAAAACACTGCCTGCTAACCATGTCTCCAACGGAGATAGAGGTATTAGGGAAACAGCTGCAACACACACCACAAGATCTGGAGCCAAGAAATCCCACTGCAATATCGCATGAAGCTGTCCCTCTAGTAAAGTTACCAAGGAACCAAGACAACCATTCTACATACGTGCATGTGTTCGAGGGAAAATTACGACCTGAGGATATAAAATTGTCGGAAGCCATGGCAATGTCGGCTGCAGCTCTGTCACCCCATCTTGGCGCGTTTGAGCAGGAGGAACAGGCCCTTACATATATCCTCACTATCCTGGGACTAGAGATGGCTGCTTCCATGGTCTACAACATCTCTGGTGAAAGAGCTGAGAATTGCTGCAGGAAGGCAAGTGAAAGTCTTTAATACATATCTATCTTCTTTCTGTTCACGTTTTGATGGCTTGTTTGATTTTAAACCCTCAAAATATCGTATTGTAACATGAATGGACTCCTATGGACTTGAGGGCGGGTGACTCGCGTGCATTGTTACATCCGATCTGGCATCATAAAGATTCGCACTTTTTAGCGGGAAGTTTTCGGCCGAGCTGTGAGATGTTTTGAACGATGTATTTAGCAAATAGCTTCCATCCTGTCGTGCGTATGTCCTCTTATAGTTGCATAGAAGAAGTCACAACGTAAAGAGAACAAAGAAGTACGCCACGAGACACGGTAAAGTGGCGTAACTGATGTTCTCTTCACGTTTTGGCGACTTCTGTGCATCTATGAAAGGACAGAGGCACGGCAGAATGATATCTGTTTGTTTATATAATAATCACAAACTAAAAACTATGAAAATATGCAATCACAACGAGTTGATAACATTTGTTACGCGCGCTCGTGACGCCACCATGTGTGTCTCCTCTAATAACACACGGCTCTTGACCAATCACAGCGTGCGTTTCGGAGTGATTACCATATAGGCCGCATCAGTCAAAAAGGGCCCGGACGACATAATATGTAAATGTATTCTGAAATTGTACCATGTTCTTTATACTTGTGGTGCGATTACAATCTGCATCGTGAGCGCCACATTGTGCTACTATCAAGTAGTGTTGATTTCATGAAATTGACAAGTGAAATGGAAGACGAAATTTACGATATTTTTACACGAGGATGTGATCACAATTGTAGCAGCCGCAAACGATTGTTTATTATCAGACGATTGTTTCAAGATGTAACGTGTACTATTGCTAAAATCATATTATGAGGTACGGGGAGCAGAATGACTGCAGAAAATACATTTTTGCCCAAAAAGTGATCATCTTGTTCGTCTTATTTACATCAAAATAATCCCCTCTGACAGGATTCCTAATTTTTTTGGTCATACGGCAATCGGGCCCTAGCATTAAAATCACGTAAATTTCACCCATGATTTTTGTTGTCAATTTCTTGAAACTGACATTTATTGTCATGAATGAAATGTAGCGCTCCTCGTCAATAATACAAAAAATATTCAACCTGTTATTAGGAACACTATTGTAGGAATTATTTAACTTGAATGTCGTCCGGATCATTTTTGCCTTCCCATATAATATTGAAGATTATTATATGGCAAGAGCTACTTCCGGTAAAAGCGCGCGTTCTGAATGACTGTTTTGCGGTCGAGATTTCCTCCTAATCGCCGATAAGAGTTGCCTCAGTTGCCTCAGAAATTTTCGAACCTAACATTGCGTAGTAACATTTGCTATAGAAGTTACCGTTGCATTGATGTTCAACAAAGTTCGTGGAGTAGTTAATCTATAACAACAATAAGAAAAGCTATCGTCTCATTTTGAAGATTTCGCATTTTAATAAAAAGAAGTGATCGAAAATGGCACTGATATCTACGAACATGGTATGTACCTTGGAATTCTGTTTTGGTGTGTACTATTTTTCAGTATCAGGAAACACATAGTCCAAAAATAGCCGCGCGCAACTTTAAAGAGGCTCGAAACTGGATGGATTATACAGAACCGGATCGGTAATCTTTTAACTTGTGACTGCCATGTTTGCGTGCGATTGTGGAAGATGTTTAACTAAATTAAAGCAGGTTAACATACAAATAAATACTACAATGATGATATGATTTCTGTTATCGAATTGGGACATATCGGCCTCCCTAACCAGACCACTAATTTTATTTTAATTAACAAATAAAGAAGCCTTAGCCATGTTTTATACTATCATAAATCACGATGGGCATTTGAGAACATGAGAGAAATGCTAAAGCACAAGCCGAAGGCGCGTGCTTTCAACATTTCTAGAGTGTTCTCAAATGACCAGAGTGTTTTATGATAGTATAAAACATGGATTTAAGGCTTCTTTATCTGTTTTATAATATAGATTTACGCGCGCGATGAAAGGAAACCGCCAGTTGAAAACTATATAACACGGCTAACCATGTTATATACTCTGATAAAACATGGCTTCTTAGCCAATCAGAGCGCGCGTACTATCGTATCTATATTATAAAAATAATTAATCCGCAAACTACTGATCCGTCTGGTGAAATTCTTCTAAACTGCTAATAATCTATAAATCAAAGTTGTATGCATTATGTTAAATTTGAGAAGATAAATAATAAGGTATGTAAAACAGAACTGCATTTGTGTACGGCTTTGTGTACCAAAAATTACCAAACAAAAGACAAATTTTACGCGACAAAATATTTCACGTTTGTAGGTTTCGTTACCATTCCCGCGCCATCAGAACAACGTTTCGAGCCTCCTTGTATCAGGAGCTATTGCACGTAATAATCCTGCAAGTACTTCATGTATGAGCAGCACAAACTGTCCCAAACCCTTCTAAAACCCTGACCCTACATTTAAAAAACACCCTAACCGTGAACAACGAGTGCTCACTAATTTAGGGTGTTTAGAGGTAGTCACTAATTTTGGGTGTTTTAGAGCTAATGACTAATTAGGCTAATTTAGGCTATTGTCACAGCTACATGAAGTAGTACCCAATAATCCAATTCTAAGTTCTTGAAATGTAACCAAGCCTTAGCCTCGTATGGAGGCTGGAGTTGACACTGCACCCCCTGATACAAACCCTATTTTGTATGGATATGGATGGATTTTGATTACCATGCCAACTAGATACAAGCCTCTAACTAAGCTAGCTGTCTCAACTCCAGCCTCGAAATGGCATCAAAGGCTCGGTTACCTTTCAAAATGGTTAGACTATTTGATCACATCATGAAGAAGCGAATGAGTAAAAAACAATGTTCTGTTGTGCATGTAACACTATATTAAGCTGGAACTCCGAGAAGGCAAATCTTCCTCAACGAGTTTTCCTCGGCCAGTACGTACCAATGCGGCAGTATTTTACTTTTAACAAGTTTTATCTTATAATTGCAGATTCTCCCCTACCTTATCAAAGCAGGATTTATCGTGCTGATCGTGTTCTCAATTCTTTATATCTACGGCTTTGATGATTCTTATTTTGTTTTCCGCATTGGTATTGGGTTGCTTGGGACCATAACGGTGATAGTAATGTGTTTTGCTGTGCAGAATACAGGAGATTCGAATACGAAGTGCAGTTCAAAATTCACCAGGTAAATTCACCAACGTTTTTATTGTTTTCCTTTCTTGATTTACAACTTATTCTAAATAAATAGGGAATCAGACTTCATAGACTGGTCAAATAATGTTCTCTAGGTGAACGGCTAACTCTGAGTTTTGGATACGATTATTGTTGTGCATTAGCTTACAAAAGCACGACTCTTTAGACAGTTGACTTTCCTTTGCTGGCGGTTTCACTATAATGACGCAACCATGGGCTTCTGTTTAAAGTCGAGACCAACAGGGACCAATTCAAGAAAAACTTTTACTTTTTTTTCAATGTTGGTAAACACACGTGCATGCAAAGGTTGTCAGTATTGAATTGGCCCCAGGTAATAGTAGGTAATCCGTGCAGGCGCACGAATTTGGTAATAGCGATGTTTCGTGTGTCGTCATATATTGTCATTAATGTGCCAACAAGAGATCCATTGGTTCCTAACACAAAGCGGGCTTTACAAATCATGGTTGGCACATTAGCATGACAGTTGCAATGTTTATCAACACGAAACATCGCTATAGTTCCCGCCAAGCTAGCAAATTAGTATTAATTATGTCCGCTGTGCGTTGGCTGTCTCATGTCCAAAGCGAGCACAGTGCGATTCCCGGGCTTCAATCGTTGGGACTAAGTGCTAGTCCTAGATCAACGAAAATTCGCGAAAGTCAGACTGTATTTAGCTTTCACTGAACGAGGAGTAGAAATTTGGTTTGGACATACATATTACATTCCAGTTACAAGTGTACAAGGACGAAACTGAATAACAAATTCTGAACAGCCGGTTTCATGCGGTTTCATGGGGATACGATATGGTGTTGGGCATGTGTGGAGTCGAATGTTCGATTGGTGGCTGTATTAGTCGCCGAGTGGATCCACAGCTATTTTGACCATGTTATGACGAAAATCATTGTCAGTATTAGGACAGACACATAAAAAACTAACTTCAATTTGTTTTTTACAACAACAAAACACTTTTAGCTTCAAATGAGTGTGTACAAACTGCCTTTCGAGTCGAAAAGTCCAAAACGTAAACACGTCTTTATGCTTTCACGAACTCTAGAAAAATACCTAAGCTACTCTAAACTGTTTGTTTCTACTTAAGAACGTTATGTAAATATCCTGAATAAGAGATTTTAATCACGAACTAGAAGATTATGTATTTAATTCAAGACCATTTCTCAGTTCTAGTTCTAAAAGATCGGTCGAACTTGTCACAAAGTCGATCACAAATTAGCCGAAAATGCTTTGTTCGACTCGAGAGAGAGCTCAAATTTTGACAAATGGCACCACACAAGGAAGTTTGACTCACCGATTAACTTTTCCCAGTGATGAAATGCTTTTAAAATCCTCATTTTCTTGATTTTTGGAACAGATGTGTACACAACCTGAATTCACAAATCTCTGCAAAGCCCGCTTCGAAAGCCGGCCGCGCGTCTGTTAAAATATTGCATATGAAAATTAGCCAATCAGATTGCGAGAAAATTGGCGGTTGTTGTAAAAAAATCGATTTAAACAATTACAGACTCCTCCTCCAATGCTTGGCTGTGTTCGTTAAATCTGTCTTTGAGGCGTCGCTTTGTTTCACCTGTGTATTGCAAAAGGCAAATGTGAATGAAATGATATGCAATATTTTCCTTGAACACTATGTCTAAACACAGTTTGCTAGTCATTTTTTGCATACTGGCATCCGACAGGACATCCCACATGTGCGCGAGGTTCGTCAGTTCATATGAAAAATCACTGAAAATCACTGACTGTGTCCCACGACACAAAGTAATTTCTGACGTTTGAGCGACGCAGGAGCAGAAATTGATATTCTGCCGGCACGGTAAAGAGGTTTGGGGAGGAGACTATAGCATTATGGGTATATAATGCTTCTAGCATATATAATGCTTCGAGCGGGAAAGGTAGTCATTCTAGGCCAGTCAGCTCCACGTTTGTTTCGAATTTATTTTATTTATCTGATTGATTATAGTACGGTTACTTTGTATTGACTTAGTAAGTCGACAGTTAGTTATCTAGCCCTCGTTGGTTTTTTCGTGGTTTAAGCGGTTTTTCGTATCTGGCAGTTTCCATTAGTTAGGAATACAATTTATATTAGTTAATTGTATTGTAGTACGGAGTTGTCTCTTGTCGGTGTAGTCAGAATGACACTTTCGTGCTGAGTAATAATCTTCGACTGCTGCGTATACAAAAATGACGGAAATTTCAAAATTTAACGAGTACCTTCACGTTTTCTGCGAAGAATAGAGAATTTTGTTGGAGGGATAAGATTCCTCAGACCATTTCCTCCAGAAACTGAGAAACAAGATATGTTTTGGACAAATTAGTTTAAGTTTGGGCCACTGGGATAAAATTGCCTTCAAACACGAAAGATTTACGGCCAACAGATAGTGTTTTCGGTAAAACTCCCCCAGATTTACGCATCAGTTCGCGCATGCGCCCTAGTTATTAAGTCCACCTGACACCTACTGGAGTCTGGCGTATTTTTATTGGTACCGTACCGTAAATCCGTTCAAATTCCTTTTCCACGGCTTCACGGCTTCAAACTTAGGTATAAAGATCTACTTATAAAATGTTACGAAACTATCTGAAATTGTCTGTACAATGTTAATCTACGGTATATCACATGACGTGTTGTATTGTGCTTGTATTCATGTCTTGCTTGTTTGTTTTTTATTTCCTTTTATTTTACACATCATATTTAAATTTTATTACAATAATTGCAGCCTCGATTATCCTGACATTTCTTTTCTTTTAATATAAACATGTAATTTGTCATCTGTCTTGATTAGCCTATAGTGTTTATTACAGATGACATAAGTACTTCCTTTTGCACACTTTACAATTTCTTTTTCTCTTTAAATGTTACCATCTTAACTAGTACTTGAATAAAAAGTTGTTGTCACGAGTATACGTCATACTTCCGTTGTTTTAGTAAGTAGAAAACAGTTCCATAATGTTCTGACTTTTGAATGTCTGTAATATGTTTTTATGTGTTTTAGGTGGCTACTTGTTCACGTTCCATTTTACCGTTTCGTGCGGATGATATTTGATGCTATCAACACAGGACCTGTACCTCCCGCCATGCTACACCTCAGCGACGGCGGCCATTATGAAAACTTAGCCATCCTGCCACTGTTCGAACGAAGGCTGGAAAAGATCATAGTCGTTGACGGTGGCTACAAGGAGGATGACAGTTGCTATGCAGACGATCTTGTACAGGCGCTGCAGATGGCCAGAGAGAAGCTGGAGTGTTCTTTTACTGACATGCATGGAGAGGACGTGCTAGCAGACATTAAATACAAGTTTGGAAAGAAGCGCGGGCCATGGCCTCGGAAGTACGAGTTTAAAGTCCATTACTACAGGACTAATGACAGCAAAAGGGAGCACATTAAAGAGGGACACGTTGTCCTGATTACACCGCGACACCCGAACACAGGTCATAAAATTGAGAATGAAGAGCCAAAGCCATGGAAATCGGTACTACCTGAGGGTGCTGACCTTGAGCCTGATCTGTGGGGGACTGGACCCGTGTTAGACTCAGCAGAAGTCGATCGTCTTACATGTTGCTGTTGTGAGTGCTGTCATGGTAACTGCTGCTGTAAATCCTGCTGTGGCGTCTTTCCTAACCACAATACCTCTAACCAGTTTTTTACCCGCGCCATGTTCAGCGCTTATCACAGGGAGGGTTATCGTGCATGCATGGAAGGCGTAACCGATGATTTTTTTGGACAACAACAGCAACAAGAGGACAAAGCAGTGCAAGTTGAGTTACTGCTGTAGTAGCGTACACGTTATGTAAGGAACAATAGAAGTCAATCCGTGATAAACGTCGCACATTACATAATTTCGACTGGTAATAGCCCATTTCGGAGTTCTCGCATTTGTGAGAGACAGAACGAAAATACAGCATAAGAGCGAGGCGAAGTGCGAGGCTAAGCATGTCGGCGAGAATAATTTCTTTTCGATAGGTTTTCGCCGAGAGTTTACGTTGACGCGTTGAGATGGCTGAAGCCTGGTTATCACGAGTGACACAAGCACGAAAGACATGCGTCAAATCAAAAGAAACCACTACCGCTATCTTCCTTTTTGGTGCGATAGCGCGCGGTTTACGCGATAGGGACCTAGAACGAGTGTTTTGATTTAACAATAATAATTAGCTGTAAGACTCCATATATGCTTGTCTTCAGTTTTCAAGAGCGCAATATGAATATAAACATAAGCGCAATCACAAGTAAAAGGAAATTTTCACTGTGAAATAAGGACTCACGTTTTCGTATGTGCTTGCGTTGTTCGTGAAAACCATGAGGCTAGTAACGTCATAGATGGACCTTGATCATTATGATTGGCTAAGACAACATGGCCTTTGTTTATTTCACGCGAAATGCAATTCTAAATATAGCCACATCTACCCCTGTGCTATGAACAGAACCAAGATGGACGCTCCTGGTAATGGGCTCCTGCCTGTTGTAAAACGCTACTTGCTTCGTGGACGCCGGTTTTCGTACAAATCAAGTAATTTCGCCGTTCTTTTCTCACTTCTCACTTATCTGGGTAACTTGCTCTCGTAGATACTTTTTCACATCATCGGCCTTTATTATCATACCGTATCAATCGACCCTTTCAGCTTGCCTGTAGGCTGTACGTGATACTTCTCCAAAGGATTCAGTGCTTTGTTTTCCAATTTTAGAAATTGACGCATTTTCTCTTGCGATACGGAAAAACAAAAAAAGGCATTACTCAAGGGAAAGTCAGGTGGTCTGAAATTGCCGGCTCTTCTGTAATTTTCGGCCGGTTTTTGGGGAATTGGGTTATCTGTGGCGCGCGGTCAAAATATGGTGAGGAAGGGAAGAAAGAAGAGCCTGCACGAATGATATTGTTTTGAGAATTCCGCCCCTCCACGCTTGACTGCTAGTGACGCTTCAAGTGTCAAAAAGTAACCAATGAAAATCACGTTCAATGTAATCACATTGTAAGATTATTGCACTGTAATCATAACACAAATGCATGCATATGGTTCGAAAAGAAACCGTCCTAGAAAATAATTACTAGTATAGTAAGCGAGTTTTAAACTAAAATAAATATCCGTTGATGATTTTCGCCGCTTCTGTAAGTGTTGTTTTAACGTTAAGTACGGAAATCCAGGGCGTTCGGGAGTGATTTCTATGTGAATATTTTTATTTATTCAAAACGTGAGCGAAGCCGTGGAAGAACTGTATTTATAGCGGCAGGTTTAAAGTACAGGTCACAGATCAGATCACAGGTCAGATAACAGGTCAAATCACATGTCGGGTCACATAACTAGTCCGTTGGTTAGGGTTAGGTTTGTGGTTAGGGTTAGGAATAGTTATTTCAAGAAGTTCAAAGCAAATGCCAGAAGTAGTATTAAAATACCAACGCTTGTTTAAATCTTCATTTTAGTGACAATTCACCATGCAGTCCAAAAATCTTGTGCACTGCGTGCGACTCATGGATCACCAGGATTGCAATAATTTATTCTTGGCTACTGCCGATTTCCAACTTTGCTTTGGCCTTTGTGCCAACCTTTGAAATCATGGCTGTACATTAGCATACCAGTTGTAATGTTTATCAACACGAAACATCGCTATTGAAAACTAAATTATTTCCAAACCCGAACAATGCCAAAGCAAACCGATAAGACCATGATTCATAATTTCTGCTTGATGTGAAACTTTGACATATGCCATCTTTCTAGCCAATGGGAATTTTGCGTTCGTGGGCGAACGGGAAATACCCCGAAAACAATGGCATTCGTGCAGGCTCTTCTTTCTTTCCCATCCTCGCCCCATTTTGACAGCGCGCCACAGGTAACCCAATCCACAAATAAACGACCAACAAAAATACAGAAGAGATGGCAAGCAGGCTAGCGACAAAGAGGCAAGCTGATTGGGTCTAATGGGACAGCTAATAGCTTATAATTGTTCTTTATTCTCACTGGGGGGTGTACTCAACAAAGTTTTATAGGGGGAGGCTCCGCCCCCTTTTATATACATCCAGCCTGAAAAGGTACCCCTTTCGGGCGGAGCCTCCCCGTATAGGGACAGTATATACCCCATTAATGTATCTAGTTTGTTCAAAAATAGTGGGACCGCTTTCTTAGGGCGGACCCTAGCTTGCGATTGTTCTTCCTTGGTAGCTTTAAGGTACGCCCTGATGCAGTGGTGAGAAAGGGGTTACCAGTCCTAATCGATCGTCCCATTCACCATCAAGTCTCGCTTGGATGAAAGTCTCTCTAAGTTTCCCAATTGTTACGCGAAAATTAACACATTAATTAATAATAGTAAATTATGTAGATTTAGAAACTGGCCTCTAGCATATTAGCTACGTACTTGTTATATGTTAATTAGCAGACAAATGGTCTCAAGAACTGGTTTCCTATGAAATTGAATAATCGTGAAACCTTGAAACCATGATCATGCAACTGAATTGATATCTTCTAGTGGCGTAGTTAAAAAGAGGATTTTGGGAAGGATTTTGTGGTTCAATAGACTGCAAGTAGTTGTAGGTTTGTGCACCAACTAGTTTAATGTGTTAGCAAATGCTCAGGCTATGCCTTTTTTAATGCTTTTATCTAAAGTAGCAAAGTTGTATACCACGTACGTGACTAGTCGGCGAACGTGTTGTAGAGTTATTCTAGTTCTTTCGATTGACAAATGTATTTTAGCCTTGACCGTTTCCACGTATGTTACAAGCAGGCAGCAACTCGTACCAATTTCTACCCAACACACCATTCTAATGATGGATATAGCCACCGAGCTTGAGTTTGATTTTGGCATGAAATGGAATGGTTCGGCCTTATTTGGGAAAGAATTGCAAATGTTAGGAAACCAACCCTAAGAAAAGAATCAAAACTATACGAACACAGAGGAGGTGCTGTCTGGCTGGACCATACAAATAGAGACCAGTTTAGAATAAAATCAGTCCATAATTAGAAGTAGCAAGTTGAAGAATAAAGCAGTTAAAAAAAACTCAACAGTCGAAGACCTCGTTTGGTACCCTCCTGACATTGTTCTTCCTTGATAGCTTTAAGGTACGCCCCAGTGGAGTGGTGAGAAACGGGGTTACCAGTCCTAATCGATCGTCCCATTTACCACCAAGTCCAGCTTGGATGAAAATCGCTATAAGTTTACCAATCATGCTTTCCACTGTACCTGCAGCGAGTCTTAAAGGGAATTCGTAGGCGGAATATTGAGGCTTGCCAGCTTGGGTACAACTAAATTTATCCACCTTGGTCCAAACTAAGAATGGTCCAAACTAAGAATGGTCCAAACTAAGAATGGTCCAAACTAAGAATGGTCCAAACTAAGAATGGTCCAAACTAAGAATGGTCCAAACTAAGAATGGTCCAAACTAAGAATGGTCCAAACTAAGAATGGTCCAAACTAAGAATGGTCCAAACTAAGAATGGTCCAAACTAAGAATGGTCCAAACTAAGAATGGTCCTAACTAAGAATGGTCCAAACTAAGAATGGTCCAAACTAAGAATGATCCAAACTAAGAATGGTCCAAACTAAGAATGGTCCAAACTAAGAATGGTCCAAACTAAGAATGGTCCAAACTAAGAATGGTCCAAACTAAGAATGGTCCAAACTAAGAATGGTCCAAACTAAGAATGGTCCAAACTAAGAATGGTCCAAACTAAGAATGGTCCAAACTAAGAATGGTCCAAACTAAGAATGGTCCAAACTAAGAATGGTCCAAACTAAGAATGGTCCAAACTAAGAATGGTCCAAACTAAGAATGGTCCAAACTAAGAATGGTCCAAACTAAGAATGGTCCAAACTAAAAATGGTCCAAACTAAAAATGGTCCAAACTAAGAATGGTCCAAACTAAGAATGGTCCAAACTAAGAATGGTCCAAACTAAGAATGGTCCAAACTAAGAATGGTCCAAACTAAGAATGGTCCAAACTAAGAATGGTCCAAACTAAGAATGGTCCAAACTAAGAATGGTCCAAACTAAGAATGGTCCAAACTAAGAATGGTCCAAACTAAGAATGGTCCAAACTAAGAATGGTCCAAACTAAGAATGGTCCAAACTAAGAATGGTCCAAACTAAAAATGGTCCAAACTAAGAATGGTCCAAACTAAGAATGGTCCAAACTAAGAATGGTCCAAACTAAGAATGGTCCAAACTAAGAATGGTCCAAACTAAGAATGGTCCAAACTAAGAATGATCCAAACTAAGAATGGTCCAAACTAAGAATGGTCCAAACTAAGAATGGTCCAAACTAAGAATGGTCCAAACTAAGAATGGTCCAAACTAAGAATGGTCCAAACTAAGAATGGTCCAAACTAAGAATGGTCCAAACTAAGAATGGTCCAAACTAAGAATGGTCCAAACTAAGAATGGTCCAAACTAAGAATGGTCCAAACTAAGAATGGTCCAAACTAAGAATGGTCCAAACTAAGAATGGTCCAAACTAAGAATGGTCCAAACTAAGAATGGTCCAAACTAAGAATGGTCCAAACTAAGAATGGTCCAAAGTAAGAATGGTCCAAACTAAGAATGGTCCAAACTAAGAATGGTCCAAACTAAGAATGGTCCAAACTAAGAATGGTCCAAACTAAGAATGGTCCAAACTAAGAATGCCAAGATTTCTGATGATGTTGCAGAAGAAAGGGACTTCGGGGTAGGCAGCAATGCTAGGAAATATATCTATTCGCGCTGAAGATTTTCATACGGCTTATTCGCCTTTGTTTTCTTCAATCGTCAGACGATTAATCCGCTCCATGTCAATCGGGATAGGTTTAAACAGAACTTTAACTACTTCTCTTCTAAACCCACAATTTGGGCAGAAATTGGAGTCTTCGTCATTACGATAGGAACGCTCAGGATATGGACGCGCGAGTCTCCAGATCAGTTCTGGAGCGTGGACTATGGATAGGAAAACGGTGGATAACTAGTTAAGTATTCTGAACACTAGTAAATCCCATTGTCTTAAGATTGTAAAGAATATGAGGAATAGAGACATTACACCATCAGTCGTAGCAAACAAAACACGCAACGTCAGCATTAATGGAAAAGATAACAGGATGATATTTTATGATCGACACCAAATATGGACTTTATGTACTCTTTATGACTTAAGAGATTGTTAGTGATCGAATGTGGCCATGCAGTTTATCATCAATCTGACGCCTCGTGGATCCACAGCTATTTTGACCATGTTATGACGAAAATCATTATTATTCAGTGTGGTAAGGCAACCCCGCATGTACGGACGGCAAGAGAAGAACTCTTGCGTCTCCTTTGCTACCTATATGGAATAATGCGTAGGAGAGATTAAACAGGATAGGCCACCACAAAGGCAAAGAGTAGAGCTTGGGAACAACAATACTAAAGTTAATCTTGGCCTCCACCAAGAACTTAATCAATTCGGTTTTCGCCCGAAGTTATCGACCGTAACCGCGCTTGCCCATTTCACCGACAACATGCTAGAGAACCTCGACAATTGTAGTATGACAGGGGCAGTATTCTTGGACCTATCGAAGGCATTCGATACGGTCGATCATGGCCTTCTAGTGTCCAAGCTCACGTCCATTGGCGCTGATGATCAAGCTGTGAAGTGGTTTTCTTCCTACCTCGAAAACCGGTACCAAGTTACGTCTGTAGGAAATGGCCGATCCCCCACCCACGAGGTGCGTGTGGGCGTCCCACAGGGGAGTATCCTAGGCCCCCTTTTGTTTCTAATATACGTGAATGATCTCCCGACATGCTTACAACATTGTCAAGTTGTAATGTACGCCGAAGACACGGTGATCTATAGCAGCGGGAAATCTACTACAGACATTGAACGCTGTCTAAACGCAGATCTCGCCAAGCTGGCTGATTGGCTCAATTACAATCGCCTGACTTTAAACACATCGAAATCTAAATTCATCCTATTTGGTAGTAATCGTAAATTGCAAGCCTGTCCAAGTATTAAGCTTACTATAGATAATGATAATCTCGAGAGTTCAGACTCTATTAAGTACCTTGGAGTTATTATAAGTAAACACATGAACTGGCACGAGCAAATCGAGGCTATAATTGCCAAAGCCAATCAAAGGCTTGGATTACTCAAACGTGTCAAGCACTTGCTTCCTTTAGAGGCACGAGCAACTTTATATAATAGTCTTGTTAGCCCACTTTTGGACTACGCTGACGTTATCTGGGGCGATAAGAACAATGCCACCCTCATGGAAGATCTCCAGATCATACAAAACAAGGCAGCTAAAATTATTCTTGACCTGCCTAGGCATGTTTCAGCCACTGTTGCTCTCAATAGACTTGGTTGGCCCACTTTATCCCAGCGGCGCCTTGTACATAGACTTATACTTATATTTAAGTATATCCACGGACTTATAAATTACAATTTTAATATTTTAAGAAATAGTGATATTCACAACTACAATACGAGAAGAAAGGGAGATTATCGCCTCCCTTTAGTAAAACGTAATTATGGAAAACAACGGCTTTTTTACCAAGGTTTTTATGACTGGAACAATTTAGATAAGTCAATAAAGGAATCCGAATCCTTGGCTGCTTTTAAACAGCATATCAAGACACATATTTTTAATTAGATTTTATATATTTAATTTGTATAATAGCATTTTTAACTTTCATCTTTGAACTCCCCATTGTATTTTTATTATTATAATTTTAACAGGGCCTCGCTGAAAAACACCTTGGTGATGCGAGCCCCCTGTATAAACATTGTTATTATTATTATTATTAGAGCTCCGATAAGAACATATGGAGGGAAGACATACGCGTTTTCTGGCGAAATGTCTTGGGAAAACACGTTTACTCCAGTGAGGAGTGGTGTAAAATATGTGGTGAAGTATTTATGCGGGTTTCCCTTGTTGTCAAATGATGCCGTTGGAATCCAAAGACATAAGATCTATGGTGCATGCATGTGTGATCCAAAGGCATCCACCATTACAGTCCTTGTCGGACAACTTACGTGAAGGTGCGTCGGCCGGATTGGAGAGGGTGGAATGTATTAGAGTGTGATATGGATGTTATAATCTAATGCTGTAGAATTTAATTGCTTGAGGGCGTCGCTAAGCAGTTTGCTTTTGCTACCCTGTTTTTGCCATGAGCGTGAGAAATCCATATTATCAGTTTGCGCATTCACCCGAGCGTTGGTGGCCAGGGCTTTTCTGACTTGGAGGATATTGACAAGGGCAATTGTTTCCTAGTCGCGGACTTCAAGAGGTGGACCTCCATGAATCTCAATGACTCCACCCCAAACGAAATTAGAAGCATCACAGGAAATCTTGACGACCACGTGTCGTTCGTGAAACGAGGTAGAGGGTCCTGTCATGCATCGAGGAAACACCAATATATACTTTATTTCCTCTCTAAGAGTTCCAGATACTTTGATTAATCGTGATGAATTCAGAACTCCGGAAATTGATCGATAGATTTCCCTATAGTATAGCTGGGCTGCGGATACAATGAAACCAGGAATTTCAGGGTGCGGCTAGGAATCAAGGAGGATTTGAATATAGAGGGCATTGACCAAGCGTGAGCGGGGATATTGGTCGAGTTCATTTTTTTGCGTGTTTATGACCCGAGACGAAGTCGAGGCCCATAAATATGCAAAATAACGAACGAGGCCAATATCCCCATCTTGACCGAACAAGCTTGGTCAATAAGGTTTTATTATATGGCGAAAATAAATAAAATGTGATTACTAAAATCCACTTTTAGACGCACGCGCCAGGAACCCATTGCGCGGTAAACTGAAGAGTGTATAGAATCAAGCTAAAATTAGAGACTAGACTACTTTCACTTGAAGTTCAATCTTGATGCGTTCACAAGAGTTTGTTTTCCCATATCAAATACGTTTTTTTAGGGATGAAAACGGATCAGTATTTTATTCAGGAACCAAAATGCATTATCTGGGGACAAAATTGTGCATACTTGTAGAAGATCTGAGTTGAAAACCCGCCAATAGAAATCACTTGAGACTTGAAATTGAATGGCGATATTAAGCACATTGCAAAACTTGACAAAAAGAGCTGCAGTAAAATACAAACAAACTTCTAAGTATTAATTACACAAGTACTACTCTTAATTTATAAGCCAATTACGAAATGTGAATGCTGAATCTTTCAGCCCCATACAATAAATAAGCTGCTTTCAGTTTGATGAAACTGTGTGTTAAAGGCTGGTTTTCACTAGTGACGGAAGCAAAAGCGGAAGCAGAAGCGGAAGCGTTAGGAGCCTTACGTTCTAGTGAAAATCAAGAAAGGGATACGTAAGCGTATGCTCGACGGAAGCATAAGCGGAAGAAACGGAAGGTTTCCTTCTTCTTACATCTCCGCTTCTGTTTCCGTCGCTTCCGTTCCAGTGAAAACTAGTGAAACGTAAGCAGAAGCAGAAGCAGATGAATTTAGCCAATCAGAATACTCATTCTCAGGCCCTTTGCAATGTAAATATAGCATGCAAGCAAGGTTTTCGCTTCTGAACGAGGCTTATGCTTATGCTTCCGTCGTGTTCATTTTCACTAGAACATTTATTTAGTTTCTTATGCTTACGCTTACGCTTCCGTTTCTGCTTCCGTCGCTTCCGTCGCTAGTGAAAACCAGCCTTAAGTAGTTTACTGTGTACTCGTTTCCGTAATAATTTTCTTTCAATCTTTGTACCACGATTTTAGTAGCGTAGTGAAGTAGCTGTACTTCTCTTCGTGTTATAGAAGTCACATGCAGCCATTCCAGCTTCTGTTTATAATTTGACAGCTATATTTATCAATCTATCTCCATTTATTTTATTATCCAGCTTCGTTCAATTCACTTATAGCTGTATACGAAGGAAGAGTATAGCCCGGAAGCGAAACAACCCCGAAATATCGATATCCCGTCCAGGGACCGAGTAATTAATGGATATTACACATCGACAACCTCTTCGGAGAAGCTTTGCACCGGGAAACCATACTGAAAATATCTAAACGTAAAAACAGAAGTGTGCTATGGTATGTAAAGATAAACTCCAACGCAGGACAGGGCAGTGTGATGTACTGGCCCAGAATTCTCTATAGTAAAAACGTTATCATGCCTAATGTAAAAAGTTATCCGATGTAAGGACAGAAATGTAGGTAAAACGTCGATCACGAGACCAATCATGCGATCATATGACAAAATCGTTCAATTCAGATCAAAATACATTCTAAATAATAAATGTATTCATTTACCCTTCTGCATGGTAGCGGCTCCTAGCTTGAATAAAGAGACACTCACTAGCGAGACCAGGACTCGCCCCTAGTCTAAATAGGCAACACATTCCCTTGCGAGGTCGATATTCGCTCTAGGTTAAGCAGCGAGAAACACTCGCCCGCGAGACCGAGACTCGCTCCTTAGTCAAAATGGCGAAACACGTTCGCCAGCGGGACAAAGACTCGCCCAAGGTTAAACAGCGAGACCCATTCGCCCGCGAGACCGATACACAACTCGCCCTACCCTTCAACAGCGCTTCCCGAAAACGTTTAATTGCGCGCGTTAAATTCAAGAAAACCCCTACAAAGTATATATTTTGTAAAAGCTTAATAAACATAGATTCTAGAAAACAGTTTGATTTTCCTTATTATTAAATAGTCTTTTATTTATTGTGATTTTAATCCAATTTGACCATACCTTATATCTGGAGCTCCTGTCCCTCGGGAATTTGAAGGAAATCCGCGCTGAACCGACCTTCATAAAGTAGAGATATTGATCTAATAAGGGTGTCTCAGTTTTCTGATATCTTATTCCGTCACGAAAATAATCAACTGCAAAGATCCGGAACCGGCCTTTTTCAGGACTGAACTGAGTATCTCAAGTACAAAACAACGTATAAAAAAACTGAGACATCCTTTTTTGTCAACATATTGATCTAGCCATATGCCAATTTTCAATCCGATCGATTAAAATCTAGTGGGACAGGAGCTTCGAATACACTGGCTACAAAACTTGCATTTATAACGCCGTGAAAAATGGTTTCAAAGTTTCCTGGCATCCCACTGAGGTTCGTTGACACAATTAACTTATCTGTCATTAAGAATGTCATTTTCCCAGTATTTGATTTTGAGCAGTAGGTATAGTGTAACACGATGCCATGTTGTTCATGGAAGCTAATTATAGGTCACATGCGATTTTGCGCACTTCTGTGAAGGACTACTCGGACCACGATAAGTTAGGCTTTTAGCTCTTCGGTGCGATATCTTCGATTTGAATATCGCAGTAGATAAGTTCAATTTTAGCGTTACCATTGTCATGGTATTTCACAGAAATCACGAGTGCAAAGAGAAGGCAAAGACGAAGAAAGCGTAAAGAATTAGCTAGAAACAGCCAAACTAGTACGGAAGATCAGTTTCAGTTTATTTCGCACTATTTACAACAAGATAATTACATATACAAAGATAGCCAATTGTAAAAAGGTACATGAAATGATAAGATTAAATAAATAATACAAATGTGCGCAGTGGTCGAAGGAGCGAAAGCTTGCGAGTCAACCACTGATCGTGTTCGGTTTCTGTTGTTCTTCGTCTTCGGCTATCGAAGGCGAAGTTACAGTCGAAACTTCGGGGCGATGTTTATGGGCACTTGCACGGCTTTCAACTTGGAATTGACTTTGCGGAATCTCCAACTTCTGCCTACTGATTATCTTGGTTATAATATCAGCCAAGATCGCTTTCCGTCAGCTTTCCGTCAGCGTCGTCGACTTCCGTCAGCGTCGCCTTCACGGAAGAAAACAGATCGACATAAGCCCGTCCCTGGGCAGCAAGCTTCAAATTACGAATTGAGCTGTATATTTATATATTATAAAACTATATTTTGGATATGATTTCTGTGTGAAACGTAAATGAATATTTGCAACTAAACGGCTGCAAGACGACTGATCATTTTTTTAAAATGTCTAACTCTAGGAGGATCGAAAAAAATACGGCCGTTGAACATACAAGCACAAACTCATAATGTTTCGCCGTACGTAACATCTCATTCGGCAAAAAGCATTCTTAACCAATCACAACGCAGTATTCAAGTGCACGCGGGAGAAGAAAAGGGAAAGGCGAAAGGAAAGCCCAGGGGCTTTGAATAGCCCACTTTCGATATATTCTTCACTCGTCACACACAAAGGTTTCATTATGAGGCTCTGGTGTAAACTTAATTTATTCTTTTCTCTTCACGAATCACTGAGCATTATACCCCGGAGCCTCGTATTCAAACCTTTGTGTGCAACAAGTGACGCATATATCAAAAGTGAGCTATTCTTTCTCCTGTACCTTAACTTCGCCCCTTTTTGTAGTGCCCCTCGCCAACTGCATGCCCCTGGGCATCAAAGGGTGCTATCCAGTGCTACTTTTTGCTGCTAATTACAATTGTAATTACTTTATATTTTCATTTCTATAATGGAAGATGCAATCAGGTTTAATAAAGTTTTTCGCTAGCAGTGCATTTCGCTATTTGGCTTTCGTTGTAGCGTTCCTGACTCCCGAGAGAAACCTCTGCCAGGTAACGGTCGTTGTATTTGGTCATGCCGCATACACATTTTTCGAGGTAAACCACGTGACAAATCGGTATTCAAACTAGTTTTTCCGGAATTTGTTCACATGACTTGTTGGCGTCCTTCGCTTGTTCCATCCGAGCCCACAGTAAGGCACGTGCTTATAAGTCACTGGTTTCCAAAGTTACGTTACTTTCACGCATCTTCAACACGTAATGCAACCGTATCGTGGCAGAGGTTTCTATCGGGGTGTCAGGAACGCCACAACGAAAGCCAAATAGCGAAATGCCCCGTCGAAAAGCCAGAGAAAATGTGAGAAACCTCTGCTAGCAAGGTTACCGTATACTAAAGTACGTTAAGATCTGGGATTGACCTTGTTGCGACCTTGAGACTCCCAACAAATATTTCATGTTTTCTTGCATTACTTTGCTGATAGTCACTATTTTTTAATTCTCACTTAAAGTTTTTTTGGGTTTGACTTCCACAACATTCTTACTGCTTCGTAAGGTGATCACATGACATGGGACGTCATAGCTAAGATATAAACACATTATTAAGGATGGGGTCGTGAGTTTTATACATGCATTGGAGAATATCGATCATGAAAATAAGATTTCTTCAATAAGTCAAATATGATCACGGTTAGATATCTTGTTTTTATTTTATTGAAATATTAAGGGGGAAATGTGGTCAGTTGACCTGTTTTGCTGAATATAACGATAGTGAAGTTCTCTTTCCGTGAGTTTGTAGAAAATGGTAATCGAAATATACTGGATATTGTAACTTGTTTACTTGACTCGCTGCTCCAGTTAAGGAATTTACCCCTCTGATATTGGTGTTGACAGGTCACGTAATTACTCAAAATTCAAAATCACAAGTTAAGGTTCTTTATCACGTGAAGTTCTATTGATGTACCAAGTTTCAAATATTTTTGACAAGGTTCTACCTCATAATCTTGAAAAATGTGTTTTTCCTATTTTCGGTCAATGACCCAGGCCTTCACATACTTACTGGTTATTTCATGGTTTCTATGGAATATAATAAGGGCGAATATTTCACGAGAAATTTGTATTATTTGGTATATTAATTATACAACGAGGTTTAAGGCGAGTTGTATACCAAAATAATATTAATTTCGAGTGAAATTTTCGGCGGTATTCTATAGAAACCCATGAAATAACCATATTAACCTATACATATCAAATTTACGGGAAGATTTATCACGAAAACAAAGTAACTTACCGGATGATAGACTGCGAATTTTCTCTCTGGAAAAATAAATTTTGAGTGGCGGACGCGTCTGCAGACTAATTATGTATTCAAAATCTTTAATTCCTTTTGGCCGATAAAGAAAGGGCGTGAAATTTCCTCATTTTGAATGCCCTTGATTCGTATCCATGAAATACCGTCCTTTAAGTATAAACCAACTAGTGGACGACTATTTCAAATCCTCCATTCTGATTGGCTACCCTACTATAGGTATATTTGTGATAGCACGCATTTTCACGAAATAATAACAGTTTTTCAACTTCAACGAGGGCGAGAGGTCTAATTGTCAAATATTTCATATTATATAATATATAGTTACTAATGCGCTCTCTGATTGGACAAAAACCATGTGTTTATGAGAGAATATGGACACAGAAAATATGAACAAACCAATCAGAGAGCGCGTTACTCGGGACATATCATTTCATCAGGATTTCCATGTTGTCAAAATAAAATTGAAAATCAAAATGGCGGAGTGACAGATTTGCAACTAGACTTTGGCGGTTTATTTTGAAGCTGAAATTGAAAGAGAACTAAAACAACATTCCCGAAAAGAATAACCTAGAGGTCAAGACAATTTTGCCGCAAATTTAAGCCAAAGGATAAGACGTTCAAGGAACAGTGCACTTAATTAAAATACTGTTTTTGTCTTCGGTCTTCGGTGGGTTACAAGGCTCACATCAGATTTGGCGAACCCTAACTCTTAGGATGAAGATTCTGTTAGCTTCCCGTAAAGGAACACTTATTTGAACAACAAACTGAATGGAAATATCTAGTTATTGGCCTTCCCTCCAGTGAAATGAGGTTTTGAATATAAGTTATAGGCTTAGCTTTCAAGTTTTCTTGTTTTTCGCGAAACATTGCTCATGGGTGATTGCCTTTGTTTTCTTTCAGTTTAGGAGGGAATGGTGGAGAGACGCGCTTTAGATTAATTATTCCGCTTTAGATTAATTCTTCAACAGTAAGTACATGTCGCGAAGAACAATAGGATTCTGCCGATGTGTCGTGTAAATCGGGCTTTAGTCACTTTGGCAGCGAAAAAAACGTAAAACGTACATGAAGCTATTTGCTTACATCTTTAAATCAAATCTATGAAGGAACCAGGATAAACATTATTCAATTAAAGCCCCTGTGTCCGAGCCCATGGTGCTTTGCCACGATATGCATAAATAAAAGGCTAGCTTTCAGTCGAACTAAAATACTCTCGATTGTTTATAGCGATGTTCACTGCACGTCATCCATTGTCATTCATGTGCCAACCAGAGATCCATTGGTTGCTGACACAAAACGGTCTTTTGAAATCATGGTTGGACATTAGCATAACAATTGTAATGTGTATCGCTATTAGTTTCATAAAAGAAGTACACATACACTTTGGGTAACGAATTTCATAATTTCTACTGGATTAAAATCCCAATCGAGCCTTGAATTTCCCCGGCTGCTTCGAATATGATTTCAACATTCAGGCCTACAGGCTGTTTTCCATATCGACGCAAAGGCATCGCAAACAGTCGCAAACACACTGGTTCTATCTTTACTGCTTCTATCTTTACGTATTGTTTGCGATCCGTTGGCGACCCGTCGCAACGCAACGTAAACTGTATTTCCATTAACTTGGTAACATCGCAAACAGTTTGCGATAGCTTTACAATCAAGCAAACAGTTTGCGATAGCTTTACAATCAAGCAAACAGTTTGCGATAGCTTTACAATCAAGCAAACAGTTTGCGATAGCTTTACAATCAAGCAAACAGTTTGCGATAGCTTTACAATCAAGCAAACAGTTTGCGATAGCTTTACAATCAAGCAAACAGTTTGCGATAGCTTTACAATCAAGCAAACAGTTTGCGATAGCTTTACAATCAAGCAAACAGTTTGCGATAGCTTTGAAATCAAGCCATCGCAAACTGTTTGCGACTGTTTGCGATGGCTTTACGTCGATATGGAAAGCAGCCTTACGAGTGCGACTTCTCACAACTCTACAAGCAAACAGATGCTCTTGGTAGCTTGTTTTCATGTCTGCAGCATTGTTTAGCTGTATTTGAAGATCTCGACTTTCCTTGCGAACGATATATTTTGAGTGCAAATGTCGTACTCGCACCCGAGTCACATTCACAGCGAAGAAACAGTTGAACTCGGCAGATTGGAGGAGTGATTGGAGTTTCATCCCGCGGTCGTAGTTTTGGTAGCAGGTCTTTCTGGACGTACTGGAGGAGGAAAAAAAGGTTAAGGGCATTGCTTTCTCTGCTAATAAAAATGCAAATCTGAAGTTTTACACATAACGTAAGTGGTTACACCTTAGCCTGCTAGCGGCTCTTATGTGTTTTTTTTTGTTTTGCAAATTTGTTTCGGATTGGGCTACCTGTGGCGCGCGGTCAAAATGGGGCGAGGAGAAAAGGAAGGAGGGGTCAGGTAGCCCAATCCGAAAACAAATCAGCAAAAAAAAAAAAGGAAATAAGAGCCGCTAGCAGGCTAGTAACACCTCAGTGGAACTGAACCGTGCGAAATGATAATTACGAATGATCTTGAAGCTAGAAGTGGTTGCTTTGTCTTTCCAACGAAGCCCGCCGGTCCTTAGTGCAGCAAATCCCCGGGTAACTCAAGTAGTAGTCCTTTCGAACCGCAAGTCTTCTCTTGTAGACCTAGAGAAAGCAAAATGTAGACTGCTGAAGGATTATTTGTCGAGTCGCTTCGCCTCGCTGTCTGTTCTTTCTTCGGCATTCCTCTACTCGCCACTCTTGACCGTGATTCGACGACATATTCAACTAAAGTTTCATTTTAAAAGGTATATGTACAAAAAATAAGATAAAATAATGTAGTGCTTGGTTCAAACGTCGAATTTCTGCCGTGTCGAATTCAATTCAAAGAAAGAGGCAGTTGATTCAGACGTCGAATTTAATCCCCTCGCATTTCCTGCTCAATTGTGCTTCTCCAGCACGCCATTTTGTTTGACTTGACGCATGCGTTGTTACCAAAAATTACTTTGCATATATTATTATAATGTTGCATTAGATTCGACACGGCAGAAATGCGACGTTTGAATCAGTGTCGCATTTCTGCCGCAAGTGCGGCAATGCCAGTCGAACGTTCAACACAAATTCGACTAGTCGAATTCATGAATTGAATTCGACACGGCAGAAATTCGACGTTTGAACCAAGCATTAGTTAATCATAATAAAGGTGAAGGAGAAAATATATAAGCCCTGAGTGGGATTCGAACCCACGGCCTCGGTACTGACTTAAGTCTGATGCGTTGACCACTACACCATCAGGACCAACCACGCTGGCAACGCAGCCGACTTTAGGTTTTTGCGCACTCGTTTTCAAAAACATTGCTTTTGATTTATATATATATATACCTTTTGTTCTCCATTGTTTTAGCTGTCAAATTTGACAAGAATACAAAAGGTATATATATTTGCAGTGCAATGTTTTTGAAAACGAGTGTATATATATATATCGTATATATATATCGTATATATACACTGAAACAAAAAAACTCTGCCAAAGACTTATATATATCATATATATATATCCTTTATATTTCCGTCAAACTTTTTTGACAGTTGTTGCTTTGGTAGACACAAAGAAACATAATAGGCTTTGTTTTTCTTTGTCTTTGACGGTAATGAACTAATATGTTTAACCGTGAAATTCTGGCATTTTGGCCAGCAAGGTTTTGATCACACGTCAGTAGCAAGAGCAAGAGCAAATTGAAATACAAACCGGTCGCTGGACGCTGTAAATCGACCCAACAAAATTACCGGTTTTTGTATTTTAATTTGCTATTGCTCTTGCTACTGACGTGTGATCAAAACCTTGCTGGCCAAAATGCCAGAATTTCACGGTTAAACATATTAGTTCATTACCGTCAAAGACAAAGAAAAACAAAGCCTATTATGTTTCTTTGTGTCTACCAAAGCGACAACTGTCAAAAAAGTTTGACGGAAATATAAAGGATATATATATATGATATATATAAGTCTTTGGCAGAGTTTTTTTGTTTCAGTGTATATCGTGTAATTATTCATATATATATACACTCAGAGCACATATTTTCTCTTTCACCTTTACTCTGATTATTTATATGGAGAGATGGGTTTCTTCTTTATACTGTTTATATGTGTTTATTAAGTAAGCCTGAATCCTTCTAGCCTGATTATCAGACGATACGAGGTCGTCCGCTCACTTCCTCCCCCTCCCCGTCTGATGGACTTCATATACTTTCGTGTTCCTGACGTCATAATGTCAACCAATCAGAGCGAACTTTACACTTTTGGCAAAGTCTGGAATTTAAGGAATGTGCTCGCATATTTTTCTGAATGGCGTTGAAGAAGAACTTGATCATTGTGTCGACCGAAGTTGTAAAGTTTTCAGGATTTCGAAGCTATATCCAGAGCAGAAGAAAGCATTGGAATCGTTCATTTATCGAAACGATGTGTTTGTGAATCTACGTACGGACTTTGGTAAATTACTAATCTTCCTCCGCTTATAGATCTCATGCATTTAATAGATCTCAAACATTCTCCTAGGTTTTTGGCTTTTAGAAGACCAAATCTTTCATGGAATATTATGATTTTTCTGCAGGAGTGAACACACATACAGAGTATGTTATGGAAAAAGTTTCATGGTACTTGGGAGAATATTTTTGTTTTCAGAATTATGAACACACTTCCGTAATTTCATGTACGGCGGGCATCTAAACTTTGCACAAAAAGTCGGGTTAAAACAATCTCTGATACCAAAAAACCTACAATAGGACAACTTTAGGGTCTTGTGTGACTAATCGGCATATATATCAAGCTTCAAAACGTTTTAAATATAAAAGTAAAAGCGTAAAAGTTCTAAGTTTACAGTAACAAACTTTACGGCAGTGAATCGAGTCTGATATTTCTTGTATGTATATTTTCTGTCCTGTCCTGCAAATACTGCACGCAAACTTCCGTTTAAAAAGTTCCTGCTCTCCAAAGAACCACAGCAGCTCAAACAGGATACCATTCTGAGAAATCGAGAGAAGTTTGAAGCTGTAGAATGTTTTTTCCAGTGCATGAAAGCTGATAGATCCAACTAGTAAAAGCCGCTCTGTGCACGACTGTTCTACACTTTACGCTTCAATTCTTACGCGTGTTCGTATTGGCTTATTGTAAAAACAAAGGTTGATGACGTCAGGAACATGAAAGTCTATGAAGTCCATCAGACGGGGAGGGGGAGGAAGTGAGCGGACGACCTCGTACTGTCTGATAATCAGGCTAGAATCCTTCGGGATCCTTTAAACCTAGTGATTCCTAATTTGGCCTAGGTCAGCTTTGTCTGTCCGCCTGTGAATCAGTATGATCCTTAGGTTGAAAGCTAGTTTAAAGTTAAAGGCTTTCCCATCTCGACCCAGAAAGAGAAAATGCCGGGAGTACCCACGGTTACGTTCCACAATGACACCATCAACTGGCTGCGTTGCCAGCGTGGATGGAACTGATGGTATAGTGGTAACACAGTGGACTAGTATGCCGAGGCCGTGGGTTCAAATCCCACTCAGGGCACATTTTCTCTTTCACCTATTTTCTGATTATTTATATATAGAGATGGGTGTCTTCTTATACTGTTTATATAAACAGTCGATGCCAAAAAGGTTGTCCAGCAGAACATAATATAATAATTTAATATCCATTGTTTCGGCCTATTGTTTTGGCCTAGACAATAGCCCAAAACAATGGATATTATAGTATTATATTATGTTCTGCTGGACAACCTTTTTGGCATCGACTGTATATATATATATAGAATATAGAATATAGAGAGAAAGACAACACACAACTCCTCACAGGTCCTTATAAAAAATATATTAAAAACGTTTCAGCACTTCGGCCTTCATCAGTATATATATATATATATGAATAATTACACGATGGCCCAAAGTAGATGGTTTCGAAAGATTCGAGTCACACAATAACAAAACTGAACTTTCTGATTTTCGTAGCCTACGAAAATAATTTGCTGCTGGTGTATTTATATGCTTCTCTTTTATAGGGGAGGCAATTTGTTTCATTAAGCACACTTACTATGGCTTATTTATAGGCTTATCCAAGAGGGGAGTGGGGGGGGGGGGGGGGGGGCATAATTTGTTTAGACCACAGAACTGCAGGGTCACAATTTTTTCGGGAAGTCACAATGCAGATCTCGTAGCCCCCCTACCGCTAAATAACGTCCGGTTCCTAACCCTTAAGACTGTTATGTGCATTAGTTTCGGCACAGAGAGCACATGCAGACTGTCCACTTCATCTTGATAATAAGACGGAGAATGAGAACAAATAATTTAAGGAATGCTGGCAGTAAACTCTTCATGTCATATAACACGCCTCATACATCCGTTGCCACAGCAACTATTTCCAGATGGATAAAGAACACTTTGACTCTTTCAGAAATAGATAAGAGTATATTTAAAGCACATAGTCTGCGTGGCGCTGCTACGTCGGCAGCTTATAATGAGAGCGTTCCCATACAGCACATTCTAAGGCTTGCGGATTGGTCGAATGAGCGAACTTTCCGTAGATTCTACCTGCGCTCTAACCAGCCAAGCGCTGCAGAGGCAGACGCGCAGTTTCTAATCGCTCCTTGAAGAAATATGAACATTTATTAATTCAAATAAATAACAGGTGGATTATACTGTGTCCTGTACCGTTCATTGGCTTCGGTACTCTAAATTCGCAAATTAAGCCCATAATGTGGAGAACTTAAACTTAGACTAGAGGTTACTTACCTTGAAGTGTAATTGTAGTTCTCTGTAGATAAGAATAAGGATAAGGATACTTTATTTAACGTCGTTGATGTACAGGAGTGGTTTCTCAATCTCCCGAGCCAAAGGCTCATGTAAACACGCACGACTAATACAGCTATATGTTAAAATTATTTACACAAATATAGGGTAAGCTATATATTAAGAATATTAAGACTAATTACAATTTACAATAAACTAATTATTTAAAAAGCTATTTACAAACAAATGGAAAATAATAATTAATAAAATAATTATTATCTAATGATAACCACACCAATAGTAATAGGGAGTTAAGAGAGACATCTTGGACTTGCAGCTGTAGGTAGTACCAGTAAGATCCAGATTAAGTAACTGTTTGCGAAATATAGGAAGAGAACTAGCGGATTTAATTTTTACAGGCAACTGATTCCACATGTGAGACTCGGAGGAGACGGCTGAAATTCAGGCTAAGATGCTACGTAATTAACATAATTATGCTGGTACAGACAGTGAAATGAAGGTTGCATAACTTTACCTTTGTGGCTTCTTAAGTGAAAGGAAACTTTATATTCTTTAAATAGGTCAGAAATATAGGAAGGGCCATTAATGTTCTTAAATTTATACAATAATAACAGAGATTGGACTCTTCTTCTGTGGTCAAGTGATTGTAGAGAACAGGAGTTAAGTGCAAAATAATTTACTGACTCTAATTTCTTACTAAATATCCTATTTAGTCCAAATAAGAGCGGGCTGCAGTATTCTAAGTGAGGCATGATGTAAGCCTTGTATATAGGTTAAACGCTACCTGATTAGGAATGAGATTCTTTATGCGCCGTAGCGCCCATAACTTAGCATAAGCTTTGCGATTGTTTCCTTAACATGAGTTTGGAATGATAAGTGCTTATCGAGCGTGACACCTAGTATTTTAATTGAATCCTCAATAGTGATATCTTCATGCCCAACATTAAGGTTATAGTTACAATTTGAGTCCCCAATCATCGCTTGGGTTTTATCACCATTGACTTTCAACAAATTGCTGTTAAACCAGTCATACAATACTCCTAAATCTTTTTTAAGGGTATATTCAAGTATCACATGACTGGTGTCTGCTGCATAGCTAGTGGTATCATCGGCATATAACGTTAGAGTTGATATATCAACAGAAAAATTAAGGTCGTTGATAAGAATATTAAACAGCAAGGGTCCGAGGAGACTATCTGAAGGACGCCACACTTAACTGGCAGCCAATCAGAGTACGTTCCATTAACCTTGACTCTTTGCTGGCGTCCGTGAAGATAAGAACCAATCAGCTGCAGAGTAGGATCACTTAGACCATAAGCACGCAATTTGGCCAACAGTAGATTGTGACAAATAGAGTCAAACGCCTTTGACAAGTCAATGGCAACAGCAACAACATCTTTACGTTGATCCAGTCATAACGGCCAATCATCAGTTATTTTAAGGAGTGCAGAACAGCATGAATGCCCCTTCAGAAATCCAGACATATTGGCTGAGAAGACTGAACAAAACGCCTCATATAGTTGATCGTACTTTACCTTTTAAATAAAACCTTTCCAATCACTGAGAGGATACTAGTAAGGCGATGGTTGGTCTTATTCATTGGGTCATCTTTCTTAAAAGCAGGGCTTATATTACTCTGTTTCCAATATGACGGCCACGTGGAGGTGGAGATACAGAGATTAAACAGCTTTGTTAGCGGCTCAGCAACGACAGGTGCTGCACTCTTTAATAGCTTCGGAGATATGTTGTCTGGTCCACTTGCTTTATTTATCTTAATATCTTTCAACAAAGAGGATACGTAGCTAGAGGAAACAGAACTGAAAGTAAAGTCAATCTTGGGACAATTTTCTCTGATTAGCTTAACACTAGGATGAAGCAGAAAATCATGTTCTTTAAGCTTAAATTCTCCGGACCGATGATTGGAGTTGAGAAGTAGGTATTAAATACGTTTTATGGTTCAGTCACTAATTGATTGTTCTCAATGAGATGTATGGATCCGTCCAATCTTCGTTTGTTATCTGGGAGAAGTGGCCCGGCTTCATTTTCCGCCAGAATTCACCTGGTGATTGTGCAATGAAAGCTGCTTTATTACAGTAATCTTTAATTGATTTTCGCTTTAGGTTAGTCACTTTGTTTGGCATAATTATCCCATGATAAATATGTTTTGTCTCTGCGAAATTTCTCGTATAGTCGATTCCTTAATCGCATTTCGCGCTGATTTACTGGGTTAATCTAAGGAAGCTGATTCCCGCGTAAGGTTTTAGAAAGAATTGGCGCATGTTCATTCATAACTTGACAATACGAAGAGGTCCAGTGACTCAAAACATCGTTAACGTCGTCAAATATGAATGCACTATTCCAAGGGGCTTTCGATAAGTCTGATACGAATGCTGACTCGTCAAAATTATTCATGCTTCTGAATTCGACGAATTTTGCTTTGAGTTTCGGAATCCTCTGTTTCCGTATAGTGTAAATTAGATCGTGATCACTTATCCCCAAGTGTAAAGTTCCAGCTGGATCTTATGTATCGATCAGGGTGTGAAACCGACTAAGATAACACCAAGCAAAGTACTGGAGGAATTTGTCACTCTCGTCGGTTCATTAACCCTTTCCCCCTGCACAGCCCGTAACCGCCCAATATGAAGCATGTATATCTGGAGAAAGTTATTGCATCAAACCGAGACATGCTGGAAATACGATGTTGTGATATTATTTCAAGGGATGAATGACTTCGAAGCCACAGCTGTAACGGGGATCACTTGACTCTCCCACTTTGGAGAAAAACTCATTTGTTTTGGAGATTGTTGTTCATTTCTTCACTTTTCACGAATTTTGAGGAGCTGAAAATCGGCTCAAGAAAAACCCTTCCCATTCACACTTGAAATCAAAAGCAAATACAAAATCACCACTCAGTCGTTACAGTACCTTGTTTAATCTTTCCAACCAGCAGGTTGCATAAAATGCACCAAACGACTGTGAACCACGCCGATGTTTATACTGCATTTCACTCGACCACATTTACCTGCTCCCTCCTCCAATTGCATGCTGGGTAATCAATAAAAAATCACAAGCCCCCCCCCCCCCCCTCTGGGACTCCGGTAGGGAGCCCTTACAACCAAGAGCGGTAATTTGGACTCAAGCCGTTGCTTTAAAGTGACAAAAACACACCCTAATAGGTTGAGCAGGGGGAAAAGACAACCAACTGCAAAATTTCAAGGATTTCAGTGAATAATTATTTCATGTGTCTCAAAGCAGAAACACAACATAAAAATTCTGTGAAACCCCTCACAAGACCTACTAAAAGCAAACCAATTACTTTTCAGTCGTCCTCAGACTTAATGATGTCCTCTAGCTCTCTTGCAGTGGCTTTTTTCTCCCAAATTAGAGCACATTTCATTGGAAACCCTACCGAAGCAGCCATACCTACCGCTAACGAGAGTGCACAGAATTCTCCCAAATGGCATTGTGGGAAAGGTTTGAGCCCTCGGCTTAAAAAGTCAGCATTATTTAACTGCCCCGGGCTAGCCAAACTTGAACCGGGGGGAGGGTTGAGTTAGCACTCAGGATTTCACCAACTGAGCCAAACATGTCCAGTAGGGAAAGAGTTCATTATGTTTGTTAAAACAAAACTGGTCACAAAAATCCAAAAGATTGTTGTTGGAAATTTGTTCACGATCGTTCCCACTCATCATGCATATTAAAGTTGAAATCCCCAATAAACCTTATATCATTCCGTTTCCTTATATTATTCTCGGCTGCTTCAGAGCAGGCAGTTATGAAGTCATTAGGTTTGCATTTGTTTGGCGAGCGATAGCAAGCGCACACCATAAACCAAGAATTGGTACTGCCTTTAATGTCAAAGTAGACTCGGGAGAGCAGACGTTACTTTTTTCTTCGAATTTATGAGAGTGAAAAAATACGTCTGCATAGCAGGCTACTCTACCCCCTGTAAGTAATATTTTGACCACAAATGCCGTACGATATAGACAGCCAGATGAAACCAATGACATAGAAGCTATTTTGCATAAATGCAAATAGCCTAAAAAATACTCGCTCTCTTGGAATAAATTATTTTATTGTTCTTCATGAAGTGGATATCCTCCACGCGAATTACTTTGAATGACGGGAGAAAGCTCGGAAGATTAAAAACAGTTACATGTACTGGGGCGACTTTAATACGATTCAGGTAAAGGACTTCTTAGTCTGTTGTAAAAGTGCTCTTTCTAATCTAATTTCTGCTTTCTAATGACGAATATTGTGATTATAAATAAAATTAATTATTCAACAATTACCAAGAAAACGTCAGTCGTCGGTTTGATAATGTTTTCTCTCGAGCGCACTCAACCTTTCTTTGGAGCTCGCAAGTCAAAACATTCAGTAGATGGAAATTGATATTATTCAGCCAACTGGCTTCAAGTAAGTTTAATTGCCTTTATTATTGCACTATTCACATTACAAAGCATTACCTTTTCAGAGAAAAAAAGATATTAGCCATCGGTGTATTCTTCATGCGCACTGTGATTGATCAAAGGAGCAAAATAATGTTTTCAAGAGTTGATCACTGTTTACGTTTGTATAAATATATACACTAGCCTGTTCCAGGCTATCAGATAGTGGGCGGGAAACGGGCTATATATATATATATACTCTGAATTAGATTAAGTTTAGCGAATGCTTCCTTTGGCGGGTCCACTGTCTCACAATCATGCAAATTCGTTCGAACCTAGTATATGCTAATTTCGAATTGTTAGATCGAGTTGGCCGAGACGAATAGAGAAACACTGTCTATTCAGTTTCGAATTGTAACCTTCGATTTCATCCCGACACCAACCTCAACAACTCGCCATCTTTTCAAAACAAAACACATCTGATACGTTGCTGGCCATCACTAGTGACCCCGAGGAAATCTGTCATTGATCTTAAACACATTTTCAAAGGTAAGTTCAATTTGTGAAGTGTAGTTTTGGTCGCCAAGTCCTCATAAACGGACTCGAATCCTTCGTCATTTACCGAACTTACCTCAAATGAGAAGCGAACACGATTTTATTGGGCTATGCCAGTGATAAACAGAATAGAAGAGCGAAGGATAAATGCGGAAATCGAATCATTTACAGAATGGAACCAGTACTGTATAACCATGTACTTTTTTATATTTATAAAAGCGTGTTTTGCTGAACCGCGCCCGAATCATAAACAGCTATCAGATTACGTTTCGTGTTTATGATTCTTCGAGGAAGGGCGCGGTTCAGAAAAAAAAAACGCTTTAATAAAAAACGTACATGCATGATTATATGTTTTTCCTTCAGGAATGAAAAGAGAATCGTTTGAGCCCTCGGCTTAAAAAGTCAGCATTATTTAACTGCCCCGGGCTAGCCAAACTTGAACCGGGGGGAGGGTTGAGTTAGCACTCAGGATTTCACCAACTGAGCCAAACATGTCCAGTAGGGAAAGAGTTCATTATGTTTGTTAAAACGAAACTGGTCACAAAAATCCAAAAGATTGTTGTTGGAAATTTGTTCACGATCGTTCCCACTCATCATGCATATTAAAGTTGAAATCCCCAATAAACCTTATATCATTCCGTTTCCTTATATTATTCTCGGCTGCTTCAGAGCAGGCAGTTATGAAGTCATTAGGTTTGCATTTGTTTGGCGAGCGATAGCAAGCGCACACCATAAACCAAGAATTGGTACTGCCTTTAATGTCAAGGTAGACTCGGGAGAGCAGACGTTACTTTTTTCTTCGAATTTATGAGAGTGAAAAAATACGTCTGCATAGCAGGCTACTCTACCCCCTGTAAGTAATATTTTGACCACAAATGCCGTACGATATAGACAGCCAGATGAAACCAATGACATAGAAGCTATTTTGCATAAATGCAAATAGCCTAAAAAATACTCGCTCTCTTGGAATAAATTATTTTATTGTTCTTCATGAAGTGGATATCCTCCACGCGAATTACTTTGAATGACGGGAGAAAGCTCGGAAGATTAAAAACAGTTACATGTACTGGGGCGACTTTAATACGATTCAGGTAAAGGACTTCTTAGTCTGTTGTAAAAGTGCTCTTTCTAATCTAATTTCTGCTTTCTAATGACGAATATTGTGATTATAAATAAAATTAATTATTCAACAATTACCAAGAAAACGTCAGTCGTCGGTTTGATAATGTTTTCTCTCGAGCGCACTCAACCTTTCTTTGGAGCTCGCAAGTCAAAACATTCAGTAGATGGAAATTGATATTATTCAGCCAACTGGCTTCAAGTAAGTTTAATTGCCTTTATTATTGCACTATTCACATTACAAAGCATTACCTTTTCAGAGAAAAAAAGATATTAGCCATCGGTGTATTCTTCATGCGCACTGTGATTGATCAAAGGAGCAAAATAATGTTTTCAAGAGTTGATCACTGTTTACGTTTGTATAAATATATACACTAGCCTGTTCCAGGCTATCAGATAGTGGGCGGGAAACGGGCTATATATATATATATACTCTGAATTAGATTAAGTTTAGCGAATGCTTCCTTTGGCGGGTCCACTGTCTCACAATCATGCAAATTCGTTCGAACCTAGTATATGCTAATTTCGAATTGTTAGATCGAGTTGGCCGAGACGAATAGAGAAACACTGTCTATTCAGTTTCGAATTGTAACCTTCGATTTCATCCCGACACCAACCTCAACAACTCGCCATCTTTTCAAAACAAAACACATCTGATACGTTGCTGGCCATCACTAGTGACCCCGAGGAAATCTGTCATTGATCTTAAACACATTTTCAAAGGTAAGTTCAATTTGTGAAGTGTAGTTTTGGTCGCCAAGTCCTCATAAACGGACTCGAATCCTTCGTCATTTACCGAACTTACCTCAAATGAGAAGCGAACACGATTTTATTGGGCTATGCCAGTGATAAACAGAATAGAAGAGCGAAGGATAAATGCGGAAATCGAATCATTTACAGAATGGAACCAGTACTGTATAACCATGTACTTTTTTATATTTATAAAAGCGTGTTTTGCTGAACCGCGCCCGAATCATAAACAGCTATCAGATTACGTTTCGTGTTTATGATTCTTCGAGGAAGGGCGCGGTTCAGAAAAAAAAAACGCTTTAATAAAAAACGTACATGCATGATTATATGTTTTTCCTTCAGGTATGAAAAGAGAATCGTAAACATGTCAGCCTCGGGCCAGGGGGAGTGAATCAGGCTGCTTCGCGGCCAATCCGTTTTTTTTTATTTCTGAAATCAAGAAACCAAGAATTTGGAAAGATATATGCATTTCTTATTTCTGATTTCAGAAATCAGGATAACCAATTTTCTAACCTTTTATCACTTGATTTTTTAAATCAGCAATCAGAAAGGGTATGAAAAATATTAATTTGATGAACACTCCCTGAAGCACTCAGGCGCCAAGTGCACCATGGACTTCTTTCTGGATAAGCCAGCAAGGGTATGAAACCTCCTGAAGCACTCAGGCGCCAAGTGCACCATGAACTTCTTTCTGGATAAGCCAGCAAGGGTATGAAAAATATTAATTTGATGAACACCCCCTGAAGCACTCAGGCGCCAAGTGCACCATGGACTTTTTTCTGAATACTTGTCATTTAATGCATGGATTACATAAATTATGCAGTAAATGTACTGATAACATTTACTACTGTTTTTTTTAATTTATTCACCAAACTATAAAATACTGGCTTTTACGCGACATAAAAAATAACACGGCAATAACGTCACACGTTCATGATACGGTTTTATGGTCTCATTCTCTTCGCTGACTCGTATATGACGTCATTCACTACTCCAAAACTCTTATAATATATTTCATACATGAACAATTGACTAGAATGTAATTTGGGCAATCCCTTTAGGTAGGAGGACACACATTTTTACCAAAAATACAATAGAATACAACGCAATACAATTCAATACAACAATAGAACGCAACACAATACAATACAATAGAATACAATTTGGTAGCAATTCGTTTCGTCCTACATGAAGGGATGGCCGTAATTTGTGTATAAAAAAAGGTGTCGATGTATACCATTATATTTTCCATTTATTACTCGAATTGCTTTCCTTTGCAGGAATGTGAAAATACATAATTAGATGTGGAAAGAGCGGTTTTCGATGGAGTGTCAAAAGTAATTAGTGGTTTTGGTTTTGCGTTTGCATAGCTTTCCCATTGGTTGTGAAAAATGTTTTGTAAATTCCCAGCCAATCAAATTCTAAATTAAAACAAAACATTAGGTCTATCACGTAATACGAGACTTATCCACGGTTGGTTCAAGTAAAAGCAATCACGAAATTACTTCAGTTCGTGATCGGCTCATTGCTCTCATGACTGGCTCTGAAATTACTTTGGTTTTGGCTCAAAAACCGCTCTAAAATAATAAATATTATGTTTATATAGTATGTACTTTTTAAGGGAAGGGGAGTAACATTTTTGAGCGTGTATAGAATAAATAAGAAATTGGGAAGTTTACGTGAATTCAGTTTGAAGTGCATATATGAGGCCAATCTTTTTTATCATTAACCTGATCGATTCTCCATCAAGTAAATAGTTGAACAGTAAAATATTTCTTAATATGAGTGTTGCGTCTATGAGTTATAAAGGTTTATATTTCGAACATGCTAATGACGTGATGTCAAACAGGGAATAATTTATCATACAAAACCTTGCTGACCAGTAGAGATAAATGATTTTTTTTATACTGAAACATCTACGTTATATTTGAAGCTTATAATTTCTAACGATAATCATAGAAATAATACAGTCATTAAATAGTCAATGTTTGGTATCTAGTGAATAGTTAAATGAATAAAAACCATCTTATGTTGCAAATGAAGTTCGGGGGGGGGGGGGGGGGGGCGTTAAGCCGTGAAAGTTTTGTTTTCCCCCTGAAAATTGACTTAAACCAAATTAAGAAGACCCCCTGCAGTTTTCTATGGGTGACATTTTGGTAAAAACTCGATGTCTCTACGGCGTTGCTTTCAACCGTAAAAAATCATCGCCTTTTCGTTTTGACCATAAAGCATGTTGGGGCAGTTTCATTTTATTAATTCCCAGTTCAGACTGAACTGGATGAAATAAAGTTGCATCGTTGAAATATTAGTTCTGGCACTAAACACGACGTATACAACATATAATTTTGACGTAACATCTACGATCCTTGGAAAAATGAGGGAGAGGGGTGGAAAATCATATGCATTTCCTGTTAATAACAATGCCCTCCCCGATTACAAATCCATTGAATGAAGTTGCAGCGTTAAAGTGATAGTTTCAGTACTAAACATGATGAATGAAACTGTTTGGTTGCAAATTTGGGGTAAAATATACGAACCTTACCAAACCGAGGAGGGGAGGGTGGAAAATAATTTGCATATCCTGTTAATAACAGCAAATTTCTGAATTATTACTGGAGCAGATGACATTCAGGGGTTAAGGATATTACAATTGAATTGAGAGGAAAAAGAGCTAGAATCGAGGATGAAAAAAAAGAGGAAAAAGGAATTTAATACCCACCAGGTTTCTTCGATATCCATTATAGCAAACAAATTGGATGTCCATTTATTACTTATTATATTAAATTTATTAATTCTTCGTTTCTTCGATATCGATATCCACTTGAGTTCTCATTGGATTGATAGCAAACACATTTCGTGCGGTCCTTCTAATAATGCCTCTCACATGGAGCTTGATAGCGTCCCATTTCACTTATAAAAGTGCAATTGAATGTGATAACATATGAGAACATCATACTGGTGGAGTGGTATGGGTCTGACTCTGCATACTCTGCTCCCGTATCCTACGGTGCCCGTGAGGGGTTTGGGGGAGCATAAAAGGAGGTTCATTTTGCTTCTTGAACCGTCGCTACTCATTTTTCGTTTTATCCTATGTTATAACTTGATTGATATAACTAGTTTTTTTTAACTTGAGTTAGTATCTTAAAAATCAAGTAGCTACTGTCAGTTGATGACTGTTTACGTTTGTATCAATATATAACTCCAGCTCGTCGCTTTTAGATGTCTTTATCGCCAGTAATCCTGAAAAGGTTGTTGCTGCCGGGTGCACCATTAGGGTATAAGCTGTCATAGCTTTAGCCTAATCTTTGCAATTGGAAAGCTTGATGGCTTCCATAGAAAGTCGACTCTGTTAAACGTATTAGAGCTATAGAAGCCTAAAACGATTTAATCCACGTAAATTGAGAGTTGATCTAGGTGTCTCAACCGTGGTCTTCTCTTTGAAAAATTCACGATCATGATGAAGATAAAACGAGTTAAATCTGCTCATGCTCCCTGGGTTACCAAAGACATTTAAAAAAGAAGTATGAGTACCAGCCGACTCGCAAACATTAAATGCGTTGAATCCAGTTACATTAAATTTAATGTCGCGGGTTGAACCCATACCGAATGATAATCTAAGCAATCTCACGATGAAGATAGTCATAAAAATAAATTTAATTTGTTTCACGATCTCCTTATCCCTTCCCTGGATCCTAACCCCTTTCAGCATTATCCCTCTCTAAGTTCAATTTGTCTAATTAATATATCTTACTTTTTTTAATATCTTACCTTTCGATTCCCCGCCGCGAGGTTTGAACCCAATACCTTCGATGTACAAGATCCAGAAATTTACCAATGAGCCACAGAAACTTGCGACGAAAATTTCACTTTTAAAAATGTTAATCCCAACCTCTACCATAAACCTAACCCTAACCGTCAGTAAACAAGTTCCCAGGTAAACGACGAGTTCTCATCCAACTAGAGCTAAGATTCACATGTAAATAACGTGTTCTGTAATCAGTGCTAGCACATTTTTGTGAGATTGCTTAGATTAAAATTTGATCAGGGTCCTATACACAACATTAAAGTTAAAGGGAGTATGTCACGGTGCTGCGCATGTTACAGTGTCCAGACATTAAATTGACAGCTTCACTGTGTAACATCCAATGAGAATCAATCAAAATAAATTGCCGAAAACGCCACTCTATCTAGCCTGATTTTCAGACGGTGCGAGGTCGTCTGCTCACTTCCTTCCCCTCCCGTCCGATGAACTTCGCAGACTTTCATGTACCTGACGTTTCTACGATAAGCCAATACGATAACGCGTAAGAATTGAAGCGTGAAGTGTTGAACTCGTGAAGTAGCGGCTTTTTCTAGTTGGATCTATCAGCTTTCATCCACTGGAAAAAAAAAATTCTACAGCTTTAAACTTATGTCGATTTCTCAGAATGGTATGCTGTTTGAGCTGCTGTGGTTCTTTGGAGAGCAGGAACTTTTTAAACGGAAGTCTGGGTGCAGTATTTGCAGGACAGTGTATGACAATGCATACAAGGATTCCATGCCGTAAAGCATTTGCTGTGATCTTAGAACTTTTACGCTTTTACTTTTATTTTCAAAATGTTGTGAAGCTTGATATTGTGAGAGATTACCGGAAATGTCCACGCGTACGGGCGGAAATACATCACATTGACCTTAGTTAGAAAACGGTGACCTTGAACTCGTGTAAGACACAGTGAGAGAGCTTCGAGCTAGAGCTCGTGTTTGTAGTTCGTACAACGCGAAATAAAGTTGTGTTTAGAACTAAACTTCACATTGGCGGCAGTGGCTGGGATTCGAGCTCAAACTGTGAGAGTAAGTGGGATAATTTCGAGTTACTCAGTGGATTTTGGCGAGAAATATGTCTCTGAAAAAGCCAGCGACAAGTGGCGCCGAAGCAAATTTCCCTTTCGTAAACGGTCGATGCCATTCATAACAGTCGATGCCATTTGACAGAACATTAGATGCCATTTGTAACAGTCGATGCCATTTCTGCCCTTGAAGCGACACTTAGATTTTTTTAGAACGAAAATACTCACAAGTTCGCCACCTCAACTATATAAAAAGTGTTTAGCATTTGGGAAGAATCGAAACAAATCCTAACCCTGATTTTAAACGAAACCATAATCGCCACTAATCCCTCACCACTACGCCACGAGGGATTTCGCTGCCGATGACTCAAACAAGATTCACTTGAATTACATCAAACTTGGCACACATGCTAATTTCAACATGCTCTATCATATGCGCATTCTATTCACATTCTATTCACCGTGCACATTCATTCTCGTTCCCAGTGCCTCTTCAACTAACTGAAAAATCAGAGGCTCTGGTAAGACACGAAACCGGATGTCCTAGATTCTAGGACATTGAAACTGCGCATGCTCGTAGCATTCTCAGTAATGGCGGACTTCATCGAAGCTATTCAGTTCGCACTTACAAAGCTAAATACAGTTTTCTTTAAAAAGTAAGCAGTTGGAAGCTATTCGTGTAATTAGTTTAGACAAGGACTGATTCTGTGTCCTTCAGACCGATTATGGGAAGTCGTTTATTTACCAAAGTTTACCGTTTGTGTTTGATGCACTTCAAGTTCAAGGATCATCCAAGTCCAACTCAATCGTGGTCGTTGTATCTCCCCTGCACGCAATTATCGAGGAGAAAATTTCTAAACATAGGGCGAAAGGACTTCAGTGTGCTGTGTTGAGGATTGCTGAGGACTTTGAAGTTACGGTAATTTGAAACACCCTGAGAATATGTGCCTTAATTGCATGGCCTTGCCATAATTTGATAACAGCAGTTTATACAATATATGAGGCTGAAGTTGCCATAATTCAAGCTGAGTGCAAAGTGGATTTGTATTGTACTTGGATTGCTGTACCATTATTTTGAATAATTGCCATTGTCTTATTTGTATACTTTATACAACAAGTAAAGACAGAGGTTTGTGCAGATAAAAATAGTTTTCTTGAAATGAGGTAATTTCTCTTGCCCCAGTTATGGTCAGGCTACATTGTATTACATTGTATAAATTCGATCAAATGTTAAACGAAATTTGTGAACAAGATTTTGAATAACTACTTAAAGTATACGTGCTCCAAATAGGAGTCTCTCCTGCTGGTCCTCAGTGGTTGAATGTTATCAAGACATTTGAAATATGGGTTCAGAAATCAAAATAAGGGACCGGTCATTATTTATGAAGGAGGGGGGGGGGGGGGAATAGGGGTGGGTCATGTGCATTTTCTTTAGTCAATAATGGGTGGGTCATGTTATTCTGAGTAGTAAAGAAGGGGGGGTTGTGATGCAAAATGTTATTAATACCAACCGAGAAAACAACCCAAAGTGGATGCAGAATGGTTATGTGCAGTACTAAACTTAGTTGACTATCAACACGATCGTAGATTTACATCTTCCAACAGTGTTCCACAGGTAAGATCACATTGCTTACAACATGGTCTCTTAGTGGCAGCTCTGCTCCGCTTGCCCAATACCTATTAGAATGGTTCTCCGGAATGATGTGTGTTGTGTGTGTTGGGGGATCCCCCCTCTCATGGACTTTGAGAGGGGGGTCACTTGTCATTTTCAGGCCTGAGGAAGGGGGGGCTTTAGTGAATTTTGTCTTTAATAATAATTTTTCCCCCGACCCCCTCCTTCATAAATAATGACCGGTCCCTAAGTGTGTTCTGACATATATACCATTAAACTAGTAAACTTGTGGTGGCCATATACAATTTTAGCCCACTTGTATATTAATTATGGCCTCTACATACATGTAACTATTTTTACAAAGAAAATAGGACTAAATTGCATTGTTTTAATTTTGACAAATAGATTCTGACTATAAGGGTTTTCATCATCAATAGCATTAAGTTCACTGCACATAACTTCTAAATATATAAAAAGTGACAGCATTTATAAGAAAAGGATATTTTGCAGTAAATCTGGTAGATCTGCTATTTAGTATAGACATAGACATTTTATGGTATGGCAGATGGACTTGACTGGCCTGCACTGATACAAACCCTCTTTCTATGAATATGGATAGCTTTTGAATATCATGCTAACTAGATACAAAGCTGTAACTAAGCTGACTCAACTCCAGCCTCTGTTGCCTTTCAAAATGGTGGTCCCAGAACTATAAAATAATAATAGGATTATTGTATGAACACAACTGAATATACCCTGTGTGAAATTAAGCTATCTTGGGAATTCTTCTTCCTTGAATAAGTATATTGAGGGAAACTTTATGGGGGGTGGGTGAATATATTGAGTGGGCTCTTTATAGTAAATAGTTTGGTCAGTTAAAAGGGGAGCTCTTGAAAGTGACTGGAGTTACAAGAGGGGCTTGGGATTGTCCAATGCTACAGGGGTGGGGGTGCTTAAAAAGCTGAAGAGATGGAAAGGGGATACAACAATTGTACACTCCCAATGTCAATAACTTCATCACCCTCCCTTCCTCCTCCCTTCCTCCCCCCTCCCCATGTCATATAAATAAACTTTTGTAAGCTTCAAAAGGGATATAAAAACTTCTAATTCATATGGTAAATTCATGATTTGATTTTCTATTTGATAGATTTGTACCAGCCTTTCAAGTTACCCATGCTTTATTTCCTGCAAAGATCTCTGCACTGCTAATGCATTTGTCCTAGGTTCACAGGGATGGCGGATGTGGGGTTAAAATAATATTTTGCCTAGTTACTTCTCAGTCAGTTTAATATATAACTTGGTCACACTGGCTCAATGACAATTTTTACCCCCCTCCCCACCCCTCCAACTTGAAATTTTGCTCTGCCGTCCCTGGTTCAATGTAGACTCTCAACTTGTGCTTGATGTAGGCCAGGGCAAAGGGAAACTGTCTCATATTTGGCCAATTTCATGTATTAATTCAACTGGCTTGTTTGTCACACTAAGACATCAGGGCCTGGTTGTTCGAAGCAAGGTTAAGCTCTAACCTGGGGTTAAATCGCTAACCCTGGGTTAAACTGTACCTAGGGTTAAAGTTAACCTTGCTTCGAACAACCGAGACCTGTGTACTACTAGTCCTCAATATTGCTATAAGACTTGCTTTGTACTATAAATCACTGGTACATAAAATCCATCATCAGTAAAAAGGAGAGGTTGGGTTGATCATTGACTGCAATGAGGTATGAAGCATAGATTAATTGGCACAGATTACAAGACAATTTTATAGTTTAATATTATTTTTTAAAACACTGGATGTACATGTACCTGTTTTGTTGTGCCTTTCAATGTCATCCAGCTACACAACTTTGAATCCCTTGATGTTTCACAGACTTTTCAAACACTTTTTAAATTATTTATACTGTTTACCTGATCGTTATATCCCTATAAAGTTACACCTGATCATGAAGAGCACAAGACTTGGATGAATTACAGAGTGGGCTAGTGCTTGAAAAAGATATAATAATTTCAATTAATTTCACATTAAAAATATTTACAGAACTGCACATTTAATATTAGCAGTTACTGTTCGAATTGTAAGTCGAATTTTTATGTTGGCTAGCACTTTAAGTGTTAGCAATTCAACTCCTAGTTCCCTTTGCTTTTGCAATGAGAGTTCTTGGTCAGCAAACGTTCGGTTGGCCATATGCACCAAAGGCAACGTACCTTGGCTCAACGAGTGTGTGTTATCAGTTTCGTTCGGCTAGTAGGCAAAGAAAAACTTTATATCTTGACTTTTGAATAAAATCGTCCTTCTGTTCAGTCATGTTTTTAAACACATAACTACTTCTACTACAAAATACTCGTTCTCATGCAGGAGAATCTGGGATTTCTTTTTTTTTCGTAAAACCGGAAGAAAGCGCTATGCGCAACAACTGTTTTATTTTTCTTCATCGCGCAGCCGATTTGGCTAGCCAATCAAATTAGAGCCTGGTTTGTGTCTTACCAGAGCCTCTGATTTTTCAGTTAGTTGAAGAGGCACTGGAACGAGAATGCGTGCACATTCTATTCACCGTGCACTCATGGAGGCCGGACGTGTTTCTGAGAGCTCCGCAGAGAGCTCGATAGAACCGGTAACTAATACAGCAGGAAATGTTGAAGCTATTATGAGTTTATTAAGTTTTGATGACAAGCAAACTCTTTTCAAGTGGAAGGGAAATTTGGAAGAGTTAAAAGAATTCGCTATAAAGATTATTCATCTGGAAGAACCAACTATTTGCACTGACCGCGGAAAGATCCAGTCCCCTTAAGACGAAGTCCGCGACGCTCGTCCTGTACAACAACTACTGGGACTCTTCAGGTCCAAGGATCAGAGGCTAAAACCATCAAGGCTAAAATAAGATGTCTACTTCATCTATCTGCCGACGAGAAACCAGGAAACCTAACGAGTGACAGGACTCCACCTACTCTGATAACAACTTAGTCGCCGCCCAACCTCCCGCTAAGTGAAGAAGTAAATTTGCTAAAAGCGGAAATAGCGAACATCTGGGGACACATAAAAGTCTTGAACCTGAAAACTGGAAAAATGGTAGAGTTAAAGTTCGAAAATCAAAATCTGAAGGCTATGGTCACGACACTTACAAAAGAAAACGAGAATTTAATTCAAGACCGAGAATCCCTGAGATTTACATTGCAAATTATGTCGAAAGAAGCATGTGCTTTACAAAGTGGTACGCCTGGCACCCCAAGTCCACCAACAATCGCTCCAGCCAAGGCTGGTACCACTGAATGACCACTCAAATGAGCCTACCGAACCCACAGCAGCATGGCAAATCGTTGGAGCGAAAAAGAATAAAATAACAAAAGGAAAAAAACAACAAGCAAGCCCCATCTACCAATAGCACTGAAGACAAAAGCAATCAATCTGATGAAAATAATCAAGCTTCAAGTCGGGTGTCGGCAATTTTAGGCGATTCGATGCTAAAGTACATCCAGGAAAATAGAATAACTAGGAGCTGTGGAAACCAAGTGCATGTCAAATTCTTCTCAGGAACTAAGGTTAAAGATATGAAGCATTACGTCAATCCGACTCTAGAAGATCTGAATCCTGATGAGATTATTTTACATATTGGTACCAATGACTTGAAAGACCAAGAACCGCGCAAGATCGCTGAGGATATCGTTGATCTCGCAAATCAAATATAATAACATCCAAGAAACCAGGAACTGAGATTACTAGTTCTCAAATTATCACAACAGTAGATGACCAAGAGCTGGACTCGAAAGGTAAAATCGTTAACAAAATAGTTCAGCAGTTCTGTAGTCAAAATTCCTGGAAGTGTCTCTCCCATAATAACATAACAAAGAAGCACCTTATCCAACGTGGCTTACATTTAAGCCGAGATGGAAATGCTGTTCTTGCAAAGAACATCATAACTCATTGCAAGCTTTATTAGGACTCAAGGCCGGGGAATGAGAATAATGTCCTGTCAACTTATTTTTCTAATTTAAGAGGTTTTAAAATGGCATGTCTGAATGTAGTTAGTTTAACCAAATACATAGAGGAAATTCGTGTCATACTCGCAAACGAGAGTCTGATATTTTGGCACTAAATGAAACTCGGCTTGTTCAAACTATCTCGGATGGAATGATGGTATGACATTGTCCGCTGCGATCGGTCTCGCTTTGGCGGAGGTGTCTGTATTTATATAAGGAAATCAGTAACGTTTACTGAAAGATCTGATTTAGTGCCTGAAAACCTTGAAGCAGTATGCTTGGAAATAAACAAACCAAAGAGTAGACCGTTCGTTATATCTTCGATTTATAGACCCCCTAGCGCACCTGTTGAAATGTTCCTGAGCATTGAGCAGCTGATTGGGCTAGTGGACAATGAAGATAAGGAAATTTACATTTTAGGCGATTTAAATTGTAACTTGCTCAACTTGACAAATCCATATGCCCAAAAACTCTGCTCGATTATGGAGTTATACCAGCTTTCGCAGCTGATCGCTAAACCAACCAGAATAACTGAAAATACATCTTCGTTATTATATGTTTTTATTACTTCTTCGCCAGAAAAAATAACATACTCAGATGTTGTCAGTGTTGGTTTTAGCGATCATAGCTTAATTTATGCGATACGCAAAATTAATTCCACCCCAAAAGTTAATACAATGAAGAAAATAGAATTCCGTAATTTCAAAAGCTTTAACAGTGAAAGATTTCTGGCGGACTTATATGGGAAACCCTGGGAACTATAGTTGATAGAGAAGAAAATGTAGATGCAATGTGGGCACAATGGAAGGCATTGTTTCTTGAAGTGCTCGAAGCCCCAGTCAAATCAAAAAGAGTACGCAATCAATCGAATCTTCCCTGGATAACAAAGGATATCAGGGAAAAGATGTTTGAAAGAGATCGTCTAAAACGTATAGCAATTATAAGAAACAACGAAGGCGATTGGGCACTTTACAAGTCTTCCCGAAATAGTGTCAACATTGCACTACGTAAAGCCAAAGTCGAATATTATGCTACACAAATAGAAAAAAAGAGGGATGATCCAAAAAGGGCCTGGAAAACTATAAATGATATTCGTGGGCGAAAACAGCACTGAAGAGAGTTCAATTAATGAGGTTAAATTGGGAGACTGTTCTGTTACGTCGTCAGAGGATATAGCTGAACATTTTAATGAATATTTTACGAATATAGGCCCTAAGCTTGCTGAAACTATAGACACCAATGGCTCTAATCATAAAGATTTCATTAAAGAAGTTAAAAGCGAGTTTTATTTTAGAGCCATTGGTACGTCTAAAGTTTTCAAGCTGCTTAATTCCCTATCTGTATCCAAAGCCACTGGAATGGATAAAATTTCGACTAAAGTACTCCGATTAGCAGCCCAGTAATTTCACAACCACTCATGAAAATTTTCAACAAATCCATTATATCATAAACTGTTCCATCAGAATGGAAATTAGCTAGGGTGATTCCACTCCACAAAAAAGGCGCTCGAAATATGCTTCATAATTATAGGCCAATCTCAATACTTCCAGTAATAAGCAAAATATATGAAAAAATGTTATATGAGCAATTAATGGAATATATAACTGCGCAAGATCTATTGTCTGAACATCAATTCGGATTCCGACAGTTCCATTCTACTGCGTCTGCGTTGCTGGACTGTACTAATGAATGGTATATCAACATGGATCGAGGCCTTTACAACCTTGTAATCTTTCTTGATCTAAAAAAGGCGTTTGATACCGTAAATCATGAGATCCTCTTGGATAAACTCATGGCTTACGGTATCAAAAGACATGCCTTAGGCCTTATGAAATCTTACTTAAACAATAGAGAGCAAACTTGCCAGGTTAACGGCAGGCTCTCTGGTCATAGAAAAGTAACCTGTGGAATCCCTCACGGGTCAATTCTCGGTCCACTTCTGTTCATACTATATATTAATGATTTGCCAAACTGTCTCGAGCATACTACCCCTAGGTTGTTTGCAGATGATACGAGCCTAACGGCTGTTGGCAAGTCAGTTAGTGAAGCTGAAGTGGTCCTGAATCATGACCTTAGTAATGTTAAAAAATGGATATCAGCTAACAAATTAAGCCTGAATATAGCCAAATAGGGTACACCTTGATTGGATCAAGACCCAAAATACAAAATCTTGCCACAGAACCTAATGTTCTTATTGCATGGCGTTGACCTAGTCAAACGAGTCAATGATTGCAAGATACTCGGTGTACGCATAGACGAATTTCTAACATGGGAAAAACACATTGATGACATAGCCAAGAAAGTCTCATCAGGAATTGGGGCAATAAAAAAGTTCAGGAAATTTGTAGACCGTGATACGCTAGTATGCGTTTATAATGCCCTTGTGCAACCCCACTTCGACTATTGTTGCGAGGTGTGGGACTCACTGGGAAGCATACTATCACAGCGTCTGCAGAACATTATTTTATTTATACGAGTAGTGCACGCCCCTTCTGGAAATCAGCTTCTAGTTGTGAGGGTGCTGCGTGTGTTTAAATAAAGTTGATCTTATGAACTTTATTTTAGAATTAGAGTAATTCTGATAAACTCGGTCCCAGTCTCCTGCTCATATTGTTACCGGCCAATTCAATCAGTACATTAACCTCGTGAAAGTTAAAGAAGTTAATCGAAAAGCCTACATGTATCTGCTCACTTTGTTAGACCAGCCAGCGTACAGGGCCGTGGAATTATTACGATTACCCGAAGAATTTTCGTTTGAAGCATTCACTACACGGCTTAACCAGCGCTTTGATTCGGGCAAATCCAATGAAGATTACAAATTTCAACTTCGAGCTAGACGTCAAAAGCCTAATGAGAATATTGACAGTTTCGCAGATTGTTTAAAGGAACTGGTTGATAATACCTATCCCGACGCAGCGTATAGCTTTAAAGTAGAGCTTGCAAGAGACCAATTTATTCAAGGGTTGAGATAAGTGACGATATAAGGGAGAGGGTATTTATGAGCCAGCCAGAAACGCTCGCTGATGCATTTCGCACTGTACACCAAATGGAGCGAGCGCCCGTAAAGCGTGTAAATCTAGCCAATCCGGAAAAAAATCTAGATCTCAAAGAATAAGAGAGAAAAACTCAGGTGCATTAAGGCCTGGGTCTCAAGGTGGCCACCCCAAATCAAGAGGGGGTAGTCTATCTCTTTCTCTTTGTAATATTTTTACATAAAATCTTGACAAATTTGATGTTGTCACGACCTTAACAATAAGACATGACAGTTTCCATGGAAACATGGAATATGACCTTTGAACTCTGATGAAAATAATTTATATAAAAGCCTCCTGCATTATGGTAAAGTTTTTCATATGTCGAGGATTTTTATGCATGTGAATTAGAGATAGTCCATAGTTTATAAGTCAAACGAGGCCAATTGAAAAAATTATGGGGAAGACTCATTTAGGCTAATGTGAAATTTGATACCCCACATTCACGACTGTTTAATAATATTTTTCTCTAGCGTCCTCGTTGGATTTATAAACCATGGACTATCTCTGATTCACAAACATAAATATCTCCGGAATACGAAAACATTTTACCATAATGCAGGAGGCTTTTAGATATATATTTTTAAAATTAGAGTTCAAAGGTCACATTTCATGTTTCCATGGAAACTGCCATGTTTAATTGTTAAGGTCGTGACAACATCATGTTTGTCAAAGTTTTAAGAAAAACGATTACAACGAGAAAGAGAGAAACTACCTCCTATTGATTTGCCGGCGGCCATTTTGAGACCCACGCCTTAATGCACCTGAGAAGCTCTGAAAGGCCAGCTAGAACCCAGCGCCGTACTAATGTTGAATGTTATTCCTGTCATGGGTACGGGCATTATACCAGAGAGTGTCCAGCAGCGGGAAATTCAGAAAGGCATCGGCAAACAGGGAAGGGGACCTGCCGAGGGGCAGCCAGGTCTCTCAAAATCAGTAACTTCCGCCCCTGAACATGTGAACGAAAATCATCAGATATCAGATTCTGGTATTTATATAACAGGACTTGTAAATAATCGAGTTACACCTATTTTACTGGACACCGGGGTAAAATGGAGAAACAGTGGTGTTAGCTCAGAACTGAAGGCGGTATCAGGAACTTTGACCACAGCGAACATAAATGTTTTGAACGTTCTAGGAGAAACCAAAACAAGGCTTCGCTTAGCAAATTTGATGGTGACTGGAATATCATTGTGGCACGTGGATTGACTCATCAATGTTTACTGGGGTCTGATTTTTTCCAACACTATAAATGTCAACTTTGTCATGATACTGGAACATTTACTATTGTGGAAGCAGAGGCACTCATTAGATTCCAGAGGGGAAGTCAAGCAGTATGTAGGGTCTACCTGGAAAGGGATGTGGTCCAGGACTGAGCAACTACTTACAGTGAATCTTGAGGAAGGGTTGAAACGTAATAGTAGAAGAGGTGCAAAACTATAATAGAGAGACATACGTTTGCGTAGTACGAGCACTGGTGATACCCGAAGATGGTCTAGAAGTAGTACACCTCACCAATGTTACTGACCAGCCAATAAAGTATGTTGAAATTTTCCCATAGGACTGAGTATAGCCCATTAGGTTGTAAGAATGGTCAAACAACGCCTAAAGGCATTGAAAAGGAGTTTGGGGTGGTGGGTAGAGCTCAATGTTCCAATGTAACCCTAGACATTGAGGTACAACCAGGTAAATACAGTGAAAAAGACAACGGGGTGAACAGTAAGGAGTCGCCTTTTTGCATTATTGTCCGATAATCTGACGGGTGAACTAAAGGAACAGTTCGTCTCACTGATGAATAATAACTCAGATTTGGGCAAGACGGACCTGATCGAGCACTGCATTGATATAGGCGATTCGAAACCGGTGAAGCAGCCACCAAGACGAATTAACACTCCCTCATCAAAGAGAAGTCATCGACCGTCAGCTGGATGACCTACTAGCCCAAGGGAGGATTGAACCATCGCAGAGTCCTTGGAGTAGCCCGGTGGTTCTGGTCCGGAAGCACGACGGCATCTACAGAATGTGCATTGATTATAGACGGTTAAATTAGTGCACGGTGAAAGATGCACATCCTCTCCCTAGGACTGACGATGTACTGGAAGTCATGGAAGGCGCCTAGTGGTTTTTCTGTCTTGTTACTGGCAAATGAAGGTCGCTGAGAAAGATAGGCCGAAAACATCATTCGTTACATGCACATCGTGGCCAATTCCAATGGACAGTAATGCCCTTCGGGCTTAAAATGGACCCGCCAGCTTTCAGAGACTAATAAGTATAGCGTTGAGTGGATTGACCTGGATACAATGTCTAGTTTATATATATGACATAATCATCTGGTCTAAGTCGTTTGAGGAGCATTTGTATCGTCTACGTCAAGTTTTCAGTAGGATACAGCAAGCTGGACTCAAACTTAAGCCTGCGAAATATCAGTTTCTGAAACAGAGTCACATTTCTCGGTCACGTTTTATCATCTCAAGGCATTGAAACTGACCCCGAGAAGACTAAGGTAGTAGCTGAGTGGCCAGTTCCAGTGGACGTCAAGGAGTTACAAAGGTTCTTAGGCCTCGCAGGTTATTACAGGCGCTTCATCGCAAAATTCTCAACCGTTGCAGAGCCCTTATTTCGGCTGTGCAAGAAGACCGTTCCTTTCCACTGGGGTACTGAGCAAAAACTCGCCTTCAACAAACTGAAGATTTCGCTGGTCAGTGCGCCTGTTCTGGCATATCCTGACTTTTCAACATAGGCTAGGATGTTCACCCTCGACACAGATGCTAGCCAACAACTTGGTATAGGTGGTGTCCTTTCCCAGCTGCAACCGGACGGAACAGAGAGAGTTATCGCATACGGCAGTCGTTCTCTAAATGAACACGACAGCCCACATGTTTATGTATAAAATCTTAAACATTACAACTTTGAAAATCTTTTTATCAATAGCTGTGACGATAAAGGTGCTTGTCGAGGAAAAGTTGGGCCTAAACGACAAGGATGGCCATGTAAAACGGCCACACGGTTTTGCTGTCTGCAGCTATAGCTAGCTAAAACTAAAGAGCGAGAAGATGCATCATGGCAGCGCAGTAGGTATAATGTTGTTGAAAATGCCATGTCGTTATAACTTGAAACGTTGCCAATATTGTCTCTTGAACTATATTCTGATCTACGTACTGGCCAGTCCAAACCCTCTTCTGGTTATAACTCCAAAAAGCTTTCGATTTCTTGCATTTTCCAGCCGCTGTATTCGGCAGTCTTCGCCACAGGGAGTCAGCACTCGTAAGAGTTTTGCTACAGTCAGCAACGACGATCTTTGAATAAACAAATAACTAAAATTTATTTAGGACATCTTACATCTCCATAAATGAGCAAACGTTCCAACATAATATAGATGGAAGCCGATTTCAAAATGGATATATCACCGCTCTGAGAATGTCGTTCCGGGCCGGAACGTAATACACAAATCATCAGTTTGTCACACATTCGCAGTGCCGTGACATAACCACTTTAATGTGATGGATTCAACCGATTCAATGTTTGCGAGTCAGGTACAGCATATATGGGAGGCATAATATGTAACACATATTTATAATCACCAATATATTCAATACTGGAATGAATACAAGCACCTAAGAAACAAAGTCACCGTCGAGATACGCAAGAGCAAATGTAATTTCTTCAGTAATTTATAATGAACTGGAGAAACAAAAAGGCGACCCGAAAGCCACATGGAAAACAATAAATATTCTCACTGCCCGTTAACCAAATCGTTCAACTATTTCTGAAATTAAAAGTGATAACGGCTCAGCTACCTTATATCTTCCGATATAGCAGAAGGGTTCAATAATAATTTTATTGAGATTACTGAGGATAGCATTAACTCTACGAATGGCACTAATGACCCTAATTTGTACAGCCTGCTTCTGTTGAATTTGCATTTCATTTTACTAATTCCTCAGAAGTGTCAAATGTGATTTCAGCCTGCCTATCTTCTTTTAAAGCAACGGGTCTTGATGGTATCGCCGCTATATTTCTTAAGGAAGCAGCTCCTGCTCTGTTCTTGTTCGCTAACATTTATTTTCAATACGATCATTACCTCGGATTTTTTTCCCGCCGGACACGGAACTAGCTCGGGTTAGTCCTTTACATAAAAGTGGAAAGCGAAATATTTATGATAACTATAGAACAATTTCGGTACTATCTGTTATCTGGAAAGCTTTTGAGAGACTCCTTTACAACCAATTATATGATTTTTTGACAGATGATAATATTCCTATAGCAAACAGTTCGGCTTCAGAAAATGTCACTCCACATTACTGTTTTAGCATTGCTAGCGCTCGATTCAACAAAATACTTGGTTCGTCAACATGGATCGTGGCTTATTCAATATTTATATATTCCTCGACTTGTAAAAAATTCTTTGATACCGTCAACCATAATATTCTTTTAGAGAAGTTAAGGCTCTACGGTATCACAGCTACTTCTAACTTTTTACTTCTAACTTGTTACTTTCTAATAGAAAACAAATGTGTTTTGTAAACAATGAATCGTCTAGTGAAATATTAATTAGCTGTGGAGTTCCTCATGGGTTATCCTTGACCCCCTATTGCTTTTGATTTATATCAATGATCTGCCCAATAACTGTCTTGGTGAATCGATACCCTGTATGTTTGCTGACGATACCAATGTTTCATTAAGTGGGACCAATATCCATGACATTGAAACTAAAGCAAATAACGAGTTAGCAAAAATTAATAATTGGTTAACTGCAAACAAATTGCATCTCAATGTCGCTAAAACTGAGGATATGCAGTTATTGGTTCCTGCCAGAGACCTGCTAAATCATTATCCAATCCGAATATTGCCGGTAATTAATGACAAGCAAGTAAAGAGAGTATCTCACACCAAGTCAGTTGGTGTAATTATTGACCAAAATTTGAAATGGGCCGGGCGACCACATACAGTTTTTTTCTAAAAAGATTGCCTCTGGGTTAATTAAGTGCCCTCAAACGAATTAGACCATATATATGTACCCCAATACACATTATTCTCGGTTTATACATCTCTAGCTAGTTCAATGTCATTTTGATTATTGTTGTGAGGTTTGGGATGGCATATAACTTCAACTCTAGCAGACAATCCAAGACCAAATACTGAGTTTCTAAAAAAAGAGCTTCAGTTTTAGTGGAGCTAAATTATGGAATGACTACCCCTTGACATGCACCACACCAAATCTTTGTCATCCTTTAAAAACAAATTAAAAGCTATAAAGCTCATTGACTGAATGGCTATTTTAAATTGTAGCTATAATAATTAATTAAGTGCCTTTTAAGGATGTTGTTATGTTTTCAGTTTCTAAATTGACTTCGATAGCGTGTATTTTACATTTTTAATCATGGTATTCGTGCAAATCAATGCAATATTGTTGAATTTTCCGTGTTTCAATAATATATATATATATATATATATATATACAGTCAATGCCAAAAAGGTTGTCCAGCAGAACATAATCTAATACTTTAATATCCATTGTTTTGGCCTATTGTCTTGGTCTAGACAATAGCCCAAAACAATGGATATTATAGTATTATATTATGTTCTGCTGGACAACCTTTTTGGCATTGACTGTATATATATATATATACACCCGATCAAAAAAAAGATGACACTCCAGGTTATATATATATATCCCCAGTGTGTGTTTGTTTTCCCTGAGAAAGCAATACCATAGGGATCGGTACGAGTACAATGCGCAAACAATCGCTTTGTTAAGTGGCTAACAATTTTTCTTAGCGCCAGTGGGACTTGAAATCAACAAACGTTCAAACGTTAGAAACAAAGGTAAGTTTAAGTGTTTATAGTGCATCATTTATTTTCATTGTTTGGTTTTCTTTTGGGGTTTAAACACCTATAAACAGAAACCATATAATACGGTTGAACCAACTGCGCGTAACTACACAACCGCGCGTGCTCTACTGAATAAACTACTGTAGAAATCTATTTTTATTATCAAACAGTAATGTTTCGAAGTCTGCTAATATTTTTTAGACCCATAAGATGAGCAAATGTTTCAGTGCTCAATACATGGGAGTAGAGTTTTACGGAAATCAATCCTACACTTTATTCCCGCTCCAAGTTCAGACTTGTCGAGCACTCTACGATACTCCGCAATGGAAAAATTCAACATCGGCTACTCAACCAAGAATATTCCTTTACCATCACATAATGACTACCTCCAACGACTCATCGAAAAGCCCGAACAATTTCTACGCAGAATCCGCTGGAAAGCCCACTTCTTCCTCAACCCCAATACCACTTCGTCCTTCAAAGAGACCTACGGCTTCAAAACCACCAAGAACCCCCCTCCGATCGAAGAACTGAAAGATTTCGAAGATGACATGCTTAAGATGATCCAGTCCGTAAAATTCAAGCAAGTAAACAACACCTTCCTTAATAAGCTGAAAGATGACACAGACCTAATCCGTAACGAACCCAAACTACTAATCGCCGCCGACAAGACAACGAACTTCTACAAACTAGAACCCTCAACATACAATGATCTCCTTCAGAAAAACATCAATAAATCCTACAAGAAAGCACAACCTGAAGCTACACGCGCCATCCACAAAGAAAGCAAAGACATTGCTGCGAAACTCGACATTGACGACAGAGTGGACACTACAGCCTACAAAGACGCCTTCATAACACTCAAGGACCACAAGCCTAACTTCGCTAACAAACCAACCTGCAGACTAATCAACCCGACGAAACCCGAAATAGGCAAAGTAAGCAAAAAGATCCTTGACCGCATCAACAGTAACATCGCCCGCAAATGCAGCTTCAATCAATGGCAAAACACCGCATCTGTAATCGACTGGTTTAACGCTACCAAGGAAAAACAGCAATCCAGCTTCATCTGTTTTGACATCGAAGAATTTTATCCATCCATTAGTCAAGACCTTCTCAACAAAGCACTCGACTTCGCCTCCGCCCACGTCAACATCACGGCCGACGAAAGAAACATAATAACCCACACAAAAAACTTCATCCTAATTCACAAGCAGCAACCCTGGCAAAAGAAAGGCAACACAACATTTGACGTCACAATGGGCAGCTTCGACGGAGCGGAAACGTGCGAGCTTATAGGAAGCTTTCTTCTCTCGCAGCTCCAGCACCTTAACATAAATGTAGGACTTTACCGAGACGATGGACTAGCCATCACTAACGCTACACCTAGAGACACAGAAAACATCAAGAAGGAAATATGCCGCATCTTTAACAACAACGGACTACGCATCACCATAGAAGCCAACAAACAGACCATCAACTTCCTAGCCTTAACCAAAGCACTTATCAGCCTTTCACGAAGCCTAATACTACATTGCTATACGTTCACCGTGAAAGTAACCATCCGCCCGTCACTACAAAAAACATTCCCGCCGGCATCAACAAACGACTTTCATCCCTGACTTCCAACAAAGCGTCCTTCGACCAAGCCGCCCCTCCATACCAGAAGGCTCTCAACGAAAACGAATATAACTACACCCTTCAGTACGAACCCGCCACACCTAACAAACGAAAAAACCGCCAACGCAACAACATACTCTGGTACAACCCTCCCTTTAGCAAGAACGTCAGCACTAACATCGGGCACAAATTCCTCGCTTTAGTAGATAAACACTTCCCCAAAGATCACAACCTTCACAAAATCTTCAACCGCAACACTATCAAGATTAGCTACAGCTGCATGAGCAACACCAAACAGATTATCGATAAACATAACAAGAGTATACTTATTATCGCCTTCACAAGCCAATGATACCGCCACCGCAACTACAACTGAAGTAAACAAGACATGCAACTGCCGGCAAAAGAACGCCTGCTCGCTCAACGGAAACTGCCTACAATCATCAGTCATTTACCAAGCAACAATAACGCATAAAGACAACAGCAAGACAGAAACATACATCGGACTTACGGAAAACGAATTCAAAACAAGATACAGGAACCACACCGCATCATTCCGCCACGCTAAACACAAAAACTCTACCGAACTCAGCAAATACACTTGGAATCTGAAAGACAACAACATTGATCACTTTATTTCCTGGCGCATTCTCTCGTCGCACTCGCCGTACAGTAGCTCCAGTAAAAGATGTAACTTATGCCTCAAAGAAAAAATTCTAATCATCTGCCGACCTGAACTGTCCACACTAAACAAACGTAATGAACTCGTGTCTTCCTGCCGACACAGAAACAAAGCCCTCCTACGTAATAATTGAACTGTTAATTCCACGCTGCATATATTAGGTGTGATTTCTGTATCTTGTCTTGAATTCGTTTTCAGTCAGTCCAACGTATGTTTGTGAGGTGAGATTGTCCTTTCGTGTGACTGAGGCTTGGTATACGACTGATGATTGGAGGCAGTTTCCGTTAAGAGGGCATGCGTCTTTTTGACGGCAGTTGCATGTCTTGTTTTTTTTTGTGTCATTGGTAGTGGTGTAGTTGTGCTCGGGTGACTTCAGTGTACGCTTGTTATGGTTGTCGATGATCTGTTTGGTGTTATTCATGCAGCTGTAACTGATTTTGATGGTGTTCCGGTTGAAGATTTTTCTAAGTTTATGGTCTTTCGGGAAGTGATTGTCTATTAAAGCGAGGAATCTGTGTCCGATGTTAGTGCTGACGTTTTTTGCTGAACGGGGGGTTGTACCAGAGGATATCGTTACGTTGTCTGTTTTTTCGTTTAACTTGCGTTGTTGGCTCGTAATGTAATGTGTACTGGTATCCACTGTCGTGTAGAGCTTTTTGGTATGGGGGGGGGGGGGGGGGGGGGCGGCTTGGTCGAAGGAGGTCTTGTCGGATGAAAGGGATGAGAGTCGTTTGTTGATTCCGGCGGGTATGTTTTTTGTGGTGATAGGTGGGTGGTTACTCTCACAGTGTACGTACTGTAGCTTGGTGTTTGGCTTTGTGTAGGGCTGGTATGTGTTCTTCGTTAGGTTAAATGTGACGTCTAGGAAGTTGATAATCTGTTTGTTGGCTTCAATCGTGATTCGCAGTCCGTTGTTTTTGAAGATGCGGCAAATGTCTTTCTTGATGTTTTCTGTAGTTCTTGGTGTGGCGTCTGTAATGGCTAGCCCGTCGTCTCTATACAGTCCTACGTTATGGCCGAGTTTTTTCTGCAGTTGGGAAAGCAGGAAGCTACCTACTAGTTCGCACGTTTCAGCGCCGTCATAACTGCCCATAGCGACGTCAAATGTTGAGGTGCCTTGCTTTTGCCATGATTGTTGATTATGCGTTAAAAGTGAGTTTTTAGCGTGCATAATGATGTCTCTTTCGTCGTTAGTGATGTCGTCGAAGGTCGAGGCGAAGTCTAGTGCTTTGTTAAGGAGGTCTTGGCTGATGGAGGGGTAGAATTCTACAATGTCGAAGCATATGAAGTTGTATAGTTGTTTGTTTTCTATGGTGTTGAACCATTCAATCACGGATGCGGTATTCTTCCATTGATTGATGTTAGTAGCTGTCGTGATTTTCTTGTTGATACGGTCGAGAATTTCTTTGCTGATCTTGCCTATCTCGGATTTGGTCGGATTGATTAGTCGGCAGGTCGGTTTGTTTACAAAGTTCGGTTTATGGTCTTTAAGTGTTATGAACGCGTCTTTGTTTGCTGTAGTGTCCACTCTATCGTCGATGTCCAGTTTCGTTGCGATGCTCTTGTTTACTTCATGGATGGCTTGTGTAGTGGCGTGTTGTGCTTTCTTGTAAGACTTAGTAATGTTCTGTTCTAGTAGGTCTTTATACGCTGATGGTTCTAGTTTGTAGATGTTCGTTGTTTTGTCGGCGGCGATCAGAAGCTTGGGTTCGTTTCCGATTTGTTTGGTGTCGTTTTTGAGCTTGTCGAGGAAGGGGTTGTTTACTTGTTTGAATTTCGTCGATTGTATCATGTGTAGCATGTCGTCTTCGAATTCCTTTAGTTCGACGATCGGAGGTGGGTTCTTTGTGGACTTGAAGCCGTATGTATGCTTTGAAGAGGAGGTGGTGCTCGGGTTGAGGAAGAAATGGGCTTTCCAGCGCATTCTGCGTATAAACTGCTCGGTTTTTTCGATGAGGCGATGCAAATAGTCGTTTTGTGATGGTAGTGGGATATTCTTCGTAGAGTAGTCGATGTTGAATTTCTCCATATATATACAGTCGATGCCAAAAAGGTTGTCCAGCAGAACATAATATAACAGGAACACCCAACGGTAAAACTTCATAAAAACAAACATTCTGATGTTTTTATAACAAATCAGATAACACGTAATTTTTTAAAGTCAGATATTCTGAAGTAGGCGAAATTTGGTAAAAATTTCGGTGATCATTTATCAATATTGCCATTTTATTCAAACGCGGTGCGCTGAGAACCTATCATACATGATTATTACCAAAACGACAAAGTTTTAATAATTATGATATTTTATTCAAACTGGCATACTTTGTATAATACAGTACCTATTTTTGACACTCTATACACACTGGCACAAACCTTTGCATATACACATTTTACACTGATCTGGTTGAAAACTGAGCGCTACGTTAAACTCTGAACTGAACAAGGCTCAAAATGCATTGGAAATTTCCAAAGACTTTTTAGACTGATCTGGTTAAAAACTGAGCGCAACGTTAATCTCTGACCTGAACAAGGCTCAAAATGCATTGGAAATTTCCAAAGACTTTTCAGACTGATCTGGTTAGAAACTGAGCGCAACGTTAAACTCTGACCTGAACATGGCTCAAAATGCATTGGAAATTTCCAAAGACTTTTAACACTGAACTGGTTAAAAACTGAGTGCTGCGTTAAACTCTGAACTGAATAAGGCTCAAAATGCATTGGAAATTTCCAAACACTTTTTACACTGATCTGGATAAAAACTGAGCGCTACATGAAACTCTGAACTGAACAAGGCTCAAAATGCATTGGAAATTTCCAAAGACTTTTCAGACTGATCTGGTTAAAAACTGAGCGCAACGTTAAACTCTGACCTGAACAAGGCTCAAAATGCATTGGAAATTTCCAAAGACGTTTTACACTGATCTGGTTGAAAACTGAGCGCTACGTTAAAATCTTAACTAAACAAGGCTCAAAATGCATTGGAAATTTCCAAAGACTTTTTACACTGATCTGGTTGAAAGCTCAAAATGCATAAGAAATTTCCAAAGACTTTTTACACTGATCTGTTTGAAAACTGAGCGCTACGTTAAAATCTGAACTGAACAAGGATCAAAATGCATTGGAGACTTCCAAAGACGTTTTACACTGATCTGGTTGAAAACTGAGCGCTAAGTTAAAATCTGAACTGAACAAGGCTCAAAATGCATTGGAAATTTCCAGTAACTGTATCAAATTTTACAAACTGATCGTCGTTTTTCGCTGCTCCCGTGATCCTGAAATTTGACTTATCCCATCTGCGTAGTTTGAATATTTGAAATACACTGCCGTATGAATGGTTTTAAAGTTTTGTCTTCTCCTTATTCTCTAGGTCGGCTCTACAACAACAATTTTACCCAAAGAGAATTCATATGTTAGCATTATATAGATATTACGAGTCACAGGTTGAAACGTACGTTATGAGGCGGTTGGAAGAAAATTCCGTACATGCCTACATTGAAACAGAAGGGTTCATAGGTTCTAACGAGTTTATGAACACTTAAAAGAAAAACAATAACCCGGGCTAGGTGAAGAAATGTCTCGCTAGATCAAGCGCAAGACTTTCTTTAATAACCGACCGGCCCTTTGCATCTTCCTCTTCATTACCACCGCCATTTAAATACAACATCAAAAGCACCACTTTCGACACTTCATACTATGACCAGGCAATTTCGACTTTGATAATCATTGAATAATTTTTGAACGTGTTCAGTTCACCGACTTCCCTGGGTGCCGGGTGCCAGAAGTCCTTCTCTCGTTGATCCCACCTCTGGTGCTCTTGGGTAAATTCTCTGGCTTTGCTGCTATTTTCATCCTGAACTTTAATCTATTAGGTATTTACTATTGACTTTCACAGAATCGGTGCTCCAAACATGCTTTAATTGCTTTCAGTTGCTTTGGCTTGGTTTTCTGGATAAAATAACCGGTCGAAATACAGATATGAAGGAACTCGCACGCCGCAGTCAGCCGCGATATACAGTGAAAGAAATATTGATCTAAGGTATATTACACGCTTAGCTGCCATAGCTATCTGCTATAAGTAATTTGCAGCTTAAATTATAGTTATGAATGTTGTGTTTTACTGTCATTTTGGGCAAAAGCTTCGATACTTACCTTCAGTGAGCGTGTAATCCCGAAGATTCATATGAAGAACAAGTTGGTTTCACGAATCTAAGAGCATATGGTCTGATGCACACAACGCTCCGTGTAACTGAAATTAACGTAACAGTTAATTAAAATTTGGATTCAGCCGAGCTGTGTCAGGTTCAAATTTTAGTTGACACTTCACACGTGTGAAGTGTCAACGTTAACCAATAGTGGATCACGGACTATAATGCTTTTATTATTTCCCAATACTCTTGAGGATTATTGGCTATTCAGCTCCGCGCACAATTTGAAAACTAGCACAAAACAGATTAAGTGTCACATTAATTTCCGTTGCACTTCGGCGTTTACAAGTCTTCAGCTTTGATATCAACCACATAAGCCTCGTTGTTCATAGGAATATTCAGGATAATACACGCTCACTTGAAGGTAAGAATTCGTAGCTTTTTTCCTATTTGATGGTACAACACAATATTCATAATTCAAACTGCAAATTACTTACAAGATAGCTATTGATATAGTGTGTGATTTAGATCAAGTTTGCTTTCATTTAACCGCGGCGTATGAGTTCAACTTTATCTGTATTGCGACCAGTACGTTTCTCTAAAAAAAAACACAAGCCAAAGCAAACCAAGGTCACGGCATGTTTGGAGCACCCATTGAATCAAAATAGCAGCAAGCGAGTCGATAAACTGAACAAGTCCAACATTATTTATTCAACGCTACGAATCTCTTAAAAGCCGAAATTGTCTCGTTGTAACCCACTATTCACTAGCTTTACCGTGTAAAATGTCCAGTCGACTTGACTCCGAACAGTGCCTTAATAAACTAAGTTTATAACCAGCATACAGTACTTATCGAAAGTGATGTTTTTGATGAGGTATTTAATGTCAGTGGTAAAAGTGTAGGGTTTAAAGTGTAGGGTTTAAAGAAAGCGGTCCAATGCGCTAATGCCTGACCTCACCACATAACTTTTCATGACGTCGCTCTTAAATATACATTTAATGGCTAACATATTAATTCTCTTTTAGGAATATTGTAGCTGTATAGACGATCTAGAGTATAAAGAGAAGACAGAACAGGAAATTTTCAATGCATTGTTAGCCTTGTTCAGTTCAGATTTAAACGTAGCTAGCGCTCAGTATTTAACCAGATCAGTGTAAAGTCTTTGGAAATTTTCAATGCATTTTGTCAGCCTTCCAGTGTAAAGTCTTTGGAAATTTCCAATGCATTTTGAGCCTTGTTCAGTTCAGAGTTTAACGCAGCACTCAGTTTTTAACCAGATCAGTTTTAAAAGGCTTTGGAAATTTCCAATGCATTTTGAGCCTTGTTCAGTTCAGAGTTTCATGTAGCGCTCAGTTTTTATCCAGATCAGTGTAAAAAGTGTTTGGAAATTTCCAATGCATTTTGAGCCTTATTCAGTTCAGAGTTTAACGCAGCACTCAGTTTTTAACCAGTTCAGTGTTAAAAGTCTTTGGAAATTTCCAATGCATTTTGAGCCTTCAGTCAGTCCAGGGTTTAACGTAGCGCTCAGTTCTTAACCAGATCAGTGAAAAAGGCTTTGGAAATTTCCAATGCATTTTGAGCCTTGTTCAGTTCAGAGTTTCATGTAGCGCTCAGTTTTTATCCAGATCAGTGTAAAAAGTCTTTGGAAATTTCCAATGCATTTTGAGCCTTGTTCAGTTCAGAGTTTAACGTATCACTCAGTTTTTAACCAGATCAGTGTAAAAAGTCTTTGGAAATTTCCAATGCATTTTGAGCCTTGTTCAGTCCAGAGTTTAACGTAGCGGTCAGTTCTTAACCAGATCAGTGAAAAAGGCTTTGGAAATTTCCAATGCATTTTGAGCCCTGTTCAGTTCAGCGTTTCATGTAGCGCTCAGTTTTTAACCAGATCAGTGGAAAAAGTCTTTGGAAATTTCGAATGCATTTTGAACCTTGTTCAGTTCAGAGATTAATGTAGCTCTCACTTTTTAACCAGATCAGAAGAAAACGGTTTGTATACTAGTTTATTTACCATGCTGTATATAGGGTCTAAATATAAGTGACTGCGTTTGGAAATGAACCATATACCACAGATGGATTATCGTACGTAGAACTATTTGTTTTACCATTTTTTGAAATATGGTGGGATAAATGACACTTCAAACGAAATTAAACTTTGTTATTTTAAATGTTGTTTGGTTGGATTTGGTACAGAACGTTATTGAGCTGACCAGCTCTTTAAATATTGTGTAAAATGTTGATAACCATGTGGAACTCTTACCATTAACTTGGTAAAAATCGTTTTAGTGAAGACGAATTTTACCGAAAAACCTAGTTCAGAATATCTGACTTTAAAAAATTACGTGTTAGATGTATTTAAACATATTTAAGGGAATTGTTTTTCAGCTGGCAGACGAACAGCTGTTCTGCAGCGCCAGTCAGCTTAAAGTTCATGAAGAATTTCTAAATTTCCCAGCTGAAATATTTAAGTGCAGAATTTGCCAGCAGCAAAAATATTTTTATTTTAAGAATAAAAACCTGAGCTAACCTGCAGAATTCGGTATTTTTAAAAACCTGTGAAACAGCAGGTACGTGCAGAATTTGCCAGCTGAGAAATATCGCTCTGTTATATTATTATTATGTAATTATATCGGACTGCAGAATTTACCAGCTGACAAATATCGCTCCGTTATATTATTATTTAGTATCAGACTGCAGAATTTGCCAGCCAAGAAATTCCAAAGTGCAGAATTTGCCAGCCGAGTGGCCCAGAAGAACAGTTATTTTGCAGAACAGTTCGTTGGGTGTTCCTGATATAATACTATAATATCCATTGTTTTGGGCTATTGTCTAGACCAAAACAATAGGCCAAAACAATGGATATTAAAGTATTATATTATGTTCTGCTGGACAACCTTTTTGGCATCGACTGTATATATATACACACTGTCTGGATTAGATTAAGTTTAGCGTGTGCATCCTAAATAGGGGGGTCCTCTGTCTTATAGTGATGCAAATTCGTTCGAACCGGCAGTATAAGAAACACTAGGATATGTTAATTTCGAATTGCTAGACAACTTCGGAGGATCTAATTAGCAGAGACGAATAGAGAAACAGCTTATATTCAGTTCCAAACAATACGATAATATTTATTCAGCTCGACACCTGCCTCAATAACAGCTCGCCATCTTTTCAAAACATAACACATCTGACACTATGCTGGCCATCACTAGAGACCAAGGAAATCTGTCATTGATCTTAAACACATTTTCATAGATAGGTGTGTAGTTTTGGTCGCTAAGTCCTCTAAAGACGAAAGCGAATCCTCCGTTCTACCAAACTCACCTCAAATGAGAAGCAAACGCTATGCCAGTGGGCTATGCCAGTGATAAACAGAATAGAAGAACGAAAGATAAATACAAAAATCGAATCATTTTCAGAATTGAACCAATACATTTTAAACATGTACTTGTTATATTATTTGAAACTTTTAATTGCTTTCTGTTTTAGCTAGCACAATTTTATTTGGCATCAAGATGTAGTAGGCTTTGGGGAATACTTATAATCAGTTTTGATTCTATTCACTTCTATTGACAGAAAAGTACGCTCCTTTCAAATTTCTAAATTTTTCGCTAACTTCCGCCCAAGGGACTTTGATAAGATTTGCATTGTGTGTGTATTATAAGTTTGAACAGTTTCCAGTTGTTTGAAAAATATCGTTCGACTAGATTTCGAGCGATGCGATTGGCTCAAAATGTCAAAAAGTGGGGTTGACTTACGTCACAATTACGTCATTAGTATATGTGATCGGGTCAATATTTTGACATTATCAGTTGTATCAATAAATTGTGTACTGGAGGAAAAGATCTTAAAAAAAGTTATGACATTTTGTTCATATTCGAGAAGTGGCTTCAGAGTTTCGATCGAGACACCTTAAGCGTGTTCATGGGTAAATACACCACATTTTACAAATTATTTATTTTGCTTTCGGCGGAAAATGTGATTTTTTTAAATCAATCATAACGTTTTTTCGATTTTATGTTATTTAAGTCTGGTTATCGCTGACCATCTTCAGTTAGAGGGTAGACATACATGTACTAACAACGCTTTTGAAAATAAATCGCACCAAGATCTAACGGTCACAGTGACGTCACATTGTCAATCACTACATCCAAAATACTATCTTTGAGATTACCTTGTCTTGCATTTATCGTGAACTATCTTTCGCTATTTGCATTTTATGATCTAAAGTTATTGTCAAGCGGGAGGAAATTGGGTCAATCTTTGCCGTCGTGTTCATTGTCGTGGGCTCATGAGTAAAGTGCTAGAGGCTATGGATTTCATTATCTATTATCGCATCTATTATCGCCGGCCAGGACAATAAATATGTTTTAAAGTATTTTTCGTGTTAAAATTTCTTAAGGAATTTAATTCCCAAAATATAAGGCGCAACTAATGGGTAATTGTTCAGAAACGGTTAACAAAATGTGTTTGCTTTGAGGCTTGTCTTGTTTGATACTTGTGTACATTTAATGCACGGAATAAATACATTATGCAGTAAATGTACTGATAACATTTACTACTGCTTTACTATTTATTCACCAAGGCATAAACTAGCCTGCGTAGCAAGCCCAGGGGGAATTGGGAAGAGGAGGGAAGAGGGCAGAGGGAGGGAATTGGAAGAGGGGGGAGGGGGAATGGGGAGAGGAAAGGGAAAGGAGGGCTTGCAACGAACCCCCCGTTTTTTCCCTTACGCCCCAACATTATAAATTCATTTTCAGTGTCGTCTGACATGTCATCTGTCAAAATCAACCAATCAACTTCCTTGTTTCTGTCTGTTACAAATGTTTGACCTTCGGTGCGAAGGAAGTTCAAAATTACCCCTAGGAAAAACGAAGAACAGAGGTGAAACATTTGGGCTAGAAAATTGATTTCTGCATGGATTTTCACCAAATAAACACTCTGCAACTCCTGGGGTACCATACTAAATTTACAGCGGAAAATTGTGGATTAAACATACGTTTTTCGACACGAAAAAAAACACAATTACACTCGCGTTACTAAGTATTTATAAAACTCTATAGAATCTAATGCCTCAAAATAAAATACACTTCGCAGCTTCTGGTCCTAAAACGTAGCTATTCTGAATCGCTTGACATCCTAATCACAAATAATCTACTTCTTATGGCAACCTAAGGTAAATTAAGGCTACTAAATTGTCCTAGCCAAGACATCGCTAACGTGAAGACCATTTTGGTTTCTCTCAATCTGGCGAGCGTTTTGTACGCAAAAACACATTTCTGCACGGAATTGAGTGCAATAAAAGCTATTGACAGTCTCCTGGGCAAATATTATCCAAGTGTAGTACAATATTTGGCATACAAGTCACTGTTTCTACATCAAAAGTTTGAAAATGTTATTCGTCCATTCACGACTTTCACTTTCCAAACACTGGCGTAACAAAACACGGCTTACGGTACTTTGCGAAACGAAACGGTGCGAAACGGTAATTTGCGAAACGGTATTTTGCGAAACGGTATTTTGCGAAACGTATTTTGCGAAACGGTATTTTGCGAAACGGTAATTTACGAAACGGTATTTTGCGAAACGGTATATGCAAAAATGAGAACAGTTAGTAAACGATTTCTTGTCGAAAAATCTAGAATACTAACTGATACTCATTTCTGTAATCGCACAATGTCAAAGTTTCTAAGATTAGCGTATTCACGCAAAAAGCCGTTGCTGTTTGTAGCGCGTTAGTAAACTGTTCTGTCTATCGGCTCTGGCAGAGTGGATAGAACTTATACTGTATGACAAATGTTGACAAACTTATCCTTTCTTAGTTGCCCGTGATATTGGCGCTTGAGGAATCACATATTAAGAGAATTCGTACAGTTTTCAGAGCATAGTGCGTAAATTGTTATCTGTAATGGCGTTAACTGCGTGCAGTGTTAAGCGGTTTGTTACACTGGTCAATCGGGTCTCGCGGAATGGATAATCACTTTTAGAACTTATCCTGTATGACAACTGTTCACACGGCTATCCTCTCTCAGTTGCTCGTGATATTTCTACTTCATGAGTTATATTCTAAGAGAAATCGTTCAGTTTTCAGAGCATGGTTGAAACTGTCTTTGTTCATCCTGGTTTCCGTGCCGTGAATATTTGACTTTTCGGCGCCACGTTTCTCCTAAACCGTTCGTTCAAATATCATTAATTTTTTTCTTTCGTATGGTCAGGATGTGTGTTTTGTCGTATGCAAAAATGAGAACATTTGTTCAAGGATTTCTTTTCAAAAAGGTTTGAAAACCAAATATGATAACTTCAGAACTGATTTTCATGTTTGACGTAAACGATGTGGCAAGACATGCATTAATACCGATGCAACTTCAACTTCGTTGATCTTTCTATTGGTGTATAGCCTGGTCCCAGAGGTTTTCTAGAGAGAAACCTCTGGAACCAGGGTATTTGGTGTATAGAAACCCTAGTTGTATTATCTGTATGCTGAGATCGAACTGGGTTTGCATGGCGGCCATTTTGAATCACTTGGTCATGTTAAAAGCATTGTATCTTCGGTTCTATTGCTCGGATTAACTTCATGATCACACGATAATGTACATAATGTCAGGCGATTATAATATTAAAGTTTCAGTCTCATCGGATCATTCTTTCTATTTAAAGTTTGGGTATGTACGACAACGTGGTTTTCCAGTTTCACGTAAATTAGGTAGCAAAATATAAACGGTTCTTTGCGAAACGGTATTTTGCGAAACGGTATTTTGCGAAACGGTATTTTGCGAAACAGTAATTTGCGAAACGGTATTTTGCGAAACGGTATTTTGCGAAACGGTATTTTGCGAAACGGTATTTTGTGAAACGGTAATTTGCGAAACGGTATTTTGCGAAACGGTATTTTGTGAAACGGTTCCCCAGAACTGAAGTCTGTTATGATTTATGTGTCTTTCAATTTTTTAAAACTTTAACAGAAATCTGTCAGCAATGGCCTCCATCTTTGGTACACATAAACTATGCATCCCAATGATATTGTAGCGTAAGATTCATAATGATGGAGATACCAGAAGCAAAGTTAGCCGGTTGAGAAGATCACTTATGAGAAAATTTCAACCCCAAAATTTACTGAAATCAAAAACTGTCAGTGTGTTTACAATTTTAGAACAGCTAATAGTTGCTCGATTGACTTCACATTGGTGCTAAATGGAACGCAGGTCTTGCTGATGGTTTCTGTGGATCGAAATTAGACAAATAGTTAAGTTCTAGAAAATTAGTTTTTAGATTTTCAAAGGTACAGCAAGTTTTGACAAAATTTTACAATAGAAATCAGTCATGTTATTCAGAATTCAGCTAAGTTTAACATAAATCTTTCAGCTATGACCTCCATCTTTGGTACACATAAACTATACATCCTAATAATATTGTAGCATAAAAATCATAATGATTGAGATACCGGAAGCAAAGTTAGCCGGTTGAGAAATTCACCTTTGAGAAAATTTCATTGCAAAAATGAGAACATTTGATTAAAGATTTTAATTATAAAAATTGGGAAAACCCAACATGATAACTTGAAAACTTATATTCATGCTTGACGTAAAGGATGTTGAAAAATCATGCTGAACATTGCAAAATCTAATTTTCTAGATCTTAACTATTTGTCTTAACTATTTGTCTTGTTTCGATCCACAGAAACCATCAGCAAGACCTGTGTGCCATTTAGCACCAATATGAAGTCAATCGAGCAACTATTAGTTGTTCTAAAATTTTAAACACACTGACAGTTTTTGATTTCAGTAAATTTTGGGGTTGAAATTTTCTCAAAAGTGAACTTCTCAACCGGCTAACTTTGCTTCTGATATCTCCATCATTATGAATTTTACGCTACAATATCATTGGGATGCATAGTTTATGTGTACCAAAGATGGAGGTCATTGCTGAAAGATTTCTGTTAAAGTTTAAAAAAAATGGAAGACAGCTGCACATAAATGAAATATGTATATTGTAGTATATTACTTATGTTGCATCGAACATTTGCATCTCGAACTTAGCGTAGTCGAAATAAAACCGGGGTTTCCATATACCGACAGAAACCCTATATATTAGAGATGAAACCAATGTACAGCATTGTTAACTTTCAGCTCTGCTCGGGGTTAAAAGTTGTATAAATTAAGACACGCCATATTTTGTTACCTAATTTACGTGAAACTGGAAAACCACGTTGTCGTACATACCCAAACTTTAAATAGAAAGAATGATCCGATGAGACTGAAACTTTAACGATATAATCGCGTGACATTATGTACATTATCGTGTGATCATGAAGTTAATCCGAGCAGAAGAACCGAAGATACAATGCTTTTAACACGACCAAGTGATTCAAAATGGCCGCCATGCAAACCCAGTTCGATCTCAGCATACAGATAATACAACTAGGGTTTCTATACACCAAATACCCTGGTTCCAGAGGTTTCTCTCTAGAAAACCTCTGGGAACAGGGTATACACCAAAAGAAAGATCAGCGAAGTTGGAGTTGCATCGGTATTAATCGACATGTCTTGCCACATCGTTTACTTCAAACATGAAAATCAGTTCTGAAGTTATCATATTTGGTTTTCAAACCTTTTCGAAAAGAAATCCTTGAATCAATGTTCTCATTTTCGCATACGACAGAACACACATCCTGAACATACGAAAGAAAAAATTGATGACATTTAAACAAATAGTTTAGAAGAAAGGTGGCGCCGAAAAGTCAAATATTCACGGCACGGAAACCAGGATGAACAAAGACTGTTTCAACCATGCTCTGAAAACTGAACGATTTCTCTTAGAATATAACTCATGAAGTAGAAATATCACGAGCAACTGAGAGAGGATAGCCGTGTGAACAGTTGTCATACAGGATAAGTTCTAAAAGTGATTTTAAAACCACTCAGCGAGACCCGATCCCGGGACCCGATTGACCAGTGGCAGTGTAACAAACCGCTTAACACTGCACGCAGTAAACGCCATTACAGATAACAATTTACGCACTATGCTCTGAAAACTGTACGAATTCTCTTAAAATGTGATTCCTCAAGCGCCAATATCACGGGCAACTAAGAAAGGATAAGCTTGTCAACATTTGTCATACAGTATAAGTTCTATCCCCCTTACATGAAAAATGGGTATGTATGTGAGGCAAAGAGGCTCAAACCCTGACCCTGTTTGACCCAATCCGAGCTCCAAAACCCTGATTGCCCCCTTTTGGGGAAAAAAAACCTGATTGCCCCTTCTTTAAATTGTTTTCAAAACACGGTCGGATATATATCCTGGCCGGTATACCGCGTACCGAGATTTCATGCAAAATACGGAACATTTCAAGTCGGGACGTGGCATTGGGTAAACAAATCAGCAGATGAAGTACATAGATAAAATTAGCGGCGTCACGATGTATGGGAACCTCAGTGCTTGCATGTGGGCAGGCGATAAAAATGCGGCAACAGAAGGTCTTTTTTTTTGACATAGTAGCTAAAAAAAAGGAACTGCCTAAAAAATACTGAACCCCGACCCTGACTGCACCCAAACTATACTCAAATCCTGACCCTGATCTGCCCAAATCAGGTCAAAACCCTGACCCTACCTGCCCAAACTGAGCTCAAAACCCTGACCCACCCGGGCGGCACATACATAATACGTCACAAACAGGAGTACCCCCCCCCCCCCCGGGTTCTATCCACTCTGCGAGAGCCGATAGACCAAACAGTTTACTAACGCGCTACAAACAGCTACGGCGTTTTGCGTGAATACGCTAAACTTAGAAACTTTGACATTTTGCGATTACAGAAATGAGTATCAGTTAGTATTCTAGATTTTTCGACAAAAAATCGTTTACTAACTGTTCTCATTTTTGCATATACCGTTTCGCAAAATACCGTTTCGCAAATTACCGCTTCGCAAAATACCGTTTCGCAAAATACTGTTTCGCAAAATACCGTTTCGCAAAATACCGTTTCGCAAAATACCGTTTCGCACCGTTTCGTTTCGCAAAGTACCGTAAGTCACAAAACACAACCCTTCTGACATTTGCATCAAAATAAAATACAACTTCACAGTTTCTGGTCCCAAGACGTAGCTATCCTGAATCACTTGACATCCTAGAGGTAAATAATCTGCTTCTTAGGCAACTCAAGGCTGCTAAAGTTGGCCTAGACTAAGTCTATAACTGTACACAGCACTGGTTGAACAAGACGGGCCGCCATGTTGAACTGCCTTCTCCACGAAGCCGAAGATCAAACATTTGGGCTAGAAAATAGAGTTCTGTATGGATTTTCACCAAATAAAAACTATCTGAAACCTCTAGGGTATCCGTACTACATTTCCAGCAAGACATTTTGGCTTAAACATACGATTTTCGACAAGGAAAAATTCACAACAGTCAACAGACTTCAGTTCTTCGGGTTTTCGGGGTTCGTTTTTCCGCCTGGGTCTTCGCTGTTCGTTTTTCCGACAACCCTGAAGCTATCGCTGTACATCTACTAATAGCTCTATAAACTACAAGAAGTTGAAGATACTTTTTCCAAATCTGGTGGGTCAAATGGCCAACAACTCCTTCGACTTTGTGAACACTTCTTCATTGCATCGCGCCATAACTGCTATTTTTTTACAATTGTCAATCAAATGTCATTGAACACCACTTTAGCCAATCGGAATTTTGCGTCTAAAAAATGAACGTTAAAAGGGAAAAAAACGGGGGCTTCGTTGCAAGCCCTCCTTTCCCTTTTCCTCTCCCCATTCCTCCTCCCCTCCTCTTCCCCTCTCCATTCCCTCTCCCCTCTTTCCATTCCCCCTGGGCTTGCCACGCAGGCTAGGCATAAACCGGCTTTTACGCGACATAAAAAAAACTGGCAATAACGTCACATGTTGATGACACGGTGTTATGGCCTCGTGCTGAATTTGTCGTAATGCACTTGTTTATTACGTCATTCACGACTGGAAGATAAATAATTATTAATGCTTGGTATGTAGCGAATAGTTAAAGGAATAAACTGACCAGACTATCTTATGTGTTACTTGTATTCGCCCAACTAGATTATTATTTTGAGTTAAGACTTGAGCTAATACTCGCGCAAATGAAATTCAGGGTGGCTAAGCCGTTTTAAAGTTTTGTTTTGGCTGTTATTCCCCCCTAAAAGTTTACTTCAACCAAATTAAGAAGACCCCCTGCAGATTTCTATGGGTAACATTTTGATGAAAACGTTGCTTTCAAAAACATCTGATGGGCCGCATTTCATTGCTTAGCGACTTCTGGTTATGTACTTCTGCTATTACTAATAGCAGGAAATTATACTGAAAAAAGTGTTTCTAGTTGTTATTGTTGTTATTTTTGAAGCTTACACAAACAATCCTTCCGATCATAAAAAAAAATATAAATGGTGGAGAGTTCACCTCGAAATTCCGAATTTGAGCACCCGTCAACAAACTCCACAAAATGTCAAGTTTTACCTAGCAATTTGCTTCGAATCTAGTTCAAACTTTCGTAGAACACAACCAGATAGTTATCTTATCTTTGTATGGACACAAAATAATGAAATCACAGCTATACAGATGAAGCCCAAACAAACTATCTCATTGCATCCACTTTGAATGCGTTTCATCTAAAATCATAACAAGCCAAAGAGCATGGGATATAAAGTGGTCATCCCACTAAGCGAACTGAAGATATGGACCCACTTTCCTTTCCCTACTTTCCTAATTTCTATACCCACACTCGCACTATAAGACTCTAAACTATTACTCTCTGTATTACTCTCTCTCTCCACTTTCCTAATTTCTATACCCACACTCGCACTATAAGACTCTAAACTACTACTTATCTTTCTCGCTCATTAACTTCATAATGGTAGTGGCCAACTCGAAAGCTTCTGCTCCTTTGGCCACTACACACTCTAAACTAAAAAATGTACTTATACCTAACTCCATCTTTTCTATTTTATAATTATCTGCTATAGTGACATTTACTTTTATAAAATAGAAATAAGTGTGAATAAAATGAACTTGAACTACCAAACCAGGATCCGGCAGGCTAACTCACATATCGAACTGGAATTTAACGTGTCGGTTCTGGAACAACTCGGCCACTAAAACTTGGGAGTCGTAGTTATTAGCTACTGGCTACATACATGTACATACAATTGTATGGCTACGTAGCTGAGTACATGACTATGGGGGTACATGGCTGCACCTACATACTTGACTACATGGCTATGTGGCTACACGACTACGAGTTGACTATGTGGCTACGTGGCCACATGGCTGTGTGCTTGGCTACATTGCTTTATAATGGCTACATGTTTCTGTGAATTAATCCAAACCCTTACCCTACAATAAAAAAACCTAACCGTCAACAATGGGTGCTCACTAATTTAGGGTTTTTAGGACTAATCACTAAACAAAAAATAATTATAATGCTTCTTAACTGTTTCTGTGAATTAATCCAAACCATTACCCTGCATTTAAAAAAATCCTAACCGTCATCAGAGGTGCTCACTAATTTAGGGTTCTTTTGGGATAATCGCAAAACAACACTGATTTTTTAAAATTAATCCAAACCCTTACTCTACATTAAAAATACCCTAAACGTCAACAATGGCTGCTCAATAACACAGAAATATAATACTGCTTTAATATTCCTCTGAACTGATCCAAACCCTTATTCTACATTATCAAATACATTAATAATTCATGAAACAAAAACAAATTAAAGGAAATTAATAAAACATCAGTGTCTTTAATTCTACTAGAGATTTCGTCCTGATTTACTTATTAAACTTTGGCTTTGATTTTCTCGGCCAAAATAAGTCGTATCGCCAAAATTAAATAACTGAAAACATGACTCTCTATATCTAGACATTTGATAAGTGCGATAAAGAATTCGCGTCCGAACTTTATGCAGCGACGTATCTAGCCGATAGGCCTGCAAAAATATAAAATGCCACTGTGAAAATATCTCAATGTTGTGTCTCAAAATGCACCAGATTGCATCTCAGCACATCTATTTTTTAAAAATTCGGGAGAGGGGGGGGGGGGGGGGGGGGGGGCGTTGCCCGCGGACCCCCTAGAGTGCTCATGGGCTTCGCCCACTCGAAATTTCTCCCCTAAAAAAATCAGATGAACCTTGGAACCCCCCCTTCAAAAATCCTGGGGACGCCCTTGCAGCGAGACCGAGCCTGCAAATTTTAAAATGCTGGACACGCCCCTCTTTATGGGATTTATAAACTCTCGCTTTCAGCTCGGGTTTGTAAATCCCATAAATATATTTCGCTCATTCTTTATCTAGTACTTACAAAAAATCCTAACCATCAACAAAGGGTGCTCACTAATTTATGTTTTAGAGCTAATCATATTCACTAAACAACACAGAAATATGTTTCATAAATGTTACTGTGAACTGATCCAAATTATACATCATACATTTAAAAACTCTAACATCACTAAACGTGATGTAAGTTTCCTTTTTAGAATCTTGAAAAAATACCTACATGTAGTTGAAAAAATATTCTAAGAAAATATTACCTGAAACATAAATATCAAAGTCACCTAGGTTGAATCAATTTTGGCATGCACTGAGGAACTCGAGCCGGTTACAACGGTTAGGTCTGTGACTAAGTTATTATATTATATAATGATCACTGTGTATATAGCAGGATTCTTGCCAGCAATAACTTTGGAAAATGTTTGAAGTGACCAATTTCTAAATATTGAATAAATATTTCCAATCATGAACGCTGTCGTACCCAACAAACAGACAACTTGTCTTCGGAAGAACTCTCTGATGCACTGGTTTTTTTTTACGAATTCCCTAAGAGCAGGACAAAATAATTCTGAATATCGAAAGGCATGGCATTATGAGACTTTGATGCAACTGATCAATTTACTCATGTTATTTTCCAAGCCTTTGAAATTTAGAGGATGGCATTTTATGCAGTATGCACACATGATAAAAAGACTCATATGATGCAGAACCGGTAGATTCTTGAATAATAATCTGGTAGATTCTTGAATAATAATCTAAGCCGTTACACTATACATGTACTTTCAGCTATTTGTTTTGTGTCTGCGCTTGTGTACCTCGACCATTGTCTAATTTAGCCATACTAACACTTAGATTGAGCGAGGAACAGATACGTGGCATGTTTTATTTTGTACCGTATACGTTTCATTACCAGAAATCACGGATAGCTCATTATGCATAGCTTTAGCTGGGCATTTAAAGATGGCCAACATTTACAAAGAAATGTATGGGATCAAACATAAAATGTTTTATAGCCTTACCTCTAGGATAGCTTTCACTTTCCTGGTCTTCGCGTTTCAAACTCAGGGCTCGTAGAAACCCATTAGTTTAAAAAATTGATGAATCCAGTCACGTTTCCTTCGGTCAAAAATAATACGTCTTTTTAGCCATAAATCACCACAGGCTGTCATACATTCCTTGTACATTACCAAGAAGTACATCCCAAACCCCCACGTAGTACTCACTAACCAACAACGAAGGCAAAATCCTGGTCTTCGAGTTTGCTTCCACAGATAATCAGGCCTTGATATCGCCATTTTTGAAGGCTGTTCATCGTAGTTTGGTTCGGTCAAAACTGCTCAGAAAAGTGCTAACTTTTGGCTACAAGAAGCCACCATTACAATTCCGAAGCCTGCCAAGGAACCCACATTTTTAATTCAAAACATACAGGAGACGAAGACATTTTGTCCGCCATTCTTCACTCCACCAACAGCTTACTATTCAGAGGTATTACCGCTGTTTAGACCAAATTCAGGCTCTAATATAATAAAACGAGGGATTTAGCTGCATTTGGATTCCCTGTGGCCGAATGCCTGTACGCATGCTCAAGCATGTTAAGGCATGGTTTTTGAACTGTTCTGATAAAACATTCAAAATTCGTTATCTTTGTTATTTATGTATGAAATACCCTATAACTTTGGAATAATATGGTAATCGTGTGTCTTAACAGTTAATTATCGGTATTTTGATGTTTTGAAGGTCACGTGACCTTAAGGCTGATAAAACAAAGAAATCAAAATGGGGTGGCGGAAGTTATTGTTTTGTTTCAGATTTTCGATTCCAAATGTTAAGCTTGTTGTAGGAAATGAGACTGTGTCCGGAATGATTGACTTTTTATCACTGAAGAGGATATAAATGGCGAAAAATGGTTCCAAGAATAGGTCACGTGACCTGTTTTCTATATTTTCGCTTTAACAGTCTATCAGGGTCAACCATTCCGGACTGATCTTTAAAGTCAACCATAAGTGTAATCAGATAAACACAAAATCGTTACTTAAAATATAAAATGCACCACCCCGTTTTTAGTTTAATTTTCAACTTTTTGTGATCACGTGGTTGGTCACGTGATAGACATTTGACCAAAATTTTATATTAGGACGATTAAAAACGCTGAGATTAGTTATAACCACCATTGTTCTAGGATTTGATCAAATTCAAGTGACTCTATTCAAGAAAATAGCGGTAGCCTCGTTTTCATGTTCAAACCATGCCTTAACATGCTTGAGTGCTCTGTGCCCGTGTGTAACTCCACTGTTCGGTTTTTCGCGGTCGCAAAATGTCCGTGATTTCTGGTAATGTGCTGTGTTTGACTATAAACAAGCATTGATGCCTTTTGTTGTGATGCATGTGTTAATGTACTTGTACAAGCAAGCACCACCCATTTTACTTATTTTGAAGAAGTTCAGTGATAATTTGAGAGTGGGTTATAATGAAATATGTAACCAGTGGTATGAAATTGATTGGAATTTAAAAAAATATATTCAAAAGCCTCCTGCTTTATGGTAAAGTGTTTACATATGCCGGGGATATTTATGCATATGAATCAGAGATAGTCCATAGTTTATAAATCCAACGAGGACATTAGAGAAACATATTATTAAACGGTTATAAATTTGGGGTATCAAATTTTACGTTAGCGTAAATGAGTCTTCCCCATAATATTTTCAATTGTCCTCGTTGGATTTATAAACTATGGACTATCTCTGATTCACAAGCATAAAGATCCCCGGCATACGAAAATACTTTACCATGATGCAGGAGGCTATAAAATAAATACGAAGTCCAAGGACTACGGCAAAGCTGACACAACGTAGGATTTTATATTGAATATTACAATATTTCGGCTTGCCAAACCAGCCTTCTTCAGGTACTAGATGTTACAAGTGAAGAGCTCTAACGTAAGAAGATCTATAAATGTGGTAAATTTCGCAATAGAAATTGCGGAAACGGGAAGTGACGTAGACCAAAACGTGGCCAGGGGCTAGCCTAAGGACAGATAAGCTAAAGGTTGCTAGGGTTACACCTATCTATAAAAATGGAATCCATGCTGTTATTTCTAACTATCGCCCAATTTCATTACTTTCAATTTTCAATAGAATTCTTGAAAAGTTAATGTATAACAGATTAATAAATTATTTAGGGAAATATGAAATTCTGTATGAAAACCAGTTTGGTTTTCGGCGCAATCACTCTACAACCCATGCTATTCTAATGATAGCAGATAAGATTCAAAGAGCAATAGAGAATAAATTGTTTTCTTGTGGTCTGTTTTTAGACCTAAGCAAAGCCTTTGACACTGTTGATCATAGAATACTTATTAAAAAGTTGGAATATTACGGAATACGTGGAATAGCTAAGGAATGGTTCTGCTCTTATTTATGCAATAGAATGCAATATGTCTCTTTAAGTGATATATCTTCTGAGCAGCATTTAATAACCTGTGGTGTTCCACAAGGTTCTGTCCTTGGTCCCTTACTGTTTCTTCTCTACATCAATGACTTTAATAAATCTTCTACAGCTTTCGATTTTCACCTTTTTGCTGATGACTCTAACCTATTCTTCTCTCATACAAATCTACAAACACTCGAGACAACAGTCAATAATGAATTATGTAAGATCAATGACTGGCTTTGTGCAAACAAGCTGTCTTTAAATATAGGCAAAACTAACTTTGTTTTATTTCATCCTCCACAAAAGAAAGTTACTGCCCCCATAAATATAATCATTAACAATAAAATTATAAAAGAGTCTAAAAGTATAAAATACCTAGGAGTCTTAATGGATTGTCACTTGAACTGGAAAGACCACGTTTTTCATGTCTCCAAAAAACTATCAAGGAGTATAGGCATTCTATGCAAACTTAGACATTTTGTTGATACTAATACTTTACTCCTGCTGTACTATGCCATCATTTATCCATTTCTCACTTATAGCTGCCTGGTATGGGGGAGTACCTACAAATCCAATATCAAACCTTTAGAAATCTTACAAAAGAAAGCAATTCGTATAATTACTTTTTCAAAATTTGATGCCCATACCAGTCCGCTTTTTAGTCAGCTTAAACTTCTAAAACTTCATGATATAATTACTTTTTATACTGTATCCTTTATGCACCAGTATTCTATGGGCAATCTTCCTAACGTTTTTGACACCTTCTTTCAAGCTACTAGCAGTAAGCATAAGTATAGGACTCGCCTTGCATCTAAATCCACCTTCTCATTTCCAAAGATTCGTACAAATTATGGAAAATTTAATATAAGATATCTTGGCCCCAAAGTTTGGAACAATGTTGATGAATCTATAAAATCTTTGAGCTTTCGCTGCTTCAAGCGAAAGTTTAAAGACAAACTTCTAAATCTTTATTAATAATCTAAATAACTGTTTTGACCCACATCCTGCTTACTAATAGTAACTTTGTTTGTTTGTGTGTATATTGTGTGTTGCGTGTGTATTTATTATTACCTTAATTAGTTATTCAACGTATTTAATGTTATGTGCTTGCTGATTTTTCGCCTTTTTCTGACTTGTAAAATTAACTCTATCATTTAATGGGCACCCGACTAGATTAGCTCCTTATAGTTATTTCGGGTGCCCGGTTACTTTATAATTTGTTTACTTTTATCCGACCCATGTAATCTGCCACTGTAAGTACACATAAAAAATTGTTGTTGTTGTTGTTGTTGTTGCTGTTCAAGAAAGCTTAATGTACGGAAAAGACTATTTATTATTTAACGAAGCCTATAAAATATACTCTTTTTCTGCAATGTTTTTTTTCGCAGACAGACACGCTTTCAGGGACAAACTCCTGGACCCTTACTAAGGGCTGAATGTTGTTATTCTTATACATCAATCATATCAGGAGTCTTTGTTGTTGGAGAATGATGATCATTCTCCAAAGGAGTTAGCTTTCACCGCTTTCCTTGAATTCCGGAGTATATTCCATACCTTGAATATTGTCATTTTCAACCAGAAGAGGCAACTCGCTTTATTAATTCACACACAACCTGTAATACATTAATACTAAAAATGTCATATACATGATACAATGTAATTGTTGCCATTTGCAATACATAGGTGAAACAAAGCGATGCCTCATGCAAAGACAGATTTAACGAACACAGACGGACAGTAGACAAGCCTAACATTAAATCTAAATCTGCTACTGTATCTGAACATTTTCTTTCTAGACCTAACCACTCGTACATCGACATGCAACTTATCCCTCTAGAAATAGTATACTCCTCAAGAGACTCAATACGTAAAGCCAGAGAAGCGCACCTTATATAGATAAAGCTAAAACTCTAGAACCATATGGTATGAATATACAGGCTAGAATATACGTGATGAAACATAGTGCTTATCTCTTATACTATTTTGCTACTTCAAGTTTTGGTCTACGTCACTTCCCGTTTCCGCAATTTCTATTGCGAAATTTACCACAGTTATAGATCTTCTTACCTTAGAGCTCTTCACTTGTAACATCTAGTACCTGAAGAAGGCTGGTTTGGCCAGCCGAAATATTGTAATATTCAATATAAAATCCTACGTTGTGTCAGCTTTGCCGTAGTCCTTGGACTTCGTATTCATTTTCATTTTGGCTGATTAGATCTGACTTAGATCCAACGTAGCAACCAGCAGGATTTTCGTCCACGGTTCTTTGCAATTTTCAAGTTTATAAAATAAATGCTTTTCATTAGAATTCAAAGGTCACATTGCATGTTTCCATGGAAACTGTCATGTGTAATTGATAAGGTCGTGACAAACATTATATTTTTCAAAATTGTATGGACAAATATTACAAAGAGATAGACTACCCCCTCTTGAATTGGGATGGCCATCTTGAGACCCAGGCCTTAATGTACCTGAGAGCTGCTCTGAATTTTGAAAATCACATGGCAACCATAATACAAATATATCAGTTACAATGTATTTGTCTGCAATCTTCACCAAGACGGTGGAAATAAAAACACCTATTTGGAGATGGTACATGCAGTTGACAATGGAAGTAATACGATAGTAATTACAGCTACACAATTGTTTCCAACGTCATGGTGGTGCATTTCATAGACTCTGAAAAAGCTCTGACTTTTAATGGAACTGATAGAAACAACAATTTGATCAAAGTCAGGACCCAGCTAAAATAGGAGAAGAAAAAAGAGTGACTGACATCTGTACTCTAGCAAACAATTGTCCTACTCCAACAACACATGAGTTTGTGATCACCAAGATCCTGAAAGAAGAAGAATTAAAAGAGAATTTGTATGCATAAAAAATGTAACTATAGAACTAGTTGTTCTAAATAAATCCCGATAAATGACACATATAGCTTTAAGGTGGTTGCTGATTAAAAAAAATGAATTAAAGACAGGCCTAAGAGTAAAAGAAGGGCTTTGTACAACAAGGGCGTTAGTGTCTCCCGGTCGCATTCTAAATTCTCTTTCAAATTCTTTTTTTTTCAAAGTAAGAATTTAGAACGTGATCATGAGCCACATGTGGCCTTGTTGCAACAGCCCTTCATTATTGATCTTCGTTTGGTGGATTTAACAAGTTAAAATACATGTAAAATCTTAAGATCTATTTTGAGCGCAAATGTATGAAAGTTCAAATTCATGGAGATCAATGACTTCATGAAGGGGCCTTAGCTAACTTCAGTGGTTCAGAACATGGATTGATCAAAGAAAATGCTTGCTCAAATTATTGTTGAAATGACTTTTTAATTTTTTTCCTTTACGATCTATTTTTCATAGAACCTGTAAGGGACCATTCATTATTTAATACAAAACAAAAATGCATGACCCCCTGCCTCCTGATGTTACAAAACATAACATCATTTGATAATTATAAACATCACAGTTTTATATTTTGGCCTTGATCATATTAACTAAATTTAAAAGGAAATGACACAGCATGCTTTGCAGGATTGCACTGTAACAGACCCTTTGTAATTGCTGCAAAGGGAAAGTGCAGCAGCCAAGCTGAGATTGAACTAATTACAAAAGCATTGACAGACTCCCCGTCTAAGCCATTTTTTTTTCAGTGAACCCCATCTATAAATTATTATGGGCTCCCTCTTTCTTGCCATACCCCCCCCACCCCCCCATCGCTCGCTAATAGTGTAGCTCCCCAACCCCCAACCAAAAAAAGAAATAAAGAAAAAAACTGTCCCTTGACTTAGGACACTGGACAAAAAACTAAATCGACCTGATATTCCTATCCCATCCACATCATTTCATACAATTAACATTTCTCCTTCGATGAATATTTATTGCCATTAAAAGTCTGGTACATGCTAAACCATCTACATTTTCTGTAGACAAAGAATCACATTAAAAACATTTTTTTTTAGATATTTAAGTCTTGTAAAAAGAATCTAAAATGATTTATAATTCTCTCAAAGGCTGAAAACAAAATGAAAGTGTAAAATACTTTTTTATTTTAATCGAACTTCCAAAGTTGTACCAACTATTCCTTGTTGGAATGGCATACGGCCCGTATCTTGTGAGTTGTGTGAGTTGCGACACTACACAGTCAGTGACACATGCATGTGTACATCTTGGTTATACAAATGAACACTACATTCAGGCAAATAGTTTATTTTTTATTTTTAGCTTTTTAACTTTTTTTTATTGTAAACATTTCTAATTACTAAATTACATTACACAAAATTTATACGACAAAGAGACAAAGGAAAAAAAAAAAAAAAAAAGAGAAAATAAAATACTCTTAGCCAGCTATTCCTATTCAGAAAAATGTCTAATTGCAATTAACAGTTTTTGCCATTTCTTAAGGTGTTCCAGGGTTTTGTTCCTTGATTTTGCTACGTTGGATTCAATTTTCTCAAAATACACTAAAGAGTTTATAAATAGAGCTAATGTAGGGATTTTTCTTTTCTCTCTTGCTTTATATAAAGCTAATTTATACATTAAGATAATAAAGTTTTGTGGCTGTTCGTTTACCCCTAATATGATATTTACAAGATTCGATGGTGGTAGATTTATATCGTGCTTTCCTAACCAAGTTCGTAATTCAAAATATAAATTTTTGGCCTCTATACATTCTACAAATAAATGATCTATTGTTTCTTGGTTAATTAAACAAAAAGAGCAACGTGAACACTCAATTAATTTAAAACGAAATAAATCGAAATTAAGATAAAGGCAGTTGTTCAAAATTCTATATTGAAAATATCGTGAATAAGAATCAATCGTTGTTGAATATATACGCCTATAAGTCTCTTCCCAACTTAATGGGCTCTCAGGCTTTAATCGATTTATAATATTTATTTGGGAGGTAGGTGACTTAAACTTCGCACCAATTAAACATTTGTAAATTTCTTTTGAGTTCTCAACATTTTCTATATCAAACGACTTTTGCCCAAGTTTTAAGTATTTCTTTCCTATATCTATAGTACCCTCTATTATACCTATATTTTTAACTACTTCTTTCCATTTTCTTGGTATGGAGTGTACTAAACCTGCCCAATGAAAGAAATCCTTAGCTAGGAGGCGTTTCCTCTCTACCATTTCCCATTTAAATTCACCAGATTCATTCAATAGGTCTACTATTCTATTAATGTTGAGTTGCGAAAAAGTCTTAAAAAAGACTGATTTATTATCAATTTTAATATATCTATTATTCCATAAAGATTGTTGCAAAATATCAGAAATATCTATTACTTCTACCCTAGCAAACTCCGCCCAACATCTTAATACACTTTTGTAAAAATCAGGGAGATACTTTGGAATTCGTTCTTTTTCAAAATTTTGATCTATTGCTAATATACCCCCAATTTGATTTAAAAACGTTAAGGGCAAGAATTTCCATGCCTCTTGTTTTATACTTAACAGCGCTGTAGCCCATTTTAGACGATTCACTTTAACAATTGATTCACAATCAGGTTCTTTTAAACCCCCTAATTCATAGTTGCCTATCAACGTTTGATGCTTTATTTTAGGTTTTTTACCATTCCATATACATTTTTTTCAATTCACAATCAACTAATTTGATAAACTCATCTTTCACATCTATTTTCGAACATATGTATAATAACTTGGATATTGCTAATGAACGAACTACCTGAATTCTACCATATAATGTTAAGGGTCTACTCCGCCACATAGATAAAATTGTTCTTAAGTTAGTTAATATACGCTGGAAATTATTGTTATAATGTAATCCCTTGTTGTAAGTAAAATAAATACCTAATATTTTAACTCCTTGTTTCTCAAAATCTACCCATTTAAAATCCTTAAACTTTCCCTCTTCCACAATTTCTTTCCCTATCCATCCTATTTCCGATTTTTTTACATTTATCTTTAAAGATGAAAACTCTCTAAATAGATCTAACATTTCTAACGTTTTCTCTAGCGAGGTAGTATTTCTTAAAAAGAAAGTTGTATCATCGGCAAATATTACAAACTTCCGAACATTACCTTCTAATTCCACTCCCTGTATTTCTTTACAATTTCTTATCATCAAAGCCATTATTTCTAAAACTAAAATAAAGATATATGGAGAGATAGGATCTCCCTGTTTTGTACCTCTAGATCTTTTAATTGCGAACAAGTCAGTAGCTGTACCATTATTTGAAACACACGCTTGATTATCCTCTAAAAGAACTTGTATCCATTTTATAAATCCCTCACCAAAACCATAACTTTTCAAAACTGCAAATATAAAAGGATGCTCTATCGAATCAAAGGCTTTTTCAAAATCTGCTGCAAACATGATCAAGGGGAGACAATTTTTCTTTGCGTAAAACATTATATCCTCAATTATTCTAATTGGTTCATCTATTACTCGCCCTTTAACAAAAGCTGTCTGGTCATGATGAATTATACCAGGAAGGATATGAGATAACCTCTTACTAAGAACCTTACTACATATTTTAACATCCACATTTATTAAACTAATTGGACGCCATGAATCTATGAATCTATTATCTTTACCTGGCTTTTCCAATAATGTAATTATTATTTGTTTCTATCATTTAAGCAGTTGACCAAATCTTCCTTGATATCATGCCATATACTTAAATAAAATTATTTTGTTAAACCATCGTTTCCTGGTGTTTTGGAGCACCCCATTGCCTTAAGACAAAGAGTTAATCTATAGCGACACTTTGATATGCCAAGGACCTGAAATATCAACACAGTACAAGGTGAGGGAAATTTAAAGTACTGAGTTCATTGTTGTGTTCACTAATCCAATTAATCTACACTAAATTTCTAACGGGACCTGAAACAAAGCTGATCCAATCCAAGACCCGGCTACCAACATTGACCATAAATTATTCTGCAACTAACAATGGCACTCAATATTCTGCAGCCAACCTTAGCACGCCGAACGAAAAATGAACGTGAATTATTTTACAACCGATTTAAGTGGTACGTGCATAGAGCAATCATTCGACACAGTCATTCCACATGCTGTGTAACCAGACTCACTTGTTTATCGTGGTTTTGAGGAACTGAATCGAATACTTTTTGTGCTTTTTCACATTGGAGTACTCGATAGACTTCACCGACATACGTTTCAGACCAGAATTGCTGGAAATTTGCGAGGAATGATTGTGTCGAATGGGCATCAGTGTTAAACATGAAACAGTATCTACGCACGTAACACTGTTGTTATTGTAGTAGTAGTAGTTTATTTATCAACGTAAGGACACGATGAGCACAAGGCTCGTTTAAACGTGTACGTGGTAAAGTGAAAGAGTAAAATATATACTAAATAGTAGTACATGGAATCATAAATCCTAAGATTACACTAATTGCAAGTATTGTGGGAATTCTAAAATTACACTTAATACACTATTGACTATAAATAATGATTAATAAATACCAAGATTACACCAATTGACTATTAATCCTGACTAAAAAAATCCTATGAGCACAACATTTATATAAATAATGATTAAATATGATTAATAATAAGTGACAAATAATGTCACTGATACTACATTAATTGACCTAAGTAACAAAATGAGCTAATCTCACCAAGCAAGAACAAAACATTCCAGTGACAAATTTTCGTTTCAGTGCATATGAGCCCTAGCCAGTTATCATTGATTTAAAGATCAAAGTGGAAAACAAAATGACCGGCATTGAAAAAATATATATTAGCGTTTAGCCATTTTCGTTTATTAAGGAATCAAATTTCAATGACGTCATTTCAGTCAAAAGCTACTTTTAGTTCATTTTGCTCCGTTTTTATGTCAACTCCACTTATTAAAAGATATTTCAATAATATTGCAAAGATCAAATGTCTGACGCCTGCAAAACAACTGAAAAATACACAAATTCAATGCTATGACTTAATTCGTGTTCAGTCATTAGCATAATTTGACTTAAATGACGTCATTTTAAAGCAATATCACGACAATAAATCACCCAAATATGGTTGAACAAGGTGTAACATGTGCTCCTGTGTCTGACTTTTGTTATCGCGCGAAAACAAATCAAACACTTGAATATTTAATGTCTAAAATAACATCATTTTAAAGAGTTTCTATTGACAGGCATGATGGACAACTTAGCTTCCTTCGCTTATTATTTTATTCTAGCGTCAACAATTTAGTATCATAACAAGAGAAAACTGAAAGCTTGCTTACTTGCTTGATTGTTATGAATATGAAATTCCAATGCCGAATCCCGAAGGGTGAAAAAGGGGGAGGAAGATTCCCTTTTTATAGTTCGGCTTCGTATTTAAGAATGAAGACATTGCGAAATCAAACTCAGTCACTGTGCATCGTATTTCAACGGGTCCGCCTTAATTGAGTCTTAATTAGCGTAAAGGCTGGTTTTCACTAGCAGGTTAGCACAAGCGCAAGTACAAGAGTCCTTATTTCACAGTGAAAACGAGCTCGACGCAAGCGCAGGCACTGACGCAAGAACAAGCACCTTTTCCTTGTGCTTATGCTTGAGTTCGCGTTGTGCTAGTGAAAACGGAAAACAACGCAAAGACAAGGAGAATTACTACAAGCCTGAGGAGAATTACTACAAGCAATACTAGCTGTTCGAGCAATAATAAAACACTTGCTATCAAAGAGATTTTATTTGGGATATTCAACCTAAATTATGTTTTAGTTAATTACATAATATTAGAAAGCAAGTATCTGATCTACCTTTGCAATCTTAAAAATAGGTTATTATCAACAAAAGACCTGTGCGAGAGAATGAAAAGTTTCTGTTTGATGTATCTGTCAAATTGCTTTGTTTTGTTTACGTTATGTACTCCTTGTCTATGTTATCCGTTTTAGTAAAATCAAATTGTAATACTGGAAAAAAATAAACAAAATACAAGAAAAAGCTGTTCGAGCACGATGGCTGCCATATTGGATTATTGGCCGCTACACAAAGAGACAAGTGATCAGCGAGTCTTGCGCTTATATATTGCACGGTTCGTTTTCACTTGACGCATATCTCTTGTGCTTGTGCTTGCGTCGCTAGTGAAAACCAGGCTTAAGAAAGTCAGCCGACGGATCATTAAAAAAATACAAACTTGTATCCATTATTCCGTTCACTCTTCCCAAATTTTTGACAGTTTAAGATTAGCTGAATATATTATTTTGTAGTATAGTGCTCACTACTACAAAAGAAAAGCTTCATACCGCAACTTGAACATCGAAACCGTATGCAACTTACAAACATTTCGCTGTCAAAGCCGTGTTTGATAAACTACAGACTCCAAAGTTCTCTTGAACGTATTAATGTGGAAATACATTTCTAGTATTTTTTATTGATCTCGTAATTTTAGGAAAAAGTGTTGAGGGAAAAAGGGACCCTCGACATGGAACCCTTCTACACTCGACCCTCGACCAAAAGGCATACTCGCTTGGTTCTGGCAAGTTTAAGTATTGGGAGACAGAAAGTGAGGTTGAAACCCTTGAAACCCTGTATTTGATGTAAAACATTCATTTTTTTAAGAAAATTTAAAATCTGAGGAGAAATATTTCTTTCTATAAGTGTCATTTTAGTCCATTTTTCTGAAATGAAATAATGAAAACTGTAGTTAACTCAAAAAACAAAAGAAGGATTTATATGAAATTATTCATTTTTAATATGCCTAATGCAGTTCAATAGGATATTTGTCTCATTATTCTATGTGGGAACACTGTACTTCGTAAGACTGAAACCCACTTATCAAGTAACCAGCATGGCCAGAAAAATCGAATGGACATGCGCAGTTGAAGCGTGATACTTAGAAAATGTTGCCCTCTGGGACGTTCTCAACATTACAGTAAATGTATGGTGCTAAAATGTTCATGTTCTGATATTTCTAAGCACAATAAAACCCCCAACTTACATTGGTTCCATATATAACAACACACTAATAAGCTTTGCTTTGAAGACAAAAAGGGTAACTTAGCGTTGAATATCGGGTCGTTTTTGGGAGATATCGCGCTGCACTGAGAATCAAGTCGCCATTTTAAGGAGTAGTATGACGAAATACCTCAACAGCTTGAATTATAACTTCGTTTGCAATACTTATCGAGCGCCGGTTCCTATCCTCACCTTCGATTCCTTTTGAAAGATCGAATATTGCTTCGTGATTTTACCCTAATTCCAACACTTTGTGTACTTCAATCGGCTCGGTTTTGCAAATCCAGTTTGTGTAATAATGAAGGTTCAAAGGACTTGCCAGTAGAGTCTCAAAACTAGCCACAGATTGGGTAAAACTATAGCATTTACTCCCCCTTCGCTGCTTCAACGAGTAGGCCATCTTGTAAAATTATCTAGCAGGCGTTCCTTGTTGTTTATTGTTGAATTAGGACTAGTACCGAGGGAGAAGTGATGGTTTATGGGAGTCCGCGGCAACTTTGAATTTTTCTCTCGTCTCGCTAAAGCTCGAGTCGCCATTTTTGATTAATTCAGAAAATTGTATCACGTGTCCGTGTGAACCAATCAGCTACGTAATAAAATCATGAGAATGAAAGGCACAGCAATAATTAGAATATTAAACCCTGTCCATTTTCATTTGACTTTTCTGGACATGGTAGAAGGCCACAAAAGTATTCTAGGGGTTATTTAACAATTATACCCGCAGCCCGAATGGAATACGACTTAATAGCCCATGAGGCACAGCCGAATGGGCTATAGAACTCGTAGCCCATGAGGGTGAGATATATAATTGTTTTAGTATTAACTAACTACTCGGACGGTAGATAGTAACAGAAAGAATGAAATTGAAGTTGAAAAAAAACTGGTATTATTTCGTAAAAGCGCGTGCGACTTTTCTCTACAATGGGCTATCACAAATGGACCTATAGTAGGGTAGCGAATCATAATGCAGGATTTTTATAGTCCACTAGATGGTTTATGCTAAAAAGGGTTGAAAAGTTTCAATCTCAAGTTACATTTGGTAGTAACAAAAATGTGCGACGTCAAGGAGATAACACATGTTTTGGATGGGGATTATGTGGCCAACAACTACCAGAAATATTCAACCAAAAGGCATAAAATGGCGTTTAAACGAGTAGAGAAATCAAAATTTTCATAAGGCTGCCTTCTAATTTGTATAAATTAGTGAGAGATTAATGTGTACAGGGTAACTTATGTCTTTCAAGAAGACATAAGAATTAAAGAATAACTCAAAGAAAAGAAAATACGGGACATTTCGATGGTAATGCGGAATGCAGGATAGTCAACTACAATCCAGGATTGTCTCGTATAATCCGGCACGGTTTAAGCCTGGTTTTCACAAGCGACGGAAGCAGAAGCGTAATCGTAAGCAGAAGCAAAAGGAGCCTTATGTTCTAGTGAAAACCATGAAACGGAGACGTAAGCGGAAACGTAAGCTCGACGGAACCATGAACGGAAGGAGCGGAAGGTTTCATTCTGATTATCCAATCAGAATACTCATTCTCAGGCCTTTTGCAATGTACCTATAGCATTCAAGCGAGGGTTTTGCTTCTGAACGAGGCTTATGCTTCGGTCGTGTTCATTTTCACTAGAACAGTAGTTTCTTATGCGTACGCTTCCGTTTCTGCAACCGTCGCTTCTGTCGCTAGTGAAAACCAGCCTTTACAGTATTAACTACAACCAAAATACTCATATTCATATAAGCGCAGGAACCACAGCTGTTTTTGTAAGCAGCCCAACATGGTTATATATCACCTAAGTTAGTTGCAAGTTAATTTTGATTTCGACGTTCGAGTTCGTACAACGTTACTGTATAAATACCACATTTGTACATTAACAGAGTTTGCTTTGTTTCAGTTCATACAGCATGTTTGGTGTTGCCTTCTCCGGAGGTGGTATTCGGTCAGCGGCCTTCTGTTCTGGTGTCCTGCGCAGACTCCTTCAGCACAATGTCGAACCAGACTACCTCAGCTGTGTATCGGGGGGTGGTTACACAGGCACTGCTTACTTGGACTGGAAACACCGCAAAGGGAGAGGCAGCGACAAGAAGTGGCAAAAAGAATTCTTTGAGTACATGCGCAGTCGAGCTGGGTATCTGTGTAACTGGCCATGGTACGGGATATGTGACACCATTATCATTCTACTACTCATGTTATTTGTCTCTGTACTTATTCCAGTCGTTGGATGGGGCTCCTTTGCGTGTCCGTCGGCGTTTGTCATCGATTGGTGTTTTGGAAAATGGTTACGGGCACCGAGATTTCTATGTAATGAGACGTCGGAGGTAGATTGTGAATTCCCAGTTAAATCCAATGCTTATGACAGGATGTTAATCTTCGTTATCACCTCGGTGCTTTTCTTCTTCCTTCACCTCGTGATTTATTGCTGCAACTCAAGCAAGTGTATAACGAAGGGGAATGGAGTACTGCATATGCTCACAGTGCTCAACATTTGCAAAATCTTGTGCGGTGTAATATTCGTCTTCACCTTTCTGCCCTGGTTCATACACGACTATCTGGACAACACTCCTGACTGGGTGCAGTATGGCATTGTCTTTTTAAGTGCTGTTGCGTGGTTTTTCTTGCCAGTTCTCCGCACCTACTCCTCCCTCGTTATACTCATGTATACCTTTTCCTATGTTGTCTATTGGCGCGTGTACAAAGAGATCCTTCTGAGAGTTCAATACAAGGACAAGCTGTTCCGTGATCTTCTGATTGCTTCAAGTGTTGTATTAGGCATTGCGTCAACCTTCGGCGAATTTCAACTTCGCCTTGTTCACATTTACAACAGGTTAGTTATATTTGAACTTATTATTTCAGCTAAATATTATAGCAGATTGTAACACAATTAGCGTGCTAGCTGCGGATAATAGAAGATGTATTTTTATTAACCGATCAGAAAATATATAACCCGTTACGTTGTGCCGTTCGTTCAATATACAAACTGCGGATATTTAAAATTACATTGTACTCTATAGAAAGTGAATTGAATAAGATGTGAAAATATATTGTGATATAAGCCTCAAGTACACGTAACCATTCATTAGCGCGAAGTGCCGAACTATGTGATTTTGGTGTACATACCCGACTGTACGTTGGTTAAACGTCATATTTTGAAGCGAAGCAAAAGGAAAAAGGACATATTTTGCTTGCTTTACGGTCAAATGATCAATGTTGTTTGAGATAAAGCTAAGGTACTGTGCAACAATTAGCAGGAGGGGGTTGGGAAATAATTATTCTCTACTATTAAGAATAATTACAGGGCTTCATGTGGTTTCAGCAGTTGATTTATCGGGAACGAACAATACTTAATAGCTATTCATCACCTATCCAGATTCTAATTCAGAATCACTTTATAATTCTGGTATAGAATCACTCGATTTTGGCTCCGAATTGAACCACTTGCGTCTGAAGATGAAAGCGTGTTGATATCCTCTTGTGGAGTACTATCATACGTCCCCCTATCACGTGTGTGGCCCAGAACTCTTTCAATTAGTTAACAACAACGACAACAATTTTATTTCACTCTAGATGGAAGGCATACATATATAAAGCATACACAGAATAGAGTTGGTTGAACCAGAAAAAAACCATGGGGTTATCTATGCTGGTTCACAAGGAGATCAAAAGTGGTCGCGTGGAGTACTTAATGTATTAGGTTTACAGTTTTTACAGTTTTAGATTATCAGTTTATATGGTGAAATAAATTTGAGACACGGAAGTACGATACTATAATACATACAATACAATACAAAAAAGGAAGAAGCACAATCTAATATGCAATGTAGCTAATAAATAAATTCACTACAAATACTCGTAGTCGCTTATGAGGTCGAAAAAAATTATTTTTGAAGATGCGTCTATTTTCAGATTTAATATGGTAGGGTATTTCATCCCAGATTTTTACTGATTCCATTCATGTTAATACAGAAAAGTTGAGATTTAGATTTCCTTTTATTGTATTAATGAATATCAGCAATTGGAGTGAACATATTTAGGAAAGTTTCATTTTTTTTTTTATGGTAGATATCATACATGAAGAGTATTAAGTTTGAAGATATCGTCCAATGTCAAAAGGTGTAGTTGATGGACAAGAGGAGGGGTTTGCTTGTTCCATGTCTCGTTCGATAGGGTTCGGATGACCTTTTTTGCAAAACGTTTATAGGGTTTAGCAGAGTGGGACAAGCATTATCCCATAATAGGATTGCATAATTTAAGTAGGGATAGAAAAAAAGAACTGGAGGTGATGCATAATACTTAGCTTTGTAAATTAATCCCAGTGTTTTTGCTAACTTCATTTTGATAGTGGCTATTTGGTCTTTCCACGTCAGATGTTTATCAATAATAATGCCTAAATATTTGGTACTATCCTTCTCTAATATAATCTTATTATAAATTTTTATTTTTGGCGAAAATTGAACCTTGAATTTAGGAGAGTGAAAGAGGACAACATTTGATTGAATTATATTGAGAGCGGAGCTTAATTACATAAAAGCCATTCCTGGATTTCAAGAAGTTCACCATTAATGATGCATTCTACTACATTGAAATTTTTGCTCGAGTAAAGGAGACTAGTGTCATCAGCAAGCAAGAATAAATTAAAATTTTGGAGGAATTTACAATATCATTTATGTATAAAAGAAAACGAATAGGACCTAGGACAGATCTGAGGGACACCAAAAGACTTACTGCGAGTTCACTTGATGACATACCATTAATTTAAACTATTTCTATAGGTATGATTTAAACTAACTTAATGCGGTACCTCTTAGACCTTAATGATCAAGTTACTTACTTCCGGTGATTGTCAAACCCTGTTGTTTCAAATACAGTCTAGTAAGCTGCTTACTCGTTAAGGCCTTGACTGCGTTTTCATCTGTCTAGCAAATATCCGGTAACGCATTCCTCTGTTCCGCCTTTTTCTTTGCCATTGTTTCAAGGAACTCAAGGTGTTGGACATACATTGTAACTCTGTGTGCTTTCGTCCACATTGTATTCTGAGCTTTCCTCGATGTTTCCTCGTGCATATCATCTTGTTACTGGTAGCTCGTAGAGGACAACTTTCCCTGTACAAACAATTTCTTCACCTGAACACTTAAGAATATTAGAATTGGGCTGAAATGGTCACATAACTTCGACCAGATAGATGAAGTAAATCATGATTGTGGCACTTAGTAGTGCCCTTACATTTTCCATCATAAATAAATTATGCTTTGTACATATACGTTACAGTACCGGAAAAATGATACTGTATATATATATATTAGTTTAGTTTAATATTAGTGGTACAGGTTTATTGTTGAATTATATATCACCCACCCCCCACATTTGCAAAGAGTAATTTACTTGTCGCCCCCCTCTCTTGGGATATGATTTTACATTGTGCGTAAGTAAAGAAGCAAAGAAGCAAAGAAGCAAAGAAGCAAAGAAGCAAAGAAGCAAAGAAACGACCATAAAAGAAAAAGTGTACCCCCACTGGAGTTCGAACGCTTGCTGAAATCATTGCTAGCAAAAAAGAAAAATAATAAGCCATCCATTGAATAACTATATACAACAGTCCGAACGGTAAACAATACTTGCTAATGATGTTTGAAAATAAGCGTATTTATTACATGGCAAGTCACTCTCAATGTCAAATTGAGTGTTTTGATTGGCTGGTGCTCGGTCGGGATTTTGCCGTACGGACCGTTGGCATGATAACGGTCACAAATTCGCATATTTTGGTCTAAGTTCGGGAAATTGAAAACTCAAATCGAACCGGGTAAAACAGAGATAACTATGCACTTAGTGGTGCAGTTTAACAGCACAAACATCGCAATAATACCGTTTTTAAAAGAGAGAAAGCCGGTCCATCAAAAGAATTGACCTGTAAATATAATTACAAAGCTTACCTCCAAAACGAACTTGACCATTTGTTGTCAAACATTATCATTGATGTACGCAAAGTCAACCAGAAAAGGACAGGAAATAACTAGTTGAAATACAATGCCATCCAAAGGTCTAGTGCTACAGAGACAAGATACATGTCCTACTGATTAGGTTCTACAGAAGCTTCAGAAGTCACCGTCTAGCAGAGTTCAATGTACGTATACGGAAGAACCAATTATTCTCTGGCCGTCAACTAAGCTACAAGCGAGTCCCAACATGAAGTCTCCAATCGGTATAGAAACGAAATTAGAACATAGCTCAGTAATGTATCAGGTAATGCAGGAATGAAACACCCCAGCAGCGAAATAACTGAATAATCCGACTCAATAAAGATAAACTTGCTAACGCTGATCCTGAAAGCTTCGTGGCTCTGTTGAGTGTTGACACGAGAACTCGATCCCGGAGTAAAACTACAAGACAACAACTCTGCCAGCGACTATAACCAGAGCCAGAAGTCATAGTCCATATTTCAACAAGTTTACTCCTCTGCAGCCGGCTTTCTTTCGGCTTAAGAAATTTGTCTTGAATGTCAGCATCCGTCCAGTTTACAAATTACAATCCCTCACTATAAACCAGGGAAGTTCTGATTCCATAGCCGGCAACCAGTTCTGCCGATCAGTAGCAAATATCAGAGATTTTCAGCTCCAGATTTTCCACTGATGTCCTCCCAGTCAAAGTTGTCCAGGATACAAACAAACAGCATTGAACTGTCATCGCCGAAAGTGATCCGACGAAGATCTTGAACTTTTTCGCCGACCACATGGCACTTGACTTGAGCAAACGGTTTGTTTTTCGAGTTGATTTAGTGGAAATATGTTCTTTTCTGATAGCTTTTTCTACGAATTCCACCTTTCATGCACTTTGAATTAGCAAAGTTTTCTAATTCTGAATTGATTCTGACATCTGACATTGTATTTCCATTCATCTTTTGTATCAGTGATTTACGGAGAGCTGTCAAATAGATCCCGGAATAAATTCTGAACGGCTTCCACTTTGGTATGTAAATTTATGCAAATTAGGTATATCACGTTGTGTTTCGGGGAGCGAGTCACGCGAGTCACTTATTTTCTCATTCTTTGTTTATCACAAAGTGCCATATAATAAACTACTTATTAACCTCGCTCACTCGGTCTTTACGGGAAAATATCAGACCTCGGTCTTTTATGTACGGACCTCGCTTATAATATCGCTCTGTCCGTACTGTCAATACCTCGGTCTGATATTTTTTCGTAAAGACCTCGCTCTCGGTTAATAAGAAGTTAGTAATCTCAAACGCTCATTATTCGTATTTCATCAGGGGATCCAAATATTTCGAAAACAATAAACAACACAATTCGTGTTTGAAATAGTACTTCATAGTTGTTATCAGTAGTTTGGCTTGCATTTGCCTAGAAACAGGACAACGAAGGCAAATAATATTACAGAAACCAGTGCAGAAATATTGGACTGATACAATGATCGGCAAACAATTTCACAAGAAACGGAAATTAACAGTGTGGAATATCAACCGCCAGCAAATAATCTGTATTGGTAATTATTAGTGTGCAAGTTCAATTAAAGATTAATAGTGTGAGTGATGTTTGAAAATAACACGAGTTCGCAGGACGAGTGTTATTTGTGGAAATTTCAAACATCACGAGAGCACTTTTAATCGTTAATTGAACGTTGCACACTAATGACTACCAATATAGATGCAAAAATGAAAAGGATAACTGAATTAACTAGTTTTTTTTTCCATTGTATTAACTGGTCTTGCTGTTAGTGATTAACATGTTTATACGCTGCAAGGAATCTGTCTTGTGAAAATGCTCGTGGGAGCTTCTGCATTGAAACGAATGTATTACTTGTAAAAACCAATGCATATTCTGTTTCTAATGTTCCGTAGAAACATGACCTGAAAAGTTTTCAATACAATTATCCTTTTTCTGGTTTTCGCAGTATTTCAAATGGTTCCCATTGACAAGTTGTCAAAGCATTTCCAGTCTCCCACTCCCATCTATCATATGCCCTTATTAGGAACGCCTTGCTACGCAGGCTACATTCAAAATAGTTTTCGAGCTCTCGATAATTTGAGTGACATCAGCCGTCAGCTCGACATCAGAGAAAACAGGGATAAGTAATGATCGGCAGGTAAGCCATTTCAATACAAAGTGCAAATGAAGCGAACAACGTTTGAACAGTTCAAAGGTCAAGCGTAAATGTTACCATATCGAACACATTTTTGCTGGATTTTGTAACTTTAGAGATGTTGAATTGAGAACGTATTTAATTAGCACCTAGCTATTTTAGTGCCTAGCCAAACTGAAGAGAAAAGACAAAGTTTTTTTAATATCCAGTTTGCAAGCCAACGTTTTCGACCTTGAGAGCTCATCCAATGAGATTCATGGCACAAACACAGAAACATACTGACTGCAGATACCTGAAATTTAATAGTATAAATATTCTCCCTGATCCCAGGTCTGCTAAACATACGTTAAGTGAAGACTTGACTCGTTTTTGTGCTTCTCCCTTCAGGTGGAGATTGCAAAAAGCATTTTACACGAAGGAGAGTGCAGGATGCGGCGGCTGTGCAGGAATTGGTTGCTATGACGCCTTTCCTGGAATACACCTACCTGGATGTACGTACCCACCCGACAAGGGAAATGCTTTAACTTTAACTGACTTGAAGGACATCAAACCGCAGTACATATCTAACATCGTTCTCAACGGCTGGCGAGAAAGCAGTGAGAGTAAGCAAAAGTACTGCTTGCTAACCATGTCTCCAACGGAGATAGAGATATTAGGGAAGCAGCTGCAACACTCACCACAAGTTCTGGAGGCAAGAAATCCCACTGCAATATCGCCTGAAGCTGTCCCTCTAGTAGATTTACAAAGGAACCAAGACAACCATTCTACAACAGAGATAGAGGTATTAGGGAAACAGCCGCAACACCCACCACAAGCTCTGGAGCCAAGAAATCCCACTGCAACATCGCCTGAAGCTGTCCATTTAGAACAGTTACCAAGCAACCAAGACAACCATTCTACATACGTGAGTGTATTCGAGGGGAAATTAGAACCCAAGGACGTAAAACTGTCGGCAGCCATGGCAATGTCAGCTGCAGCTATGTCACCCCATCTTGGTGCCTATGAGCAGGAGGAACAGGCCGTAACACATATCCTCACTATCCTGGGACTAGAGATGGCTGCTTCCATTATCTACAACATCTCTGGCGAAATAGCTGAGAATCGCTGCATAAAGGCAAGTGTTTGGTCGCTTCAAACAGGAAGTTCCGGTATGAAAGAGTCATGGCCAAGCCATCAGTTGTAATCTTTAGTTGTTACTTAGGCTTTGTGGAGTGAACATCTCTGTGATGCTCCGCTTGAGTGCTCCCTACTTATTGCTTATCGCGTGCAATTCAAATGAAACTGATAAATGTTAAAACTTTAGAGTAAGGGCTACAGAGTACGTAAACATTCAAAAAACACCACCTAAACTATTTAATACATTATCTTCTTCAAAATAGCGAACTTCCTATTTGACGTGCATATGAGCCCATTGTTTTATCATTAAAATCTATTTTAAATAAAGTAAGTAGTTGAATACTAAATAGTTGTTGATTTTATGGTTGCGGCTATGTGTTATAAAGTATTTTATTTTGAATATGCTATTAATATGACAAAACAGGGTATCAGTTATTTTACAAAAAAACGCACTGGTAGAGATAAATAACTTTTTATAGACATCCATGTTATATTTGGAGCTCGTATTGGTGATTATACCAAATATTTTGTATAAATCAGAAAATAGTTTCAACCATTCACAGAATTAAATGACAGAAAATTTCCTGTTGTATGTGACGTCATCAGGATATTCGAAATATAAACATTTATAACTCATAGATGCAACACTCAAATCAATAAATATTTTACTATTCAACTATTTACTTGATGCAGAATCGATTTTAATTATTAAAAAAATGGGCTCCTATGGACTTGAGGGCGGGTGACTTGTGTGCATTGTGACAACCGAATTGGCATCATAAAGATTCATACTTTCAGCGGGAAGTTTTCAGCCGATCGCGAGCTGTGAAATGTTTTGAACCATGTATTTAACAGCCAGCTTCCATCTTGTCGTGCGTGTGTCCTCTTATAGATACACAGATAACGTCACGACGTAAAGAGAACAAAGAAGTGCGCCGTGAGACGCAGTCGAGTGGCATAACTGATGTTCTCTTCACGTTATGGCGTTATCTGAGCATCTATACGGGATAGACGCACGGCAGAATTGCATATGTTTGATTATCAATAATCGCAAACTAAGAACTATGAAAATATCCAGTCACAACGAGTTCATGACATTGTTTACGCCCGATTATGACGCCATCCAAGTGTGTATCCTCTAATAACACACGGCTCGTGACCAATCAGAGCATGTGTTTCCGACTGATTTTTATATAATAATCCTAATATTGAAGATTATTATATGGCAAGAGCTACTTCCGGTAAAAGCGCGCGTTCTGAATGGATGTTTTGCGGTCGAGATTTCCCAGTAATTGTCGATAGAGTTGTCTGAGATTTTAAAAGAAATTTTGGAAAGTAACATTTTGTAATAACATATATATAACATATATATATATATATATATATACAGTCGCTGCCAAAAAGGTTGTCCAGCAGAACATAATATAATACTTTAATATCCATTGTTTTGGCCTATTGTTTTGGCCTAGACAATAGCCCAAAACAATGGATATTATAGTATTATATTATGTTCTACTGGACAACCTTTTTGGCATCGTTTGGTCATACCACAATCTTTATACTTCTCTCTATATATATATATATATATACACTGAAACAAAAAAACTCTGCAAAAGACTTACATATATCATATATATATATATCCTTTATATTTCCATCAAACTTTCTTGACAGTTGTTGCTTTGGTAGACACAAAGAAAGATAATAGGCTTTGTTTTCCTTTGTGTTTGACGGTAACGAAGTAGCAAGTTCAACCGTGAAACTCTGCCATTTTGGCAAGCAATGTTTTAATCACACATTTTCAATAGTTTAGTTGCTCAATAATCTAAGGGCCGGTTTACATGACGCGTTTACTGACCGGAGGCAAAATGTGTCACGAGAGGAAAATGAGTTATTTTGTGACTTTAAATTATATCCGAATCGTTATTGCAAGAAAATTGCGGCTTTTGAACTGATCCAAAATGCCCGTGTTGAACCTAAATTTCTTTTTTTGATTTTTTAAATTATTACTACCACAATAATTGTTGAACTCATCTGGGTTAATAATATAGAAATGAACGAAGGATATTTTGAGAGTATTTTAGTTTTTATTTCGTTAAAAAACGGTGCAGCGTTTAAGTTGTCTCGATTGAATCTCCGAAGCCACTTTGCGAATTTAAACAGAATGTCATAAATTTTAAGATTTTTGCCTGATTCTGCTCAAATGATCACAAATAGTACACTATGTAAAACCTCGGCTCTGATGTGCTCCTCTTTGAAAAATTATATCTCCAATTGTAGATATTTCTCAGCGATAGGATTTGGTGTATTACTCTTATGAAAGATTGGATTTATAGCTCAGAAACGCTTTTTGATAACCTGCAATTTTTAGATTTTGAGTTTTTGCAATTTTTCTACTGGATCGAAAGAAATATTCACAACTTTTGTTTTGTTTTTGGTAGCACACTTTTATTTACTAAGCTTTGGCAAATACTTTTAATCAGCTTGGATTCTAATCACTTCCGTTGACAGAAAGCTACGGTCCTTTCAATTTTGACAACGTTAGTAAAGTGAGAAATTCAGAGCCCAAACTTTGGCCAATTCCGCCCAAGGGATTTCGATAAAATTCGTACCGTGTATGTGTGTTATAAGTTTGAACAGTTTCCAGTTATTTGAAAACAAATCGTTCGCCTAGATTTCGAGTAATGCCGGCCGGCTCGAAATTTCAAAAACGTGGGGTTGACTTACGTCACAAACGTCATTAGTATGTCTGAACGGGTCAAATTTTGACATTATCAGTTGTCAGTCTATAAATTGTGTACCAGCTGTTTGTGAAGATTTGAGCAGAATTTGGCAAAAATCTTAAAAGTTATGACCTTTTGTTTAAATTCTTGAAGTGGCTTCGGAGCTCGAGTTAAAGTGCCTATAAGCCCTAGCCAGAAATCATTTATGTGGGCGCAGTAAAGTGTCTTAAATCTTGTTCAACCATTTTTAGGCGATTTATGGTCGTAGTATTGCTTTAAAAAGCATTACATATCCTTGAAATGACGTCATTTAAGGGCGTTACGCAAATGTTGTCCTAAACTAAGGGCCTGTTTACATGACACGTTTAATCCCGCGGCGACATTTCTTATCAAATTTCTTTATAGTTGGATTAAGATCATTCCCTGTAAAAAAAATGTAATGTTATGAGGGATAAAGTCGTACACAAAACAACCAAGAGACCATAAACATAAACAACTAATTTTCATCTCGTGACACATCTTGCCTCGGGAGCAGTAAACGCGTCATGTAAACCGGCCCTTAGATTATTGAGCAACTAAAGAAAGGCGACTGACCGGCTACCGCTTTTGCTATTGAAAATGTGTCATCAAAGCATTGCATGCCAAAATGGCAGAGTTTCACGGTTGAACTTGCTACTTCGTTACCGTCAAACAGAAAGGAAACAATTAAGCCTATTATGTCTCTTTGTGTCTACCAAAGCAACAACTGTCAAGAAAGTTTGATGGAAATATAAAGGATATATATATATGATATATGTAAGTCTTTTGCAGAGTTTTTTTGTTTCAGTGGTATATATATATATATATATATACAAAGAATTTACAGGAGTACAACTAGCAACTTCTCACAGTTCCATATATTTAAAAACGTTTCGGCTTTCAGCCTTCATCAGTTAAAAAGTTTATTTATTTTTTACTTTTTAACTGATGAAGGCTGAAAGCCGAAACGTTTTTAAATATATGGAACTGTGAGAAGTTGCTAGTTGTACTCCTGTAAATTCTTTGTATAATATATAACTACAACTAGCTGTGAATCCAGAGGGATCCTTCTACAGGAAGTTCATCGTTAGTTTTTACCGCCTTTTTCTATATTCAATTTATATATATATATATATATATATATATATAAAGTGTAGGATTGATTTCCGTAAGACAGTGCTCAATACATGGGAGTAGAGCGAGTGGGCAACGAGTGGGCAACCACGAAACAGGCTTGTAAGGATGAACTTGTAGTTTATTTGTCTTTTTTCTTCACCATATATATATATATATATATATATATATATATATACAGCAATTTTCATAAATTCTGACCCCCCTCACCATATATAAATATATATCAAACATATATCTAACATTATGGGATGTCATTGCTGATATTTTTTTCAAGTTGCCTATCATCAAGGGCTTAAGAAAAAAATATAGGAAGAGGTATCCCATAATGTTTGATACATTTTTTATATATATTTATATATGGTGAGGGGGTCAGAATTTTTGCAAACGGCTGTATATATATATATATATATATACAGTCGATGCCAAAAAGGTTGTCCAGCAGAACATAATATAATACGGCTATAATATCCATTGTTTTGGCCTATTGTCTTGGTCTAGACAATAGCCCAAAACAATGGATATTATAGTATTATATTATGTTCTGCTGGACAACCTTTTTGGCATTGACTGTATATAGATATAGATAGATACTCGTTTGCAGAAAGGTTGTCCTACACAAATATCCAGATCGATATCTAATTTATTCAGACATATCTAATGAGATGCAGTAGGTACCTCGCACCAACACACTCTCAAAATTGAACTTCGCGTCATTGACTCAAAGAAAAAGAGCAGTTACAGGGTGCACAAAATTGCATCTTTTCCTGTGGTGGAAGTTCCTGCTTTCAGACAAGCCGTGGAAAGTTTTTTTACCGGACGTTAAATGCGCTTGTTAATACGATTTTGGGTACTTCGGGAAGCGAAACCGAAACTTCTAGGTCGATACAGCAGAAGAGCTAGGCGACGCCTATATCATGGCTTTTAACGGCTGTGCTTTCTGGGATTGATCCGACTATGAAGGTGCCGAAGAGCGAAAACAATCCTGTATCACTGATGCAAAGAGGACCATGTTAAGGTAGCTAAGAACAGAATTTGCACGAGCGTTCCGGCAGTAGCAAGCATAGAAAGCGTGTATGGTAAACTTGTTAGTTCAAAAGCACACAAATATGTAGAATTTAGACAAAAGAGAAAATTTCGGAAATACACAAGCTATCAACAAAATGATACAGCAATGAAGCTTGCGTGGATGCATGTAAAAGTTCCCTATGTTTTTGTTTTTATTTCGCGCCCTTAAAATGATTCAATGCTCTTGAAATTTACAGGGCCAGGGTAGTACATATTGAATTTCAGGTGAAAAGATATAAAAACATATTTATCGACTAGTTTTTGAATTAGAGCTTCCTTAGAAAATACGTTACTATTTTGAGTAAAATGAGTATATTTATGACATTACTTATGATTCCATAAACCGAAATCGAATAAAGCAAATGGAATACAATTTTCATGGGAAGTAGTCCTATGCCACAGGTATGAAATATGCTAGAAATATTGCTTGAATCGGTCCGGAAAACACAGTTCTCAACGACTAAACAGGAAGTAAGGGGAATTGTTATTTTTTTTAACGGAAATATTCAATCCAATTTTTTTCGAAAACACTCTCATACAATGTTTTTAACTTTGCAGTCTTGAAGGCCTACATTTAGACTACAAGGGACACTAGGTCGTTTTAAAAGTTTAGGTCTAGATTTCGAGAAAATTGATGATATGTCAAATACATGACGTCAACGCTGTGTTTCTATGGTAACACCGATGTCAAACAAACCTAAATTTTTGGAAAGTTTATTCCATTTCTAGTAAATGGGTGAAGTGGCTAGTCCGACCGAGCTCTTACAGTGAAGTATCAGCCGTTCAAAGTTGGTATGGTGCGTACCTAGAAAACCAGGCGAGCCACCTTCAAGGCCTCGTGAATCAGAGAAAGAAGAGGAAATAAATGACACGATGACTAAATTACGTGAATCATTGAAAGATTGAAAGTTTTACGCTCGATTTTGAGTAATATTTTCATAGTTTTATTTCTAAGAAATTGTACGAAAACCCCATAAGTTTGACACTAAAAGCCTCTCTAGATCTAAATACTCGGCTCGCACTTTCTTAATAAACCTGTGAATAACTACGGAAGTTTAACTAGAACTAATTTAGTGATTGAGCTTATAATTAGTTCGGGGGTAAGCACTGCAGTCATTGTTTCTACCGAGAACGACTGATTTCAGTGTATGCTATACATACAGCGGTAAAATAACGCACGCGCAAGAACTTCTTTTTGCGTCCGCAAGCCAACAGGTTCTTGCGTGAAGCTTGCGCTTGACATTACTGAACTAATGCAAGAACTTAAGCCCAGCAAGAAGTCGTTTCCGCAAGAAGTTCTTTCCGCAAGAATTGAAGTTCTTACCGCAAGAAGATCAACCCACAAGAAGACGCAAGAAGTTAAACTTTAAGAAGACCGGCAAGAATGCTGTCAAGAACACGCAAGACGTGGAATATGAGAACAGTCATGTTTTTGTTTTATGTGAGTCGCTAATAAGAAACGGAACCTTTGAGAGCCATGAAAGTTTACTTTAATATCTTAAACTGAAGTATACTTGAATATTTTATTAACTCGTCACAAAGAAGCTGAAATCAAAACGGTACGATCTCATGCAAATTAATAATCAGACAACAAATTAAAATATCCACAAAATTATTGACCAGTGTATTGATTTGACAGAATAGACTCAAACCAGTTTTTACATCAGGTGGAAACTATTCAGATCCCTATGTAAAATAAAACTTTCGAAACATTTGGTTTGGAAGGACGACAATTTTTGGTCCGGTCTCAAAGCAAAACAACACTGCGGAGCACATTGATTATTCAAATCAGTTCGCAGAAAATGCCACACATTCGAGACTCTGACTTTGAAAACGGAGCCACATTAAATAAAAAAAACCTCCATTATATTTATTTGGTAGAATTTATCATTTCCCAGTAAAGCTGAGAAGCTTGTAGCCTGATTATCAGACTGTCGAGGTCGTCCGCTCACTTCCTCCCACCTCCCAGTCTGATGGACTTTGGCAGAGACCGTGTTCCTGACGTCATTTCATTTCGACCAATCAGAGCGAAGGTTTTATTTTTAGAGAACTGAGGTATGTGTGGAATGTCAAGTGGAGCCTGCATGAAGGTGAAGCCAAATGGCGGACGATACAAACGGACTTGATATGGCTTTGGAGAAAGCGTGCGAAACTTTCGTCATTTCTGAACTATTTCCCGAACAGAGAAAGGCATTATTATACTTCGTTTCCCGGAAGGACCTTTGCTACCACAGCTGCATCTATAAGGCGACGACCAGGTCGAGAATCGAGAGAGGAGAAATTATGTAGTCTTTTACAACTTCTACAGATCGTCAGAATCACGGCTCTTTCATTCACTGCAGAATGAAAGAGCTTCAAACTTCAAACTTATAGAAACAGAACGTGGAGAAACATGTTGTCCTCAGACATGTACCGGAAAAATCTGATAGGAAGCGCTATCGATATCGCGATGTTTATGAATCTACTAGCTAAGGGCTTTGGAAAATTATTATCTTCCTCGACCGCTTTGTATTAAAATGTGATGTCTCCTAGAATGTTGGCATTTAGAAGACCAAATATTTCATGAAATGTAATTATTTTTTTACAGCAGTGAACACACATACTGAGTATGTCATGGTAATAGTTTCACGACATTTGGGAAGTTATTTATGTTTGAAAAATTCTTAACACACTTTATTTTGACAATTTTGATGTCCTGAAAGCTGAAATATCTTAGCTTTTTCGCCTTAAGAAGACTAAATCTTTCATGGAATGGCATGAAATTTTTACAAGAGTGAACACATATAGTGAATATGTCATGGTAAAAGTTGGATTACATTTGCCTAAATATTTATGTTATCAGAATTTTGAACAGTCTTGATTTTGACAAGTACAACAAATCCGGTAGTTAGATCAGTGTTGTGACCATGCGCTTGAAATACTGTACGGTAAATCCTATTTAAAAAGTTCCTGCTGCCCAAAAAACCATAGCAGCTCAAACAGGATATGGTTAGGGTTAGTTCTGAGAAATCGACATAAGTTTGAAGCTGTAAAAAAATAGAATTCTGCAGAGCAGGAAAGTGCGTGATTCTGGCGAGCCGTACTAGTCAGAAGGCTACATAATTTCTCCTCTCTCGATTCTCTACCTGGTCGTCGCCTATAGATGCAGCTGTGATGGCCAAGGTCCTTCCGGGAAACGAGGGGTAATATTGCCTTTCGCTGTTCGGGAAATAATTCAGAAATGCCGAAAGTTTCGCACGCTTTCTTCAAAGCCATATCAAGCCCGTTCGTATCGTCCGCCATTTGGCTTGTCCTTCATGCAGGCTCCACTGACATTCCACACATACCTCAGTTCTCTAAAAATAAAACCTTCGCTCTGATTGGTCGAAATGAAATGACGTCAGGAACACGGTCTCTGCCAAAGTCCATCAGACTGGGAGGTGGGAGGAAGTGAGCGGACGACCTCGACAGTCTGATAATCAGGCTAAGAAGCTTGTGGTGCATTTTAAACTACAACGCAATAAAATCACACTTAACGCAAAGTTCGCGGCACTCTTGTGTCAAAAACCAGACAATCAGTCTCCACGGCTTAAAGCACACGTGAACTCGGAGAATCGTTGTATCACCTTCTTGAATTGAAAACATATGCAATAGAAGACTTAAAAAAATACTGAATGATTGACGGATCTATTAAAGTTTTAATCTACAAAAGCTAAAGTTTATCAGATGAAATAAAAACACCGAACTAACGATATGACGGTGTTTAGTAACGCAATCACACGCAACCTTTTTTTTGGTGACCCTCGATAATTATTAATTTGGTCAATGGTGAGCCAGTAATTATAACGTTTTGGTGGCCATTAGATAGTCAATACCATCAAGGAACATTCATTTTGGATTTGAAGACTGATAACTTCAAAAGCTTAGTTTAATACCACCGTTTCATTGCTACGCGATAGCGTCAGACATTCCCGCCGGGACAGATTTTTGCCGCTCATCGTGATGTGCAGTCTTTAATACTACACTTAACTAATATCCTGGAACTCGCGGTAACTCAAACAATTTTTCACTTCCCTTGAGTGTATCAATATTTATTCTACTTGCCTGCTAAAACAGCCGAGTGCTTGAGATATATATATTCGCTTTTCGATTATCTTACTCTAGAAAACCTTTTGATGAAAGAGGGAAATAAAAGTCGAAGTTGGAAACATAAATCTTAGCGTATGAAAATAGGCGCGTCCTTCCAGAGTTCAAAGAAGCGACCAGTTCTTGCGTTAAGACTTCAACTTCTTGCGTTTCATCTTCTTGCGGATAAGCTCAAAATATTTAGTTCTTGCGCTTCAATCTGAACTTCTTGCGGTTCAGTAGTTCTTGCGTCTAAAGCGCAAAAAGTTGGATTAGGCCTTCTTGCGGCAGCTTGCGTGTTCTTGCGTCGCAAGAAGTTACTTGCGCCACTTCTTGCGTGTGCATTATTTTACGGCTGTACTGTATGCTCTTAACTACTCGGTTCACAATTGCAAATAAACTTGGTTTGTTCGGTTCTCGAGCTTTTAAATTAAGCGCCCTTTCGACATTAGTTCAAAATTGTGTAGAAGGATGTCGAAAGCGTGTGTGTCAAATGGTTGCAACATTGCCGATTTAACATGTCGAGAACAACCGGTTTCAACATCTGTTCAACATTCTAATTGCTCTCAATCTTGTTCTAAAAAATGCACCGATATTGACGAGATCAGTGTTTGACACTTTTCAAAAGCGGAGCTTTAGCAATACAGAATTACCCAGTGGACAACTTTGGGTCCTGATGTTGTAAACATTTGTTGTGCAAACTTTTAACATATACGTCTTAAAGAACAAATTACAGTAACGACGAATACTTAAAAAAGTATGCCTACGGTTTTCCTCGAGATTGCAGCATACCGTATATCTTTTGAGTACGCTTGCGGCATGTTTCACCAATGAAATCTCTCTGCAACTGAACAATTATGCTAACAGCTGGCACAGTCACTATGCATCTCATTAGATATGTATAGTAATCGTACAGTTTCGAGTGCAATTTGGGATTAATTTGCACGAGTGGGTTTTTCAAAGAGTATCAAAATTGCACGAGCCCGCAGGGCGAGTGCAATTTGAGCTCTTTGAAAAACACACGAGTGAAAATTAATCCAAAATTGCATGAGAAAACCGTATGATTACTTATTAATAATATACATGAAAAAAATTGCCAGGGAGTGACGTTGGCGAGGCATGTGACAAAGTAGTTATTCAGTCAACAAACCATAATAGTTCACACTATCAAATTCATTCAAATTGTTCGAATGTTCCCATTGCTTTCCAAAGAAATTTGCATCGTATTTCCTTTTTTCGGTACTATGTTTCCTTTTTTCTGCGCTGTGTTTTCTTGAAATTGCATTGTCCTCAACCAATCAGAATTGAGCATTTTTTAAACGTATATTATTAGTCTGAATAAATTAGATATCTGGATATTTGTGTAGGACATCCTTTCTGCATACGAGTGTATATTTAACAACCAGACCCGCAGCCGAATGGGCTATTTAACTCGTAGCCCATGAGGGCGAGAAGTCTAATTGTTTTAGTATAAACTAACTAGTCAGACAGAGGAAAACAATAGAAAGAAACAAATTGAAGCTTATGTTATTATTTCGTGAAAATGCGTGCGGTTTTTCTCTACCATGGGCTATCACAAATATACCTATAATAGGGTAGCCAATCAGAATGCAGGATTCGTAATAGTCCACTAGTTGGTTTATACTAATAAACAATAGCTACCTACGAAACATGGGCTATTCATCCAGCAACAGAATGGCCGCTGAAAACTCGCGTTTTGCGATAATTTCAGAGGAAGATATTCGAGAAATTGAAAAACAAGCAGTACCAGATAAAAGATACTGAAAAGCTAAGACATTGGCTTGTTTTTATGTGAAGTTGCAACTGTTTTTTGTATTTTTAGAGTGGTTTTCACAGCAAGATGAGTTTTCAACAAGTATTGTAGACATGGAAGTAGACGAGCTCAACAAATGTCTGAGAAAGTTTTACTTGTCGGCGAGAAAGAAGGACCATAGTTACTATAACAAGGCAACGCTTACCTCGATACGAGCGGCCATTGAGCGCTTTCTCCGAAATAACAACAATAAGCCGTTCTCGATTATCAGCAGCCCAGAGTTTACAGAAGCGAATAAAGCCTTGAATGCCTTCTTGAAGAATTTAAGCAAGCCTGGACAAATTCGTCCTACGCAACACAAGCTACCATTGACAAAGGACGAAGGAAGCGATAACAAAGTCGTACGACGCAGGCGAGCTTGTCGACTGCACGTCCATTGATCCGGCGAAGCTACAACAAACAGCGTGGTTCTTCGTTACATTTTATTTTGGCCGCCGTGGACGAGAAAACCAGAGACAGCTGAGTCCTTCATCGTTCAAGCTTAATTTAACTCCAGATTCGATCAGGTCATGAATATTTCGAAATCAACCGTAATAGCCCTGGAGGCGGGTGGTTTAAACGGCACCGACGACTAGTCGAATGGGAAAATATTTTAAAACAAAGGCTCCCTTCGCTGTCCAGTGGCTGTCCTAAAGAAGTTTCTCTCACATGTGAATCCTAAATGTTTAGGACTGTTCCAGAAACCTTTGACAAGTTTAGCCCTTCGCAAACTGAAGTTTGGTACAGCTCTGTCCCTCTCGGCCACAACATGCTCGATGACATGATGAAAAACATGTGTCTCCGAGCTGAAATCAACCCTGCCTATACAAACCACTCCGTCAGATCAACCTGTAGGTTGGGTTATTGGCAAAGTTATCTTTATGGTCTTTCAGAGTAATAAACGCTTGCTTTTTTGCCGCCATGGTTTCTATCCTATCGTTGATATTGAAATACTCTTTAACTCTTGGTTTATATGGTCGATATTTCTTTCATCCGCTTTCTTGTATTTTTCTTGTGATATTCTGCCTCAACAGCTTCTCGTATTGCTCCTTCTCCAGCTCGTACATGTTTTTTGTCTTATCTACAGGTGTCAGGACTTTGGTGGATGCAGAGTTGATCTTGCCTATGTCGTTTTAAAGTTTTTTTTGGAAGTGGTTGCGTACTGTTGTTAACTTCAAATTTTCTACCATTTTTAGGATATCGTCTTCGAAAGGTTTCAGTAGGGTTGAGGAAGAAGAATGCCTTCCATCGCATCCGTTTAATGACACTCTCAACTTTCAATATTAACGTTGATCTGTAGGAATCTTTGCTCGGTATAGCGGGATGTTTTTCGTGCCGTAGTTAAAGTTGATATTTTCCATCTTACGAGGTTTGATCCGTGGCGGCTAGAGTACTCAACGTCGTTAAAGTGCTCAATGCGGATGCAGAGCGGTAGTAAAATGTTAAAAACTTTAAAAATGGAAAAAATAATAAAACTGTAGGTTACTCAAGTTTCACGCTCGAAGCGATCATCAGACTACAATGTGCGTAGTGCGTAGATTGCGGAGGCTTATAACTGATATATACATATATCTATGCAATGGTAACTTCTACAGCAATATATACATATATTTATAATATAAATTATGGGATCATCGTAAGAACGTGCGATTTGATTGGATGTTCAGCGTGCTTGATTTCGTTATAAATGCACGATCAAGAAAAAATCAAGCACGCTCTGAGAATCCAATCAAAGCAAAACGTATCGGTGATTGTTTTTCGCGAGTTTATATAGCTAATTTCATAGACTGAGAAGAAAACATGTCCGACTTTGAGTTGTTAAGGTGTGTTGAAGAAGAGAAAAATAAAAGTACGGCTTCGTACTCTAAGCGACCAAAAAATGGGATGCTAAACCGTTTGAAGTTGAGAAAAGCAATGTCCACATTCTAATACAGTGTTACTCATTGAGAGTTTGAAATAAAAAAATGATTGAATTTAAGAAAAAATAAATGCCAGGTTTTTCTAACAGCCTGGTGTATTATTAAAACGAGAGGAAAGTGAGAACACAACAACAAGACATGACTCAACAATACCTCGACGATAACTGTAATAAGCCGGCTGCTTTATGCTGAAACCTGAACAGTGAATTGCGAAGAATACAATGGGATTTCTCTAGTTTCATGTAGAAATTTGTTTGAGAGGTTCCTGATTGAAAAACGGTCGATAAAACTTGGAGAGAACCCAGAACTGGCAGAATTTCAAACGAGTAGATTATCATTCATGTGTATAGCGGCCATGCCAACGAAGAGAGCTTCAAAAGCTATGCAACATGCCCATCAGAGCAGCAGTTACAACACTGTTCTTTTGGATAAAGAAAATATCCTTCTTCAGACCAAAGAATCAGTGCCAGTTGTTGTAGAAAATAGTCGGCAATCCTCAAGGCCCAACTCACGTGTCCAACTCTACTCCCGCAAATTTGCTAACGCTTTCTCTGTGAATGCTTTTCCATCAGGCATTTTCAACACCTTGCACTATCACAATGTGCAGATAAACCTCTCCTGTGCGACAGAGCGGAAAAACGGAGCGCATGAGCACTAGCCACTTTATTAAAAGTGAATCAAGATGGCCGCCGAGCGGGGTGAATTCTAGCTCTTTTTCAGGGACCTCTCACAACTCAAGAAATACCACGATTACCTTATTACTTCACGCCATGGACTGATATTCTTCAGTGACTTCTCTGAGCCCAAATAACACATAATCCAGTTCACTAAAAGAACGCTACAATTGCTCGTTCAACTCTGTGTTCAAGAAAAACGAAATGTTCATATGCGACTGGAAAAACGCCAAAAATTAGAGAACTTGTGAATTTATAAGGTTTACACTTCGGTAGAGAACTAAAAAGGTAATGGTTTTCAACATATAAAATACCATATTCGAGATTTTTATACCATTTTTCAAACGAAGCATTTGAAGTTACAGTAGTGACTAGACTGTCTACAGCTAGCTTACAGCAGTAGAAATCCTGGAACGACGATCTTTACCAAAGACTGTAAGTAAATCTACAGAGCAATTATCAGGAAATTATACAATATTTCACTTGATTTGGTTGTTATGGTATTACATTGGTATTTTGACGAATTAGTTGACTGATTTACCAATGTAAAGAAAACGAATTTTCATTTTGTTTTAAAATGAAGTGTTGTATAATACACCTTTTGCTGTTCATTACGAGAAAATACGCATTCATTTGCGTGAAATGGCGACCAATAGTACTAAGATACATTCATTAGCGCCAAACAACGAACATTTGCGCGTAACTCAGATTCAATAACGATTTTTTGCATTTTAATCAACATTCAATTACATTTTTGGACATTATTTTGCGTCATTCGGCTACAAAAGAGAAAAGTATACTTTCATTTGCGCTAATTTAAAAGTCATTAATACCATCTTGAAAGTCAATTGAGACAATCAACAAACATTAAAGTGCATATAACATTTATTAACATTTTTATCATACCGTTTGAAATTCAATAGCATTTCTGGACCGCGTTAGTGCGGATAAGACAAATATTAACGCGCTTGTACAAACAATTGAACGTTCTTTACATTCAATATACAAAAATCTATTTTCAATTGAACAGTACCTATTTTGCCTGATTTTTGCATTGTCAGTGTGATGTAAGATTTGGCATGCACTCCAGAGAGGTTATGTAACCTCTGTCATACAGAACGGTAAACGCATCAGAAAATTCCATTACAACAGCAATTTCATTTTACATGACAAGGTATGTCAAAACTTTGATGACCCCCCTAAAAAAGCACTTAAAACTTTTTTGCCCCCCCCCCTCTCCCCGCCCAAGTCATATTAACTTGATTTTTTCCATGAAATTTGTATGAATTATGTGAAATGATTTTAAGTGTCTTTGTTAAGTGCTGACAGTGTATATATTATTTTATGTGAAGTTATTTCAGAGGTGAATCATGTGTATATGTTTGAATTGCTAATGCCGTACCTAATGAATCATCAAGGCAGGAAGAGGGTCAGCTTTTTATTGGATAATTTTGAGGAAGGAGAGGGAAGGGTTAGCTATATATAGGTGCCTAGTGAATGAATGAGATAGTCCAGTCTGTATAATAAGCACAATTAATTTGGGAAAGGAAAGAAATGAGGGAAAGTATGTTGGAATGAAGAATATGTTTCTAGTTTCCAATGGCTTCCATTTTATAATAATTTAAATAATAACAACAATAATAACAATCAGTGTGTATTAGTAAATAAATAATTAATTAATAATAGTTCTATTATAATGATATTGATGCTAAGAATCTCTGCTCATGTTCATTTAAAATCAAAAAAATTAAACATAAGTTTTAAAATGCCAAGTGTGCATTCTGTATTAGGCAGGAAGTCTGCTATAACCTAAAGTTCAGGGATGCTCTGATGGTAAACTCTTTCTGAATTTAAGGTTCAGATACAACATACATAAATATGTAATTTATTATAATATTAGTATTTTGATAGCTACTAAATATTATTAACTTTAAAAAATTAAAAACCCTTGTGATTTGAATTAACATTTACATGCAATGTACGTGTGAGCAGAGATTCTTAGTATTGATAATACTCATTAGTCAATTTGTTATTGTATGTCATGTTTTGCACATGTATCTGATTGTTAATGTTAGTATCATGAATGAAACCTCATCGGAATTAACCTCCATAGCCATCATGATTTTCCTTTAATTCCCAAATACATTATCAAACGTACCCACATATTAAACTGAATCAACTATCACATTCTTTCAGTCAACACTTACAATGTTACCCTTCCTCATTCAAAATTTGAGTTACAGCACCAACACATACATGATTTTCTTCTAAATTTCATAAATAGTTTTTGCATATTTTAAGAGAATAACTTATTTTTAATGTTTCATAGATTCAAAAGTGTTCTTGTTTTTGGTGGAGAATAAAAGATGAAGAGAAGTGATTGGTGCTAAAAAGCATAAATTGTTCGAGTCTTAATTCCATATAGATGTGTTCCTTCCAATGCTGTTAATATATGGGACGAGATAATTGTATTTTTTTTCTACATAAAAAATAAACAGGTTTAAAACACAGTCTCAAATAATGAGAAAGTATATAGATGAAAACTGTATACGTTTGTGTTTGTTTTCATAGTGTGGTATATTTGCGTGACTTTGCTTTTGTTTGGGAAGAATAGAGATAAAGAAAAATAATGGTGCTTGCATGAAGTCTGTATTTGAAAACAAGTAATCTGTATAACCAGGTGCTCCTTTACTATTTCGGTCCAGATATTCCAAAACAGCAAACAATTGTGAATTGGGAAGAGAATCAAGTTTTACTATTTTACAGGAAAATAAACAAGACCAGAGGTACTGCTTCTTTGCTTGATCTGCATAAAATGTGTATAAAAACATTTTTATGCAAAGCTTGGGTGAGAAAGTCCACATGCAGGCTCTTGATATGCACCTCTTACAAAACCACACAAAAATCCCACACAACATAATTAGTGTCAACCCACTTCTAACATTAACAAAATTAAATGAACGCAAAACTACTTTGCCAAAGGCATTCGAATACAACTATATTTTATTGTTGGCTTTCTGAAAATAGAACAATTATAACATATTAATTTTTTTTACATGTATATAAACAACACTTCATTTTAAAACAAATTATAAATTCGTTTTCTTTACATTGGTAAATCAGTCAACTAATTCGTCAAAATGCAGATGTAATACCATAATAACCAAATCAAGTGAAATATTGTATAATTTTCTGATAATAGCTCTGTATATTTCTTACAGTCTTTGGTAATGATCGTCGTTCCAGGATTTCTACTGCTGTAGACAGTCTAGTCACTACTGTAACTTCAAATGCTTCGTTTGAAAAATTGTATAAAAATCTCGAATATGGTATTTTATATGTTGAAACACATTACCTCCTTAGTTCTCTGCCGAATTATAAAGCTTATATATTCACAAGTTTCCTTATTTTTGACGTTTTTCCAGTCGCATGTGAACATTTCGAAATGGTTCGTTTTTCTTGAACACAGAGTTGAACTTCCCTGCTAGCAGAGGTCTCTCTCTGTCTTGGTAAAATGGAAGGCGAGGGAGAGACCTCTGCCGACATCCGACGCTTTCTCTGTCGCGCATGTGTGAAGTTTCCTTGGCAACAAGTGACGCGATCTCACGTGTACTTATGAGCGCACGAAACATCTGTAACAAACAACTGACGCGTACAGCTATTTCCGGTAAAACGTGTTTTCGAAACTGGTTTGACTCGTCCATGAATGTGGACGGCAAGTGTCGGATGTCGGCAGAGGTCTCTCCCTCGCCTTCCATTTTACCAAGACAGAGAGAGACCTCTGCTAGCAGGGAAAGTTGAACGAGCAATTGTAGCGTTCTTTCTGTGGTCTGGATTATGTGTTATTTGGGCTCAGAAAAGCCACTGAAGAATATCAGTCCATGGTGTGAAGTAATACATTAAAGTAATTGCGGTATTTCTTGGGCTGTGAGAGATCCCTGAAAAAGAGCTACAATTCACTCCCGCTCCCCGGCCATCTTGATCACTTCAGGATTCACTTTTAATAAAGTGGCTACTGCGCATGCGCTCCGTTTTTCCGCCCTGTCCTCCTGTGCTGACCAGAAATTGTAAAATGAAAGCACGAAATCTCCAAGAATAAATCCCTAATGTCCAAACTAAAGGGGAAAACTGAAAGAGGAAATCCTTGTGACCAATCGACATACATATGAAGCTCCAGAAGTAATTATTGAATACATAATAACCCATATATAGCAAACTGATAACAATGCACGCGCTATTAGTTTCGCGGACCTTTGTGACTACTGAACTCGCGCTACAGCATAGCTTGAAATACTGTACGAAAACTCCCGTTTAAAAGTTTCCTGATGCCGAAAGGACCATAGCATCTAAACAAGATATACTTCTGACCAATCGACAAAAATATTAAGCTGTGAAAGTAAGTTTCCAGTCCATAACAGCCGATCGTGAAATTAAAACTAGTAAACAGCCACTCGTACTTCCGCGAGTACTGAACTTTCTAGCGTCAAATGTATGTGTTACGTTTCCAAACTGTAAGACAAGAAATCTTCTATAGAATGTTGTAATTTATTTACAGCAGAGAACTGTGTTATTAATCATGTAGAAATAAAACAATGGTGCCATTTGGAGAATTATTTCATGTCAAAAGTGCATAACGAAGACATTAATATATCTACGGACGCGAGCAGCTTGTTTCACTTTGGTCAAATTCGGACTGTTTACGACTGGAAACAGCAAAAATACAAGCAAGTAATGAAATATAGATACCATTCTTTACTCAATGCTGTTTACCTTGGATGTAGGAAGAATAAAATCCTTGTAAATCTCGCCATATACTGTGCAAAACTACAATCTGTGAATCACGGCTGAGAGCTTGCCGGGAAAATTTTTGATGTACTCACCGTAATTTTCCAGCAAAGCTATGATACTGGCGTTATCCCATCCGATTGGGCTACAGCCCTTGTTACAGCGGTTTACAAAAAGGACTCTAAAGCCAACCCTGCAAATTATAGGCCCATCTCACTTACCTGTCTCTGCTGTAAGGTAATGGGACACATAGTCCTCAGTCATTTTAATAAACACCTTGCTAACAATGACATTATTACGAATCATCAGCATGGCTTTAGGAAACATCTCTCGTATACAACACAGCTAATATCAGCTGTTCATGACTGGGCTACAGGGCTAAACAACCATAGTCAGGTTGACACAATCTTACTGGACTTTAGAAAGGCTTTCGATAAGGTGTCACACCGTAAATTAGCTGCTAAGGTCGAGTATTATGGTATCAATGGGCACATGCTTGGTTGGATTAATGCTTTACTCCAAAAGCGTTCACAAACCGTTTCGGTGAACGGATCTCATTCTGATGTCACTAGTGTTACCTCCGATGTTCCACAACGATTTGTCCTGGGTCCGACACTGTTTCTGTTGTATATTAACGATATTGCTGATAGCATTAGTTCCAACATCAGGTTATTTGCCGACGATACGATTCTCTACCGGCAGATTAAATCTGAATTAGATTGCGAGATCTTGCAGGACGACCTAAACACACTAGCAAAATGGTGTATGGATAAGTCGATGGAATTTAATACTGTCAAGTGTCACCTGTTGAACATAACCAATAAGCGTGAATATAGCAAGTTTACCTATCATGTAAATGACAAGGCTCTATCGCTGATCCGTCACCATCTCATGACTAGTTCGGAGTCACACACGGGCCCATGATCTTCGCTGGAACACTCACTGCTCCAAAATCGCATCTAAATCTAACAAAATACTAGGTATTGTTCGCAGAACCCTGAAACCCTGTACCAAATATGTTAAGAAGCGAGCATACGAAACTTTAGTTAGACCCAAACTTGAATATGCTTACGAGGCTTGGAACCCTTACCCTGACTCTGACGTAAATAAGATTGATCAAGTTCAGAAAAATGCTGCTCGCTTTGTTTGCAGCAACTATAATCGCTACACCAGTACGTCCGAACTTGTTAACACACTGGGTTGGGACACTCTTGAGGAGAGAAGACTTGCCCAACAGGCCGCAATGTTATATAAGATCCGTAATGGCTTGGTGGGGATTGGCTTCCCTCCCAATATTGTCCCAAACCTTAGACATAATAACTTGTATTATTATCAGCTACAGTGCAACGTTCTTGCTTTTAGCAATTCATTTTACGTTCGTACAATCCGCGTATGGAACAAATTACCTGAGCACGTGATCAATGCTCCATCGTTACCTCTATTTAATATCGCTATTGGCCCTGCGATTAAGACAATGAAGACGCCTCCATATCTTAGACGCTTATAAGCTGACTTTACTCCAGCAATCATTATTTATCTTATTATTTATTTGCCTGTTTATTTATTTATATATATATATATATATATCACCTCCATTGTTTCAACTGCACTTTGTTGTTGTTATAAGGCTATATTTTTTCACTGTTTTATCCTTTTATGTACATTCCAGTATTAGTGTAAACTATAAAATAGGAAGTAAATATCTAATATCTAAGAAAAAAGACCAGAACAGAGTGGCGTTTCCGGCAATTTATTTTGATTGATTTAGTCATTGGATGTTAAACAATCAGCTGTCAGTTCAATGTCTGGAGACTGTGACATGCGCAGTACCGTGACACTGCACCTTTAATTTGTGCTTTCAGGAACCCTACAAATTCGGGTTTCTTACAGCGAGAAAATACCGACTATTTGAACACATCATGAAGAAGCAAATGAAAAAAAGACAGCATTCTGTTGTGCATGTAACACTATAGCTATATCAAGATGGAACTCCGAGAAAGCAAATTTTCCTCAACGCTTTCCGTTTCGCACGAGTTTCCCTCGGCCAGCATGTACCAAGGCGGCAGTATTTTAGTTTTAACAAGTTTCACCTTCTAATTGCAGGTTCTTCCCTACCTTATCAAAGCAGGATTTATCGTGCTGATCTTGTTCTCAATCCTTTATATGTGCGGCGTTGGTGATTCTTATTTTGTTCTCCGCATTGGTATTGGGTTGCTTGGGACCGTAACGGTGATAGTAATGTGCTTTGCTCTGCAGAATGCAGCAGATTCGGATACGAAGCGCAGTTCAAAATTCACCAGGTAAATTCACCAACATTTTGGTTCTTTCTCGGTGAAAGAAACCCGAATATTTGAATTGCAAATCATTATCAGCAGTGTTTAAGAATACAATACAATACAATACAATACAATACAATACAATACAATACAATACAATACAATACAATACAATACAATACAATACAATACAATACAATATTAATGTTTAGTGTATGCAATATAAAAGTTCTAAAAAAGCGAACATCGGCGGCGTATAGTGACGAGGGATTTGTGACGGTTAGGATTTGGATTAAAAAAAGATTAGGGTTTGTTTCGATTTTTCCCCAACGCTAAATACTGTTTTTATACTTGTAAGTGTTTTCGTTCTAAAAATGTGTAAGCGTTGCTTTAATTTGTGCTTTCATGGAACCCTACAAATTAGGGTTTCTTACACCGAGAAAATATCAAAGTTTTTATTGTTTTCCTTTATTCATATCAAAATCATTGCATACAGAAGAGGACATTTGGTATTGGTAATCGCTTCGAAGTACATATCAGTGCCATTTTATTTGAGAGAGATAACTTCAGTCGCATTACAAGTTACTTTATAATGTGGCTTACCTGTTGATACCAGAACTATACAAAGGAAATTTATCTGCTTTCGTTTTGACCGCTCCAAAATCTGTCCTACTGCAGCTCCCACAATTACAAATGTCACACAAGAAAAAATAGCACGAAATGGAACTTTAACAGCGATTTGTAGCACTCTAAACTCGGGAAACCTCGATGATCGATCCATCAAAACACTGGATCTGAATTCAGCGGAGAAAGTCAGTTCAGACATGCGTATTCAAGCTAAACCAAGTTTTCCTCTGCTTGGTCGTCTAGAAACAAGTAACGCCTTGTAAAAAAATACTTTACTCGCGAAAGAAAATTATTCAAATTTGCTTAGTCGAAATCTTACATAATCACTTCAAGCAGTTACCAGTTGTAGATTAGATGTCACTTAACTTTGATTTGCAGGTAGAAATTTCCCATAAATCATTTTATTTGTTTTAGAAGGCAAAATAGCTCCCAACACTATGTATTTTTGAGTGAGATGACTGGGCCGATACCGGAAGTGAGTCACCGGATTTCGATATGTAGGCTTTTGTACGCAATGACTTTTATATGATATACAACTTATTCTAGCTGAATCGGGAAACAGGTTCATAGACTGGTCACACAATTTCTCTAGGTCTAGTAATGATATCCGTGAACGGCTAGCCCTCTGGGTTTTCGATACGATTATCGTTGTGCATGAGCTTACAAAATCACGGCTCTTTAGACATGTGACTTCCCTTTGCTGTCGGTTGCACCAAACACGCAACCAATGGGCTTCAGTTTAAAGTCGAGATCAACCAGGGACCAATTCAATAAAACATTTACAAGTATACTTAACAAGTCTTACTTTTTTCAATGCCGGAAAACAATCGGCAGACTTGTAAAATACATGTGGTTGTATTGAATTTGCATCATGTAATACTCGGTAATTCGTGCGCCTGCACAAATTTGGTGATAGTTCCCGCCAAGCTAGCAAATTAGTATTAATTATGTCCTCTGTGCGTTGGCTGTCTCATGTCTAAAGCGAGCACAGTGCGTATCTCCGCCGCGGGCTTCAGTCGTTGGAACTAAGTGAACGAGGAACTAAGTGAACGAGGAGTAGGAATTTGGTTTGGGCATGAATATTACATTCCATGCAGTTACAAGTGTACACGAAAGAAAAAAAAATCAACAGTCGGTTTGATGTTGCACATGTGTCGAATCACTGTTCGATTGGTTGCTGTTTAAATTCGATTGAAACAGTTACAGACTCCTCCTTCAATGCTTGATTGAAATAACATGCAGTATTTCCCTCGAATTAAGGGCGAAGACTATGTCTAAACACAGTTTGGTAGTCAATGTTTGCATACTGGCATCCGACATGACATCCCACATGTGCACGGGGTTCGTCACTTCATATAGAAAATCGCTCATCCAATTTTCTCGATTTCTGATTGCCTCTCCGCTATATGCAATTCAAGTATGGACAATGAAGATGACGTCACTCGCAAGCCGTGGTAGCTTTGCAAATTGCTGCCATTTGTCACATAAATCTTTCTCTCAGCGCCGGTAATTAGAAGTGTTTACGTTTTCACTGTCATTGGCCTTTTTCGACTTGCAAGCAGTTTATTACGCACTCATTTGAAGCTAAGTGCTTTGTCGTTGTATAAATCACATACACATTTCAAATGGAAAAATGTTTGTGATTTGTTAAGTGTCCCATTGCACAGCCACTTGAAACAGACACTTACTTGACAGCACTCAATAACAATCTCCAACCCAGACCCCATTTAATGAATAACGTGACGCGCGTAGACTAGGGACGCCGACTGCACCGTATACAAAAATGGCGGAAAATTTAAAATGTAACGATTTGGTGGGTTACACTGGCGGCCATGTTGGTTGGTAGGAACAAAAGAAACCACATTTGCTTCTTTTATTCCTTCGAGCCAAGATGACCGCAACGCTTTTGTGATTGGATTCCCTTAGGAATGATTGCAACCCAAGCATACCTGCGAAGACTAGAGTTTTGCTGGAAGGATAAGACTGATTCAAATACTCAGACCTTTTCCTCCAGAAGTTCAGAAGAAACATGTTTTGCACAATCTAGTTTAAGTGGGGATAAAATTGCCTTCAAACACGAAAGATTTACGGCCAACATATTGTGTTATCGGTACAGTTCCCGCCGATTTACGCATCAGTTCGCGCATGCGCCCTGGTTGTTCAGTCCACTTAACACCTACTGGAACCGTACCGTAAATCCGTCCATATTCCTTTTCCCCGGCTTCACGAGTATGCGTCATACTTCCATTGTTTTAGTAAGTAGAAAACAGTTCCATAAGTTGTGGCTTTTAAATGTCTGTAATATGTTTTTATGTGTTTTAGGTGGCTACTTGTTCACGTTCCATTTTACCGTTTCATGCGGTCGATCTTTAATGTTATCAACACGGGACCTGTACCTCCGGCCATGTTACATCTCAGTGACGGCGGCCATTATGAAAACTTAGCCATCCTGCCACTGTTCGAACGAAGGCTGGAAAAGATCATAGTCGTTGACGGTGGCTACAAGGAGGATGACAGTTGCTATGGAGACGGTCTTGTACTGGCGCTGCAGATGGCCAGAGAGAAGCTGGAGTGTTCTTTTACTGACATGCATGGAGGTGACGTGCTAGCAGACATTGAAAACAAGTTTGGAAAGAGGTGCGGGCCATGGCCTCGGAAGTACGAGTTTAAAGTCCATTACAACAGGACTAATGACAGCAAAAGGGAGCACATGAAAGAGGGACACGTTGTCCTGATTACACCGCGACACCCGAACACAGGTCATAAAATTGAGAATGAAGAGCCAAAGCTATGGAGATCGGTACTACCTGAGGGTGCTGACCTTGAGTCTGGTCTATGGGGGACTGGACCCGTGTTAGACTCAGATGAAGTCGATCGTCTTACATGTTGCTGTTGTGAGTGTTGCCATGGTAACTGCTGCTGTAAATGCTGCTATAAATACAGCTGTGGCGTCTTTCCTAACCACAAAACCGCTAACCAGTTCTTTACCCGCGCCATGTTCAGCGCTTATCACAGGGAAGGTTATCGTGCATGCATGGAAGCCGTGACCGATGATTTTTTTAGACAACAGCAGCAACAAGCGGACAAAGCAGTGCAAGTTGAGTTATTGTTGTAGCAGCGTACACGTTATGCAAGGAACAATAGAAGTCAATCCGTGACATTACATAATTTCGACTGCTAATAGCCCATTTCGGAGGTCTCGCATTTGTGGGAGACGGAAAGGAAATACAGTATGACTGCGAGGCGAGGTGCGAAGCTAAGCATAGACTATATCGCAACCCCGCCGTTCCAGTGCACTCTGGGATGGATATCTCAGTTTTCCATTGCTGTTGTTGGACGGCCATCTTGGATTTAACAATGGAATCTGAGATATCCATCCCAGAGTGCACTGTAACGGCGGGGTTGCGATATAGTGTATGGCGGCGAGAATAAGTTTTGGTTCGGTATGTTTTCGCCAAGAGCTTCTGTTTGACGCGTTGAGATGGCTTAAGCCTGGTTATAACGTGTTACGCAAGCACGAGCGCAAGCACGAAAGACATGCGTCGAATCAAAATAAACCACTACTGCTATCTTCCTTTTTGCGCGATAGCGCGCAGTTTACGCGAGAGGGACCTACAACGAGTGTTTTGACTTGGCAATCATAATTAGCTGTCAGACTCCATATATGCTTGTGTTTAATTGTATTCCATTTTCATGAGCGCAACATAAATACAAGCATAAGCGCAAGCACAAGGAAAAGAAAACATTTTGATTATTGTGCTTGTTCTTGTGTCGAGCCTGTTTTCACTGTGAAATAAGGACTCTTGTGCTTGCGTTTGTGCTTGCATTGTTCATGAGAACCTTGACGCTTTAATGTTCATTCGTTTGTTTTAAAACCTTTACTTGCTTCGTGGACGCCGGTTTTCGTACAAATCAAGTAATTTCGCCTTTCTTTTCTCACTTCTCACTCACTTGAGTACCTCGCTCTCGTAGATACTTTTTCAAATCATCGGCCTTTATTAAAATACCGTTTCAATCGACCCTTAGCTTTCAGCTTGCCTGTTTCTTGTCCAATTTCAGACCACGTGATAGTTTTCCAGAGGATTCAGTGCTTTGTTTTCTAATTTAAGAAATTGACGCATTTTCTCTTGCGATACGGAAAAACAAAACAAAAGCATTACCCAAGGAAAATGTCAGGTGGTGTCTTCTGTATTTCGGGCGTTTATTTGGGATAGGGTTACCTGTGGCGCGTGGTCAAAATGGGGCGAGGAAAGAAAGAAAGGGGGCCTGCACGAATGATATTGTTTTGAGAATTCGACCCTCCACTCTTGACTGCTAGTGACGCTTCATGTGTCAAAAAGTAACCAATGAAAATTACGTTCAACGTAACCACAAAATATTAAAAATATTATCTGCAAGATTCTTGCGCTGTATAATCATAACACGAATGCATGCATATGGTTCGAAAAGGAACTCCTAGAAAATAATTACTAGTATTGTAAGCGAGTCGTAAACTAAAATAAATATCCGTTGATGAATTTTGCCGCCTCAGTAAGTGTTGTTTTAACACACCCAGCTTTAGGGAGGGGAGGCATAAATTATTATACATTTTTTTTGTTACAATTAAACAATTTTTTCAAATTATCAGTGTTATACCCATGGTTGAAATCAAATGATGTTAGATATTTGTTTTACTATATATCAGTAGAAACGCCCATTCACAACCACTAAGAAGTGATACCTCCCCTGACGTCATGTAATTAGCATTTTGGATATTAAAACCTCCTTAACTCAGCGGCACAGCGTTCAAAGCAAAAAATATTTTACATTATACTATTCACATTGATATTTAGAATTGATATCTAAAATAAAAATGTATTGTGCATAGGCACTTTAAGTACAGAAATCCAGGGCGTTCGTGAGTGATTTCTATGTGAATATTTTTATTTATTCAAAACGTGAGGGAAGCCATGGAGGAACTGTTTTTATAGCTTCACTTCGTGACTTGCAAAGTCTCCTGTTTTGTCCAGTCAAGTGTGCAATCCATGTTAGTGCAATGAATAAAGGATATCTGTTAAAAACAGAAACTACACTGTTATTTTCAGAGTTATTCCAACTCCAAAAAGGAACTTAAAAATGTTACAGGACAACCATCTGTTTGAAGTCATTTTAACACCAGTATTTTAACTCATAGATGGAGTTGTTTAACTCTTGTCGGAGAGTGAATACGACTCTCTTTTGGAGTTAAATTAACCCCCAAAAATGGAGTTGTTTTAACTCCAGCATTTTTAACTCCTCCAAAGATTTAAATCAGCTTACCCATAACGGGGTGGAATACGCCTCATCGCACATAATGCCTATTGTTTTAGGGACATATTCAAATGAGGCGCATTAAAACAATGAACTTCCAAAATCATTATGTGATTGGTGCTTTTAGTCACATGTGATCATCTGAAGTCTTGCCAACGCTAATACAAACCTGTCCATTATGATTTGATGGACAGGTAAAAGTTGTACATTGACAGAGCTAGAGTATGTTAAGCACTGGAAATTATTGACTGAGAGTTGATGTGAATCGTATGCTAATCTCCGCGTAAATCAGCTGACGAGTTTAGAGCGCTAGTCATCTTGATCTGAGAAAGAAAAAGAACACGGCCAGGAATTACACTAATTAGGCCAAACGGTTGTAACAAATCTTTTCAAGACATTGCCGTTTGACAAGAAGTTAATTCTCGTAAGAACGCGATTACCCTGGTTCCAGAGGTTTTCTCTATGTTTTTTCTGCGAGTGACGTTTGTGCGCGAGCTGCGAAGCAGCGAGAAGGGAGAGAAAACCTCTGGTTAAAGTGGTCACGGATCTCACTTCCATGCGGTTGACAGCTGTCAAACATGTTACTTCAGTAATTACACTGTTGACCAATCACCGAGGAGTTATCACGAGGTGGTCACGCTCTATAGTTTTTGTCGGGAGGGGGACAGGACGTATTGTTGCTTTGACGAGTGGCGGAGTTTTCGGCATACGTGTTCATGGATGAAAGAAAAACACCGATTAAATATTTACTTTTCAATCCGAGCGAATATTGCAGGTTTTGTGGGATAGATGTGAAAGTCAGTGGCAGGTCTAAAACGAATGTGTTTGGACCAAACAGCAGAACCGAAGATCTAACAAGACGGCTATCTGTTGTCGTTGGTACTGTCATATCGGAAGTCGAGGGAGTCTCCAGAATCATATGTCAAAAGTGTCTTCGGACGTTTTGGAAGCTCGAAAAGCAAGACAACGACCTGCAGTCATTCAGGAAGGGACACGAAGATACTCTTGCGTCCCAGCACCGCCACCGGGACGTGTGAACAGCGCTATAGTCCCCTTGCATTGAGATTGTGAATAACTCCACTGAGCGCTCTCCTCTGCTCGTTCGACAGACTCTCTATCTCAGGAAAGCGATTACCAAGAATGGATAGCAAGACTTTGTCAACTATACCTTCGAGTTCGATTGCCGAGGCCATATTGGTCACAACAATAAAGTGTGATGCTCACGCAGAGCGCGTGACATCAAAATGTCCTTACTACCTCCCGATCAGTAGTTTTGTATTGTAAACAACAATCCCGTCTCCTCCCTGTTTAAAATGTGTAAGGAACCAATCAGGTTTCTTGTTTATCCAATTAAAAATTCCTCCAACCAGGAACGAGGGTCAGATTCTGACCCTAGTTCCAATCTATTGGCGCGGCTCGGTCAGTCAACTGACCACTTTAACCAGAGGTTTTCTCTCCCTTCTCGCTGCTTCGCAGCTCGCGCACGCTGGCGCCGCTTCGCGGCTTAAACGTCAATCGCAGAAAAAAATATAGAGAAAACCTCTGGAACCAGGGTAGAACGCGATCCGCTGTTGTATGATAAAACTGACTCAGCCAAATGCTTCTGAAGAAACTGACCAAAACCAAACGTTTATTCGCATTTCGCACTATATTAAACTACAATGAGCTGTTCTTATTACCAATAATTAAACTAACCCGGCAAACGTTTACAGGCAAACTCCGTTTAAACTTTCTGTTCCGCGATTTCACACTTCAAGGAATTGCCCCGGCTCACTGCCCCGGCTCAGTGTTGTTTGATCAAACTAATTCGGGTCAAAAGATTCAAGATATACATGGCAACCAAACGAATATAACATGTCTTATCCAAAGCCATGATGTTTTACGGCGATGTTTTACTCGTTTAGTTGGACGATAATTTATGTTTATTGGCTTTAGGTTTAAACCTTGACTTTGGATCTAAAGACTAAAGGTTCGGTAATTATCTTTGCTTTGGTAAAACATAGTTTACACAATTCAGCTCTTGACTGTTTTCTATTTTGCGAGGCCCGTCGATTACTATAAGAGCGCCGAGCGAAACGAGGTCTCTTATGAAAGAAAATAACAACTAAACAACGCTTACAAAGCCATACAGATATAATGGCTGGCCGATTTATAATTGAGCACCACGCGCCGTCATGATTGTTTGGCCTTCTCCTATTTTAGAAATAGGGATAAGCACGAAACAAAAGCTCAATGAGTATAACCAGTGAGGTGGAACCAACGTTTATTCGTCGGCGTTGATCTTAAGCCCACGCGAATAACAATGCGCCCCTCGTGTCCTTTCCGAATTTGAATTTACCGCTTGATTCGACTTGACTTGGTTGTCCTGCTAGTGCTCGGCAAAACTTTACTTTGATTTCACACAGTGATAACACCGTCTGTCTGCATCTTTATTACCACTTTCTAGAACTGTCCGTCTGTGTTAAAACTGACTTTAAAACCAGAAGCGCCGTTTAATAATAAAAACGTTTCAAGAGCCGTCCTGCTAATGCTCAGCAAAACTTTACCTTGATATCACACATCATTCGCCGGGACGCTAATGTTCGGTGCTCGCTAATGCTCAAAAGTTTACACATCCAACTTTACATTGATTTAAGTTCAAGTTCATTTTATTTGCACACTGATTATTAGTTGTAACAATAAATAATGATTATGTATAAAAAGGATAAATAAATACGGAAAGCGGCTTAAGTGTTCTATAGAGTATGGTGTATAGTGGTCAAAGTAGCAAAGCTTTCGTGTTGACCACTACCTTTGAGAAGAATAAAAAAATGCGGTGACAACCTAAGTTTAGTAATACAAGCATCAGCAAGGTAGATTTAAGTAAATACTAGACAGTAAAAGAGAAATTAATAGACAGAACCAGAATGAAAATTACTGTTGATTACTTAATAAATATTGTTTGTAACACATTTTGAAACTATTAAAATTTAAACTTTTGATCGTAATTGGTATGTTTTCCCATATTTTAGAAATCATAAACTTAAAAGTGTGTTGGCCATAATTCGTTCACACATCGATACCGACCGTCTGTCTGTTTATTACAACTTGAACTACCATCTGTGTTAAAACTGTTAAAACTACTGCGCCGCCTTAATAAATAAACTTTTCAAGAGCCGTCCTGCTATATAGTGCTCGGCAAAACTTTACCTTGATATCACACATCGATCGATACACCGTCTATCTGTTTATTACAACTTTACAACTGACTTTGAAACCACAAGCGCCGTTAATAAATGTTTTAAGAGCCGTCCCGCTAATGTTCGGCAAGAGTTTACGGTCCAACTTTACTGGGATACAACGCATCCAAATTCACACATCGAATTTGAATTTGCCGCTTGATTTGACCTGACATTGGGACTTATTGCAGCCAAAGGAGGCGGAGTTTAGCACTCAGCGCGTACGGACTTCACCATTGTTGCTGAATAGCAATGAGGAACTGTTTTCCAAACACCTCATTACGGGGAAAAAGTCAAAACCGATACAACTTTGGACGCAAATTTAAAGACGATTCTCAAGTTTTTACTGAATATAGAGAAACATCTTCTATTTGCAGCTGGCAATTGTAAACATTTTTTATTAGTCAAATTTAGCCAATATTTGACGTAAAACCAATACTACTTAGCGTGCTTTAACCGCCGTAATAAATTGTAACATGCTTCTTTGATTCCATATCTCACTTTTGCCGATGGCAATTCTAATACTTTTTAAATTTGAGTGCCGAAAAAAGTGGCCACATGAGAGATACATCGTTCTAATTTGGTCCATTCTTCTGTAAATCTCATTCTCGTTCCCAGTGCCTCTTCAACTAACTGAAAAATCAGAGGCTCTGGTAAGACACAAACCAGGCTCTAATTTGATTGGCTAGCAAAATCGGCTGCGCGATGAAGAAAAATAAAACAGTTGCTGCGCATAGCGCTTTCTTCCGGTTTTACGAAAAAAAATCCCAGATTCTCCTGCATGAGAACGAGTATTTTGTAGTTGAAGAAGTTATGTGTTTCAAAATATGACTGAACAGAAGAACTATTTTATTCAAAAGTCAAGATATAAAGTTTTTCTTTGCCTATTAGCCTAACGAAACTGATAACACACACTCGTGGAGCCAAGGTACGTTGCCTTTGATGCATATGGTCAATCGAACGTTTGCTGATCAAGAACTCTCATTGCAAAAGCAAAGGGATTGAATTGCTAACACTTAAAGTGCTAGCCAACATAAAAATTCGACTTACAATTCGAACAGTAACCGCTAATATTACATGTGCAGTTCTGTAAATATTTTTAATGTGAAATTAATTGAAATCATTATATCTTTTTCAAGCACTAGCCCACTCTGTAATTCATCCAAGTCTTGTGCTCTTCATGATCAGGTGTAACTTTATAGGGATATAACGATCAGTTAAACAGTATAAATAATTTAAAAAGTGTTTGAAAAGTCTGTGAAACATCAAGGGATTCAAAGTTGTGTAGCTGGATGACATTGAAAGGCACAACAAAACAGGTACATCCAGTGTTTAAAAAAAGTATATTAAACTATAAAATTGTCTTGTAACCTGTGCCAATTAATCTATGCTTCATACCTCATTGCAGTCAATGATCAACCCAACCTCTCCTTTTTACTGATGATGGATTTTATGTACCAGTGATTTATAGTACATTTAAGCAAGTCTTATAGCAATATTGAGGACTAGTAGTACACAGGTCCCGGTTGTTCGAAGCAAGGTTAACTTTAACCCTAGGTTAGCGCTAAATCTGTAATAATTGTAATCTGTACAGTTTAACCCAGGGTTAGCGATTTAACCCCAGGTTAGCGCTTAACCTTGCTTCGAACAACCAGGCCCTGATGTCTTAGTGTGACAAACAAGCCAGTTGAATTAATACATGAAATTGGCCAAATATGAGACAATAAGTTTCCCTTTGCCCTGGCCTACATCAAGCACAAGTTGGGAGTCTACATTGACCCAGGGATGGCAGAGCAAAATTTCAAGTTGGAGGGGTGGGGAGGGGGGTAAAAATTGTCATTGAGCCAGTGTGACCAAGTTAGTCTTAAACTGACTGAGAAGTAACTAGGCAAAATATGATTTTAACCCCACATCCGCCATCCCTGTGAACCTAGGACAAATGCATAATTAGCAGTGCAGAGATCTTTGCAGGAAATAAAGCATGGGTAACTTGAAAGGCTGGTACAAATCTATCAAATAGAAAATCAAATCATGAATTTCCCATATGAATTAGAATTGTTTATATCCCTTTTGAAGCTTACAAAAGTGTATTTATATGACATGGGGAGGGGGGAGGAAGGGAAGGTGATGAAGTTATTGACATTGGGAGTGTACAATTGTTGTATCCCCTTTCCATCTCTTCAGCTTTTTAAGCACCCCCACCCCTGTAGCAATGGACAATCCCAAGCCCCTCTTGTAACTCCAGTCACTTTCAAGAGCTCCCCTTTTAACTGACCAAACTATTTATTATAAAGAGCCCACTCAATATATTCACCCACCCCCATAAAGTTTCCCTCATTATACTTATTCAAGGAAGAAGAATTCCCAAGATAGTTTAAGTTCACACAGGGTATATTCAGTTGTGTTCATACAATAATCCTATTATTATTTTATAGTTCTGGGACCACCATTTTGAAAGGCAACAGAGGCTGGAGTTGAGTCAGCTTAGTTAGAGCTTTGTATTTAGTTAGCATGATAATCAAAAGCTATCCATATTTATAGAAAGAGGGTTTGTATCAGTGCAGGCCAGTCAAGTCCATCCGCCATACCATAAAATGTCTATGTCTATACTAAATAGCAGATCTACCAGATTTACTGCAAAATATCCTTTTCTTATAAATGCTGTCATTTTTTATATATTTAGAAGTTATGGGCAGTGAACTTAATGCTATTGATGATGAAAAACCTTATAGTCAGAATCTATTTGTCAAAATTAAAACAATGCAATTTAGTCCTATTTTCTTTGTAAAAATAGTTATGTAGAGGCCATAATTAATATACAAGTGGGCTAAAATTGTATATGGCCACCACAAGTTTACTAGTTTAATGGTATATATGTCAGAACACACTTAGGGACTGGTCATTATTTATGAAGGAGGGGGTCGGGAAAAAAAATATTATTAAAGACAAAATTCACTAAAACCCCCCTTCCTCAGGCCTGAAAATGTCAAGTGACCCCCCTCTCAAAGTCCATGAGAGGGGGGATCCCCCAACACACACAACACACATCATTCCGGAGAACCATTCTAATAGGTATTGGGCAAGCGGAGCAGGGCTGGCACTAAGAGACCATGTTGTAAGCAATGTGATCTTACCTGTGGAACAATGTTGGAAGATGTAAATCTACGATCGTGTTGATAGTCAACTAAGTTTAGTACTGCACATAACCATTCTGCATCCACTTTGGGTTGTTGGTAATAACATTTTGCATCACAACCCCCCCCCCCCCCTTCTTTACTACTCAGAATAACATGACCCACCCCTTATTGACTAAAGAAAATGCACATGACCCACCCCTATTCCCCCCTCCTTCATAAATAATGACCGGTCCTTTACTTTGATATCTGAACCCATATTTCAAATGTCTTGATAACATTCAACCACTGAGGACCAGCAGGAGAGACTCCTATTTGGAGCACGTATACTTTAAGTAGTTATTCAAAATCTTGTTCACAAATTTCGTTTAACATTTGATCGAATTTATACAATGTAATACAATGTAGTCCTCAGCAATCCTCAACACAGCACACTGAAGTCCTTTCGCCCTATGTTCCAACTGCTTACTTTTTAAGAAACTGTATTAAGTTTTGTAAGTGCGAACTGAATAGCTTCGATGAAGTCCGCCATTACTGAGAATGCTAAGAGCATGCGCAGTTTCAATGTCCTAGAATCTAGGACATCCGGTTTCGTGTCTTACCAGAGCCTCTGATTGTTCAGTTAGTTGAAGAGGCACTGGGAACGAGAATGCTGTAAATCTGAGCTAATGTTTGAATTACCCGCGCGCTTGATTGATCACTTTCGTATGCAAATTAGCCCTTGGTGATCAGATATGTCCATTCATTCTGGGCGATGTTTTGCATCAATTGATCACGTGCCCATCGCCCAGAATGGCTGTACATATCGATATGCACAACTCATTAACTGCCGAAATCACTCACGCGTCAAGCTCATTAACTGCTAGCGGGAGATTAAAATGCAGAGAGAATGGCCGATTTTGCGTAAGGTAGCTTGATAAAAATGGCTGGGATTGCTTTCTTTTTTTGCATTAGACAATTTCTACAAACGGCTTTTTATTACCGAAATACCTATTGACCCTTCGTACTTAAAAAAACCTACTATGTTTGCTTTCTGAATACAGGTGAATTTTAGTCCAAGTTTGTATGAAATTTTCTGAATGACGAACTTTGGAGCCTCTTTTCTCGTCAATCGTGAAACTATAAAAAATTCTACAGACGGCTTCTTCTTGCACTTTCGCTCAACTTTAAAATGATATATCACTCCTTAATATCGGCCCGGAAAAACCTACTATGTCATCTAATCAACGAAAAAATATTTAATAAAACGTGAATTCTGGACGTTATTATAATTACAACAGCAAATTAATTATTTCTTGTCATGGAGGTGATATACTCACTGACGCATTAATATTCCCTCTGGGAATTAAAACATTGAGCGCGAAATTCGAGTTTAGTTGGCGGGAAGTACGGTTGCTTAGAAACTATAAACTTTCGAAATATAAGCTCAGATATACAAGCGTACCGCGTTTATCATTCAAACAAATCTGCGATCTTGTGAACATGACGAACACTTCCGAATACGATTTTCAGTCCCGATTTGAAACCCAGATAGTTGTTAACTTTGCAGTCTATAAAACAAACTGCGTCAAACTTTCATTTCGGCTCGTATTTACTTAATGTCTGATCTAAAAGCCAGATTCTTGCTTTTTCAAACCCCCGAAATAAACGGCTCGGAATTACAACTCTTTAAATTACAACTCTCAAATGTTGACGGGAAATACACAGAATTGTGCACTAGTAATGACGTATACAGTCTAGTAGAACAATCAATACACGCGCATGACGTTTATTAAAAGCCGTTCGATTCGATGTACTGCATGCGCTTGTACTTGAGCTGATGACAGTTCAAACTCTTGCTCCCGTTTGGATCGCGTTAAATCGCCTGTACTCTCGTCAACATGAGTCGGTGAGAGTTTTCACTTGTTCAATAACAGCGAGCACGCGAGTGCTTCCGTGTTTTCGTTGACTATCATGTTCGTTAGATCGAGCAATGATTGCGTTTGAAGAGAGTTTGAAGTCAAAATTCTCATGCCTTAACTTTTATCGACTTTTAACGGTGTGCATGAGCAGAACCTTATTCCGTGAAGCGGGCCGTTTATCGACTAAGTTTAATGATTTTGTATGTCGTCTCTTCATGGAATCCTGTTCATACGCAAACGACAAAGTTTAATAAAACATTCAACTCATGAAAATGTGAAACAAGAAGAACCATTCACCGTGTATGTGGACCAAGTTTCGACTATGTTTATGTTCAGTAGTTCGTCTGTTCATAGAATTCTGTTCACACACAAACAGCAGAGTTTAATAAAACATTCAACACACTGAAACGAGCAGAACCTTTTGTCGTGTGATGCGGGTCGATTCTCGCCGACTAAGTTTATGTTTCGTCTTTTCATAGTACACGCCGACAAACGGCAGAGTTTAATAAAACAATCAAGTAATGAAAATGTGAAACGAGCAGAAGCTTTCGTTGTGAAGCGGGCCGATTCTCAGGCTCGAATACATTTATTTTGTAGCCAGTTAGTTTATTTTGTAGGGCCCGAGGAACAAAGCGGTTACACGAACCATAATAAATTAAGCGTTAGAATCACACACATAAGGGGAGGTGCTTACAACAAGAGAGGCGTGCCGCACTACGGAGTTTCTTTAACTCTCATGCACTCTCATGCTCGTTTGATCGAGTAATGATTGCTCCATTAAGACGCAAAAAGGTGCGAAACAAGCCAGCCCCTTGGTTAACACCTGGAATAAAAAATCTAATGTTTGAGAGGGATAGGTTAAAGAAGACAGCTGAAACGCTCAATACAGATAAAAGCTGGCAGGATTATAAACACATAAAAAATAAAGTTAATATAGTATTAAGTCTTCTAAAACAGAGTATTATAGTTTGTACTTCAGAGAAAATACTAAGAACATAAAACAGACATGGAAAGGGATTAATAACTTGCTGGGCAAAAACCTAATTAAATATATAAATACAACTTGTATTAAAAACATTACATATAACAACAAAAACCATACTACTTCGGAAGGAAAGAGTAATGCACTTAACGCTCACTTTACAGAAGTAGGGCCTAAGCTAGCCTCTGAACTTCCCCCTTCTGTAAGGCAGTATTCCGACTATATAAATTCTACCGAACATTCGTTCACTATCGAAGAGACTTCAAACAATGAGGTTATTAAACTGTTAAAAGCCCTGCCATTAAATAAAACATGTGGTTTAGAAAAAATAGACATAACTTACACCGCCCAGCATTTCAACTAGGCTGTTAAAGGAGGCAGATACAATAATAGCCCCATCTCTTACTTTTATATTTAACCTCTCTATTTGCACTGGGATTTTCCCAAGTGATTGGAAAGTTGCAAAGGTAACACCAATCTATAAAGATGACAAGAAATGCATTCCCGATAACTATAGACCTATCTCTGTTTTGCCTGCCGTCACTAAACTAATAGAAAGGATTATTTTTAATCAATTCTATAGCTATCTGACAGAGCATGGTTTACTTACAGATTCACAATCTGGCTTCAGATCCTTACATTCCACATTGACTGCTCTACTAGATGCTACCAATGATTGGTTTTTAAACATAGATAAGGGTCTCTTAAATGGAATTATCTTTTTGGACCTAAATAAGGCATTTGACATCATGGACCATAAAATCTTATTAGGAAAATTGAAACTATATGGTGTCTGCCAAGCAAGTCAAAACTGGTTTACTTCCTATCTTACGGAACGAACACAAAAAACGTTTGTGGATGGTGTACTGTCAGATAGCTGTAGAATTAAATGCAGAATACGACAAGGATCTATCCTTGGACCGCTACTTTTTATAATCTATATAAATGATCTTCCATCTTGTGATCTTTACTCTAAAGTGCGGATGTATGCAGATGATACTAGTCTAACTATTGCAAATACTGATGAGAAAATCCTAGAGCAACAAATGAACCATGACCTTTGTGAAATACATACATGGTTAAAAGCTAATAAACTCAGTCTAAATGTGGTCAAAACAAAATACATGATAATAGCTTGTCAACATAAAGTAAAACATCTTGAATATCCGTTTCAAATTGAAGTAGATCACAAACCCTTGAAAACAGAAACGACATACAAATATCTTGGAGTTAAGATCGATCAATCTTTAACATAGAAGGATCAAGTACACACAATCTCTAAGAACGCTTCAGGGGGTATAGGGGCGCTGAGACGAGTTAGGCATCTCGTACGTACCTCACGCCACGCTAATTACAATGTATAATTCCCTTGTACTACCGTATTTCAATTACTGTAGTGCAGTATGGGGGAACTGTGGAAAAGGGATATCTGACATACTCCAAACTCTACAAAATAGAGCTGCCAGGGTGGTCACCTTTTCCAATTATGATAGACGGTCAATTGAGTTGTTGAACGAACTTGAATGGGATAATCTTGAGACAAGAAGATCAAAGCAACTGGCTATATTAATGTACAAAATTATGAATGGGAGCACTCCAAATTATTTGAAGGAAATCTTTAAAAGCACAACTCTTGTACATTCCTATAACTTAAGAAACTCAAGCTATAATGTATCTGTACCAAGACCGCACACTGAAGCTGGAAAACGCAGCTTTCATTATAGGGGGCTGTTCTCTGGAATAGTTTATCCAATGATACAAGAAGACAGACAAGCGTGGCATTATTTAAATATAAGCTATAATTTAGGTTAACAAATAATTTTTGAATAAGAATTATACAATTTATATTAGGATAATATATTTTAGGGATTTACACTTTTTACAACACAATTTTAACTAGGGATCCATTTCTGTCATTTTATTATTAGTTCATGTATGCACGGCTCTCGGGAAGAGCATTATATGTATGATGAAACAACGTGTTGAAATAAAGATTATGTATGTTATGTATGTATGTATGTATTGCGTTTGAAGAGAGTAGAAGTAAACACTCTCATGCCCTCGACTCTCATCGACTCGATTCATCGGTGTGCATGAATCAACTTTTAAGTTGATTATCAGTAATCATTACCTTGCCGCGAACTTAAAAAAAAGCGCCTTTCGCACATTAAGTGCCAAGGGATTTAGAGCTCCCAGAACAGTTAAACGTTAGCCAATCATAAGGCGAATCTCAAACCTCATGAATTTCAAATTAAACGACATAATGTATTTCAAAAGCTAATGAGTGTCCCTCGTACAATGGCCATTCTGGGCGATGGATTTTCCCATAGCAACGCCTGTGTGGAGGGCAAGCCATTCTAACATTCCTTGACAACAGAGAGAGCGTGAGAGACGGGAGCTAGAAATCTCGATACTAGAAGTTCTGTCGGTTCCTTTGTTATTCGTTTTCAGCCCAAATTTATCAGAACTATTTAGCTTTAAATCTTATAGTTTAGTGTTAGAGGATTTTAAGAGCCGTAAAACGAGCAGAAATAGCTTTCTGAAACCAAAACCGAACCAGACTCTGCGATTTTAATACTCGCAACATGACAACAGGTAAAAAGCTGACTTCGGTAATGTACTTTTCTTCCACGTCTTTATGTTTTAGAAAAAAATATGTGATGACAGGAGATGTATCTATTACTCTACCATAGCCGAGAGAAGCTAGGAGACGCTGGTGTTGTACGAACTGGAACGCGCTACCACTGTTGTGTGCCACAAAAGGCAGTGGTGATTCACGCTACAACGATGAACTTTCCTTTCATCGCAAAATAATTCTCTAGTAAATACATGGGATTAAGGTCTCAGTGGATCACGAGGGGCTTTATTTCAAGATTACAGACTCTAGTGTTGCTGGTGATCTGAATAAAGAAAGAAAACCTGTCACATAGGAAAACCAACTACTCGACAACCTATATCAAGTTGTTATTCGTACATCGGTTATCCCTGTAGCCTGTAACGCGTTCCAGTTCATACAACACCAGCGTCTCCTAGCTTCTCCTCGGCTATGGTAGAGTAATGGATACATCTCCTGTCATCACATAATTTTTCTAGAACATAAAGACGTGGAAGAAAAGTACATTACCGAAGGACTTCAGCTTCTTACCTGTTGTCATGTTGCGAGTATTAAAATCGCAGAGTCTGGTTCGGTTTTGGCTTCAGAAAGCTATTTCTGCTCGTTTTACGGCTCTTAAAATCCTCTAACACTAAACTATAAGATTTAAAGCTAAATAGTTCTGATAAATTTGGGCTGAAAACGAATAACAAAGGAACCGGCATAACTCCTAGTATCGAGATTTCACGCTCGCGTCTTTCACGCTCTCTCTGTTGTCAAGGAATGTTAGAATGGCTTGCCCTGCACACAGCCACAGGCGTTGCTATGGGAAAATCGTCACGTGATCAATTGATGCAAAAGGCCTATTAACTCTTGATGTAGAGTAAAAACATTTTACTTACTCTATGCAAAACAAGGAATCTGATGTACATTACATTCATATTTTATTGTTCTTTTAAGATATCTACACATCAATTCACATAAATGTTTTCTACATGAATGACTTCCAGCACTTTGTATGAATAAAACAGCAAGTAGGAACAATAAAACTTAAAAAAACATTGGAGTGAAAAAAACTAATATAATCTTTACACTTTACACCATGATCAAGAAGTGTTTCAAGTATTATTATATCTGGATCATGCATGTAATCTACTAAAAATAGACATAACTTACACCGCCCAGCATTTATTCGAGACCACGATGTTTATTGGAAACCCAGCCTTATTGAATGAAGCATTGTCAATATACCATTTTATATGAACCAGTTTCATTTCTACTGCTTACTTCCCATATAATAATATAGACAGAGGAAGAATAGTCTCCTTCGCAGCCGATCTTAGGGTCGTCACACAAACGGTAGCCCCACTAAAGGCTGCTTACACCAGCCAGACATTCCTGATTGTTTGTATAAGCCAATCAAGACTTATAACGTAACATGACATGAGTTGAACAGCAACGGTTTGCTTATATCATGCGACACCTTCAAGCTCATCAGTACAGCATCAAACGAACAATTTCTTCTAAACTCTATCTGCTTTCTTGAGAAAAACTAAGAACAGAATATATACGAAGCTATTTGATCCGATTTCATATACAATTTAGCCTCTATATTTTAGTGATCTCTTGGATTTACCGTCAGAAAGTTCCGGCATGAGTGGTTTTTGGATTCTGAGAACTGATTGGTTCTGATTGGCCATGAGGTTGGAATCGGAATGTCTGGCTGGTGTAGGCAGCCGTTAGTGGGCTAGTATTTGCGTGACGACCCTAAGAACGGAGACTACGGAAAGATGTGACTGACTAAATTATGTTCCTGGTTTCCAAAAGCCTACAAAAGTGAAGTGGTAAAGAAAACATAAAAAAGTATTCATGTTTAAAAAAATACTGCATGAGTCCCGAATAAATGGCAGGTTCAAATAAATGCCAGGGCCTAGTTTTTCAAAGGGGGAACAACTTTATCCACGAAATCCTTATCCAGTGGATAAGTATCAACCAAAGTAGCTTATTTTATCCTCTGGATAACAATTTATTCGGTGGATAAAGTTAAAAATGATCCATCTGTGACCCTGAAAGTTGTAATACCGGAGTTGTAGTACCGGACACTGGAAAGAGAGAGGACTGGACACGAGAGGTGTGCTCGTGGGTGTGAGAAGAGAGCCGCCATTTTGGAAGTAAATATTCTTGAGTGTCACCTGTTGTAATAGTTTATGTGACGGATTGTATTAATCTGGACCCCAAATAAAGACCAGCGGCCACATATTTGGCGACCCTGCCATTAGAGAACAGGAGTAAAACAGGAAAAGAGCAAATTATGACGACAAAAGCTAGCGAAAACGAGGACAGTGGAAGTGGAATCAGTGGAGAGAGTGCTAGTGGAAGTGGAAACACGAGTGGAGACAGCAAACAGTCTAAAGGGAAAGGCCCTAAAATTCCACTCTAAGTCGGAATTAGAGAACATTTTCTTAAATTGGAGATCGAAAGACTTCAACGGAAACTGGAAGAGGTAAGCGAAGACAAAAATAAAACCAACCACATTCCAACACGCCATCAGCTATAACCGATATTAACTTTTACTGGTTGAAAAAGTAAAGTCAATGTGACAGAATGGGCGAGAGATATAAGTTATCTTGTCCGTACATGCAAGTTTGACAATGATGATCAAGGGGGTCTTGACCTAATTGAGAGATATGTTGGGAGACAGGCAGCTAAAGTTTTCAGAGGTGAAGCAAAGACGGAAAGGGTACAAGGAGGTACTTAAGAGACTACAGGCCCTTCTTAGAGGAGTAGAATATCAAGGACGAGACCCATTACAGTCGATTTATAGTAGAAAACAAGAGCGCGGTAAAACCCCCTTAGACTTTGCGATTGAGTTAGTGGAATGACCAAGTATTGCAGAGCGAGATAGGGTGACCAGTTTAAGGATAGAAACAAAATGCGAACTAGCGTTCTACTGGATGGTATGAGTGATGAAAAGGTTGTAATGCAGTTATGACTCCTAGCCTGATAGCCACGAAGATGAAGTTTGAACAAATTCAAGATGAATTGTTGAAATGGGGAGCAAGACAAAAAGAAGCTTGCTACTTTAGCAAAGGGAAAGGAAGTGATTCCCAAAGTTGTTAGTCAGCTCCAGTCAGTGAAGGAGGCTCACAGTGCTCGGGGAACTCCACCCCCTAGCTGTGAAAATCAAATTATAAAAGCTATCCAGGCTTTGAAAAAGCAAATGAGAGAACAAGCGAAGGAAATTCAATCTCTGAAAGAGGATGTGCACCCAACTGGAAACCCAAGAAGAGGGACGAATGGGGGTATTTTATGCTTTCGATGTAGTAAGGAAGGACACATTGCACGAGAATTACGAGAAGAGTTGCCATCCCCAGGCCCAGCTACTAATCAGGGAAACTAAGGTTGCCTGCCGGAAAAGGGCCACCACACATTATGAGCCCTAAAAGCACCAACTACCATAATGCTCTTAAAGCTACAGTTGAGGGAGGGGATCAAAGGAACAATGTTGACAGAATGTATCAAAAGGAGACGGGCCCAGCTAATGAGGTAGCTATTATTGTTAATGCGCATAAATGTTTAAGCCTCATTTACACAGGGGTACCCGTCACCACCATTATAGAATATTTTGTTCAAAACCATCCCCAACTTAAAGTGCAGCAACGCTCAACAAGTAACATTAGATTAGAGAACTCTTCTGGATTTCATGTCTCTTACAATGGAAAGGTCTACCTTGATTTAGAAATCTTGGGAAAGACTTATGACAGAGTGCAAGTATTTGTTGTGCCTGGGACTGAATACAGAAAGAGGGTACCCCTATTAGTAGGCACATCAGTTATAAGGGCTGTGCAGCGAGAACTCTCGGGAGGGATTAATGACTACAGGGAAAATGTGTCTCAAACATCGCCAGAGTGGCATGCAGCCTTTATTCAGTATGACCAAGCAATATATGGGGGAAGGGATGGAATTCTTGGGAAAGCAAGGTATGCTAGACAGAAGAGAAAAATTGTACAACAAGGTCAAGAAGTTGATCTCTGGGTACAGGTGCCTAAAGCCCCAGGTGGAGGTGCTATATGGCTCTATTGGAAAGACAGGCATCAGGCAAGACACCAGATGACCGTTTAGTGGCTAATACCATAGTTGTAATAGACAGCCAGCAAGTCAAGATTAGAGTTTGTAATCTAGGCCTATTGTTGTGAAACGGTGCATGCATTTTGCAGATGTTTACGTAGTAGATGAATCATGGGAATGAATTTGGGTGAAGAGATTAATCTGTCAGCGCGTGAAATACCGGCAGGGCAAGGGTCGGGTTCAAGTGTTTATGTACAGTCTCAGGTAACAAAACCTACGATAAAACTAACCCTTGATAACTTCAAGCTTGAACAGGCCGAGCTAGTAGATGAGTGGGAACGTAGGCAGTTAGAAGAGTTAATGGGAGAGCAAGCAGACGTTTTTTCAGGTACCTCTAGGGATTATGGGAGGACCGATACAGTAAAGCATCGAATACCGCTTTGGACTCTACTCCCTTTAAGATACCCCCTCATCGAGTGAAACCTCGAGACTATAAGGAGACTAATGGAAACACTGCATGAGATGGAGGAAGACAATATCATTCAACCTAGTCACAGCCCATATCCTTCACCGATCGTCATTGTCAGAAAGAAAGATGGATCGGCGAGGGTGTGCATTGACTACAGAACATTCAACTCTAAAACGATAAACGATTCGTATCCCTTACCCAGAGTATATGAGTCACTGGAAGCGTTGGGTGGAGCTCGGTACACTTGATTTGACATCAGGGTACTACCAAGTAGCGGTTGATGAAGAAGATAGGTCTACGATTGCATTTTCCACGCCGGTGGGTCTGTACGAGTTTAAATGCCTATGGGTTTAGTGTATGCACCAGCAACTTTTCGAAGGTTAATGCAGACAGTGTTTGGAGATCAAGTATTTGAGAAGTTGTTGATCTATTTAGATGACATAATTGTTTTCTCAACCACATTTGAGGAACATCTGAAGAGACTCCGCTCTGTGTTTGAGCGTTTGAGAGCACACGGTTTAAAGCTAAAAGCAAATAAATGTTGTCTAGTGCGAAAGGAAGTCAGATATCTCGGATATGTTGTGTCAGCAGATGGATTGTCCACGGATGGTGGAGAATGTCGCAGGTCGCAGGTGGAGAAGGTCGCAGGCTGGAGAACCTCGTCCAATCCAGAGGAGATTCGGCGGTTCTTAGGAATTGCGGGTTACTACAGGAGGTTCGTCCGTGGATACTCGGTAATTGCAGCACCATTATACCGACTGGTGTCAGGAGACCCAAAGCTGAGGAAGAAAGGTAGTCGGTCCTCACCACAGTTGTAAATAGCGTTTCGGTGGAGAACCGAGTGCAATGAAGCTTTCAAGACGTTGAAAGAGAGGCTTACGAGCGCTCCTGTGCTGGAATTTCCAGACTTTGAAAAGCCATTCATTGTACAGACTGACGCGTGCTCTACCGGCCTGGGTACTGTGTTTGTACAGAAGCAAGATGGATTAGAGTGGGTTATTTCTTATGCTAGAAGAGGACTGAGTCCAGCAGAATATCGTTATCCAGCACACAAGTTGGAGTTTTTAGCCCTCAAATGGGCCGTTACAAACAAGTTCGAAGATTATCTGTATGGGAGCAAGTTTATAGTGTATACCGATAAAAATCCTTTGTGTTATGTCACGACAACCGCCAAGCTAGATGCTTGCCGCCAACGATGGGTGGCGGAACTCTCTGCATTTCAGTTCGAAATTCTCTATCGACCGGGAAAGAGTCACAGAAACGCAGATGGACCGTCTAAGATGCCACATGAAATTGTGAAGGAACACTTGGATTCGTACGTGCGCTCAAAGCAGGAAAGGGATGTAATCCATGCTTAGCTGGTTCCAAAGCCAGAGATAGATGAGCCGACTTTGCAAGAGACCGATGTAGGATTTTGTCAACGAGAAGATGAAGAGATTGGTAAGGTGTTTCGGTATTTAGAGAAGGGGAAGAAGCCTAGTTGTAAAGAGAGAAGAGAGCTTACCAAAGAAGCAAGGCTAGCCATGAAGCAGTGGGACAAGCTCTTCTTAGATAATGGAGATCTGATCAGGAAGATACGGGATCCAAGACATGGGAATATGAAACAAGTTGTGATACCGCGGAAACAACGCGAAGCAGTCCTCCATAGCTTACATAACGCGAGTCATCCAGGTTTTGAACGAACACTTGACCTTGTAAGAGCACACTTTTACTGGCCAGGAATGTATACTCAGATAAAGGAATTCTGTAATACCTGTCAGCGTTGCGAATTACGGAAACCAGGACCAGAGAGACTCCCACCCCCCCCCCCCCCCCCCCCCCTTCAGAGCATACATACTACCCAACCACTGGAGCTCGTGTGCATGGACGTTCTTTCCCTTTAGAAATCGAAGGGTGCTATAGAGAACATCCTGATAGTGACCGATCACTTTACCAAACTGGCACAAGCGTACCCAACCAAAGATCAGAAGGCAACAACTGTGGCCAAAGTACTATGGAAACGTTTATCTGCGTATACGGAATTCCTCAACGGATACAAACAGACCAAGGTCGAGACTTTGAAAGCACGCTGATAAAAGAACTTTATAAGCTTATGGGAATTAAGAAGAGTCGAACCACCCCGTATCATCCCCAGGGAAATGGGATGACAGAGATTTAAGGCAACACTGTTGAAGATGTTGGGAACATTCAACCCCAGCGAGAATGAAGACTGGAAGGAGCACGTTGAGACCTTGACCCATGCTTATAATGTTACCAAGCACGAATCGATCGACGGGATACTCGCCATATTTCCTCATGTTTGGCAGACAGCCGCGTTTGCCCGTAGACCTGGTGTTCGACACAAAAAGGAGGGTGATCCGGAAGTGATTCGGACTACTACGGACTATGTTTCTAAACTTCAGTAGCGTCTGGAGGTGGCTTATAAGTCTGCAGCAGTTGCAGCAACTAGTGCCCAAGACCAACAGAAGGAGTAATGCGATAGAAGAGCAATGGCTGAAGAGTTCCAGCCGGGTGATCGAGTCCTCGAAGTTGTAAAGATTTTAAAGGGAAACACAAGATACAAGATCGGTGGAGAGGCCCTTATGTTGTGCTACAGAAGATGGAAGTTTACACAATCAGACATGAGAAAAATGGGACGGAAAGGACAGCTAGTGAATCGAAGTCTTTTCCGAAAATGTAGGTTTGTAACGAAGGAAACGGTTGTAGCAGCCGAGGACACGCGCATGACGCCAGCACAAACCGAGAGGGACAGTGACCATAATCGTATAGAGATGGATACAACTGACAGCCCTGAGGAGAGCCGTGCCGCTGACTCGGGGTTTATAGAGATGGACATCCCCGCCGCAGGACATGCATGTTATGACAGTGAAGGAAGTGACACCAATGGTCATGGTCAGGACGAAGTGTCAGTTATACAAAGTGTAGATGGCCTTGCGGAGGCCGTATCCATACCTGATGAGACGGGAACAGGCGACATTGCAGGGCGACCATGGAGAGTATGCAGGAAACCAGAATATTTAAAGAATCTATGTCGACCGGCATCCATTGCGGGCGTTTGTTTTTGTTTTGATTCAAGAATTCGACCTGGCGTTCCTCGCTAGCCGTGACGGCCATATTAAAAGATCTATCGGAAGACGAATTGCAGAGGATTAATGTTTATGGTAAGTTTCTATGAAACGCCAGCAAGTCAATAGACAATACGGTCGGTATTTATCTGTGCACGTGTTTCTTTCAATTCAAGTTTATACTGACGGTTGCCGGCGAAGCCGAAGTTCTACACGAAGACAGAGCCGATACGGCGATAGGATATTTTGCAATTCAACTTACTTGTATTATTTCTATAAAAAAAAAAACGGAAAGATGGCCAAACATGTGGCTGCCCTTGTAGGACGGCCGACTTAGAATGTATGGCGAATCGGTATAAGTGTGGTACACATGCATCGTGAAAGCCATGTGCAACTGAAGGTATGAACAGCTGAAAAGAAAGTCAAACGTTTGTGCAATCAACAAAACACCCGACTAAATATTTTTATCACAGCCAAACTAAGGACAAAAATAAAAAGGTGTAAAACACGTTTCTGTATTACGAACATTATTTCAGAAACTAGAAACAGTTCCTCAAGGAAGCGCGCGTTATATAAGTGTACCAGGCTGTTCGCTAGTGAGGCAAAGAGAACACCAAACAGGAAATAGCTAGTGTATTAAAGTACACGATTTATATTTTTCAGAACGATTTTAGTATAATCTGCAGTGTCACTAAACTCCACATTTCTTTTATAAAGATTTCATAGACGATTTAGCACGACGACAGAATTGAAATTCTTGTAAAACTCCAGGGGGTACTCCCTTATATGGCCTACATGGAGACGTGCGCTGGACAGGGTACGGTTTTTGGCCTCTCTGTCCTGAAGAGGGTATATAATTTTATGAGAGTCTTTTAAACAGGATCTGAATCTGTCCTAACCAGGGTATTGATTGCACGATTATCCTCATCTCACCGGTCTTTAACAGGTCATCAGTCCACAGAGACTCCACAAGATCAGTCACCCAATCATTGCAATTGCCAATAAAACACAGTTGTGTAAAACAGGACAGTCTGTATTTTGTCATTTGTCCTAAACAGGCTCCTAAACTAGAGGGTGTTGTCCTACACAGGGTAGGTATTAGAAATCCACTTTTTGACTTCCTTGCACAACAAAAAAGTGGTATCATTTTGACTCCACCTATACTACTGGGATCATAAGATCATAAGGATTGAAATGTTGTCGTACGACGATACCATTCTTTGACCTATTTATCCATTCGATTTCGTAGACTATGAACGCAAAAAGAAAAAAAAAATGAATAGAAACTGTCATTTTTTTTTACTGCCATTCGATCTCTCGCAACATCCAAATTGTCCCGCGACATCCTTGCACTTAAAAAAATCAAAGAGTGTGAACCTATTTAGAGATAATGTTAGCATATAGTATATCGACACCGATCGCGTGTTCTTCGCCCCGCGACATCGACACGCAAGGTAGAAGATGGTCACCCAAGGAGAACTGCGTGCGCAAGCAAAGCAATTTGGGTTGCGAGGTACTTCTAGGTTCGACAAAGCCAGGCTCGCTCAGACAATAGCTGAGGCTCGCGCTCTCGAATGGGAGAATAGAATCGAACGAGCCGATCGAACAGGTAGGTTTCCAGCTCTTCGAGGCGATCCTGAAAATCCCCACAAAAGAGCTCAACGCGCGCGGGAAACCAAACAGTTGGACGAGGAGGTTGTGGCAAGTCTAAGGGCAAAAGCTGACGAAGAGAGGTCCATAGCGGATCCTCGAAGACGTTTGCCCCACAAACGCCGAGCCTTCCGACGGTTCCTGCAAGAGCCTCGTAGTGAGCCACTTCCACGGAGTCTAGCTCGAGAGGCAGGTGCTATTCTCGATGAGAGAGATGGAATGCTCGAGGGAGTGGAGATAGGCCGCCGTACTATCCAGTGGCGCTTCTTCCAAGGTGTGGCTGGAGATTTGACCCCTAGGATCGTGGAAAAGTTAGATGCAAAGGTAACCACCAGCTTCTACCTGCGCTACAGCTACACCTATCGCATTCGCAATGTCAACGACGGGCGTGTGATGCTATTCTCCAAGACTGTCCCCGGCTCTCCATGGTTGAATGTCCTAGGTAATGCAGAGGAGTGGATCAATAGCAAAGAGACAGCTCGATTGAATCCCGACAACATCAATCGACCAAATACCCAATGGGCCTTCGTGCGTTGGATCTACGTGGATGTCAAAGTCGTGATCGATCGTCAGCCTCTGTTGGGAACGGGCCCACTGCCCCGATGGCTTCGCCAGAAAAAAGGAATGCTTGCCCTTGATCGATATGGTGACAACCTATGTCTGTGGCGCTGCCTTGCCATGCATGAAGGAGCACGAGCAGATAGGTGTTGCGTCACAGCTCGAAGACTTGCCCAGGCCTTCTATCGCCTGACAGCGCTCACGCAAGACGTTCCCAGAACTTCCTTAGACCAGCTGGAGGAAGTCGAGTTTCACTTTGGAATCGGTATTCGGGTGTACGAACCTACGGAGGATGGCGCTTGGCATCTGACGCGACATGCAGCTCGCTACAAGCATACGATGACGATTGGGATATACGACGGACATGCCTTCTATATCAAGAACGTCAACAAGATAGGGAGCGTCTACGTATGCAACGATTGTAAGCAACGGTTCACAAAAGCCTCGAACCTTCAACGCCACGCAGATCGTTGTAGTCGTGGCGAAACGAAGATCGTTTGCCCTGGAAAAGCAATCACAGTATCCCAGTCGGCATACGAAAAAGCCTTCTGGCCAGAGAGCACCGCTAGCAAAGTCGCTCTACGCTGGTTGAAACGCGAAGCCGAAAGGATTGGGCAACACATTCATCACGCAGCTTGTGGACATGGTGGAGAGCATTGGATCGAAGGAGCAGCTGTTGATGGCTATGAACCCATTTCCAAAACCATCTTCCAATTCCAGGGATGTTACTACCACGGCTGCCCAAAATGCTTCCCTCGAGATAGATTTTCATACCGTAAGACCTGCGAAAGAACAGCAAAGCTACGAGAAGCTAGCTATACAGTAGTGGAGGCTTGGGGCTGCTCCACAAAGAAGACAAATGAGCAGGTTCCAACCCCAATACAAACTGCCTATCCACACGCTATAGTATACGACTTTGAAGCCTATCTCGACACAACGAAGGGGCGACAACCAACAGACCACCTGACCATCGAAAACGTACACGTTCCCATATCAGTATCAATTGCCGACACATACGATCGCACTCCAACTCACATCTGTCGACGCGATCCAGAAGAACTTATATCTGCCTTCGTCGAAGAACTCCAACTAAGAGCAAAGGTAATCCAAGAAGTCGTCGCAGAACAGTTTTGTCCTAGGAAACCCGAATTCTCTTTCGACACCCTATCAAAAGAACAACAAACTAAGATCAACGAATGGACCAACCAAGTTCCTGTACTAGGATTCAACTCCGGTCGATACGATCTCAATCTGATTAGGAACTACTTCGTAGGAACTATTGCTGACACCTGCAAGAAGGTCTTGGTTGCAAAGAAAGCCAACACCACTATGTTTCTCTTGACTCCCGAGTTCCGTTTCCTCGACGTGACGAACTACCTTGGACCTGGAACTTCTTACGAACGTTGGATCACTGCTTACGGATGTGAATCGCAAAAGAGTTTCTTCCCATATGAGTGGTTCGACTCTCCCGACAAGTTGGATCACGTTGGATTACCAGATTATCAAGAGTGGGGTTCGAAGTTGAAAGGTCAACACCTACTATCTAGGTCAGAGTTCGAAGACTGCGAGCGCACCTTTCTCGATAAAGGAATGGAGACCTTTGCAGACTGGCTACGATACTACAACGACCTAGACGTAGTCCCATTCCTAGAGGCACTCGAAAAGATGCGAGATTTCTATCACGATAAGGGAGTAGACATGCTGAAAGACGCAGTGTCCATCCCAGGAGTCTCGCTACAGTTCCTGCTTCGAGGTAGTTTAGAAAGGGGAGCTGAGATGTACGCTCCAAGTAAGGAAGCCTACCACATGCTGAAAGGCGCTGTCGTGGGAGGTCCAAGCATAGTGTTCACCAGACGCCACGAAGCAGGAGTGACTAAGATTCGTAGTCATCAGGGAGGAACTAAGATTTGTCGTAAGATTCTTGGATACGATGCCAATGCCCTATATCTTTCTACTATGGCCCTAGAAATGCCTTGTGGAAAAGAAGAGGTCGTTCACTATGATGAGCCAGGTCCAGCCGTCGAAGGCCTTGTCGAACGTCTACAAAACGATGCGTGGTTTGGATATGCGGAGGTAGACATCGAGATACCAAAATAATTGTGGAAGAAATTTGAGGAGATGCCCCCCTTCTTCTACAACGAGAAAATCCCCAAGGAAGCAATTCCTCCACAAATGTTGGCCTACCTTGAGAAGACGGGTAGAAAGCGCAGCGAGGAAAAGAAGCTAGTTGGGAGTCTCTCTGGAAAGAGGTTGCTACTCTACGAGCCCCTACTACGTTGGTATCTCGATCATGGCGCGATCGTAACTGCTGTCTACCGTACGATAGACTACTTACCCGAAGAAATCTTCGAATGGTTCGTTACCCAAGTCACTGAAGCGCGAAGGACAGGAGATGTAGACAAAAGTAAAGCTTTGCTGGCAGATGTGTTCAAGCTACTCGGCAATAGCGCCTACGGAAAGATGATCGAAGATTTGGAGCGACAAACTAATGTCGCCTATACCAAGGACGAGAAAGTTGTGGACAAAGCATTGCGAAGTGTTTGGTTCGAAGACCTGGAAGAGGTTGGTGAGGCATACGAACTCGAGAGTAGAAAGAATCAGATCCGAATCAAGCGCCCTTTCCAAGTAGGTATCGCTGTATACCAACTCGCCAAACTTCGCATGCTCGAGTTCTACTACGACTTTCTTGATAAGTACGTCGATCGCAAGGATTTCGAATACATACAGATGGATACGGACAGCGCGTACATTGCCATCTCTGGAAACAGCATCGACGAAGTTGTACGATCAGACCTACGAGAGGATTTCGCAGCCCACAGAAAAGAATGGCTAGCTTGGGACGAATGGAGCAGTCGTACACCAGGACTCTTCAAACTAGAATTCGAAGGTCAACGCGCTATTGCACTATGTTCTAAAGCTTGGTATGTCGATGTGGGCGGTAGCAGGAAATATTCCACCAAAGGTATGTCTAGGCGGCACAACGACGTTTCGTGGGCTCGATTCGAAGCAGCACTCCAGGGTAGTATTGACATGGCGAAAAACCGAGGCTTCCGTCTAGTGCCAGAAGGTATGGCAACCTACGAACAGCAGAAACTTGGACTTTCAGCTTACTACGACAAAAGATACGTTCTGCCTGATGGTATCCACACTGAGCCAATAGAGTACGCTGTCTAGCGCTTGGATACGAACAGAACATCTTTCGGTGGTAGTTCCGTATCCCTAGGAACGACTTGTAGCTCTTCACGAACGAATCCACGTTTGGGTGCATCTTTCCCCCCTTCTTGCTTCGCGAGGTAGTACAGCACAGGCTGCCCCGAAGATACTACACTTCGCGAAATGGTGTATATCTGCAAACTCCACACGGGATCAGTAGCTCTACGTTTTTCACCCCCTTCCAATTCTCCTGGTGCGTAGAGATATCGAACTAAGACGTCGAATGGTAGGCGCTCTTCTCTCAAGCCAACAGTGCGTGAATATGTAGGAGTCTTTAGATCTACTTGCTGCGTCACTACGGAATTCGAAGGCTCCTTTCCTGTAAGTCGAGTCACCTCACTGTTCAGGGCTTTGATAACCATTGGTAAACGAACTACCCATTCTCTACTACGCGCATCCGAGCCTTCCGAAGTGAGTACCATCTCTTGTGCGTATTGATATCCAAACAATCTCTCAGCTAATGTTCTATTTGCTCGTTCGATGAAGCCTTGCGCTCTATGATTACCAGCCTCACCTCGTTGAACTTTCGTACCATGTAGTTCTAGCGTTTCAGACATACGTCCCATGAATTCTCTACCAGGATCTACTTGCAACGTCTTTGGCCATTCGAGTGGACTACGTTTGTAGATTCGTTCGAATGCCGCAGCAACTTCACCACTATCTTTAGACGCTAAAGGTTCGGCTTCTTTGTATCGAGAAGCTACATCGATTACCACCAATGCGTACTTGTATAGCTTTCGTCCACGCCCAGGTCGATCATGTGGTAAGAATATCAAATCAGCTTGGTGGACTTCATTTGGTTTCGATACGGTCCAATGCGGTCGTGGAATGTGCTTTGGTGGTGGTAGATATATTTGCCACATAGATTGCTTTTCCAACCAACTCCTAGTTACGGCTTCTGATGCTTTCGCTGCTACCGATAGCTTGTCAATTGCAGCATGACCTTTCCAATAGCCCATAGGACCATAGAAGGTATTCGCAAGTTTAGCATCCATTATATATCTATGTATTCTAACCTTCAACAGATGAAAAAAAAAAAAGAGAAAAAAGGAATAAGGACTGGTTGGATGGGAGCCCAGAATGGAAGGGAGTGGAATGAATCCACACCTACTAACATACGAATCAAAACCAAGACCACGAACTAAGACTAAGTTCGAACATAGACAACGTTCGTGGTCTTGGTTTTGGTTCTTACATTCGTAGGTGTGGATTCATTCCACTCCCTTCCATTCTGGCGCCCATCCACCAAGTCCTTATTCCCTTTTTTTTTTTTTTAGATCTATAACCACTTACAAGCTACGTTGACTTCTGCAATCGCATCTATGCTGGCACTAGGCATAAACGTCGCGTTGAGTAGTCACGTGCTTCTTTGGTGGTCGTTGCACTATGTCGATGTCGACGTCCAATGGGTATGAAAGCCCCATACCACTCGCACAAACGCTTCTAGCATCGCAAATGCCGTCGTGTATAGAACCTGGTAGAATGAGTCTACTTATATTATTGATGTTGACGATGTTGGAATTTTCGTCGACAAGGTCTTCGTACATAGTACGATCTTCCAAAGAGTATCCCTTACTCTTATCGAAGAATCGACCATTGGACATTCCTGTCTTATAATCGCATTTCATGCGCATTCGACACATGGGGTTGGGTAAATACTTACCCGCGTTATTTGTGGTATTAGCGGAAATGGTTCTTTGAATCATTGGAGCTATTTTAGTACTAGTGACAATGATGGCATCCTCGGCCGGTTGTTGTTGTCGTTTACGTATGCTAGTCATACATATTTTCTTATCTGCAATAAGCTTTTCTACTTCAGCAGTGAAAGCCTCCTCTAGCAATTCCACTAGTTGGAACGTGGGGCTTAAGGCGTCATCTGATGGGAGATCCAATTCCCCATCATCGCGTTCTTTTATGGTGAATCCATCCTCCTTCGTTGGTACTAGTACGCTCCACTTTTGGAATTGGAGGCAAGGATGTTGATTGCGTTTCTTGACCTTATACTTGCTATTGGATGCAGCGTTCATCCTAACTACATCGTCTTCGTCGTATGGAGCTATCTGTCCTACGTGCTTTTCGTTTGCAAACCGGAATACAGCGGGACTAGGGCCGTTTCCGATGTCGAAATACACGGATACGTATTTACATCCGTTGGGGCCGTTTCTGGTGTTGGCCCAAGCAAATGATATAACTGACCCGTAAGGTCGGCCATCTTCTTTTGCCCTTTGAAACGCTTCGACCACGTCGCTTGCATTGAAAACTTGGCTAGCCATCGTCTTCGATATATATACATGTAGCTTTATCTAATAGGGTTATTGAATCCGTTTTTTTACAACCCTTACTAGCGAGCCAAACTATTATTTATTGCATGTTCGGATCCGTTAGGTGGATTAGTCGTTGCATTTGGTTGGGTAGTTGCCACTCTCGTGTTTGGTTCTAAGTCTTCTAATTTACTTAGTAAATCGTTTTCTCTTACTTTGAGGATACCGTCATAGACGAGGCTCGCCGCTGCCATACCCATTCCGATGCCCCAAACTAAACTAGAGACCATCCTGTTCTTGTCCACGAGATCCAACTTTTCCATTACGTCGCGCGAATCCGCGTTTTCGTCGTGGGGCTTCGACATCTTGCTGTATGTCGGTAGTCGGCATTACTTCAGTTGTTGTATCGGATGGAAAACTTGTCGGGTACGACGCCTTGTCGACTTCTACATGGTGCGTTGTGGTCAGCTTTGCCGCGTATTTCTTCGGAATTAGTCTTGTGATTTTTAAAGCAACCGACTAGCAATGTATCCTATAGCGAGCATCCCACCACCTACGATTGCCAATTCCGTAGTTCTCTGCGAACTCGAAGGTCTATAGTAGTCGGGAAAGTGAGGCTTCTTCATGTCCATGCGGTGTAGTCCAACGTGTGCCGTATTGTATAGCACGAGGGCGCGGTCCGCATTGGTTAGATCCTTGGCAGCGTAGTATTTCTTACGTTCCTGCTATTGGACCCAATCGGATAGTTTTTCTCGTCGTTCTTCGTAAGCGGCCACGTCAGCCTTGTATTTCTCAAGGGCTCTATCGTGCCTTTCGATCTCTATATTAGTCTCTTCTGGGTCTCTTCCAGAAATATATCGGTCGAGGTATTTAGCACCAAGGCTTGCTGCCGCAAAGGCAACCGCTGCGATAATCGTTACCATTGTTTACGAATTTTTGGGTACGATCCCTTGGTCTTCGAGATACTTTTGGCGGCAATGCTACCAGCCAATACGACCGTCCACTTCACGTAATTCAAGATGCTTGATGAAGGATCGCCAAGCATAGACTCCTTTGTCGCCTTTTTTACGACCCAACCAATACCAGTTGCTATTCCAGCCAATGTGGCGGCGTCAATTACTATTTCTACCACTTTGCCTTTTTCTGCCATCGAACGTATCTGTATTGTCGATATGTTCAAATGTTATTTTCCATGGAAGGCAACTTTTTGCTTCTAGCTTCGTGTATTTCTTCGGAATGAGTGTGGGGTGTCGTATCGTTGCTGCCCTTATACTGATAGTACAGCCCAACTAACGCGATGCCTACGCCAATTGCTGATAGCGTAGTGTTGGCAGACACGTTATCGTACCAGCTTCCGTCGTCCCGAACTTCTGGTTCCTTTTCGCGCTCGCTTTCACGACTTAATGCTTCTCTAGCACGGCGATTGCTTTCTGCCAGTGCTTTCCCTGCAGCAACGCGCTTTGGATCTTTGGTCTTTTTTTCAGGCGCAGTCTTCGGCGGATCTGCAGTTATCCGATCTTGTTGTTCCTCCATCGTGCATGTCAGTAGACTTTGAGTCTTCAATAGGTTGACTGCTTGGCGTACTAGATGGAACTATGTGGTCAGCTACATGGAACAAGGCACTAGCTAGAGCCACAAAGCGACCTGCTTTAAGAGACAACAAGCCGGCCACAGCAGATATCTCTTTGCGAACTAGGTGGTCTTCTTGTAGATCTAGGAGAAGTGCTTGTTCGCTGTCTAGTCGGACTACGTACCCAACTGCACGAGTTGCTAGGCGCAGTGCTCCGTCTACTAGACAACCTGTTATTTGCTTTGCTACTACGGCCTGGTACCTACTATGTAAACGTATAACGTCCTTCGCAGATAGTTTAGATATATCTCCTAGAGAAAAGTCCCGCCCTAGGTATTCTTTTGTCGTACCCATTGCTGCTAGAATTTTAAGCGCCTCCCTACGATCTTCGACATCCTCTGATTCGGATGGACGTTCCAGTACGACCGGTGGACAAACGACGGCGCACTCGCCTAGCAATTCTTTGATTTCTTCATCCATGGTATACCATTGAAGTATACTTCGGGTGCGGGAATCTCTAATACTACTTCGAAAGGATGGCGGAGACAGAAACATGTGCGAGCGAACTTGTGGGCCTTGAGCTCCGAGGTCAACATTTTCCTCTCATCCACCTTCAACCCACCACCGTAGTCCTCAAATAGTGCTTTGGCATCAAGAGCTGACGCTGTATGAAAGGCCACGACCACCGCCACGTTTTCTCGAAAAGGTTTGCATATGCTTGTCAACTGTTGAGTTAACACCCAAATAGAAATGCCTATGTGACGAGCAGAAAAGGCCATCTCCACGAGCTTATCGGTTCTCAGCTTTACATCCTTCGATGCAGCGCAATCGTCGAGTATCAAAAGAGTATTGGTTCCTGCCCAAAAGGTTGAACAAACTCGTAGCGCGGCATTGATGGCATCTTGTGAGGGGCACATCACGAAGAAGTGAGGATCTAGATGGGCGAATCCACGATAGGTAGTGTTGTGGGCATACGTGGGGCATATGAGTACTACGTAGTCAAAATTACCACGAAATGCTCCACGAAGCTGCTGTACGAGAAGGGCCGTTTTTCCACAATTCGTTGGTCCCACTATGAGAGCGTTGAATGGGATTTCAGTTACTAAAGCGTCCATGCTAGTACGATACGTTTTCCAGTGCTCCGTTCAATATCGTGATCTGAGCATCGGCAAGTACGAAGATGTGCATGTTCACGGTTCCACTGCCTCCAGTCCTATGGATGCGGATCTGGAGGTTCTTTCCACTGCCTGTTTGATTCAAGCCATTGCCATGGACAACTGGATCATTTACTGTGCGACAGTCAACCAGGATGACGAATTTATTATTGTAGAACTTGATCGGGGTCATAGACGTTTTGCCAGCGCCGAACCATTCATTGGCAGCCTCCCAAAAGTCTGATGGTAGCATGCCTCCAGGAAAGAACCTGTTTGGCCTTCCATTGATATCGATCTCGACCTTCGTGATTCCTGGATAGTCAAACGCCTCGCTGTCTCGTGTGCCGTAGGCGTGTTGTGCCACGAAGAGGAGGAGCAGTCCAGTGCAGGACAACCTTGGAACGTCGACTTGCTGGGATATCAGAGTGTCGGACGCTTTGTTGATAGGTACGGTTTTGAAGTGAACAGCGTGCCTGAACAGGAAGACGGCGCCACTGACATATTCGTCTTTCGCTTGCTTGGCGATAATTTCACTCTCAACAACTTCGTACTCTAGCTGGATGTTGCTTAGCTTGTATGTTCCTATCTTGGTAGCGTCTGATCCTACCACCACGTCCGTAGCAGGTGATAGAGTCAACTCGAGCGAAATGGCGTTGCGAAGAGCGAAGGGATAAAAAGCTCCATGTTGCGTCAGGAGGTCTACATCTAGTGGGATTCGGTATTTCGAACCATACACAGCTAGGAGCAAGTTTTCTCCAGTATCCGAAGTGCCTTTGTCACCAGCATTTGAGCGTAGCTTGTTCGTGTTCTCTGTTTGAATACCTTGTCCCACGCGCGCATCTCGCTCTATAGTGGGCAAATAGAGATCGGAATATGTCTGTAGAATATCTGGTCGGGCAAGGTCTTCTATCGTTTCAGCTCCTATTTTGAGAACTCTACGTGAGACCAGACAACGCCCGACATTAGCCACCACGCGATTGTTAACATGTCCACCAGACAACGTAATGTCAGCCAAGAGCGCGAGACTACCCGGAACGAGGACGATGTTTTCCCCTAGTATTGGTACTTTCACATAGAGAGTCTCTCCTGGATTGGCTTCCGATGGAGTGAAGGTGATTCTATTTACGTTGTGTAGAGCTTTCAATCCCTGAGGCTCTCTGTGCGATTTTGCAGGAACTAACTTCGACGGTATCATGTTGAATATATGGACATACATAGTTATTGTTCAACATGGCTGAGAATGCAGACTTCGATCCTTTGACTGAGGAAGGTCAAGCCGACATAGAAAATCTTTCTGCCAAAGAATGGAATGAGCTTGGCCCAGGTAAGACTGAAGGCCAAAGTACTTGGTGGGGTAGAGTTAAGGCCAAAATAGGAGAAAGATCCAAAAGCTTTCAGGATAAGCTTTGGAGCAAACGGAATAAATGGGGGTACAGCCCCTCTGAGTACATCAAATTGGTGAATCTAGGTGATGAGGGTGCAGTACCAAGCGGCAGTACCGCGGAAACGTCGTTCACTGAGAGGGAACGGCTATTAACCGAAAGGACCGATCTGACCCATGAGGCCTGGGAACGCCTCTATACCAAGTATCCAAATGTAGACGCTACCAGGTTCAATCTTACCATAGATGAGTACGGCAGGACCCTGGTGAAACTAAACGGAGCTAGGTTCGTATACCGCAATCTGTACGACGTCGAAGGTAATATTAATGGCAAATTATCTAAAACGCTCACAAACGCTCTAGGACCTCCTGCAGAGGTGGTGGTTAGCGAAGGAGAAGCTGAGGTCGACCAACTTAAGAAAGAAAGAGCTAAGGAAATAGAAACCGTGAAGTCATCCAAACAGGGGTCGACAGAACATACGGCAGCGAAGGAAGAAGTGGCGAAAATAGACGACCAAATACAGGAGATTGAGTCAAATATTGAAAACATCGAAGAGCGTATGTCCATGCGAGACCGCGTGAAGGCCATCTTCAAAAAGTACGGTGTTGGAGTGCTTGGAATTGCGATTGCGGCAGGCACCGTGATTGGTGCCGTGGCTTCCATGCTATCTAAGGGTCTTACTAATGTTGCCAGTGGGGTCGGCAATGCGTTGAAAGGTCTAGGAAAGAAGCTAGGGCAGATTCTACCTGGAATGGTTGGTGCAATTGCTAGCTTTTTGTTTCGCACGGCTGGCGAGGTATTAGGATTCTTAGCGAAGAACATCTGGATGTTGATTGTAGCTGTGGTGGTGATCGTAATAGAGCAATTTAAGTCAGCGAAATAGCATCCATGCGGCTCCAGCTGCGGTGGCAACCATCAGCCCCAAATTGATCTCGTGCTTTGTCACAACGGCATCGGTACTTCGAGGTTGCGTCACTTGTGGGATAGGCGGCTTCACCGCAACGACATCTTGATGCGGTAGATCTTTCTTTCGTGAACTACCTTCCATACGTGGTGGTTTCGGGGGCTTTCCTTTATGGTTGATATGGTCATTTATTCCAAAGTGGACGTTAGATGCGGATGCTAATTGTAGTTCGTTGTTATAACCTAATACGCTCTCATCGTTAATAATCATACGGCTAGGTATTAACAAACAGTCCTTAGCAACTGCAAGGTCGAGACGAACGCGTGTTAGCTGCAAAGCTTTTTGATATCGTAAAAGGCTATCGACCTTCTTTTCTGCGATGACCTCTTCCAACTTTACACCACAATCGGTCTGAACATTGAGGGATAAGGTCGTTGTCCCTATGATTGAATTGCGCAAAGAAGCCTGGGATCCTAGAACACAATATACGTAGACCATTGCAGATAAGTTGATTCTGGCTAGCCCGGCCTTCGTCAATCCGTGACCAGTTTGTGGAACGAACCAATTGCGTTGATTCTTTACCGCATCGTTACGAATGAACCTTAACGAAAATTCGTATGTAGTGCGACTCTCCTCAGAAAACTTGAAACTGCCCCCAGGCCACTTCGAATCGTATGAAGTGTTGTGTGCCCCCCATTTCTCTTGAGCATTCACCAGCCCTCCATGGATGTATACGTATACGTCTCCTAATCCACCATTGGCCCCTCGGCGCAGGGCAAAGTCAACTTCATCGACTCCAAACTCTATCCTGAGCCTGTCATAAGCGACGGAACTCCATGGAGCGTTGTCGTTCTTATCGAAGGCCGAATCTCTGGGAAGTGGGACCCCCAATTCGAACAGTAATCGCCTGATCGTGTAGTACACATGGAAGCGGTAAAAGTTCCTGACGTTGTCGATGATTGGTGCATCGTCTGAAAGATGGTCGTCAAACGACACCCCACAGCCTGCCGTCGCACACCAAAGGACGAAGCATAGCTGTTGTTGCCAATGTCTCATTGGTGGAGCATCTAGCCACTCATTTGCTTGTTTTACGGTGTAGAAAACTTGGTCCGGCTCTTGAAAGATATCTCATGGCGTCAACGTGAAGAACCGATCCTTCGCTACGTAGATCTTGAGCGTTCGTAGGATAGGGACTATGTCTTTTGGGTCGTCCCCCCATGGAACGGCTGGAACTGGATACTTTGCTTTTGTCTTTTCCATGGTTGGTGGGAAACCACCCTGCAGTGCATCATCAATACGTTTTTGAGTGACTGCAGGTAGCTTGTAGACATCATCACCGTAAACGTTGTAGCTAGTATCTCCATCTTGAAATACGATGCTCGTTGAATATTTGCCTGGACCATCTATGTCTGTAGAGGCATAAAACTGGTGAAAGTCTGCTTGTGAGTATTCTTTCTTGAACTTTGTCAACAAATCGGTATTCAGTTTGGCAATCCTGGCGTTTTCATCGACAAGGAGCGCTGTCTGCTCAGCTTTCGAAAGCCTTGGACCACCCCTGGCAATCTCCGCCATGTCCTCAGCAGATAGATCATCATCTTCGTCTGGTAAAACTAGAGGCATCGTAACTATTGAAGTTATTGCAAGTATGACATATAAAGTTTATGCCTTTAATATATACGATGGTGATCTTAAATGTCACCACCACCTCGGCTGACCATACGGTCTACTTCGACGATCCAATTCTTATCAACAATATTTCGCTAGTTGAGGTCACTTTTGAGAACAGTTGGTGGAACCTAGAAACGGAGGCTACGTTCTCGTGGTCTACCCCCCAAAGCATAACACTACCATATAACGTTGCCGTGGGGCACCATGACGTAGCAAGCATACAGATCTACTTCAAGCCCGCAATTGCTGCTGAAATCGTGCGATTCGTAGAAGCTCTACCGACAAAGGTTTGGATCCTAATCGTAAAGAGCCCGATTCTCCTTAGCAGAAATATCTGCACACTGTTAAATATCAATAAAGGTGGTACAGATGATGCGACAATCCCAGTTGGTAGTCATGAGATGACACTACAAGATATCCACACAGCGTACGTCCACTGCGATGTGGTGAATTCCGATTTCTCACTTCTAGAGGGAAAGCGATCGCAAGTCCTAGCTAGCATAGAGATCCGAGGTGAGAGGTTTGCAAAGACAACGTATTCTGTGACGCTCCCACTACCTGTCCGAGCTCTAGGTACAACACGAAACAGCCTTCGTCTGACGATTCGTGATGAGAAAGGCAACGTGGTAGACTTCCGTGGTCGACCCATACGATACGTATTGAAGATTGAGTAAGTCATACGTATAATATGCGATGGCAAGCGATTCGATTCAAACAATTCCAACGGCGCCGATCTATCCCAATCTACGTTCATCTGAAACTGTTTTGTCTGGAGATAGCTTTCGGCTACAAAAAATATGTGATACGCTTGCTGAACTCGAACGGCAGGCAAAGCACTACGAAGTCGTTCGTAAAAAATATGCCCGAGCACGTGGTATTGTTCACGGGGTTGCTGTGGCCACAGGTAGCTTGAGTGGTGCATTATCCGCTACGGCGTTGGGCTTGACGTTTACGGGAATCGGGATACCTGTGGGTATTTCCTTAGGAAGCATTGGGTTCGTTTGTGCCGTCATTTCGGCCTCGATGTCTATTGCAAGTAAGAAACTTGGCATTCGCGTCTCGAAGCACGAAAAGACCGTTATGTTGGCAAAGGCTAAGGCCAATTCCGTGGAAGTCAAAGTCTCAAAAGCTCTAGCCGATGGTAATATTTCAGAAGCCGAGTTCGGAAGTGTTATCGATGAAAAATCGAAATACGAATCGCTTAAGCTCGAAATACGGCAAAGAAACAGGAAAGAAAGAGGGTCAAAAAACGTAGAAGAACTTCGCTCGGAGATCCGAAAGGAAATGAGAGCAAAACTTGGCAGTCTAGTGGGATAAGAATCAACATCTCCTATGAAAGAAACCATCACGGAGTCTATTTTAACTTCGCTAAGAACAGAGGCGCCTAGTTCGTATAAATTACCGTGTTGTTCTGCGGTTCGTATGCAAATTTCGAACCAACGCGTGAACGGCGCTAATTAACATACGACAGGTGCTTAAGACATAAGTAGAGTATTTTATCATCAAATATTTCGTCTAGCACACATGGCCTCAAGGTTCTGCGCTAGGTATGTGATCGAAAAGGTGGAGCCGATCATATACCTGGGGTTCGAATCCTACGGGCCATGTGATGTAGATCGGCTTGTGTGATGGAAAAAGCTCCACCACATCACACAAGCCGTAGCGCGTCTGTCATGTGGCAGAAGTAGAAATAATGTCAATCCTGGGTCGGGTGCATGGGTGAAGCTCAAGGGATCTTAAAAGGGACCCACGGGTGCCGGTTGTGTCTCAACCAGTTAGGACAGGATCCAAAATAACAGTAGAACGAATACAGTAGAATGAATACAGTAGAATGAATACAGTAGAACGAATACAGTAGAACGAATACAGTCAAAGCCGGGCCCGGCAAATAAATAAAAACCTCTCTAGGAACGAAAAGATGGCAAAGGAAGGAAAAAGGTGAAAGGTTCCTAGAGAGGTTCTGGTGACACCAGTTTTGGTATTTGGTTTTTTTTCACTATCAAATATTTTTCTTCTCATGGTCTTAAACTAAATTCTTAAATGAGTATATATTGGCGGATGTCCTCGTCACGAATCAGCTGTTTTGGTTAAAACTCTCCCAAATTATAATCGCATTCAAATATCAATTAAACATAAATAGTACGAAGTCATATCACACGATGGCCGAGATAGTAACTTGCGTTTGGTTGATGCGTGGTAAGGACACGAAGTGCGTGAGGAAACCTTCCAAAGTGTCAGAATATTGTGCTCAACACAACTATCAGATACGAAGAGGAGCCACCCCATTCGGTCCATGTTCTAAATGCGGTCGTGGTTGTCGAACTAGTTACGGACTTTGTACAACGTGTGGTGCACGACGACAACGTGAACTTAGTAAAGAGAAACGCAAAATCAAGAATCGCTTCTCGAAAGTATTGGCAGAATTGAAGGACCGTAAGACTCATAAAAACATAGAGGGCTCGCTAAAAGATTTCGTATATCCATGTCGTAAATGCGGTCGTGGTTGTGGAACTATCTACGGACTTTGTACGATGTGTGGTTTACCACGACGACAACGTGAACTTAGTAAAGAGAAACGCAAAATCAAGAATCGCTTCTCGAAAGTATTGACAGAATTGAAGGACCGTAAGACTCATGGAGACGTAGAGGGCTCGCTAAGGGATTTCGAATGGCAGTAAAAAAAAAAAAAAAAAAGATTGAAGAGAGACGAAATGACAGTTTCTATTCATTTTTTTTTTCTTTTTTTCGTTCATAGTCTACGAAATCGAATGGATAAATAGGTCAAAGAATGGTATCGTCGTACGACAACATTTCAATCCTTATGATCTTATGATCCCAGTAGTATAGGTGGAGTCAAAATGATACCACTTTTTTGTTGTGCAAGGAAGTCAAAAAGTGGATTTCTGAATTCGCTTTTTGACTTCCTTGTGCAAGAAAAAAGTGGTATCATTTTGACTCCACCTATACTACTGTATTTAGAGTGTTTCTGTCCTAAACAGGGTCAGGGTTTCAACCCTATACCCAAACATGGGTCCAGCACCCCCCGGGGTAAAACTGTTGAACAATGGCCGCGGGAGCTTAGATTTCGCAATCTTCATGATGAGTCACCAAACTAGACCCAGAATCCGGAAATCCAGTAACGTCGTGTCCTGATGCCAACTCCTGAGAATAAAATTTAATATTACAGACGAAGGGAACGCATCACTTCATACGCCCTGGACGAAACCTATGTCTAGACAGACATGTTCTCGAAATTGCCTTTCACTGTAGGCGACATTAGGGTAGATCCTGTAGCCGTTTCAATGGCCAGCTAGTGCAAGACAGCTTACAGACAGTTTATTTTGTGGGAGCATGGCTATTTGGGGAAAGGAATAGTTATTCCTTCTTGTGCCATAAAAAAGACCCATCAACAGATCCCTCCTCAGACAATATCTACATAGGCTTCAGATCTGAGTAGAAAAGTCCCCCGGGGGGGGGGGGGAGCTAAAGTGATGGGATGCTTGTTGAAAAATTCCAAAGGAACCCTTGAAAGGTACCAAAATCTCATTTTCTGGGCATGGTCAAAATTATTTTTTACCCCAGAGGTAGCAATACTAGCTATTTTAATATCTGAATTGGTTTACTCTGAATACCCTAAATTAGGTACCGTTAGCATTTCAAATTAAACACCCAGAGGTACCAAAATATGCATTTTTACCCCAAAAGGTATGACGAGCATCCCGTCAGCGAGATATAGGGAGTCCTCCCCCCCAGAGAAAAGTGTTTGCAAAGCACAGCTGAGTACACACAAACTATGAACAGGGATGGATTATTAAAGTGAGGTGGGATCATTTAATGCCCTGGTTTGTTGGAATGTGTAATATCTATATATTCTGAATACTTGAACATTCTGGATTGCTCTTTGTAGTTATGTGTTTACCATTTAAAATGACATTTGGGGGGGGGGGGGGGGCATTAGTGCATAGATTGTTTTTCAAAGCTAATTTATCTTAAGAATATTCTTTAAACAAGTTTGCTTGCATGACTTGTTTTGCGATGATCATCTGCTTGTAGGAATTTCTTGGTTAACTTTTTTCCTTGCACACATTTTTAGTGGCGAACTGTCAACCACAGTCCAGTTAGTGGTTTCTAATGGTCCACCCTTACAAATACTTTTCCTATAGCCCACTTTCTATATAGCATAGGGGTGGAGTCAGGTGGGCTCTCGCAAATATTAGTAAGAGAAACAAAGTTGAGGGTTTCTATCGGGTTTCTATCAAGTTTTACATTAATTTCCAAGAAAAATATCATATTATAGGCTCAAGACAGAAACTCTGTATTCACTGCTTTCTTATCCCAAAATTATGTAATTTGATGGAGGACACTTTGCATAAATACAATAGTTATTCATCTCTCCTGGAACAGCTCATCTTTTCCATAAACATTGTCCCATGGAAGACAAAAAGAACTATTGTGTTTATGCAAAGTGCCCTCCAAGAATTGTAAAATTTTGGGTTGAGAAAGTGGTGAATCTTTATTGTTCAAATAAAATAACAATTCCTGTGCTCTCATTGGACAAAGATGACCAGACACATGACTAGACAATATGAGAGCATACTGTAAGGGTGCCCAGCTAGCACTATTGCAAAAAACAACAACAGAGTAACAACAATAACAACAACAATAGAGTTTCTGTCGTGGGCCTATAGTGTGATATTCATTTATCTGACATATATTAGTTGTTAGAAATCAATTGTGCTCATCAGCAATGCTGCAATCTAATTGGCTAAGCTACTCACAATAACACTTGTGTGGTATATACTAAGAATATTATTCAACACAAATCCAGTGACAATTGGTGGATTATTACCTCCCTGTGAAGTGACATGGCAAGTTACGGTGTCACAACTTCAACATTGTCAAATTTGATTGGCTTGGAAGCTACTGATGTCTGGGCCTTTAAATTTTATTGGTTTTGGAAAACTTGTTATAAACTTGTGCTGTGACTGGCTGGTTAGTTAGTGTTGGGCGGTTCTGTTAGATCTAGTCACACTGTAAATATCCACTACTAGTCACAGACACTGTTAGGGATATTTATTTAATTATTTCTTAGCCCTAAATCTGCTGCAATATTAAATAATCAAATAAATCAATTCTGGGCTTTCTCGTAAAGCAAATATTGGAGCCAGATGTCTTGGATGTTGTTGTGGCAGAGGCACTACCCTTTTTGCTACTTGTCATAAGCTCTTGCTTTAAAATTCTGTGCTGTAATATAAGGAATGAAGTCAAAAGACCTCTCTGTAATCACATGCTCTTAGTGTGTTTGGAATACTGCTTCTTCCAAATTGGCTGACCTTCTTTGGTGGGGCCTTGTGGATGCAAACATGCATATTATGGTCCACAGGTGCAAGTTGTATATACCTATACAGTGAAGGTTGTAAGCCGAGAAGAGTACATATTCTGGAATTGTTAGTCCAATAACATTAATAGAAAAAAATAGGTTTGCTTCTAGCCTCCCCACTGTGATCTCTGGGGTGTCACACTTTACCACCCCACAAACACCTGATTGTCAGATTAATCTACTAAAAACAGAAACTGTCATCATAATCAAAACTGTTGTAATAAAATATTGAAGAAATAGATTCAAAGCAGGGTTCTTCTCTGTAATTCTAGTAAGAATGCTCTTACAAATGTCGAAGTACATTACAACTCAACAGGTATGCTAACAAGACAGTGATGTTTTTGTTTTATAAAATAAGTTTGGTGATTTGCAGCATGGCTGCATGCTATGTCGAGTTATATTGCATGCCCGCTTATCAGCATGCACAAAGTGTCATTATTTTATAATGCTACATTTGTACTTTTCTTACTCGAAAGAATTCCTCTATGGTGCATACTTGAGCATCATGCTATTGAGCATCATGCTATTGAAGTACACTGAATACAGTATAATCCTGCTAATTATTATAATAAATACTTTTATCCATAATTGTCTTCATAGAAGAATAAATAGGTCTTGTAAAAATAATATAATAATTGTTTTTAGTGTTTTTGAGGAATAATTCTCAAGTTGTGATTCTAATTGTCACCACGAGGAGCCGCAAGCCCTGAAATTTTGGTTCAGGGATTAGCAGGAAACAATAGAACTTGCACGGATAACGTCCAAGTTTCCCGTTGCGCAGCGCTCTACAGGATATCAGGAAAGCGCCGTGAATCAGCGGGAGACGTCAATCAAAGTAACACGCAGTCGAACGTTTTGATCCCCGCTATTGAATATGTTATCTGTGAAGTGATTTCAATCAAAAGTCAGCTGAGTGACACGGCCCGGATAACTATGTTTTTTAAATATGAAAAATTAACGAATGCAGCGATGAAATAAACATGCACGTATGTCCTATGCAGAGTTTGCATAATCTAGCAGTTTTTAAAGTTCCGCTATTACATTTCTGACCTTTAGCCTTCCAGAGACTTTAAACATGAACGGTTAATCGAATTTTATAACCAAATCCAGATAACTCAGACATTTGCCTTTTCAATTTATGGAGTTGCAGCTAAGGTTTCTTTCTCTCGTGGATATAATAATTATGTGCGATTCTCTAGTTTCTTGAACGCGTTCCATTAAACTGCTAGCGGTTGTGATTTGCCGGTGGTGTTCAGAATTAGTCGAATCTGAAAAACAATTGGTTCGTAATGAAAAGCCCAATCACTTTTCCAGTTTTCACACAAGTTCAATTCAATCGGCCAGTTACTGAGTGACCCACCTTTCCGGGTAAATTAAAGCTAAGATACCAAAGACAGGAAAACAGAAAATAGTTTTAGGATGATGCAATTTAAGCTAGTAGACTAATTGTGAGCAAGCCACCGGATTTTTGTTATAAGCAGTCGGACTGTGTAGGTCTCTCGGGAAGCATGCCCACATTCGAGGTAAACTATGTCCCGTTTGCTTTTAAGCCTTTGCTACAAAAAGATATCTACAGAAACATACAGAAAAAGCCACAGTTATACACTACCCAAGTGACCAGGAGGGCACATAATTGAGGATATTCTATGGTAAAAAATACTGAATAATACAGATTTGAACGATTATGTTGTGATGAAAAAGCCACAGGTATACACTACCCAAGCGACTTGACTGTGACCCTCAGGTATATTCTACCCAGGAGGGCACATAATTGGCGATATTCTATTGTAAAATATAATAATAAAGATTTTAACTATTATGTTGCAATGAAAAAGCCACAGGTATACACTACCCAAGTGACTTGACTGTATAACCCTCAGGTATATTCTACCCAGGAGGGCACATGATTGGCGAAATTCTATGGTAAAAATAATAATAAAGATTTTAACAATTATGTTGCAATGAAAAAGCCACAGGTATACACTACCCAAGTGACTTGACTGTAACCTTCAGGTATATTCTACCCAGGAGAGCACATGATTGGCGAGATTCTATGGTAAAAAATACTGAATAATACAGATTTTAACGATTATGTTGTGATGAAAAAGCCACAGGTATACACTACCCAATTAAGTGACTTGACTGTGACCCTCAGGTATATTCTACCCAGGAGGGCACATAATTGGCGATATTCTATTGTAAAATATAATAATAAAGATTTTAACTATTATGTTGCAATGAAAAAGCCACAGGTATACACTACCCAAGTGACTTGACTGTAACCCTCAGGTATATTCTACCCAGGAGGGCACATGATTGGCGAAATTCTATGGTAAAAATAATAATAAAGATTTTAACGATTATGTTGCAATGAAAAAGCCACAGGTATACACTACCCAAGTGACTTGACTGTAATCTTCAGGTATATTCTACCCAGGAGAGCACATGATTGGCGAAATTCTATTGTAAAAATAATAATAAAGATTTTAACTATTATGTTGCAATGAAAAAGCCACAGGTATACACTACCCAAGTGACTTGACTGTAACCCTCAGGTATATTCTACCCAGGAGGGCACATGATTGGCGAAATTCTATGGTAAAAATAATAATAAAGATTTTAACGATTATGTTGCAATGAAAAAGCCACAGGTATACACTACCCAAGTGACTTGACTGTAACCCTCAGGTATATTCTACCCAGGAGGGCACATGATTGGCGAAATTCCATGGTAAAAATAATAATAAAGATTTTAACGATTATGTTGCAATGAAAAAGCCACAGGTATACACTACCCAAGTGACTTGACTGTAACCCTCAGGTATATTCTACCCAGGAGGGCACATGATTGGCGAAATTCTATGGTAATAATAATAATAAAGATTTTAACGATTATGTTGCAATGAAAAAGCCACAGGTATACACTACCCAAGTGACTTGACTGTAACCCTCAGGTATATTCTACCCAGGAGCGCACATGATTGGCGATATTCTATGGTAAAAAATACTGAATAATACAGATTTTAACGATTAAGTTGTAATGAAAAAGCCACAGGTATACACTACCCAAGTGACTTGACTGTGACCCTCAGGTATATCCTACCCAGGAGGGCAACATGATTGGCGATATTCTATGGTAAACAAATACTGAATAATACAGATTTTAACGATTATGTTGTAATGAAAAAGCCACAGGTATACACTACCTGAGAACGGAAGCCACATTAGATTTATTCTTGTCGCATACGTCTTCTAAAATGTGAAGCAATTCTCCTCCCGCGCTTATTTTGCCAAGTGTTAGCTTCTTATGCGGCTTAGGCGACTTGGCCTTTGGAGATTTGTCAAGGCCGCAAGTAGGAATGGATGAGACCGATGATGAGATCAAGCTGCTAAGTCGGATCTTGAGTTGGCTGATATTTTCCTTGGCGTCAGCGAACTCCTGGACAAGCTTCGTGGGCCCCCGGGCGAAATGGGCGCCATGTTCGCGGGGAAGGGCAGTGATTGCACAGTGAACATTGATCGCAGCACCAATTCTTTTCAACGCATCTGTTGTCAGATAGCTGTCCTCTCCCAATTCAGTCCTTTCTTCTAAGCAGTCCTCCGCAAAGTCTACGAGTGGAAACCACTAAAACTCTGCGAGAGTTGTAGTTCGGCTTTTTGGACCAAAACAGATCGGAACTCTAGCTTCCATTGTCCATTCGCTGTACGCATATCACAAAGATCAATCTGTTGCAGCTCATGCTCATTATTAAACGGAACGTGATTTCACCAATTTTTTTGATATCTTGGGCCGAATAACTGTTCGCTAACGGTACCAATCGAGAAGCGAGCTGTACACTAGGACTAACATTGTCGGGAGCTTTCATTCGAACTGAATATATAATTCCGAATCCGCGCTCCTGAGGTCAAAACTAGGAATTTGATCCATAACAGTGGTTAATGATTATATAAATAACGGGGGGTGAAAGCTGTTTCGGGAGATTCCGTGAAGCGGGAGCCTTGGTTTATTTTCCTAGAATTTATAAGGCGCTCCTCAAATTTACACCAAACAATCTCGGACCTTGTTTTGTTTCTTGACGTCTGAATGAAGTTCCGCGTTCAGTGGCAGCTAGTTTCAATATTTCAACAACTATTGTGGTTCAGTATCAGCCGTGTAATTCTTTCTTTCAAAACAACATTGTTAACACTTACGGATTAAACACCCAATGTGTTTGACTAAAGGAGCGGTTTCTTTTCATGTACATATTATCCATCATCGCGAAATCTACTCTGAAAATTTAATCCAATTAATATACGGTCCAAAATTTTAGGGCTTGCGGCTCCTCGTGCAGAGCTAAGACTTATGATTTGAGAAATAGGATTTTCGTGTGAAACCCTGATACTTGGGCCTAGCTATTACAAGGTTACCTTGTAATTTTGAGAATGCATTCAAGAAAATATGAAATTCCCTACCCTATAGAAGACTTAACCTATCCAATCTTGAAGCTAAATACTCAAGAACTTCAAGAATGCTAAAGGTAAATTGTATAGCCTACGTGTATATCAGACCAATATGACTGTGAAACATGCATGCAACTGTTAGTACTCACTCATGAAATTACACAATGATAGTGACATGACATGTATCAATTTGTTGAGGTAGACTTTGCTCGTGCTGATCACCTCCAGATCCTATTGTGCTGATTGGACATGAACTGAGACCAATACGTCAAAAAGATAAGAACATATTTACGTGAGTAGAACAGAGAGTGAGAACAGACTACAAACTCAAGTTAAGAGCGCAAAGAATATTTTCAAGTATTACTTACTGCAGTAAAACTTGAGCGAATTCACTGTCTGTGAGTCCTGAATAACCCTTCGAAGTTTTCCAATCCCTCCACTGGTCTTGTACCGATTCTCTTAAAGTGCATATGAGCCCAAAAATATTTCAATTTATAAAAATTGACAATAAAATTAGCTGTCGAATGGCATAAGAAAAAGTTCGATCTGAGCAGATTTACTATTTGTTTGCGAGGGTTAAAGTTGCCAAAAACAGCAATTTGGGTTACCTGTGGAAGTCAGGGCCGTGAAAAAGAAGACTGAAGCCAAATATTGGCTGTGACGTCATGTGAGTACATGTGAAAGACTATCATATCACTCTGTTGTTGTATTGGGCTATTGCACTTAATATGAGTACCCCTACTGTTGAGGACCAAGGAATTCTGCGGGGGTCACCAAATAATTTTCAAGGAATTCTTTGGGGATACCATATAAATAGAGAGGAATTCTTTGGGGGCACATATCAAATTTAGAGGAATTCTTTGGGGGGTTGAAGTCAATTCTTCAGGGTAACACTACTTTCCACCATGGAATTCTTCAGGTGTTTTTCATTTCAGAGGAATTATTCAGGGTACAACTCAAAATAAGGTACTCAACAGGGGGGGTGCAGATATTAAGTGCAATAGCCCATTCGGAAAGCGAAAGTACAAATCTTTTTGAAGTAATTATACCTTATCGTTGTGTTGTTGGTGGTTGTACACATTTTCCTGACCCAGAGAAAGGCATTGGACTCCACAAGATCCCTTTCGCGGACGATCGAAGACAAGAAGCCAAGAAAATGCGAAATAGCGAGTCTAATGGATGTTTGGACTATTTTAAGCCAGATGACTTTGTAAGGAAGCTTACTGTTATCGAGGGTCAAAAGAAGGCTTATTTATCCCGTCTTAAGTCTGATGATATCGGGATTGTTGCCTTCCGTCTGTTCATACCAAACTGCTAGAGCCAGAGAAACCATCGTCAAGGACGCGCCACAAGGTGAGAAATATCGTTTTTGCTTTCCTTCCACCCAGCTTCCACTGATTTGTAACTTGCCATTGATTTCATCAAAAGCTTACTTTGTCTTTTTAGGTTTTGAGAGATCTTGACATCAAGGGATACTTTGGAACCGAAGCCTTCCACTTCAACAAATCGGGATTTGAAGTGGAAGAGGGGTTGGAAGAGGGGCAATCTCAGTTTCAGACAAAGGAACAACAACTTAGTCTTTCTCCTACTGAAGAGTAAATTAATTATTTGGTATTCTTTTGTAGACTATGTTGAACAAATTTACCAGACTTTCCTTTGGGCTCGAAAAAGATCAACTTTCTGGTGCTATCCAAGAACTGGAGCAAATGACCCCAGCAGCAATGCACAGTTGCTGACTAAACAGCCATACAAAAAAGAGTGGATCATATACTCATTAAATATTGTTAATTGACATTTTTGTCTACTTTTAGTAAGAATTCACACCATGGGGCATTGTTTTGTCCTCATTATCAAGACAATATTTAAATGTGACATTGCTATGCATGACAGCTTGAACTATTAAAGCAATTTTTTAAACTTGACAAACTTCAAAATTTCATTACTAATTAGTTGTAAAACTGTGTTTTAATATTATTGTGGAAATTATGGCACTAATGCATCTGTTATGAAGAAATTGAAGTAGTTTGTTGCAGAGTGGTTTCAATAAGGGCCTGTTTACAAAGTGGTTGGGTTAACCCAATGCGAAAATTACTTGGATTATAGCAAACCAAATGGTGGGCAAGAGAAGAGTTTTGGTGGCTCAACTCTTCTTTCTGTGACACCATTGATTACTGCTTTTCAGTGTCATGGACTGCTGTTAATGTTACCTACATGTGTACTAATTTGTAGATGCCAGCAAGTTGTCCCAGGTAGTAGAGTTATCCCAAGCAAACCTTTTACAATGGCAAACCCTAACCCTAGCATAGTTAAGTCATCCCATCTGATTGTAAACACATTGCCAAAAAAAGAAATGTGGCAGCTGTCTACCACAATAGACCCAGTCAGCTTGCCTCTTTGTTGCCTCAGTTCAGATCACCTGACTGTACCCTCATAAATTGATAGAAATTGAAAACAATGAACTGAATCCTCTTGAGAGCTGTCACATGATCTGAAATGGGGCAACAAAGAGGCAAGCTGCTAGTATTTATGCAAATAAACAAGGAAAACACAGGGTGTACAGCTGGTTACATGTACCTGTATGTATGACTTTTTTTTTTTATATTGACACCAGTCTGTGTTGGGCAAAGTACATGATTGTATGTTACTGTGCAACTTAACTGTAACTGGCACTTTGACAAAAAGAACAAATCTCAAAACAAACCGTTCAAACTTAGTCAACTTGCAAATCCTAACATATCCATGCAATTTTCTTCATTTGAAAGACTGAGTAGAAAGTTAGTCCACCAAATTTGCCTTTTACCACGGAAATCAAACCATGGGCAAGTTGAAATGCTAGTCTTGTGCTCAACATTGATTGCCTCAAATAACCATAACTTGGCATGCTTTAATTTGTTTTCATCATGCAATGTGATTGGTCCTCATTGTCTAAGTGGACCCCTGTTACAGTTATAACCCGAGTAGTTGGAAAATAAAATGGTATGTCTTAAAATGAAAATTGTCGCATTGCCAGTTATCCATAAACTACTATCTAGAACTCGACGAAGATCATAACATGAAACACAAGTTTAACTGTTTTGACTAAGTTCGATATGCCACCTAAAAGTTCCCGGTTGGCATCGCACAAATTCCACTACGTGACAAGTAACACAAAGAATGCCCAAATATGGTAAACACGCTATAACAACAGCCTGATAATAAGCTAACCAAACACGTTACAAAAATGGGCAGGTTATAATATATAAGGGAGTGTTCATTATATATGGCTTTTTTTCGGGGGGGGGGGGGAGGTTGGCATTTCATCTGCTTCTCTTGTTAAAACTTATGACCCCCCCTACAAAAGCACTTAAAACTTGGCATCATTTGCACATGATGGTAGTGGGATATTCGTACTCCATCTGAGTAACCATATAGGTGAGCTGCGAAAATTCCCTGTATGAAACACCTCTGAGAAATCTATAAGAAAATGGAAAGTAATTTTGATATACATGTATTAGTACATAAAACTAGGTACAGTGTACATGTATTCAACATATTCAGGACACAGATATAAACCAGGGAAAGTCAAAAGACTTTTAATTTAATCATTATTCATGGCTTAAATTTAGTGTGTTTGTGTTCCAAGGAAACCCGAAAAAAACGTGCCTTGGAAATAGAAAGAATCATCGAAAACTGTACATAATTTATACCCAGCTGCAGAACTGGAACCGAGATAATTTAGCGAATAGGATTTAGTTCGAGTTCCATCGACTTCACTTACGTTTCTTCTGAACCAGTTTGGCGGTATCTACGTCGGTATTGGGTTTTATACTTTTAGGGACCACTTCTCCAAACAGACTGGACGAAAGCCAGGATGAAGTGTGATACATTTCTCCATTTCCTTGCAACACTGCGCCTCGTTAACATTTTGGAGCAGGTCAACCCTGCAGTTCCCACACATACATCTTAGGAGAGAAAATTGTAAAGAAATAGTTGAAGAATTATTGAGTCCGGAGTTAAATATAGCGAATAGTTGAAGTTACAGGACAGCTGTCGAGTTTGACTTGTTCACAACAAGCAGCAGTGTAAACTCCCGGGTAAACTGCAGACATGCATGTATAAACTACAACAAGACATTACTTACCAATTACTAATAGCAGTTACTCCATCTATACTATTTTGTAACTTTTGGCGTCGAATTTCTTCTTGTTCTCTCTCTTGTTCATAGGCTATAACCTATTCAGTATTCTTCATCAGCAACGGGTTCATCGGCGTACGGTCCGGCGACATGAATCAGTAGTAGCTTCCTCTTTGCCAGCAATTCCACGCCACTTCGATCTCATATCTCGATATAAAGTTATATTCTGAGTCACCAGACATATAGCTGTCTTCTCATTCGGAACCTGAAGTCGTCATTGTTGAATTTTAGGGCAATATCGAAGATTCTGTACCGCGACTTATAAGATACAGTGTGCCTTCACAGGAAAACAGAGACACACTACTAAACCGGAAGTGAACTGTTTAACTCTGATGTCGTCACACTCGTTTGTAGGACCCAGGCCCTCAAAACCACGGACATGATATCTTGACATGGGACTTTGAAAGCGTGTAAAAAGTCACGGTTTTGCACAAAATCATTTTTTTCTGTTTCATTGTTTCAGAAATAGCATCAAGATTTAGTTAAAATAAAAAAAAATTGGGCTCATATGCACTTTAAGTATATCACTTTCAAAGTCACTGTTTTTTTGGGCCGTCCTCCTTTACCTACATTGTAGTCGCCGTTTTGGTTCCTTGGACGCCATCTAAAAGATGGAGGACTCTAAACTCATGACTCATAACAGGTCTAACAAGAGTATAGAATTGAATGATTTTTGCGAAATAACTGAATGTGAAGTTAAATGATTGACTTATACGTCTTTTGAGAGTATTTTTTCCCAAGAATTCGCTATGATTGCAAGGATGGAAGAAGGTTACTGAACCATACAGTCTAACTCGCTAAAATTCGAGGTTTCGTATGATACGAAACCTCCAAAGCGCTCGCATTGCATGCCGGTCGACATAGAGTCTTTAAGAGACTATGTATGTTACTCACAGTCGTGGCCAAATAGAAGACAAAGTCCTTGGTACCAACAGAAGTTAAAGGAAGGCAGAAGTTTGTTCGGGAAACTTCAGCAAAGATTAAGACTTTAAGTTTGGACGTGAACTTGCTATGTTTTATTACTTTGTTGTTATTAGAGGATGCTATGGACCGCATCCTTTCAATGCGGGGAGTATGTGGTCCTGAAAGTTGTAGTACCGGAAGAAACTGGACAGTGTGCGCGCGCGTTAATGAGAGAGGAGTGTACACGAGAGGTGTGTTCGTAGGTGTGAGAAGAGAGCCGCCATTTTGGAAGTAAATATTCTTGAGTTTCACCTGTTGTAATAGTTTATGTGACGGATTGTATTAATCTGGACCCCAAATAAAGACCAGCGGCCACACATCCTTTAAACAACTGGACCCTGGTCCGGCCAGAGTCAAATTTTATGAATAAATTCCAAGGGCTTATATTTGAGAAAATACAACTTACATGTACTGCGATACATTTTAGTCATGTAACGTCTGCAGTAATTCAAGCAACTCTCTATTTTCTCAAACAAATACCCAGGCTTTATTTCAAATTTAGCCATAATAATAATAATATTATGATAATAATTTTGTTGTCAAGAGCCTCATTTCTGAAATACTCACTGGCTCAGGAACCAGTAAAATTAAATATTAATTTCACACATGCATTTTTTGAAAGTTAATACAAAATTTCCCAAGTCATGCAGCGATCAGAGCAATTGTATCAACTTTGAAAACACAAGTGAAATTAATCCTTAAAGGGAATCTCGGCTGAAAATCAATGTTTGCTCTCATATCATTGTTATACATGCCTACTGTAAGTATGTTTCTGTGTTTGTCTCCAATAAATTGTACACTAGATGTCATTTATGTACTGATTTTCCAGTCGATAACACTCATTTGAATTTTCTGCATGCCACCACCTTGGATTTTATGATGTCACAGTGTTGCCCCAATTGCCAGAAAACAATAGTGGCAACACTATGACGGCATGAGATCCAAGTTGGCGATGTACAGGATATTCAAATGAGTTTTATGGACAGGAAAATCGGTGCATAAATGACATCTGGTGTACAATTTGCTGGAGACAGACAGCAATGTGTTTTGGCATCTACAAACACACACTTGAGAACAAACTTTTTTTTTTCACTTTAAAATTTTTGCAATAAAGTTGCGAAGTCCTCGCCGTCTACTTATCGATATTGTTCATTGCCAGAAATCGATCCCACTCGTGCGCACTAGGCATCAAATTGCGATCGTAATTAGACATTGTATTGCTTAGAATTTTACAGTACTTTGTATGGACGTTTGTGTTTGGAGTGCAAATGTGAAACAGAATTACAATAAACCTTCAAATGTATCATTTGCATCGTATTTTCTAGCAATTCTGGCTTCCTGAGCTTATTCGAATTAACGCACTAACCGTGTGTTTTGGCCTACATGTTCACTGTAATTTCCCACACTGATGGTTGCTTTGATCAACTTTGGAGAAGAAGCATAAGCGTTTCTTAATTTGTAACATGGAATCGAGTAGCTTAAATGTCATTTTATCAAACAATTATATGCAAATGTACTTAGTACCGACCGTCAGCTTCCCAGTGAGGTTAAATCTGAGTGATTTTCAGGTATCTGTACACTACCACAGCTCGAAACAACATCAAAACGAAACCCGTACGACCGTCGACCTCTTCTCTGAACTTTCGTCCGCTATCAGTTGCTCTCGATTAGCCTGTAAGAATCTGGTAACTATATAGTTTATTCGTAACTCAGTGTGAATGGCTCCCTGTGGTTGAATCTGACTTTTAAGTTTTGTCTTGGCGGTGGCGGGAATATAAAAAAAAGTCGAACAAAACAATATCGAGTATGTCTCCGATAAATAACAGCTCTCGGTCCTCGATAAAATTGTTATTCTTTAGCTAGCTCATTCCATGATGTAAGAACTTCTGCAATACTTGCCTGAATATGTAGTGAATGGGTGGCAAGAATTAAAGCGCTAGAGAGCCTGAGAAATAGAGATTTATGATTGACAGGCGCTATTGCATAATTTTACGCCCCGCCCACAATGGAATACATTTCTGACAATAGTGTAAACCGATAAAATAATCTCTCTTGTTTGGAATTTTTTAGAGTGGACAACGAGTGTGTCCTTCAGTGATTTTCCATGTCGATAGGAGATTAAAGGTTCATATTTAAATGTGTTCTGCAAGCCAGTGATTGACATTAGATGACATACCACTGTTTCATTAGAACTCTTGCCAGATTCGATATTGCTGGTTGTAACGAAAGTTAAAATGTGTTGTTTAGTTTCAAGCGCTTATCGTGTGAGGAAATTGAACTTCTCAGTAATTGATTCGCAGTAATGTGGGGGCTTCTCCTGTTATGAACCCGGGAGGGGGGGGGGGGGGGGGGGTACTCCAGTTTGTGACGTATTATGTATGTGCCGCCCGGGTGGGTCAGGGTTTTGAGCTCCGTTTGGGCAGGTAGGGTCAGGGTTTTCGCCTGATTTGGGCAGATCAGGGTCGGGATTTGAGTATAATCAGGGTCGGGGTTCAGTATTTTTTAGGCAGTTAGGTTTTTTTTTAGCTACTATTTCAAAAAAAGACATTCTGTTGCCGCATTAATATTTGATCGCCTGCCCACATGCAAGCACTGAGGTTCCCGTACTTCAGTACTTATCTATGTACTACATCTGCTGATTTGTTTACCCAATGCCACGTCCCGACTTGAAATGTTCCGTATTGTGCATGCAATCCCAGTACGCGGTATACCGGCCCGGATATATATCCGACCTTGTTTTGAAAACAAAAAGGGGTCAAACAGGGTCAGGGTTTGAGCCTCTTGGCATCACATACATAGCCATTTTTCATGTAAGTACCCCCCCGGGGTTATGAATCCTATCTTACAATTGAAAGGGTGGCATGAGAAGAAATATGCGTACTGGGACGTTTTAGTAGGCTTGAAATTAGTCTCAACATCAAGTATTTGTTCAGCTAAGGTAAGACGGTAAAAGCGGCTTGCTTGTTATTGGCTTTTTGTATTCGGAGTTGACCAATGATCGAGTTAAGCGACTGTATTTAATGTGATCCGAGTTGAAGTGAATGCGGCTCAAGCTCGTGTTCACTGAACCTCGGGTAATTATGTAAATCGCTGTTACGATATGGGTGCCAGTCTGTAAGGGAGTGTACGTTTTGTGAGGGGGGAGGGGGGCTGGAGGTTTTTGCTACAGATACAAGAGAAAAGGTTGGCCCTCCCCCTTGCTTCTTAAAAAAATCCATCGCCCTTCATTTGAGGTTGCAGAAAAAGGGATAACCCTCCCCCAATACGTTTGACATTATTGCGGCACAATTTTTCTGTGTCATAATGTTAGAATGTCTGAGCAGGCTGTATGGAAGAATCTCCACTCTCCTACCGACAAATCTTGCCAGAAGTTAATCTCTGCGTAGCGCGATCCGGGGGTAGCGGGTGCGTACTTAACTGAGCCTCGTTTTCATGTATCAGATCACTCAGAGCCGGTGTAACAGGAGTTTTCCTAGGAAAACGGTTCCGGCAGAGGAACCAAAATGAAAGTGACAGCACGGCTTTGGTTGTGTTGATGAATTAAATTCTAACACCAGCTAACTATTGTTTGTCTTTAGTTAGCTAATCGCAAACTGTAAAATGATCACCATTTATATAGCTGTGTAAAGAATCTAAACAGATAAATTCTCAAATCCGCAGTAGTACTCTGTATTTTATAGCACTGTGATATAGCTTTATACCAGATGGCTTTAGATTCGCGTGGAGTATACGTAGATAGGGGCAAGTGTGTTTGCGGGGAGTGCGAGGATTTTGAGAGGGGAGAAACCAGTGGTTGTGGTTATTGTGGATGCCCTCCAGTGCACCACGCTAATTAAAGCGAAGCTTTGAAGGAACCAGCAGTAAATCACAACCAGCATGTGCGATGCTTTGGTAAAACTGGACAATGCCATGGAGTGGTGAAGTGAAAATCATTATTTATTCCGTCGTCAAAGAGTGTGATGCTGTATTATCAACGGCCCTTATAAGTAAAGTTCATGTTTATACAATTTTTTTCAAAAAAGGAAAGGAAAGAACGAAGTTTTGAAACGAAATATGCATTTACAGGAGCGAAGCGTTGAGAAAATGACATCAATTAAGATACCAAACCGCTGGTCGAAAATCGTGAATATTTGGAACACACTTCAATAATGGCGGCGTGATTTCGACAACAAATTCTCTGAAAAATTCATAGGTTGATTTGGTCCTTTGGTAATGTTTTTCACTGATTTGGTTATTTTCGTCACTGTGTGTCGTTTTGGAAGACAAAAAAGTAGAAACAAAAATGGTTGAATTTCGTCGTAGCGGCACTTTAAAGCGAAACTAATAATTCACCAACACACAACAACTCTTATGTTTAAAAAAATTGTCCAACTCTAGGAGAGATCGAAAAAATACGACCGCAGAACAAACAAGCACAAGCTCGTAACGTTTCACCGTACGTAACATCTCATTCGACAAAAAGCATTCTCAACCAATCACAACGCAGTATTCACGTGCATGAGAGAAAAAGGGAAAGGAAAAAGAAAAGTCCTTCGCCCACTTTTGCATGCCCTGGGCATCAAATTACAATAGACCCTTTCAGCTTGCCTGTTTGTTGTCCCATTTCAGACCACGTGATAGGTCTACAGAGGATTCAGTTCTTCGTTTTCCAATTATAGAAATTACTACATTTCCTCTTGGGTTACACAAAAACAAAAAAGCATTACTCAAGGGAAAAATCACGTGGTCTGAAATGGGGCAACAAACAGGCAAGCTGAAAGGGTCTATTGTGATTACTTTATTGATTTCTATTACGGAAAGATGCAATAAGGTTTTAGAAAGCATACGATCAAAGTATCAGCCTCAGAAAACACTTGTATCATTCTTGTAGCCTCACTGCTGTTATCGTTACCAGAATTTAGTTAGACGTTACTCGAAATAATTAATGCTCAAAATTTTTTTTTTTTTGCAATATCCAATACCCTGCTAAAACAGGTTTCTCACCTTTTCTCTGCCATTTCAACGAGACATTTCGCTTTTTGGCTTTCATTGTGGCGTTCCGGACTCTCCGAGATAAACCTTTGCCACGAAACGGTCCTTGTGTTTGATCATGCCGCATCCACATTTTTGGAGGTAAACCACGTGAGAAACCGGTATTCAACTAGTTTTTACGGGTTTTTCCTTCGCTGGTTCCATTTGAGGCCACAGTAAGGTACGTGCTTATTCGTCACTGTCGGGGGTGGAAGAGGATTCATGAATCATGAATCATGGTTATAGAATTGCAGGAATCATGAATGTTGAGAATGAATAACGACAGATGGTTAATATGAATAATACATATCGAAGGGAATGTTTTAATGAATCATGAATTAGTGAGGTAATTAAAAACGAAAGGAATCGGCCTGAATATCTAAACTCACATCATTCCGCTTCCACCACAGAGTTACTGGTTTCCAATGTAACTGTCGCGCAACCTCAATACGAAAAGCAACCGTATCATGGCAGAGGTTTCTCTTGGGGAGTCAGGAAGGCCACAACGAAAGCCAAATAGCGAAATGCCCCGTCGAAAAGGCAGAGAATATGCGAGAAACCTCTGCTAGCAGGGTGACCGCCAATAATATGGACAATTGGATAATATGGATAATAATATGGACAATATATGGACAATATATGGACAATATATGGACAATTGGAACGAGTCGGGATAAACAAATGAATACTTCTCGCGCGTTCTTAGAGAGAGTGAGGCGGTTTTCCAAATTTTCTCTCAAACACCGGCAATTTGTAGGTGACGAAATATAGTTGACAGTTTATAAAGGCTAGTTTCTGAACTGTTTAGCCCGACTCATTCCCAGTCGTGCGCTTTTCACTGATAGTCCTGCTGAAAATTGGAACTCGCTTATTGCGACCGTGAGTGGGAAGTTTAGTTTATTATGTTTCTCCCAGTTTACTGCTTTATTAGTGTTAATAATGTATATGTGGATTTGGGAGATTAAATAGTCGCGAGGAGATATTACCTTCGAGTCTTGCTTAAGATAAAAGAATTTAACATACACTATGCCTTTTCGTATACGTAACTATATGTATATCATACATGTAATGAACACGAAAGGGGTCTTCCTTTCTAGAGCCCCTTTCGTGCCGGTCAACGTGCATCAACTACCTGTGCAACCTTGACTTTAAAGTGGCGGCATTTCTCGAGATTTTAATGTAGTTAAATGTAGTTCAATGCGATACACGGCAAACGAACGTACTATTCCTATACAGTATTAAGTCTCTGACGAAGTCAAGACTGTACTTAGTTTGATCAGAAATACCCTAAAATGATTGTTGTGTCTGACTCGGTGTAAAATCTTAACATGTCATAGTTAGAGACCGTTGAGATATTCTTAGTGCCGGCCCCGCTTAACGTCCACTGGACATTAAGGAAGGACCCCCCTGCCCCCTTTACGTCCACCCCCTTATTTGTCGTTAACTTTACAATCGGTATAAAAATACCAAGAGCTCAGTCGACAATCACACTGACTGAGTGACTGTATTTAACCAGTCGATAAGAAGCTTTAGGACATGTATCGATCAATTGTGTTTTCGTCATTTGGTCTATGGAAACACCTGCATGTTTCGTTGGTTCAAATCTGTAATCTATATCGAAAGTCCAAACAGTTTGTATTCAGAAGCCGATTTTTGGCCGCTCATGTTTTTGCTCCAATCTTTTTGAATTCCCAGAACTGTTTAAGTTAATCTCCCACTCTAACGACCACGCCTGGATCCCCTCCCACCTAAACGTTGCCGAGTGGGCGTTAAGCGGGGCACACGAGGGTATGTCGACGGTCCCTGACTTGTGTAACCAACTTCCCTCCCTCAATGCTTGACTGAAATGATTTTCATTATTTTCCCTGGAGACTGTTTATATACACTGTTTGTTATCATTTTTGCATATTTGCTTTGATTTTAAGTATCCCACATGGCCGAGAGGTTCGTTAATTCATATCAGAACCGGTGGAACTAGCTGTTTCCGGCTCGGAACGCGAATGTAAAGTCTATCACCGTGACACAGCCCCTTAAAGTGGCCGGCATTTCTCGAGGTTTTAATGGATTTCAATGCGCTACGAGGCAAAATAACGTGCTATTTTTATCTATTAAGTTCAATTAAAAACTCTTTTGGTAGATTTAAGCCAGATAACTTAAAAAAAATCCTGTCTTCAAAACATCTAACATGATCTAGATACACGAAATATGCGATACACAAAATATACAAATTAATAACACCCCAGGAGTCCACAGGAGAATCAAAAACACAACTTTGAAGAGGGATATAATCTTTATTTTAATTACTATATAGCGATACTTTATGTTGATAAACATTGCAATTGTTATGATAATGTGCCAACCATGATTCCAAAAGGCCGCTTTGTGTCAAGAACCAATGGATCTCTGGTTGGCACATTAACGATAATGGATGACGTGCAGCGAACATCGCTATACTAATTACATTTCGTACATTTGAAGAAATTATGTAAAATCTCGTAACGAGTTGCTTTTAGTCTGGTAAATTAAACCATCCGACAAAGTGTTCTCTGATAGCTCAGTGTGTGTAGGTTTATATGAAATTATAAACAGCTATTACAGTACCAGTTTTTGATCACTTAAACGTGGTTTTCACTTACGTTGGAAGCAGAAGTATAAAAACGTTATGCGCGAGTGAAACTCAACGCGACGGAAGCACACGCACAATCATAGGGACGTTACGCGCGAGTGAAAACTGCTCGACATAAGCACAAGCACAAGAAAAAAGAAAACTTTCCTTTTTCTTCTGCTTCTGCTTACGTTGCGCGAATTCCAGTGAAAACTACCTCCGCATAAGCAGAAGCACACGCAGTCAGCCAATCATAATGCTAGCCCAAAGCCACCGAAATGCGGGAAGCGTGAGAGAAAAATGGCGACCGTCTTTGACTTTGATGAAAAAATATCGGAAGCGGTCCGACAGTTTCCAGTCTTGTATGACAAGGCATTCAAGGACTTCAAAGACTAAACAAAGAAGAAAATTGCTTGAGAAGATGTGGCTAAAACAATGGGACTTAACTCCGGTAAGTTTGTTTTATAACGTAACACAATTGCAGGCCATCAAGAGCGAGCACGCAAAACTTTATTCTTTCTCCCACCGTAACTCTTTCACAAGGTTTTCATATTCCCCTTGACTCTTACGTCTAAAAAAAATATCTCTAATCCAAAATCGTTTCTCTTTTCGACAAAGATTCTGCTTCGCACATTGTCTTTCCCGTAAACGAGTCCGCCATGATGAAATAAATGGATCTTGTCACCATGGAAATAGTAGCATGGAAGCGAGGCTTATGCTTTTGCTTAAAACAAATAAATGGTTTATTTTACGTCGAAGATACAGGAAGTCGTTACCGGGTCTCCCAATCCAGAGGCTTATATTTAAGTATTCCGACGAAGTCCAGGGTGGAATTGGAATTTTTTGCTTGTGCTTCCGTCGCGTTGATTTTCACTCGCGCATAACGTTCTTATGCTTATATATGCTTGCGCTTATGTTTATGCTTCCAACATAAGTGAAAACCACGCTTTACTTGTAATAATTGTTTTGACAGTACTACATTTCGATTTACCAGCCGCTAAAAGAACTATGCAAAGGAGCCACCAACAGCACAGACACACGCTAAATAAGCTTGAATTTCATGGTTGTTCAAGCATGACGGTGATTCACTTCCCCCACTGCCAAGCAAACGAGCGGCCTCGGTAGTTATATTCCTTGAAAAAAACTCTGTTGTTCGCATTCGGCTTCTGAGAATTGCAACTAATTTATGCATCGTGAAACGGCTATCTGCTACGTCGTCATTATGGAATTTTCTGCCTCGTTGCCCAGACGTCTCTTTCGCGAGTGTCGAGAGTCGGCTGGTTTCCCAGGCTAAGTTGCTTTTAAATAACACAAAAAATAGCGCTTCGGCTGCCTGTGGGAGCACAAACCTCAGTGACATCAAGTTGTTCAGCGACTTCGCTGGTCGCAGTTCGCTAGTTCTCACAAACCTTTGAATGGGAGCCAAAAATGACACAGGTGATGAATAAAAAGAAGAGCTAGTATGGTATATTGCTAAAACTGGATGGACAATACACGGCAACACAATGTTTAACAGTTCATTTTACCTCATGGGCTTCACGGCGTGTATCCGACAAGAAACAGGCCGGCGAGTACCGGTTTTCGTAGCAACAGAGTATTATTCGGGAGACCAAGTCGACGTGTTGGAAAAAAGGGAGATATTTTGGATTTGCCTTTGAAATTGAGGGCTACAAAGCAGGGAAGCCATCCGAGACGGGTCTTCAGTTGTTTTTTATATGCTGCCTTCCTTAGACTAGGATGGTTTTTCGTCAATTTGTCTAGTGTCATGCCTCGTGGCAAGCGTTTACAAACGGACGGCAGGTTGTTTTTATCAAATCAGAAACTTGAAACTTGGTCAGATCATAGTTAATAGAGTGGAATGGTTGTGAAACCCCGGCAAACTTCAAAGGGCTAACAAAGGCGTTGAGATTTATGTTAGAAGGAGGTACAGCGTAAGACAAAAGATTGTGCACGGTCATAGTTTATTAGCGTCCCCTGAACGACTGAACTCACACGTTTATTTTGACTGATTGAATAACACATTGGAATTTCTACTGTGTTTTGTGCAGGCATCGGACAGAATCGTATTGTTCTTCGCGACATGTACTTACTGTTGAAGAATTAATCTAAAGCGGAATAATTATAATCTAATGCATGAGCAGTTCGCTTTAACGATACCTGATTGGTTGTTCATTAATCGTTATGGGAATACAAATGTCCCAAGGTTGAATGGTTGAATAAAGCTAACAAATACACACAACAAAGACGTCCTTGCCCTTCTGATCCTCTACAGCTAGAGAGTCATATTGATTCATACATTTTTCAATAAACCAAGAGGATCGATGGAGGAGTCGAAAGGCTAGGGACGGCGTTCACACTCGTGCTGATTTTAAAGTTTAAACTTCTAAGAAGAAATACTCTCTTTCCTCTAAAAGAGGATGGTTATGCAAGTAAACTGTGGAAAGTTTCAATGAAATGATATTTCACTGCATAGCTAGTTATTGACGTATTTTGAATGTGAAAAATATCAAAACGAGGCTCCTACTCTATTACAAATTTCCAATAATAATGTTGATTTATAGGTGCTCTTTGAGATGGCAGTGATTATTTGCATGTTAGAGATCAGCACATGTGAGTTTGACAAACTACTGACTGATTTGGTCATGTGATAAGTTGATAACGTCAATAGCAACGTACTGCGAGAGTTCGGATAATTTAGGTTTTGATGATCATAATCAGTAAACAGGCGATTTTCCTTTGGTGTACTTATGTTCTGTGGGATATTTTATAAAGGAACTAAACAAACATTTTTTCCGTTCTCCCAAACTCCTATAACTCGCTCTATATCCACCAGTCAATTAAAAAAAAAAGATTTAGCGCGAGGTTAACCGGGAGCCATGGCATTATGAATTAACGTGCGACCCTTGCTAAATTGTTGGGAAATCTAGTGGCGATTTAACACTGGAATGCGGTGCTCTAATAGAGCACACTTTTGAACGGAGAACTGCATGATTCGTTAAATAGTGCGGATTTTCAAAGCTCTGGAGGTAACCATTATGGATTTTAAATGTGCACTCTCCAGAGTTCAAATGTACAGGTGCAGATCGAAGTGGAAATTAGAAATGTTGGTTTTTATGAAGGGAGGATAAACCGGAGAACCGGAGAAAAACCCTCGAAGCAAGGGGAGAACCAACAACAAACTCAATTCACATGTGACTCCGCGTTCGAAATTCGAACCCAGACCACAACGGTGAAATGCACGGCGAGCGGTCTGTACACTTCTCCACCCTTGTTTCATTACTGCACTCACTGATATACGATGGAAAGCAGCCCTGAAACAAATAAAGTACCACGGATATTGTGATTAGAAATATAATTATTTAATCAAATTGACGATAAAGCTTTTGTAGTTTTGAGTTTTCATTTATCTCGGACGCAGACCATCCTTGTAATATTCCTTATAGTAACTCACTCGGTCAAACTTAAGTTAGCGCTTGGTAGTGGTTGTCGAGGCAGGAAAGCATGTGAGGCTGCAGTATGTCGCAGGCTCCCTGTGATTTCTTGCAGACGGTGGCCTGGTACCAAGACCGGAGGAATAGTTGTTATTCAACCAACTGACCTCAAGTTAGTTGAATCCGAATTCGTTAATTGCGACATTATTTACACACGTTTACGTTAGATTTTCAGAGAAAAAGTTGTTGAAAAGAAAGTACTGTATAGTGATTTATTGTTCACGAGCAGTGCTTGATCAAATTAAGGAGCAAATGGGGGGGGGGGGGGGGGTGGGATATTGGGTAGTGGTGTGCCGCTCGAAATTTATTACCTTATTTCAGACTAAAGCAGCACGAAAACCATACGGTAGCCGATTAGGTATAGGGCGGTACATGATACCCGTATAGCTTATGGGCCTGGAGTATTCCTCGGGGTGTGTTGTCCATATGCATTGCAAACGTTTGTATAAACACACCATTTCTCAAAGATCAATGGGCGTCTTTCAAACATCCCAGAGGAAATACTTAGGAGCTATACCTGCAGGATTAGATTAAAGTGTCAGGCGTTTGTTTCCATGGCCATTCTTTTAGCAGCCTTCATGATCACTCTCGAAACGGTAAATTCGCTGAATTGACAGCAAACAGTTCAGAGGAGCGAATTGAAAGAAAACCTCTATTCAGTTGTGAACTCTACATTTTCCACCAAAGCTTAATTCGTAACTAGTCATCTTCATAAAATTAAATAAATAAACATTGCTATCCATCAGTGGATTCTCCGTGGAAATCTGTCGTTTATCTTAAACACATTTACAGACTGAAGTAAGTTCGTCCTGTAGTTTTCGTCGCTAAGTCGTCTAAAGACGAACCTGCATGGATCGTCTTCCACGAAACGGAGGTTTGAATTGATCTATTTGATCGCTTTCTTCAAGGAAGGGTAACCGTAAACGCGGTTAATAAGAGGCTCGGTTTCAGCCTAGGGAGTGTATGTCTTAGCAAGGGTAGGAATTGTCACGGCTAATTTGATAAGCTGGCTACTTTGTTGACCATGTTAGTAACTGGTAACCGCGCATAAGTGCTTCTTTTGGATTCTTTTTCCTAGGTTATGATATCCCAGATATACAGCCTTCTGTTACCAGGCCTGACCTAGTGCACTAGTATTGTTTTTCTTACCCTTTTTGCACAGCTCAGTTTCGAAAAAGAGTTTATATTTCTGTATATTATATATATATTTCTGTATATTTTAATGAGGAGTGATCGATAAAATTAAGGAGCAATGCTTCTCTGTTGTCCTTTTGGTTGGGGGGTGGGGGGTAGGAGGGTACTCCCAGGAAATTTGGGTTGGAGAGTGTGCCGCCCGGGTGTCAAAATCCTGATTTGAGACCAAAATATAACATTCTCCATATCCCTTGTCAGCATATTTCATAACCAGGGAAATATATGAAAATGTATTTCAGACTAAACAGCTCGAAAGCCGTACCTTTGGAACGGCACATAAAAATCAGATCGCACTGTGCTGGTCACGCAACAATCGCCAGGTCAATTTATTTACATAATTTAATACAGTAAAGCAAGATGGCGGAATCCGCGAGCAACTTTCTCTGTAACTTGGAGTCTCATCTCTCAAATGTAAGCCAGTTTAATGTTTTATTTAACTTCACTCATGCGAAAGCCTTCCAACAGGCTCAGGATATTGCAACTGGCGCTATTGTCGGAGCCGAAGGACCGCGTGTTTTACCCAGATGGCCAGTGCTTTTATATACGACACGTACGACGACCTGAAGCAAAGGGGCCAGGATCCGGAAAGCTAAAATTCGAAGAAATAGATATTGGAATCTATAAGCCATCGGCTCGCTGTGCTGCATTTAAAACATCCGAGAAGAACAACTTATTTTGGGTGAAGGCACTTCAAGACCAATATTATGAGTCTCTTAAAAACTGTCAGAGATTTAAATTTACCGTAAGTTGGAACAGAGAGTATTGAGATCAAGTTATTTCGTTCCAGCGAGGATATTGACCTAGCGGAAACGGTACAAGCTGTCGAAGGATTTTACTTATAATCATCCACAACAGGAATAGTTATGTGCCAAGGCATGGGAAAAGATCGAGTTTCCCAGATTACAGATGAAAGTAGAGAACTTAACGAATGAAGAAACAGAGGTCACGCGCGACATGCTTGAGAAAATGAACATGTTCAACACTTTATGTTATACTAAGAAAACAAAACAAATTACAGAGCCTGCAAGTTCACAAGTCAATGAAAAACCCCAAGAGCCTGTAGTTTTGGATCAACATATCCTTGAAACTCCAAAAGCAACATACACATGAGTCAAATTCAAACCGGAAGAGACGGAATTCTTTAGATTCTTCACGACAACCCGATCCCTATTCATCAGAATACATTATCTGTGCTAAATGACGAGATTTTATAATTACCTGACCGACAACCCACTACTAAAGAAAGGGACCATGAAGTACGGTAGTACGGTTAATTCTCGGGTTCAAAACAATGAAGCCTGCTCAAATGCAGTGTGTTAAACTGTTTAAATTAAAAGGTCAACATACGAGAAAAACAAAAATATTAAATTACATATTTACTAGGGGAGCAGAGAAATTTTATAAAAGTCACCGCGCTACCGGCCACTCCAAAAGACTGCTAAATTCAGCTAATAATTCTTCCCTTTGGTTATTACTAAGAGATTTCAAATGAAAGTGTATTTCATCTTCAATCTCATGTGGCCCGAGTGAAAGCCCAGATGGGCTCTTGTTATTTGTATAAACACACTTCATTCCTCAAAGAACAAAGGGCGTCTGAGAGATTTCCAACTATCCCTAGACGAAACACCTTGGAGCTTCAAGAATGTAAATATACTGTCAGGATTATATTAAAGCGTGGCGTTTGTTTCCTTGGCCATTATTTTGGCGGCCTCACAACAGTAGCAAAGTTCACATTCTTTGAATTGGAAGCCATCACTTCGGAAGGGCGAATTGGCTGAAAACCTTTATTCAGTTCTGAACTCTACGTTGTCCACTGCACCTATATCACAGCTCGTCAACTTCAGAAGATAAAAACAACTCCAATTAAAAACTTTGCTGCCATCAGTGGAGTCTCCGGGGAGATCTTTCGTTCATCAAAAACACATTTACAGAAGTACGTTCATGCTGTAGTTTTCGTTGCAAAATCTAAAGACGAACCCGAATAATTGTCCACCAAACGGAGGTATTTATCTAGTGTGTCGTCTCTTTTTCGTCGAGGGAGGGTATAGGCTCGGTTTCAGCCTTGGAAAGGTACGCCACTGAGCTGGCTACTTTGTTAATCATGTAACGTAAGTACTTTAGTTCGATTGTTTTGCCTAGCTTATCCCAGGGACGGCCTTCTTTTACCTGGCCTGACCTACGTAGTGCACTTATGTTTTCTTACACTAATTTTACAGCGATGAGGTACTGGCCACCTAAAATAACTAAAAAGCTAGCTTAGTTAGGCGAAGTCGTAAAGTTCGTGACGTAGTTGACTGGATTCGAAAACTACGCTTGATCTATTATTATCGGTCTTATGCCACGACGTATAGCTGCTGTCTCTAAGCTTCCCTTATTCCAGGGATTGACTGTTTTTGGTAAAAGGTATACGGCCTGCGTTATTAGACAACCTCATTTTCCTTAGTCAATTGCATAATTGCCTTTTCATAAACACCAAAAAACCACTCTGTGTGGCTCATGGTGGAGTAAGTAAACTCTCTCGCATGACAAGGGAAATAAACAAGCCGCTAGTTGAATCCAAACGACCGCTTTAAAATAGCCAATTTTACTGTTACTTAGCAAATATGGAAATAAGTAATTCGTTATCTTTACGAAGAAAGTGTAAGCGGGGTCGAATTTTACAACAAATAATTGGTCTATATCTAAGATGCCGTCCTTGTATTGTGTTAAAAATAACACATTCATGATAGGCAGTACAGCATCCAACACTTTCTTTTAAAAATCCACCTGCATGTACATTTCGAAGTTTTTATTGTATTTCCGATGAAATAAGAGCCGGAAGTTGTAGTACTATAGAGTATAAGAACTGCATGATTACGCTGCCGATACATATACGTATTCTTTTAAAAAATCAACCTCAGCGAAAAGCTTAGTTTGCGCATGCGTAGTGGTGCAAAGGAGGGGAGAACAGGGCTGCTAGCAGCATTAATGTTGTTTTTGTTACTGCACTTCCGGTTATATGATTAGAAATAATATTATTATTCAATTAAAATGACGATAAACCTTTCTTAGATTTAATTTTTCATTCCTCTCCGGCGCACGCCATCCTTGTAATACTATTTAATGTGAGGGTTGTCACTCAACTTCACTCACTAGTCAAACATTCAATTCGCGGAACGGTTGTTATTCGACCAACTGACCTCAAGATAGTTGAATTTCTCGGTAATTTCGACACAGTATTTACATACGCTTACATTAGATTTTCAGAGAAAATGATATTAACATTGCTGTAGTGTTCATGAGTAGTGATCAAACAATGCAGCAAATGCTTCTATGTTGTGATTGGAAACGTTTGATAGACACAACAATGTTCAAAGACAAAAGGGCGGTCTGAGCGTTTGTCAATGAATGGATATCCCAAACGAAATACCTTGGAGCATTAAGCGTGTAAATACACGCACTGGCAGGATTAAGTTTTAACTGGGTGTTTCTTTCTTTGGCCATTATTTTAGCGGCCTTCACTCTCGAAACGGCAAATTGGACAGGTTCACAACAGTAGGAATTTAATTTCGTTGAATTGACAGCCAACAGTTCAGAGGGCGAATAAATTAGATTATAACCACTATACAGTTGTGAACTCTACATTTTCCACCAAAGATTTTGTAACTCGTGATCTTCATTTAAAAATAAAACGCTGAAACTTTGCTAGCCATCGGTGGCCCGGAGTCTCCAAGGAAATCTGCATGTGTTTCATCTTAAATACATCAGTTTACAGAAGTAAGTTCGTCCTGTAGTTTTCGTCGCTAAGTCGTCGAAAGACGAACCTGCATGGATCATCTTCCACGAACCGCATAAGTGCTTCTTTTGGATTGTTTTTCCTATAGGTTAAGCTATCCCAGATATAGCCTTTTGCTACCAGGCTTGACCTAGTGCAGCACTGAAACTCATTTGCTTCTTTCGGAAACGGAGTTTTTGCTGCAAGTTTTTGCTGCAAGTTGTTTAGTTTCTTTCGAAATGTATGGGTTTTATCGAATTTGGAAAAGCTTGGTTAACCCTTTGAGCCCCGTGGGCTTTTAACTGATTTTTGGCTCATTCTAGACTGCAACAAACCCCCCCCCCCCCTAAGAAAGCTGTAGTCACTGTTACCATGGAATTTTCATCTGACCAACAATACTGGGGGCTCAAAGTTTTTTGTCGGCCATTTTGGATACGTTGACGTCGCATTGCTATGGAGCTGGAGGGAAGTTTGTTTGGGGGAAAACAGAATTTAAGGCTTTTTAAAGCCTTTTTCACCATTTATAGAGTGCTGGAGGACATCATTAAGTCTGATGAGAGCTTCAATCAGCACTTTCTCAAAGAACCGAGTTTGTGCCAGTTTATTGTGACAGAGAAAGAGCCTTATTTCCCACTCGTGAATGGGCCAGGACGTCTTCCGTCACTTTAGCGTGGGCTTTATAAATGGGAGTCTGGAGCCACCTATCATAGCTTTTTTGGAATATTGGACAATATTTACTTGCCATTGATTCCAATATGAAGGTATTAGGTCGAATGAAGATGGGGGAAGGGCCTTGTCGCTGTTTGGTAGGATTTACCGGCATGCTTTGCGGTCATTATGGATTAATTTAGCTTGCTGTAAAGTGCTTGTGGACAGAATGGCTTGGTTCTGGGCCAGTTTAGGTGTTGGGGGACAGAAAGTGAGGTTAGTGCAAACATGAAACTCTAAATTTTATGTGAAATATGCATTTTTGTGAGAAAATTTAGAATCTGAGGGGAAATATTTTTTTCTGTAACTGTCATTTTAGGCCCTTTTTCTGAAGTGAAATAATGTCAACTATACTTAACTTATGCAAAGAAAGGGGGATTTAGATGAAATTATTCATTTTTAATATGCCTAATGCAGTTCAATAGGATCATTGGTCTATACATTAAGGTGTGTGGGAATCTCAGGGCATTGCTATTTGAACTTAGTCAGATTTATACCCTCAAAGCAAGTAACCAGTAATAGTGCCATATGGCACTCTTGGGGCTCAAAGGGTTAATAAGGTTTTTATTATATGGCGAAAATAGTGCTAAAAACACACTTTTTGACGCGCCGGCCAGGAACCCACTTCGCGGTAAACTGAACAGCGAATATAAATTAAGCTAAAATTAGACCGAGACCCGACGAGTTTTACTTGAAGTTGAACTCGTGGTGTTCACAACAGTTATTTTTTTCGACATCAAAAATACTTTTTATGGATGAAAACTGACCTGACTACTTCACTTCAGATGCACTGAGTTTCAATGACAACTTTACCAAGAACCCAATTGGCATTATCTGGAGACAAACATGTGCATATTTGTGGAAGATTTGAAAGTTGAAAACAGGCACGTTGAAATCACTAGAGTTGAGTGGCGATACGATAAGCTGAAAAACTTGACAAAATGAGCTGTAGAAGAATACGAACAAACTTGTAAGTACTAACTAGTAAACACTCTCGTGTTACATGCCAGTTACCAAATGTGAATGCTGAATTTCTCAACCCATATGTAATAAAACAATCTGATTTCTTTGATGAAACTGTGTGCTAATTATAAGTTAGTTTACGAGTGTTGCCAGAATAATTTGTTTGTACAGTGTGTTGCCCTAATTCCGGCCAGTTTTTGCATTTATCATTATAACTTACCTTGAATAAAAGCATCGATCAGGAAATTTCCCACGAGATTAGCTTATTCCTTCATTGACCCTGTTGTAAAGTTTTGATTCGTTTTTATTAACTATTTAACCAAGTTATTTCTAAAAATATTGTTCAAATTGGTTGCCCTAATTCCGGTAGGGTTGCCCTAATTCCGGCCGATAAGAATAAAGATGTGTACTTGAAGTTTTGGCGATATTTTCTCGGCTTATTTCAACTAGAAACCCCTGTGACTGCTTGTCAAAGTATTTGAGATTAAAAAATATGAATCAGGATCCCTGTATTCGACAACTGCGCCCACGATGACAACTGCGCCCACGATGACAACTGCTGATCTGTTCGCTCACTCAATCGCTCATCTTTGGATATTGCAAAATGGTTCGCATTGTCATTTTGATTGCGGTGGAGAGGGCTTTCATGCATTTCAGATACGCCCACCCGTTTCTATGACCCTCAGTGTAACGAGAGTACGGCAATAAACACGATAAAAACGCTTGTTTACAGTTTAGTATGGGCTCCAAAATTAGATACCATACCGCCATGCCGGAATTAGGCACACCAAACGAAAATACAGGCGGACATTTAGTTGAAGTTGCACTCCGTAATTTGAAACCGTTCAGACTAATTTCCCTCTCAGAACTGAGTAAATCTTTAGAGTTTCATCTACGCCAAAAATCAACATTTCACATACCCTACTTTGCGAGAAAACGCTTCTGTTGCTTTATTACCCAATTCAAAGAACAGTCAAAAGACACACTTGGAGAAATTGAGACTCGACTTACCTTTACAAAAGCTTGGATTTCCCCGCCTACAAAGACGACAGGACGCCCACAACAATAGTTTACGAAAGCACACTAATCAATCATTTATCGGATTGTGTCGTTTGTTATTTATTTATAGTTTACGGAGAATAATCGAGTTTCAAAGACAAAGTGGCTGGAATTGGGACCGGCCGGAATTAGGGCAACATACTGTACTGCGATTTTAGAAGCGTTGAGGTAGCTGAACTTTTCATTGTGTTTTTGGAAGTCTGCATGTACAGCAATTTCAGCTTTTGTGTATTTAATTTGACAGCTACATATAAAAAGTTATTTATCCACTAATCCAGCTTCTAACGTTCAATTCCGTTCGGTTTTGCTGCAGTCATTTTCATCGAACTTGCGAGAGTCGGAAAGCTTCTTTAGTTTGCTCTATAAAGTTGAATTTTAGCCGAAAATCGGAAATTAGAAATATACTTTAAATTAGTATTTGCCTTCATGTGACAAGTTGTTTAGTTTCGTTTTTTCTTTCAAAATGTATGGGTTTTATCGCCATTTATTTACGAATGGTTGTGAAGGAATTAGGAAAGTCTTGAGCGGTCAAGATTATTTTTTTTGCCCGCTGAGCAACCATTCAGATTGCAGCATTCAGAGTCCCCTTGGAGTCTTGCCTGCCCACGAAGCTGCCATATAATAAAGAGATAATTTATTATACCATTTCAATGTCCTGATATAGGATTGTAAAGATTAAGTGGATCAGTTGATTTCGGTTACACAGAGTGAACTCTCTTAAAAACAATACATTGCACCACTCGAATCTTTGCCATATTTTACTTTTCTCAAGTATACTTGTCAAATGGTGCATCAAAAATGAAGAAACTATATATTTGTACATAAGAAAGAAATGAAAATAGGAACTAATTCCTTGGCTGATAGATGTACATGTACGTATGGTCAATCTGAGCAACATTTCTTTCTTCGAAACTATATATACTCAAAGCTTACAGTTTTTAATGATAGTATGGCTCGCAGTTTAAAACCTGACTGCTTCAACTTGAGTTCTATTATGCATTTTGGGTGTTTTTTGGTATTTCTCTCACTTTAGAAAAGCCATTCTTGTAGTCTCGCCTGAAAATCATAGCTTAAATTAAGTTGAGCCGAGTTGGTATGTGCAATGAACTCAGTGTAGTGACTACCCTGGATTCAAGAGGTTAAATGTTTTGCCTTTTGTCGGTAAATTCGGTGAGCGCACGGAAGGCGCTCACCGATTTTACCAACAAAAGGCAAAACATTTAACCTCTGGAACCCAGGGTATGTAGTGACATTATACAAAATGTTATGAGCCTGGCATCGTGCCTTCACGAGCTTTGGATCGTGCCTTCATCGAGCCTTTGCCTGAATATTATCGTGCCTTTATAGAGCCCTATTGGTGCCCTCATCGAGCCTAACGTAAAAGGCCCGATCTAGAACTTTGAAGGCTCGATAAACGTGCCTCTGTGCTCGATCCGAACATCGAGCCCCGAGGGCACGATACGCAAATCTGGCAATTTTGTTCATTTAAAATGGCAGTCTAACGCTATAAAATGGATTGTGTATGTAAAACCATCAACTAACCACAAAAAACACGAAGTGCAAATGAAACTATAGTTAATGTGCATCACAAATGTATAACCTTTTGCCGGATGTTGGGGCTCGTTTCGAAGGTGAGTGACTTCTAAGTTTTTCTATCGGCATGAAAAATAGGTCAAAAACAGCTAAAATTAAGTGGTATGCTATAGAAAAAAAGTGATTTTAAAAATCATTTCGAAACTTCAGAAAACGATTTTCACTCCTCTTGGTGCACACGAATTACATCATCTTCCTGTGAAAAATCAAGCTTCAACATTAAAGCATGGTGAAATTATGACACTAAATCTACAATCGTTGCCAAAAGTGTTGGCACGATTCGCATTTTCTGTCATTCCAACAACTTCACATGATTAAAACACAGGTCTTCCCCCTCTCCCCCGTTCAATGTTGCGTTGTCAGTTAGTGATTTGGTTTTATATTTTTAATTTGCGAGAGACATGTCACACAAATCAAGACCCAACATTGAGTAGGGGGGGAGGGGGTCCGAAAAATCGTATAAAATCTAATGGGAATATGATATAGCCAAAATTGTCTTATCGTGCCAACACCTTTTGGCAACGGTTGTCTGAATTCCTAAATAACGTTAACGCCCGTATATCACTACAAACATATGTTTCTTATCCATCAAATATTTACACTTGGTATATGTGTCTGAACGAGACATATTCAGGTGTGTTCTGACTTTTAACGATGATGACAAGAAGAAAAAATGGCGAATGAGACCAACAAGAACCCACTATTGACAGCGTAGATAACGGGGAACGTCAGAGGAATATTGTTTTGTATTTCAAAGCTAGTATATAGTTCAATTTTATTTAAGAAACGGTTTCTGTCGGTGGTGAAATATCATTTGCATGAAAGTAAAGTCATTAATGTAGTTCATATTTACTCTCGCCGGGCTCCCTGTGATTCAGTGCATTAACAGTGCTTGGGCTCCCTGTGGTTTAGTTAGGGACAGTATTTGTAACGATTGTAGTTGAGTTATATACGTGTAGGAAATATATGGATGTAGTCGGGGAAGTGTTTATTTCCCAGTATTTCATCAAACCGTAGCGGTGTAAGCTTGGAAAAGCGTGATTAACTTTACATTTACGAACTTAAAACATATATATATATATGCTAACGGTTCTCCATCGGTTCTCCAACGATTCTCCAACGGTTCTCCATGCAATAAGATAGTATTAAATTTAATGGTTCAGTAAAAAATGTGTGTTCTTTTACATTTTTATGGAGTTGATGTCAATACTTTACATACTGATACAATTTTGAATGGTTGGGAGGCTGATTTGTGCTTTTTTGCAACGGTTCTCCACGAACGGGATTTATAAAAGATAGAATCTTCTTAGTTTTTAACTAATTTTGTGGAGAACCGTGGAGAACCGTTGTAAAAATGTTGAAAAGTTGACAAATTTCCTAAACACTTTAGTAAAACTTGATTCCTGTTCTACTACAGTCAATATTGTCAATGGAAGTAATGAACAAAACATATCTATCATGTCAAGATACACAAAGAAACAATGGAGTACCGTTGGAGTACCGTTGGAGAACCGTTGGAGAACTGCTACAAAATAAGCGTAAACGTTCGTACAGTAAAGTTTTAATACCTTGTTCTGAAACCTTTATCCCTAATTATAGGTGCAATTCTTCGTGGCATACTATTTATCGTTTTGTCCACTACTTCTTCATCAAACGAATGCAGTGTTCGTATAATCCGTTCTTTGAAATTGACAAAGGATTCTTTTGTCAGTTGATTTCTTATCGCATCTGTCCGAACCCTTTTTTTAACAAGGTCAAATACATTTTCTATTGGATTACGATCGAGTAACCTTGGTGGAATTGCTAGCAATTCTGCTTTTATGTCTCTCATTGCATTTTTCGCCGTATCACTAGTTTGGGAAGGATAATGGTTTGGTCTCAACTCTTGATATACCTTTACTGTGGCATAAAATATGTTATTATGTCGTGGCTAAGTGATTTATCGCGCGCAATTAGAGACACCAGGTGAACCAGATACTGTGCACGTGACAAGCAATATTTCAGTTTTATTTCCTACAACAAATAAATAAAACAAAAGTATGACGCAGTAATACCTTTTCTATTAGACATTAACGTAAAATCGTCGATTTTATTGAAATATCTAATATTTCATGGCCTTGAGTAAACATATTTTCGCGTTGTAGCATGGGTAAAATAATTATGACGTCATAACAACAACATAGCAAAGCCGCTGTAGAATTTTCTTTGCAGAAAATGTTTTTCATGAGGTATGTTGCTTTGGGGTAAAATTTGAAAGCGATTCATGAATAACAACTACTTTTAGAGCAAAATCAATTCTCAGACAATCGTTGCCAAAAGTGTTGGCACGATTCGCATTTTCTGTCATTCCAACAACTTCACATGATTAAAACACAGGTCTTCCCCCTCTCCCCCGTTCAATGTTGCGTTGTCAGTTAGTGATTTGGTTTTATATTTTTAATTTGCGAGAGACATGTCACACAAATCAAGACCCAACATTGAGTAGGGGGGGAGGGGGTCCGAAAAATCGTATAAAATCTAATGAGAATATGATATAGCCAAAATTGTCTTATCGTGCCAACACCTTTTGGCAACGATTGTAGCGTTAGACTGTAAAATGTGAAAAGGTGATCACCAATATTGTGCGCGAGGCCAGATATGTTTTTGGCGAGCTACCAACCGGATTTGAAGACAACATTTCAGTACCAGTAGATCTTGTGGTTAGCTTTTAGCAGCTACTCTTGTCATTATTGCTTGAATGTCGTGGAAAAACATTCTTTCAACAGCAACAAGCCGGAGCTTCTGCATGGTGATCATGAATCTAACCAGCTGAGTGTTGAATGTCTTTGGAGGTATACTTGTTTGCCAGTAGGCTGAGTAGGCAATGATTGGAGACGACAGTTAGTGAACCCAGCACTGGAAGATATTCTATTCCATCTTTCTCACTCAGATTTTTATTTGTACAACCTTTTCAAAAATTGAAATCAAATCCCCCGTAATATTCGCAGTGTTAATGGGTGAGCTTCGTTGACGTTTGAATGTCACGCAGTTACTCATCATGCGTGTAGTAATCCAGTTACGATTCTTTGAACAGGTCTATACAGTAAGTGTCCCCAGGGGGTCTTTTTTCTCCTTCCCATTTCCTTCTCTCCCTTCCCCTCCGTCCCTTTTTGGCCGTCGTTCACTAACTGCCCCTGGGTATCCAAGGATGTGACCGATCAAATTAACGAGCAAATGCTTCTCTGTTTGTGAAGGGGAAGGTAGGGGTGGGTTTGGGTACTCTCGGAAATTTTGGGTAGGAGAGTGTTCCGCCTGGGTCTTAAAGTGCCACTACGACGAAAATTTACCATTTCGATTTGCCACTTTTTCAGTGTCTATAGGTCAATCAGTATTAGAAATATCCGAAATAGTAAAAAATATTCCCAAATGGGCATCTTAAACCACAAATTTTAGGAGAGTTTATCGGTAAAATCCTGTCCGCCATTGCTGGAAGCCGTGCCCTTTGTTCAGCTTCAAACAAAGGTTTATTCACCGGAAGTGATGTCATACACTTAACACGACAACCTCGTTGGGCGAAATAGCGTGCATAAAAAAGTAGCCAACCTCGCAAAGATAAATATAACTTTCTTCTTATGTACGTGAAGACGTTTTTAGTAGAAATATGCCTCCAGGCGTTGTGTTCTGCAGGCGAGCGTTAAGTGTATGACATCATTTCCGGTGAATAAACCTTTGTTTAAAGCTGAACAAAGGGCACGGCTTCCAGTAATGGCGGACGTGTAGATTCAATATTCGGAGCTAAAAAAATAAGACTTCCTGTCGTTGTATCGAAAAACAATTTGAACTGGTAATAATATATGAACTCTACTTTATGAATATGCAAAAACATTGATATGTCAAAATTTGATCGTAGGGGCACTTTAAAGTGCTACTGAAGCGAAATTTCATCATTAAAGTTAAGATCTCACTTGAAAGTCCTTTCGAAATGAGGAAGAATAGCATTTTCTGTTTGTCAATATCTCATCTCGTTCCAGAGATATTAAGGTTTTTGGAATATGAAAATTAGATGATATGTGACGTTATAAGGTTGACACAGCCATGAAGACAAATCACAAAATGAAGAATATCTCTGCAAATAGTGGGTAAAAACAATTGACACGCTTCACACATATGGTACGAAGGAAAATACACGTCATTATGCAAATTAAGATGTTACCATGGTAACACTCTAGGCCCCAGGCTCCTTCAATGAGGAAAATAATTTTCCTAATTTCTCCTTTGCCAAACAATTTTTTTCTACTGTTGGCATATAAGAAGGTTTGGAACAGTGTAGGCATTGTATGTGAGTGGCTTAAAGTAAATTATTTTATATAACAGAGTAAAAACTGCAATTTTATGTTCAAGGTGAAAGGAGCCTGGGGCCAAGAGTGTTTCCCATGGCAACATCATGATTTCCACAGTGATGTGTATTTTCCATAGTACTACACATGTGCAAAGTTTCAGTTGTTTTTACCCACTATTTGCAGATATATTATTCTTCATTTTGTGATTGTCCTAATGGCTGTGTCAACCTTATGACGTCACAGATCATCTAATTTGCATATTCCAAAAACCTTAATATAAACAGAAAATGCTATTCTTCCTCATTTCGAAAGGACTTTCAAGTGAGATCTTAATTTTAATGATGAAATTTCGCTTCAGTAGCACTTTAAACCCTGTTTTGAGAACAAAATACAAGACTGATTCTCCATATCACTTCTCAGACCTGTAGTTTATTTCATGACCAGAGAAATATGTGAAATGTGAAATTTAAGACACTATTTCAGACTAAAACAGCTCGAATCCGTACCCTTAGATAGATAGATAGATAATTTTATTAGCACCTTGCACAGCAGATGGTACATTGGATTATTGCTAATGACCTTGCATTATGTCGTATGCAAGCACTGGTGATAACTGAAACAGTATAGGACCGCTTATATAGGCCTTTAGGCAAGACTGAGCTACTTAAAGCTCACAAATTTACATAGTTAGTTTGGGATATTTCTAGATCTTATATAACTGCATACTATCGTAAACAAACTTTGCTGTTAAGTGAGCAACTTCCATAGGCGGGTTTATGATTAGTTTAAATAATTGATCATCGGACATATGACTTGCCGGATGAATTTCTTTGCGTTAAAAGTTTAAAGGGTGCGGACGAAATCCTTTCTTATCGTATCATATGTTTCACATTTAATAATAAAGTGGAATTCGTTTTCTATATCTTTATGGCAGGTGGGACATATTCTCTCTTCTGGTTTGGTGTATGGTCTAGTGTACCCCCTCTTTCGATTTGTAAACAACGATTACTGATTCTAAGTCTGGTTAGAGCCATCCTATGCTCGATATTGGAGACAACCACGAGGTACTTTTCGAATTCATAAACAGTTTTAAACGATCTATATGCCCGAAGTTTGTTGCGATGCAAATGATTTTTCCTTTGATTAAATATGTCGTTTAACCAGTGATGGTATTCAATAGAACGGTTTTCATTTGAGTGCATGTAGTGAAATCAAACGCAAATTACCCACAGCCAGCCAATCATAGGAGCGAGTAATCACAAGTAACTCATAAATGGCTTCCCTGTGAGCTAATGACAAACCAAAGCAAAACCCTAATCAATTTGCGTTTGGTTTTACTTAGTAAACGCAAAACCAAAACACTTGCGACACTCAATTTAAATCCGCTCTATCTTGTAGTATTAGTACCCTTATAGTTATACCCGTAACATAACATAACATAACATACATAACATAACATATTTTTTTATTAGCTCTTTGTACTACATAGGTACATCAGATTGTTGCTAATAAACTTTTAAAGTAGCTAAAAAATATAAAAGTAACTAATTAAAATATTAAGATCCTTGTATCGTGATAGATCTGGCATTCATGCATTCATACACGTATTTTGCAGCTATAGTTGAAACCTCCCTTGAGGGATTGATAATAGTTAAGAAAATATCGTTTTCTGACATACGGCTACTATCTAGGTTAGCAACAGTTTTTAATTTGAATAAGAAATCATTCCTGATTGCCTCAAACGTTTTACATCTTATTAGGAAGTGTATTTCGTCTTCCATTTCTTTGTTGCAGGTTGGGCATATTCGATCTTCTGGTTTTAAATAGGGCTTAACATGTCTACCTTTCTCAATCTGTAGGCAATGATTGCTTATTCTTAATTTCGTGAATGTAATTCTGTGTTTAATGTTTTTAACAGTATTCAAATAATCTTCGAATTCATACTTTGTTTTGAATGTACGGTAGACCCGTAGTTTGTTGCCCTGGTTTGGGTTTTGCCTTTGATCATTAAATATATCGCTGAGCCAATATTGTAGTTCAATGTCTTTTAATCGTTGTTTAATGCTCTTTAGGAGTCCCCTGTACTCTAGCAAATTATTCTGAAGTATCCATATGTTACCGAAGCCAAGGCTCTGTATGGTATTTTGAATTTTAGAGCTCCAGAATGTTGGTTTATTTAGCTGTAAACTGTCAATATATATTATAAAAGTAAGTTCTGGCTCTCTGTTAATTAATATTTTTGTCCAGTATTTGATACTTCTGAATGTTGATTCATGCCTAAGGGGATACCTACCGAGCTCTGCTCTGCAAGCGTTATTGGCAGATGTTCTTGTAGTTCCTAGAAGTAGTTTACAGAATTTAGTATGTACTATTTCAATCGGATCATTTGTGTCAGATCCTTTGTTGTTGTCAATTCCCCAGACCTCGCTTCCATATAACAGGATGGGTTTGATTAAAGTGTCAAATAATTTGATCGTGAGTTTAAGGTCAGATCTGAAGAAAGTTCCCATTTCTTGTTTGAGTTTAAACAGAGCTTTTAGTGCTGACTTTTTTAGTTCTTGTTTTGCAACAGTGAAATTTCCGTATGCACTGAAAGTGAGCCCGAGATATTTATACATACGGACGTTTTCTAGTTGATCGTTATTATAATAAAAATTATAATTGTTCATTCGTTTGCCGTTATTGTTGAAAACAATGACTTTTGTTTTGTCTTTGTTGACGGTTAGTTTGTTGGAGCTACAATAGACTTCGAGACAATCTAGGAGTCTTTGTAGGTCATTCGCATTCTTGGATATTAAAACTAAATCATCTGCGTAAAGTATATTGCTCAGATTGACATTAGATATAAATATCGGGTCTTCCATGCCCGCACGGTCTAACGTTTGTGGTAAGTCACTTAAAAATAAGTTAAATAGGGTAGGACTGAGCATGCAGCCTTGTTTAACTCCAGCATAGCATCTGAAGGTTTCCGTAATAACGTCATCTTTTTTGACCGCCGAATAATCATTAGAGTACATCGAGTGTAATATTGAGAAGAAATTGCCATTGATACCTGCCTGTTTTAGTTTTTCAAATAATTTTTCTCTTGGTATGCTGTCGAATGCTTTTTTAAAATCGACGAAGCAGGTAAACAACATGTTGTTTTTCTTTTTTGGTTTACTTTTTACGAATTTGTCGATGAGTCCTTTCAGGACGAAGATGCTATCAACTGTGGAGTGTTTTTTTCTAAATCCGAACTGCTCTTTTTTTAGAATTCCTTTTTCTGATAGGTATCCATATAACCTCTGATTCAGAATAGATGTAAATAACTTACCGAGTGCGGATAAAAGGGTTATGCCTCTGTAATTCTCTATATTTGTCCGGTCGCCTTTTTTGTGAATAGGGATTATGAGGCCTATGCTCCATTCCTGTGGATAAATCCCTGATTTGAGAATCGTGTTAAATAGTGAAGTCAGGGGTTTTGTAAGTTCTGTTTTACCCGATATGAGGACTTCATTTGATATGTTATCGATACCCACTGCCTTCTTACATTTCAACCTTTCGATGGCCTCCTCTACCTCCTTTATCGTTATTTCATAGTCCAATACTCCTATTTGTTCCGTATGGTTATTTGGGGTGCTGGTCGTGTTCGTTGTGTTGTCTTTGTGTTGAGCATTCAAATCTTTGAAATGTTCATAAGATTCTTGTATTTTTACAGGGCATGATTGATTGGTCCGTTTTTTTATATTGAAAAGGCCTTTAAGTTCTTTCCACAATTTCTTCGGATTTTTATGGTCTAGTTTCTTTAATCTAGCTTCTATTGATTGTGTCTTTTTCTTTTTGCATAGTTTTCTGAATCGCTTTTTCTCAACGTGTAAATGTTTTCTTAGCTCGTCATTGTTTGGGTCCTGACAGACATTTCTTCCGATCGACTTAAGGTTTTCTTTTTCGGCTCTACAGTCCTGGTCAAACCAGCTAGATTGTTGATTTCCCTCTTTTGTTTTAACGTTCCTATCTCTGTATTTCATACCTGCCTTTTCACAAACTTCTATAAGAACCCCGGTAAAGTTTCTTGTTAATTGGCTTAAATCATTTATGTCATTTATTTCAGAATTACTCAGAATTTCCTCGAGTTTATCTTTGTATTCCTCAGATGCGAGGATCTCGGGAATTCTATTTTTCGCTTCTTCGTTTACCAATAATATTTTGTGTTTATGAAGTTTGCTAGAGTTGAATTTGTTTGTGTGTGTGAAATCGTTCATTTTAATACCAAACGAAATTTGACAGTGATCAGAAATGTCAGGTTGTAGTGGATTAACTGTTAAAAATTGTACCTTGGGGATCATGCTTGTGTCTGCAATTATATAATCTACTAAGCTACTTCCGTTATACTGAAAGCATGTTTTTTTACCTGCAGAGTCCCCTATTATTCTACCATTTAATATTCTGAGATTGTTTCCTGTGCAAACATCGATGAGCGATTTCCCTCGTAAATCAGTATTATTTCGATCTTGAGAATATCTCTTAATAGGGTCATCAACAACATAATCTTCAGGAACATCAATGAATTTCTCGTCATCAAACAATACATATTCTTGTAAACTACCTGTTCTGGCGTTGAAATCGCCTTGAAGTATTATATCCCCTTTGATAGAGAAGCTCGATATTTCTTCTTCGAGATCTGTCATATAATCTTCGTTTTGGTTTCTCTCGTAATTGGTAGGACTAAGATATACGGTTCCAAGATAAATATCTCTTGTTATATGGAAAAAGTCCTTGTTAAGCTTGCACCAAATAATGTTCTTATTTTGAGTTGGGATGTATGACACACCTTCTTTAATTCTATTATTAATGTAAAGAGCGATCCCACCATAGTTTCTGTTACCGGATTTCTCCCGAAATTTTACGTAATGCCTGAATGTCTCTATATCGAGATTTGAATCTTCGTTCGCATGAGTTTCAACAATTCCAAATAAGTCATGTCTTTTTATGACTTTTTTTACATCGCTTAGCTCCAGTTTATTTCCTAATTCTTTATGCTTATATCCGTGAATATTCCAAAACCCGAGTTGGAGAGAACCAGGCATTGATATCAATTAACTATGGTCAGTTGAAGTTACTACTGTGTCAATAAGGATTGACTAACCTAATCATTTACGGTTTAACCAGTCGGATAGTACACGTAGTGCTTCCCCGACTGAGTAATCTGGCTGGTTATAACTTATATTATTACGGTAGTGATCATTGTGATCTCTGTAATCTGTTCTAACCTGTTGTGTGAAATTCCTTGAACGGGGTTCTTGTCCGTTAAAGTAATAATCGTGGAAATCTCTGTTATCTATTCTGACATGTTTAGCGGGATTCTCTGATCGGTATCCCTGTCCACGTCTTCTAAGTCTTGGTTGTTCGGGCGCGTTTGTATTAAGTTGGCGCCTCAGGCCAAGATGGTCTTTTAGGTTCGACACCAGCTTCTTTGTTCCGATATGGTTGTTTAGATGGACGTTGTCGAAAAATACGTCATAGTCTATTGTCCCACTTCGGGTATCGGTGACCGTCCGATTGTCCACGAAAGACGCATTACTGAAATGTTGGCACGTGAGTTTTGACTGATAATTAACCTCATCTATAATGTTGTTCTTTCTCGTGTCGTATTTATGGTATGTAAGACCCGACACTACTATTGTAGCAAGAGGCCATTTTTGTTGTGCTAACGCAATAATTGTTGCAATGTTTTCGCATATTTCTGCAGTTGTAGTGGAGTCCACGTCATTTGTTCCGGTGTGAATCACAACATGCTCGTAATGAACTGAATCTTCGTCAGGTATGCTGTTAATGTGCAGTAACATTTCTTTGGTGCCTCCTGGTATATATTGTTTGTTGACATATTTTTGCGGGGCAAATTTCCGTGGTATAATTCCACGATAGATGGAATCAGAGAGCATTAGAATCGCTCCGTCTCTAGTAGTTTTACGTCCTTCTTGTGTCCCAGTGAAAGTAGGCTCATTCCCATCCTCGATCTCTTCTCTGTGTAATGGTTCTCTTTCATCTTGTCGTTGCTGGGGATTGTTAGCTTCACTTGGGGGTTCGACCTGTTGTTGATTTGTTCTACTAAGTTCAATAAAAGATTCTCTTGTCGTACGATTATTGGATGGAGTCGATTGGACAATATGCTGGGTAGTTGTGGTTGTAGGGTTTGTAGTCTGGGATTGAACTGTAATATGCGGGTTTAGATCGGCCTCTACTAATTCCGTTAGTAGTGGTTCAAATGAATTAGATGTGTCTACATTATAACATGTCGAGTCAGCCATGGTCACCCGTATAGCTTATACATGGAAATACCCCTCCCCCCCCCCCCCCCCCCACCCCCTTTCCAGGTTGTGCTGCCTTTACAGACGTTAATTATTTGTATAAACCATAGTTGTATAAACACACTTCATTCCTCAAAGAACAAAGAGCGTCTAAGAGATTGCCAACCATCCCTAGATGAAACACCTGGAAGCTTCAAGAATGTAAATATACTGACAGGATAATATTAAAGCGTGGCATTTGTTTCCTTGGCCATTATTTTGGCGGCCTTCACTCTCAAAACGGCAAATTGTTTCACAACAGTAGCAAAGTTCAAATTCGTTGAATTGGAAGACAGCACTTCCTGGAGGGGCCAATTGGCTGAAAACCTCAATATATTCAATTGTGATGTCTACGTTGTCCACCGCACCTATCACAGCTCGTCGTCTTCAGAAGATAAAAACAACTCTAATTAAAAACTTTGCCGCCATCAGTGGAGTCTCCAGGAAATATATCAAACATTTATAGAAGTAAGTTCATCCTGTACTTTTCGTTGCTAAGTCTACAGACGAACACGAATAATTTTCCACCAAACGGAGGTTTGTATCTAGTGTGTCATCTCTGATCGGTTTCAGTCTTGGAAAGGTACGGCTAAGCTGGCTACTTTGTTGATCATGTAACGTAAGTACTTTTGTTCGATTGTTTTGCCTAGATTATCCCAGGGACGGCCTTCTTTTACCTGGCCTGACCTAAGTAGTGTACTTAGTTTTTCTTACCCTTTTTGCACTGAAGAGCCGTAAGGTTTGGAGTCAACAACAACAACGATAACACATTTCAGTTTAGTACCTAAAAAATACAATACAGAATCACTGATAGAAGCTTAATTTTACAGATATGCGGGTACAGGCCACCTAAAATAACTAAAAAGCTAGCTTAGTTAGGCGAAGTCGTAAAGTTCGTGACGTAGTTGACTGGATTCGAAAACTACGCTTGATCTATTATTATCGGTCTTATGCCACGACGTATAGCTGCTGTCTCTAAGCTTCCCTTATTACAGGGATTGACTGATTTTGGTAAAAGTTATACGGCCTGAGTTATTAGACAACCTCATTTACTGTAGTCAATTGCCTTTTCATAAACACCGAAAAAAAACACTCAGTTTGGCTCACGGTGGAGTAAGTAAACTCTCTCGCATGACCAGGGAAATTAACAAGCCGATAATTAACTTCAAACGACCGCGTTACAATAGCCGATTTTACTATTGCTTAGCAAATATGAAAATACGTAATTCGGTATCTTTATGAAGGAACTCTAAGCGGGGCCGAATCTTACAACAAATAATTGGTATAAATCTAAGATGCATGCTGTCATTGTATTGTGTTCATGATATGCAGTACAGCATCCAACCGTTTCTTTTAAAAATCCACCTGTAGATTTCGAAGTTCTTTATTGTATCTGCGACGCAAAAAGAGCCGGAAGTTGTAGTACTATATATAGAGTATAAGAAGTGCATGATTACGACGCCGATACATATAGATATTCTTTTAAAAATTCAACCTCATCGAAAAGCTTAGTTTGCGCATGCGTAGTGGTGCAAAGGAGGGGAGAAGAGGGCTGCTGGCAGCATTAATGTTCTTTTATTGTAACTTCACTTTTGGCTATATGATTAGAAATTACATTATTATTCAATTAAAATGACGATAAACCTTTCGTAGATTTGATTTTTCATATCTTTCGGGCGCACACCATCCTTGTAATGCTATTTAATGTGAGGGTTGTCACTCAGCTTCACTCACTAGTCAAACATTGAGTTCGCGGAAGTTGTTATTCGACAAACTGACCTCAAGATAGTTGCATTTCTCGGTAATATCGACACAGTATTTACATACACTGTACGCTTACATTAGATTTTCAGAGAGTAGTGATCAAACAATGCAGCAAAATTATTCTATGTTGTTACTGCAAACGTGTGATAGACACAACATTGTTCAAAGACAAAAGGGCGGTCTGAGCGTTTGTCAATGAATGGATATCCCAAACGAAATACCTTGGAGCATTAAGCATGTAAATACACGCACTGGCAGGATTAAGTTTTAACTGGGTGTTTCTTTCCTTGGCCATTATCTTAGCGGCCTTCACTCTCGAAGCGGCAAATTGGACAGGTTTACAACAGTAGCAAAGTAAGTTCGTTGAATTGACAGCCAACAGTTCAGAGGGCGAATAAATTAGATTATAACCACTATACAGTTGTGAACTCTACATTTTCCACCAAAATTTTGTAACTCGTCATCTTTATAAAAAAAACTATGAAACTTGCTAGCCATCGGTGGCCGTGAGTCTCCAAGGAAATCCGCATGTCGACGTCTTTCATCTTAAATACATTAGTTTATAGAAGTAAGTTCGTCCTGTAGTTTTCGTCGCTAAGTCGTCGAAAGACGAGCCTGCATAGATCATCTTCCACGAAACGGAGGTTTGGACTGTTTGATTTCTTTCTTCAAGGAAGAGTAACCGTAAACGGTTCATAAGATGCTTGGTTTCAGCCTAGGAAGTGTATGACTTATATAGCGAAGGTAAGAAGTGTCACGGCTAAGGTGGCTACGTTGTTCGTCATGTAACTGGCATCCGCATAAGTGCTTCGTACGGATTGTTTTTCTTAGGTTATGATACCCTAGAAACAGCCTACTATTACCAGGCCTGATCTATAGTGCACTCGTATTGTTTTTCTTACCCTTTTTGCACAGCTCAGGTTTGAAAATGGAGCACTGAAACTCAGTTGTTTCTTTCCATCGCCAGAAATTCGGGACATTTATTGCGCAATACATATTGACCCCTGTTCACTTTGAACGTATGGGATCCTAAACATTTTCCTTGTTTCTCATGAAATACAGTACAATCGTAAAAATGTGCGATCGAGGCATTATTTCTACAGATATTATAAATTCAATTCAAAGCAATTCAAAGCCAAGTAGTAAACTTTCATGATTCATTTCTTTTATTTTAGAGGAAGCATAAACATTCGACTTATTTACAATGGACATTGAACGATTTCCAGTAAAAACATGCAGATAATAGTTTATAAAATGCATCTGCTGCAAATCTAGAACCTTAGCAAAAAATATGCGAGCGAGGAGTTGTAATCATAAACAAGACCTACGATATTTTTCCCTTCTGATGTCCCAAATCCATTTTCGATGATTCATTTTATTTCTTGAAAATTCAGCTATTCGACAAGAAACCTCAGACCCCATATTTGCACGCTAAAACCGGTTAAATTGCTCGTCTTGAGACTGCCATAACTCTGACCACAAGTGACCAAATCCAACAAACATGGCAGCTTTGGAAACCTTGTTCTACATTCTAGAAACTCCAGTGTCTTTGTTTAAACAACAAGCTAATTATTCAAGCTAATTTGTCCTTTTGGAAAGTAGGTCCTAAACTGACCAAAAGAGATCATGAGTCTGCGATACAATTTTGGTGAGCGGTGTTACCCAATTACGGGTTGATACTTTATGTATCCTGCGTTATAGTGTCCCAATGTACCATCTATGCTATGTCTACCATCTATATACTATCAGGCCCCAATGTCTCGAATTTCTGGCGATGCGTAACGGGATCATTTGTATGCATGAAGATCACGTCCCTAATCTGTAATTAACACAATTTTTGTTCTCCGATAGCAACGTTAATTAGTAAAGAACAGAAGAAAGTCTAAGGAGTGAATTTTACAACACAATGATCTAAATCTAAGAAGCCCTCTTTGTACTGTGTTACACATTGAAAATAATATACAGCGTTCAATTATGCAAGTGTAAACTTTCTTATAAAAATCTTGTTGAATATTTCGATTTTTTGTGATTGCGAGGCATCAAAAGCTGAAAGTTGTAGTATAAGAATTGGTGTCGCGTACCACGGATATTTTGATTTTAAATATAATTAGTCAATCAAAATGATGATAAAGCTTTCGTAAATTCGATTTTTAATCATTTGTACATTAACAGTGATTGTTTTGTTTCAGTTCATAAAGCATGTTTGGTATTGCCTTCTCCGGAGGTGGTATCCGGTCAGCGGCCTTCTGTTCTGGTGTCCTGCGCAGACTCCTTCAGCACGATGTTGAACCAGACTACCTCAGCTGTGTATCAGGAGGTGGTTACACAGGCACTGCGTACTTGGACTGGAAACGCCGTAAAGGGGGAGGCAGCGACAAGGAGTGGCAAAATGAATTCTTTGAGCACATGCGCAGTCGAGCTGGGTATCTGTGTAACTGGCAGGAATCGCCATTGTACGGCATAGGCGACACCATTATCATTATACTACTCGTGTTATTTGGCGTTGTACTTATTCCAGTCGTTGGATGGGGCTCCTTTGCGTGTCCGTTGGCGTTTGTCATTGATTGGTGGTTTGGCAAATTGCTACGGGCACCGAGATTGCGATGTAACGATAGGTCAGAGGTAGATTGCGAATTCCCAGTTGAATCCAATGCTTATGACAGGATGTTAATCTTCGTTATCCCCTTGGTGCTTTTCATCTCCCTTCACCTCGTGATGTATTGCTGCAATGCATGCAAGTGTACAACCAAGTGTGAGGGACTGCTCAACTTTGCCAAAACCTTGTTCTACTTGTCTGGTGGATTATTCGCCTTCACCTTCCTGCCCTGGTTTATACACGACTATCTGGACGACACTCCTTACTGGGTGCAGTATGGCTTTGTCGTCTCAAGTGCTGTTGTGTGGTTTTCCTTGCCGGCTCTCCGCGAATACTTCTCCTTCGTTATACTCGTGTACACCTTTTCCTATGTGATCTATTGGCGCGTGTACGAAGAGATTGTTCTGGGAGTTAAATACACGGACAAATTGTTCTGTGATCTTCTGATTTCTTCAGGTGTTGTATTAGGCATTGCATCAATCTTCGGTGAATTTCAACTTCGCCTTCTGTACATTTACAACAGGTTAGTTACATTTCATTATTGTCGTTACCCAATAAAATTATAATTGTAACCAAAATTAAACTAGATGGTCACAAATTTAGCCCCTTTAGTTGCGGATATTAGAACACATATTTTTATTATCAGAAAATAACCCTTCATGTTGTGCCGAAAGTTCAGTACAAAAACAATGCACTCTGTGAATATTTAAAACATCATGTAGTCTATACGAAGTTAATAATTGAATAAGACGCAAAAATATATTGTGATATAAGCTTCAAGTAACACGAACCTGTGGTAAAGACTGAGAAGTCTTCACGACCGGCGCGAAGGCTTCTGGTTGATGTGCGGATACCGATTGCGTTTTGGCGTACATCGACTGACCGACTGACTGTACGTTGGTTAAACTTCATCTTTTCTGATGGAGCGAAGCAAAAGGAAAACGACATGTGCTTGCTAAAGAGTTCAAACGACCAGTGTGATGTTTGAGAGAAGAAATAAAAACAAATGAAATCAGATATCCTAAGTTCCTATTTACATTTCCAAGACATTATTATTTTACTCTTTTCTTCTGTAACATTGTAAACCGTAGACACGAATAAACTTGTTGTTGTTGTTGAGAGAAGATAACGGATGTATCGTTTTGACAAGTTTTTAAAGCTGAGATGCTGCAGGTGTTTTTCTCCCACTCTCGCATATCATATGCACCTAGGAACGCATTACTACCCAGGCTACATTGGAAATAGCTTTTGAGCTCTCGATAATTTGAGTAACATCAGCATTACCTGATCAAACAACACGAATTTTGAGACCGCCGTCAGAGGAAACAAGGATCATGTAAAGTAACTGATTGGCAGGTAAGCCATTTCAGTGACACATATGCAAATGACGCGAAAGTTTGAAAAGTTCAAAGGTGATGCGTAAATTTCCCCATTTCGAACATATTTTCCACTGATGTTTTTAACCTTAGAGATGATTAATTGAGAAAGCACTTAATATTTAATCAACACACAGTCATTTTTGAGCCAAGCCAAACTGAAGAGAAAAGGCGAGTTTTTGATTTTCAATAATCGAGTTTTCAAGCCTTTGAAGAAAGTTTTAGACCTTGGGAGAGAATTGGATTGCAATTAAGTTCCGAGGTCTGTTTGGAAGACTGTGTTTTAAGTTATCCAATCAGATCGCTGGCACAAACACAGAAACATCATATATGTTTTCCCTGATCCCAGATATGCTGCATGAATATGCGTTATATATAAGTGAAGGCTTGACTCTTTTTTTTGTCGCTTCTCGATATAGGTGGAGATTGCAAAAAGCGTTTTACACCAAGGAGAGTGTAGGATATTGCGGCTGTACAGGAATTTGTTGCTATGACTGCTTTCCTGGATTACACCTACCTGGATGTACGTACCCACCCGACCCGAATGTGAAGGCTTTAACTTTAAGTGACTTGAAGGACATCAAACCACAGTACATATCTAACATCATTATTAACGGCTGGCGAGAAAGCAGTGAGAGTAAGCGAAAGTACTGCCTGCTAACCATGTCTCCAACAGAGATAGAGGTATTAGGGAAACAGCCGCAACACCCACCACAAGTTCTGGAGCCAAGAAATCCCACGGCAACATCGCCTGAAGCTGTCCATCTAGAACAGTTACCAAGCATCCAAGACAGCCATTCTACAACAGAGATAGAGGTATTAGGGAAACAGCCGCAACACCCACCACAAGTTCTGGAGCTAAGAAATCCTACTGCAACATCGCCTGAAGCTATCCATCTAGAACAGTTACCAAGCAACCAAGACAACCATTCTACATACGTTAGTGTGTTCGAGGGGAAATTAGAACCTAAGGACGTAAAACTGTCGGCAGCCATGGCAATGTCGGCTGCAGCTCTGTCACCCCATCTTGGTGCCTATGAGCAGGAGGAACATGCTATCCTCTCTATCCTGGGACTAGAGATGGCTGCTTCCATGGTCTACAACATGTCTGGTGAAAGAGCTGAGCAATGCAGCATAAAGGTAACACCATGGCTACGAAATGCCTACAACATACCTTGTGAAACAGCTAAGAAATGTAGCATAAAGGCAAGTGTTTGTTCTCTTAAACCAGGAAGTTCCGTATAAAAGCTAAGCATTCGTTCTCACGAAACAGGAACTAAGTTTCAATCATGCAGTGTTCGTATTATCTAGGAAAAAGCCTAATATTCAAACTGTATTTTCCCGAAATTTGTCGCAAAACCGATCAGCGGTTTGGAAATTACAGCCAAATATATTAACTCAGCTAGTTACCAATCAAATCGGAAAATATCTAGCTGAAGTAGCATAACAAAATTGTAGTATTATAGTGAATATTCACCAAGCAATTTTCTTATCTTACTTTTCTGTTAAGGCTCGCTCTTAGTTCAAGGCGTCAAAACAAAATTCGGAAAAAAAAATCCAATTTTACTGACACGCCTTCTTTTACATTTGATCCAATTTGAAAGACACTTCTTGTATTTTCTATTTCATTTTTTTTTTAAGACTATTGTGAAAATCCTTAAATATTAAAGCTTTGGAGTCAATATATCATAGTTAAATGTTTATTTCCGATAAAGTGGCCTGATACATAAATTGGAAAGGTATTTTGGATGGTAACGTAATTTACAAACTCAGTAACGTAATTTACAAGTATATGTTTTATCTGTCCGATTATTTCTTTAAAGTCCTTACTATTAAAAACTGATAAATCATGTTGGTTGATGTCTATTATTAATATGATAATCATTTAATGACTATTTAATGGCAATTACTGAAATATATAATAAAATGTACTTAGTTAGGCATATGTAAAAATGGTCTACCTATGCATGTCTTAGTGCGTAATGTGATGCTTTCGTTTTGTTTTAATCAATTCAACTGAACTGCGAACGCAAAACTAAATTAGGATCATTCTAATACATATCAGGTGTTTGAATTTTCTTTCAGTTGTTCCTACATACAATATATTTACTTGGTAACGTAATTTACACGGGTTATACACTAACATAAGAAACGTACTAATTATTAACGCCGGACAGGACATACTAGAGTAATTTTAATAAATCAGTGGCATTCCTCACTTATAGAGGGTATCATTGTTTTCTTTTGACTATTAGATATATACTAACTATTATAATTTGTTTCCATGCAGTGAAGTTTATTGAAATCATTCTAATTATCATGATGCATGCTTTGGTAGCATTATTTTAAATTGCAAAGTCTGAAAATCTTTGTCTGATCATCTCCATCGTTGCCTCTGATAGTTGGAAGGTGCATTTCGCCTTTCCGACGACTACTGGAGGCTCAATGACGCATTTTGTTTAGGACATTCCCCATATCCACCCAAAGAACATCATTCTTTATTAGCAGGTCATTTGAAGCTGCTATACCTGAACTTTTCCCTTTCCCTCTTTCCATGCAAGTTACATTCACGTCTTTTTCGTCATCGTCATCGTCAACCTTCTTAACCTGACCAATGTACTAATTTCCCTCGTAAATGGCGCAAACCCAGTCGTTAACGTTAAGGCTTAGATGATTTCTTACATCATCTGTCATTTATCAGTAACGTTATTACGGATAATTTGTGGTTTCCATCCACAACTTGGGCTGGGCTGGAATCCCACGTCTTTGCTGAGGCAGGTTTTGCAGTAGCACGAGGTACCTTTTACCTTTATCTTCTCTGGGGACTCTCCAAAAACTGCATGCAATTTCATAGTTCCTGGTACCCTATTATCCTAGCTCCTGGATCGGGCACAATAACTAGGAATTATTCAAATTATTGCTTCCCAAGCTAGTGTTTCATCGTGCATTGCATTGGGCCCCATTGCAGCTAAAATATAGTCTGAAACTTTGATTTAAATCGGTAAACAGAAAGTGAAAAGCATTCAAAGCCACATTGAAATATATTTGAAATCGCAATTTCCTTGAGTTTATAGGTGGGAATTTATCAAAAAAAGATGAGCAAAAATAACCGCTTTGATGTTTGTCATTATTATTCCAGACACAGAGGCTGTATCACTGAAGTGTAACCTTGTGTCTGTCAGAAAAATCTTCAAGTATAAAACACCTTTTTATTAATGTTTAAAATCATTGTTTTACTTTAAAATGCCCTTCAAAGTCTACAGATCGTAGCACAGAAGCAATCGTTATACAACAGACAACTCCTGTCATGTTCTGTGGTTTTAAAATCCACCGGGTAAATGTGTAAATTACGTTACAAGTGTTGTAAATTACGTTACTGACTAATACGCGAGTCTAGTGTATATCAGTTTAAGAACTTTTCAACTCCAGATGCTGCAAAGAACCACGGATTATTTTAGGACCAATACATTTCACAGAAGAGCATACACTTTAATAGACTTACCATGGAATTTTGGAGAGAAGCTGGTGTACTTCTAATATTCGTTAAAAGGGCAATTGTCTTGAACTCTTACTCATTTGCACGTGAAGGAGAAAAGTCCTAATACTACACACACCTCACGTATAGCCTGCGTTGCGGCTCTGGAGTATCGGAGCGCAGCGAGCGGAGATTAGGGGGATTGGGGCGAGTAAAAAAAAGAGAGGCGGGAGGGGGTGGGGAGGAGAGGAAGAGAGAGCCTGCCGGCAAGCCATGGTTATTTTGATATCCACACACTAATTAAAATGCATAAAATTAGTAAGTCATTCGACCGATTCATCCAATCATCATGCCGCGGAAGTGAAAACCATCTTTAATATCTGTCAAGCACACGCGTGGAATCTCAAGGAATCTCAACTCGAGCGTAAAATTCAAAACAAAAAATATACGAATTTGGAGAATTTCAGCTGAAACTCCGAAAAAACGTGAAGACAGGGTCGTCCTAAACCCAAACCTGTAAATGTCAACGACTTTTGCAGGATATGTAATGTATGTAAGGTAGCGTTTGGGAATTCAAATATTTCCACAGCGAGAATCTGTTCAAGCCTTCAGAAAGAGCAGAGGCTTTAAATAATTCCAGCTGGTGCCTGCAAAAGTATTGGTCTTCATATTCCGAAATCTGCTGCTCTATCAGAGCGAGTCTGTCTTTCCTGAGGAAGGAAGGTTCGAAATGCAGTAGAGAGCTACACCTTTGTTCGAGAAAGTCTGCAGGATAAAGAGAACTAAGATAAAGAGAACTCGTTGCCTCTGAATATAAAGTCGCCACCAAATCAGTAAAGAACACTGCCGACCACAATAACACCGGAACGAAGTTCTGCCAAAAGAAGCGCTAAAATCCATCCAGGCAGCGTTACGAAATCATCAAAGCAGCTCCTATTTTCGGAAGCACACGTCTGTACCTCGAACACACCGGTCCGTGTTTCATCCGTGTGCGTGTGGTTTCGTCGAGCAAGACGCTTGCGGAGTTCCGATACAGGGTTCTTCAGCTGATCGCGAAATTTGCTCTCATTACTTCTTCTTCAGAACTAAACAGCAATTTGAAGTTGCACGTCTATAGTTCCTTGGGGTTTAGGTCTGAAAGTTCGGCAGCAGGATCAGGATAACCTAATATATAAGGAACTTAACCGATTTAATTGATCTTTCACAATACTAGCCAAAGGAGCAATAACCAAAACGACAACCTGGGCATCATTTTCGACGTCTTTAACACTAGTGAATGCTTGGAATATCCTACATTTTACAAACCCAGTTGGGATTACAGCTAGAACATCTCTTCCAGACAAAAGATCTCTAATAGCCTTGCTCCTGTTCATTCTTTAAATTCATCGCTGAGGGAATTCTCGGTATGTTTGTCGCCATAGTAATTGGTTTCTGCTCTAATCGCATGCCATGCATGAATAACATTTAATGATTTCTGTCAATCACGCATTTTAACCAATAGCAATACGCGGCCTTCTGAGGCCGAGAGTTATCAAAATAACCATGGGTTGCCGGCAGGCTCTATCTTCATCTCCTCCCCAACCCGTCCCCCTTCTCTTTTCTCTCTCGCCCCAATCCCCCTAATCTCCGCTCACTTCGCTCCGATACTCCAGAGCCGCAACGCAGGCTACCTCACGTAATACTCATGTTGGATCTTGACCTTGCTCACTTGCAATGAATTGTACAACAGTTACGTGTATTCGTCCTGATTTAGATAGGTATCTCACCATACTCATATTACGTAAATTACGTTACCGTAACGTAATTTACAAATTGACTTTGTCTTTCTTCGTTCTCATAGGAAACTATAGTGGTGGGGAGTTCTCTTGAGCGTTAAGTTAGTATTATGTTGGGTGTTTAATGTAAAATTCCTTTGGTTGACATATTTATTTCCATACGCCAGATATTGTTTGGGAACTCGGTAACGTAATTTACGGACCCCCCAAAAATTGCCAACTTCAGTACCCACATTTGAAATTTCTTACCATTTCCATTTGGTGTATCACTGTTTTATGTAAACAGCATATGGAAGCCCATAACAATGTGATAGTAAGTACAAAAACATCACTGAATGATGAAATTTGCGCAAATATATCACGAGATTTAGTAAGTGGTAACGTAATTTACACAAAACCATGCGACAAGGGTGTTCATTGGGCTGTATCACAGGAAAAGCAAAACAGTACATTTCGTTTATTCAGATAATATACTTCAGGTTGGAGTTATAAGAACGCATCATTATTTCTGTTTAAGGAACTGTTTATTTGGCCGAAAATATGTATTTAAAATTGATTTTCTTCAATGCGACACGCTGTTTTTGGCTAATTAGGTAAACAAAGAAAATTCGCCTGAGCTCCGCTTTTAATCTTTTGCCTTGATTGTTCAGGGTTGGCTCCATGAATACCAAGGACCAAAACAAGCTAGTCAAACGGTGTTTTGATTGAGATCCAAATGTTTACGGTTGAAATAAAGTCATGCGACAGCAATAGTTCCTGTTTCGTGAGAACGTTTGATTTGAAACCCTCAAAATGTCGAATTTTAACATGGGAGTCTGACGAACTCGCCTTGCATTGTTCTTCACGGCTCTTTAATTTGAATTTCAAATTTACAGCTTTCAATATTACACCGGAACTTCTTGTTTGAGTTGCATGCGAGCTCAAATTTGTTATCATTAAAATCGATTCTACATCAAGTAAGTATATAGTTGAACCGTAAAACATTTATTGATTTGAGTGTTGCGGCTATGTGTTATAAAGTATTTTATTTTTAATATGCTATTGATATGACATCAAACCGGTATCAGTTTGACTTATACAAAAACGTGCTGGTAGAGATAAAAACGTGCTGGTAGAGATAAACGACCTTTTGTAAATATCCATGTTATATTTGAAGATATTTTGAAGTGATTTTACCAATTATTTTGTGTAAATCAGAAAATAGTATCATTCATTCAGAGAAGGGAAGGACTGAAAATTCCCTGTTTTATGGGACGTCATCAGGATATTAACTGAACTTAGAAACTTTTATAACTACTAGACGCAACACTCAAATCAATATCAACTTTACTGTTGGGATATTTACTTGATGCAGAATCTATTTTAATTATAAAAATAGGCTAGCTACCATGTACTTTAAGGTGGCTCTCGTTCACTGTGACAGCCGAATTGGCATCATAAAGTTTCGCACTTTTCAGGAGGAGTTTTCGGCCCATATATTTCCTAATATTAAACACTTAATGACTGACTCGATGAACATCGACTATCGAGGGAAACAAAACTCACTGATTCCCGAGCGGACGGTCATTAAGTGATTTGTTGTATAGACAATGAGGTTGGTCGAAGATGGCGGCGTCTTTTTCTGCTCCGGACTTGTAGTTGTATATTTCAATGTTACTTTGTGAAAGCAATTAGTTTAAGCGTCTAAAATGTCCGTAGAAAGTAATTCAACTGAAGATCATCTGAAACAGCTAATTGTTCAAACAGTATCGCCATTATATGCGAAAATCGACGAGTTCACTTCTAAATTGAATGAAAGTAATTCTTCACTGTCATTTTTCAACGAAGAGTATGAAGAACTTAGAGGCAAAGTAGGCAGCAAAGAGAGAGAAGAGAGAGAAGTATCTTGAAGCTGAGAACCAGTGGGTTAGATGTGAATGCAACAAGAAATGAAGATTTGTATGGACCTGGATAAGGCACAGGACGAGTTGAGCATTATACGAGGCCGGACTGCCTTGAGATTCGAAACATCCCAGTCACTAGTAAAGAAGATACGAACGAGCTGGTTGTGCAATTAGTCTCTGAATTGGATGTCGAGATCGAGGAGAAAGATATCTCCATAAGCCATCGATTGCCAGTGAAATCTCCATCTCCCAGTCGAACTGATAAATCGGATCCTGTAGATCCTGTGATCATTGTGAAATTCTCAAGACGCGCTGCAAGAGATAAGCTGTATAAAGCCAGGGGGAAGTTGAAAGACGTATCTACACAGGGACCTTAGTCCAGTCAATTTATGATTTGACCTGCCACTAATTACAACAGAAGCTTTCTTTCCAAAATACAGTCCCGCAGGTTGCCTAGATTAACATACTAAAAGTCTCCCTCGATCAAAGTATGGGAACTCTTCAAAATCGACTTTGTTTAAAGTCGCGCCCTGGTACAACATGAAAACGAGGCTGGAAAGCGGAAGTGGCTGATTTTAGGCTTGAAAATGCACTCTATTCGATCAGATTCGTAACAGAATTGGTTAAAGTGTGAAATGAAGCTGAACTAAAGACACCTGAATGGTCACGTGACCAAATCGCGTATAAGCCCCCTTAAAATATGCCCTTTTAATCGAATGGACTTTTCCCTCTAATTTTCCATATTTCCTCATTGCCGGTATCCAGATTGATCGCGATAGAAACACAAGTAACAATGCGTTTATGGTGCTCTACATTTAAAGGCGCTGTGTCACGGTACTGCGCACGTGTGAAAATGTGATGATTTTAGAATTATGAAGCCGAAAAACGCAAGGAATTGGAAGCTTTTTGGCATTCCAACCAGTAGCGAAGAGGGTTTGGATGTCCAGTAGAGTTCTCGAAACACATGGAAACGTTTCAAGTCATATCATAAATGATATGGCAGTTTTCAACAGCGACACGAAGAAATATATATCTACGGCTTAGAAACGATCGAGGCTGAAATGATATGAACCGACCGGAGTGCAAAGACTGTACGAAAAGTTAGATCAAACCTTTCTTTGATGGCAAAACAACCTCATGAACTCAAATACGATAGCCTTGTGAGCAAACAACTGTATTATTAATCATGTAGAAATAAAACAATGGTGCCACTTGAAGAATTATATCATGTCAAAAGTGCATAACGAATAAATATATATCTACGGACGCGAGCAGCTCGTTTCACTTTGGTCAAATTCGGACCGTTTACGACTGGAAACAACAAAACATACAAGCAAGCAATAAAATATAGATACCATTCGTTACTCAATGCTGTTTACCTTGGATGTAGGAATAATAAAATCCTTGTAAATCTCGCCATATACTGTGTAAAACTACAATCTGTCAATCACGGCAGTGTGGCGAACAGTGTGGCTTTTCCGGCAATTTATTTTGATTGATTCTCATTGGATGTTACACAATACAGCTGTCAATTCAATGTCTGGAGACTGTAACATGCGCAGTACCGTGACACAGGGCCTTTAATATTCTTGCTATCATTTCCACTGTCGCATTGTAACCTACTTTTCCATTTTTGTGCGAACGGTCTGAAACTACTTCGCGAATGTAAATTAACGCTGGTAGCGTTTTGAGTTGAAAAGCAGCTTCCCGAAGAGAAGACGACAAACCTCGCTCGTATATCAGGTAGCAACACTTATGTCTACATAACAAATCACTTAATGACTGTCCCTTCGGGAAGCAGTGAGTTTTGTTTCCCCTCGATCCTCGATGTTCCCCGAGACGGGATCTCTGGGAAACAAAACCATTGATTCCGAATGGGACAGTCATTAAGTGTTTAGTGTTTACCGCGCGGGGAAGAAATCATCAATTGTTAGTAGCTTCCAGAATAGAAGACGACAATTAATCAATTGTTGCCCACCTCGTGATCACATCATCGTGACATAAGATGGTATAATGTGTCGCGCGTAAAACTTATGTCTGTAGGCCACTCCTGTGGTCATTTCCTGGTTACTCGCTTTGAGTGTTTCAGTCTTGCTAAGTTTAAAGTGCAAAGCCCTGAGGTTCACACATAGCATAATGTATAAACAAATTGAAATGCATTAGGCATATTACAAATGAATAATTTCATCTACGTCCTCCTTTCTTTGTATAAGTGAACTTCAGTTAACATTATTTCATTTCAGAAAAAGTAGCGAAAATGGCACTTATAAAAAAATAGTTCTCCTCAGATTCTAAAATTTCTCACAAAAATGCATATTTCACAAAATATTTAGAGTTTCATGTTTGCGCTTTCTGTCTCCCAACAACTAAACTTGCCCAGCACCAAGCCATTCTGCCCATAAGCACTTCACAGCAAGCTGAATTTATCCATTATGACCGCAAAGCATGCCGGGAAATCCTACTAAACAGCGACATGGCCCGTCCCCCATCTTCATTCGTCACGGATCAAAATATAGAAGTCTAAAGCCATTTCGACCTAATAGCTTCATATTGGAATCAATGGCAAGTAAATCTTGTCCAGTATTCCAAAAAAAGCTATATATAATAGGTGGCTCCAGACCCCCATTTATAAAGCCCACGCTAAAGTGACAGAAGACGTCCTGGCCCATTCACAAGTGGGAAATAAGTCTCTTTCTCCATCACAATAGCACTGGCACAGACTCGGTTCTTTGAGAAAGTCTTAATGATGTCCTCCAGCACTCTATAAATGGTGAAATAGGCTTTAAAATTTTAAATTATGTATTCCCCAAACAAACTTCCCTCCAGCTCCATAGCAATGCGTCTGCAAGCCGACAAGAAACTTTGAGTCAGATGAAAATCCCATGGTAACAATGGCTATATATTCTTTAGGGGGAAGGGTTCGTTTTAGTGTAGAAATGTTTGTGTTAGTGTAGTGCTAAAAATCAGTTAAAATCTCTTGGGCTATAAAGGTTAATGACTGTTCCTTAGGGAATCAGTGAGTTTCCTCGATGTTGATCTCAGGGAAACAAAACTCACTGAATCCCTCATTAAGTGTTTATTATGCCCTGCAAACTTTCAGCCCTAAAATCACCAGAACTGTCACAATGTTAGAGAAAAACGGTGAGAAAGTTCAAAATGAGCGAGGAAGAATATTCCGAAAGTGAAATGTATTACTCTACTAATTTATAGTGAATAAACGTCACATTGCTAATGGCATTCCACCAACAGCCAGCAAGAAATCGAGAGGTTCGTAAATAAACGGACAAGGTCGGCGAAGAGCATAGCTTGGTTACGATTAACAAGAATAACGTAATGTTCGCAACCTTACCTCCATCTGAATTCGACCATCTGTTAGCCAAGTTGTTCATCCGACATTCCCAAAGTTACCGGCGATGGGAGACTGGCTTTCTTGTTTTCCAATATAAGTATCCAAAGATTTCTCTCTGATGAAAATCCCCCCAGGCTAAACAATACAATTTGGAATAAGAGCTTTCAAAAGTCAAGTCCATTTAATTATCGCTTCAAAGCGAAAATATATTGCACACTAAAACTGACAAAGCTCCAACTCATTCCTCGTTGTCCACGGCAGTCCCTTTCCCGGTAATTATCTGAGAAAAACAGCCAAACGATTTTTGCTGGCTGCAAACATTGGCAGTGTCTGAGGATGCCACTTACATATTTTCCAGTGATAGCCAAGTACAAATTGTTCAAGGCTCGCAAAACAGATGACAAAAATCAGTGACGAGCGTTAATCGATAAATTATCGACGAAGACTGACTTCAGTTTGACATATTTTCCGTCCTTTCATCCGCATGTTTTCTTTAGAATAACTTGTTCCGTCACAATTCCTCAATAAAGAATAATGTTTTCTTCTGAAATTAAATTTAGGTGTACTTATAATCATACGGATATATCCTTCAAAATAAAGTTCACTTGATTTGAGTCTTAGAACCTTCCATGACTGTATTCATTTTGTGGTTTAATTGAGTCGTGAAACAAAACTCAAAAGGGCACGAAAACTATACAATCAAGACGCGCTGCGCCAACAGGATGTAAAAGATCAACTTCTGCCTGCTTTCCAATTTTGTTTTTGTTTTCCAACTAAGAAAAAGTGCCATATAACAAATATCTCATTAAACTCGTCTGCTCGGTTTTTACGGGAAAATCGGTATGTTATGTACGACTTCACTCTCGGTTTACAATACGTTTATGAGCCATAATATTTTCGGTGATATAAGTGCTTCTTTCGACCACCTGTTCTTAAGTAAAATGAGAGTCTCCAAAACGAGACGATAGCTAAAACAAGGTTGTTATAGATTGCAGTGAGACTACAGTAACCGGGGCCATATAGACAACGAGAACCAATCACATTGCAGAACGAAAACACATCATTCCAACTTAGGGTTACTAGAGACAATCAGTGTCGATTACAAGAAATAGTACTTCGACTTCCTCGAGCTTCGATAATAATTTCGAATATTAGACGGATTGCACTATATATAGCTGAATGTAACTACCAGAATCCTTTGTGCTGATTTTTTTGTTCTTCTAATTTGCATCATTGTCTTGGCATTCTCAGAGGAGTTAAAAATATAAATAATAAAAACAATTCGTAAAGATTCTGGTAGTTGTAATTGTGGAAACCGGGAATTTGATTGCTCGAGCTTCGATCCGGTAAAATGCGTATTTGGTTGACTAATTCTGAAGTAAAAGTCTTCGAATGAAGAAAATCGCATGGATATCCTAGGATTATTAACACTTTGGAGTGTTTTACTTTCGTTTTAGTTTTCTGTGTCAAAGCGACCTCAGTTACTGTTACCCAGTAATCTATGGGTTTAACGCCATTAGAAACTACAGCGTTAACTACATCTCTATTTTCTTGTAGCTAGATTACAAGGTAGAACAACAACAAACTTTGTTTATCTTACAAACATGTAAAATTACAATTACACTGACCGGCAAATAGCTAAAGCTAATCGTGCCGTGCCGTGAATAATTAAACAGAAGAAACAATTAATACATTTCATAATTCATGGAATGAAGGAAGGAGAAAGACACGGGGAGAAAGAAAAAAGGAAATTTAGGATAATAAGTAAATATAAAGGAAAAGAAGAACGAATAAGCTACCATTAATAATTATTTGCACTGAATGTTCTGAATTATCAAGGATACATCAGCATAGGCATCTGCATATTCTAATAATGTTTGAAATAACTTACTTATCTTCTCATATCTCCGTAGAAGTGGAATTGCCGATCAGAGTTAATTACGTTGCCTTAGATTTTGGAAACATTTTGTGGTACATGTATATATACATGTATATATGTTTTCCTGCAGGTAGAAGTTCCATTCCAACGATGTTCAACAAATCTCATGTATTAGTGAATCTATAACAGCAATTAAAGAAAAAAAGCTAATGTCTCATTTTGAAGATTTTTGCACTTTAAGTAAAAACAAGGGATCAGGAGAAAGTTAAGAAGTACATATATATCCGAAAATATAATGTATCTTGGAATTTTGTTTAATATTTAATATTTCGTAAATATCAGGAAGTACATGGTCCAAAAATGTCAATGATTGGCCCAACACTTTAAACCATTAAGCCATTGAGGCTGGAGTTGACCATACACTGATACAAACCCTCTTATATGAATATGGATTGATTGTGATTATATCATGCTAAATATATAAGCTCTCGATATCATGGAAAGCTCGGTTTGCATTAGCCTGTGCAAACACGGAATATCTGTTTTATTTCTTTTATAAAATAATACTTTAAATGAAACAGAAAATATACGAAGAGAAAGAAGCCGGAAAAGAATATTTTATTATACTGATATGACCTTCTCAATTCTCCTTACGTTACACGTTTGCCGTAAGAGCCAATCAGATGGCTTCTTGCATCGCTCAAAAAATTCTATGCTGAAGAAAGAGATTTCGCCGATCGCGAACGAATATTACTTCACGTGTCTTTTTTGACAAAGTCATGTTTCGAAAGAAACCGTGAGACAACAGTAAGAACAAAGTTATGCTGAAGGAATGTCTCAATCTAAAAATTAAGTAAAAAGGCTGATTGGGATTCAGAAAAGTGTACATTTAAGAATGATCGTCGTCCTTGCTGAATGAAACGTGGACAGATTCGCTGGAGTTGGATTTAGCGTCCGTGAGATAACATTGCTTCACTGTCGAAGCTGCAGGTTTGACGATGGCCGTGAGTTGTAGCTGTGCAGTGACTGCTCATTTCGGTGACCTGAAATGGCCATGATATGGCGGTTGGAGAGCCCTGCATTAGACCACAATGTGATAGCAGTTGCCTTCACAGAATGATTAGTGTAGACTGCTTTGAGAGCTTGGCGGATTTACTCAATTCCTTCATCATGTTTCCCTGCTTGTTTACGCCTAGGCAGCGGTTTTCATACGAAACATCTTCATTCGGACCTGACCAATTTCTCTTCGGGAACTGAAAAAATGCCTGGCTTTAGGGATTGGATATGTAGAGACACAGGGCGCCATAACGATCATAGGTGTCATCACTTTGTTACATGCGACCAAACTTTTCAAAGCTTTCGGTGTCGTTAAATCCGCACGGGTGATTCTTGGTGGCTTCATCGTGGCCCATCGTCGCGTAGGCTTTACCATTTTCGTCAGTGTGGAACTCGAAACTTGACTTGGTGAGACTTCTCTGGCCTTCCCGACCACGTCGGCACCAAAACAATGTAGTATGAAACCAGACGTTCATCAGTAATCCCGATGGAGTGGATGGGCTGATAGCGTCGCTGTTCTTGAGCGTTCTCAGATCTTCACCCTCAATCGCAGGTTTGTGCTGTACGCTTTGTTTCCCTTGCTGTTTATTTGAGGTTTTTCAATTTAGCGTCTAGCATCATGTTGGACTTTTTGAACAGTGGGTTTGAAGAGATTTGTATGCCTTTGTTATTTGGAGGCCCATTTATAAATCTTTCTATTTCACTTCTCAGCCCGAGCAGTGTGTTTTTAAAATAATCTTCGCCTTGCTTGTTCCTTACTTCCGCATAAAACAGCCGCAACTTCTCGTCTAGTTCTTGCACACTCATCCCATGTAGTTCCTCTTGGTGACCGTTCTGGCCAGCCCACTCTGAATTAAAAAAGTTTCCGTATACATGGTTTAATGTTGTAGAAATTTGTTTTCCTGGATATAACTTAAGATTATTTTTTTTGCTCGCGTTCCGTCCATGCTTTTGTTGCAGTTTAGGTGCAGCATTATCGGTCAAAAACATTAAATCTCCTACAAATTTACTCGGCTAAAAATTCCTTTAAGTTGTGTTTTAAAGCAATACTGAATAGTATGTATTTTTATTATCTAATGTACCTTTGTAAACTGAAACAGCGTGGTTTGTTGAGTACTTTGTAGACCGGACTTGTGCCCCGTCCAGTAGCTGTTCAAGCTGATTTTCGTTTAAATCAGCGAAACGCTTGTTTGCATTCTTCACTGGCGGCTCTTCTACACTCTCGTCTCCAACAAAATCAACTCGGAAATTAGGATAATCTTCTTGCTCAGACATTTTTGTATTTTGTTATGGAAAAACGGTATATACGTAAGGAAAAACAAATTTTGCCGGGATAACTCACTGTATGACGTCATTTCCATGTTTGCACAGGCAAATGAAAACACGGCTATCATCCAATCAGAATGCGCGTACTATCTAAATTATTTTATAATTCAAAATGGTAGTTAAGAACTACGAATTGGAGTATTTTATCACATCATGAAGAAGCGAATGGAAAAAAGACAACGTTCTGTTGTTCAGGTAAAACTATATTAAGCTGGGACAAGTACGTACCAAGGCAGCAGTATTTTAGTTTTATTATAACAAGTTTTACCTTCTAATTGCAGATTCTCCCCTACCTTATAAAAGCAGGATTTATCGTGCTGATCGTGTTATCAGTTCTTTATATCTGCGGCGTTGATGATCCCTATTTAGTTCTCCGCATTTTTATTGGGTTGCTTGGCACCGTAACGGTGATAATGATGTGTTTTGCTGTGCAGAATACAGGAGATTCGAATACGAAGTGCAGTTCAAAATTCACCAGGTAAATTCACCAACGTTTCTATTGTTTTCCTTTCTTGATTTACAACTTATTCTAGCTGAATAGGGGACTTCATAGACTGGTCAAATAATCAGTGCTCTTTAGGTCTAATAAGCATGAATGATATCAGTGAACGTCTAGCCCTGGGTTTTGAATACGATTAGTGTAGTGCATTAGCTTACAAAAGCACGGCTCTTTAGACAGTTGACTTTCCTTTGCTGTCGGTGTACGTTGCACTATACACACAACCATGGGCTTCGGTTTAAAGTCGATAACAACAGGGATCAATTCTTAAACAACTTTACCTTTTTTCAATGCCAGAAAACAATCGGCAGACTTGTAAAGTACACGTGTAAAGGTTGTATTGATTTGGCCCTAGGTAATACTAGGTGTATAGAATGGTCAATCGACCTAGACTCGCCGAGACGCCAATACCCTTGTTTCAAAATCCGAGCCCGAGACTAACTTCTCTAAAAACAAATCCGGGTCGCCGAGATCCTTGTTTCAAAATCCGAGAATCTTTTTCGAAACGCCGAGATTTCGAGACTTGCTTGAATTTTGCCGATATTTTTTGAGGGACCACATGTTCTATACCCCAAATACTCGGTAATCCTGGCAGGTGCACGAATTTGGTGATAGTTCCCGCCAAGCTAGCAGATTAGTATTTATGTCCGCTGTGCGTTGGCTGTCTCAAGTCCAAAGCGAGCAAGTTCGAATCTCGGGCTTCCATCGTTGGGACTAAGTGGTAGTCCTAGATCACAACGAGAAATTGCGAAAGCCAAACCGTATTTATGTAATTTGGTAGGGTATCAATATCACATTCCAGTTACAAGTGTACAGGGACAAGTGTGCAGCCGGTTACATGGTTTACATGGTTTTGCGCCTGTCTGGAGTTAATGTTCGTTTTCTGGCTGTTAATTGGGTAGAAACAGTTAAAGGCTCCTCCTACAATGTTTAATTGAAATTATATACAATATTTTGCTTAAAGACTGTCTAAACACAGTTTCGTAGTCATGTTTTGCATACTGGCATCCGACATGACATCCCACATGTGCCGACGAGGTTGTTGGTTGTTGAACCACTTTAAACATACACTTGCGCAGTTTCTAACAATGCGCACCTGGCGTATTTTTTCAATATGCCATCATATTTCCATTGTTTTAGTAAGTAGAAAACAGTTCCATAACTTATGACTTTTCAATGTGTTTTTATGTGTTTTAGGTGGCTACTTGTTCACGTGCCATTTTACCGTTTCGTGCGGTCGATCGTTAATGTTATCAACACGGGACCTGTACCTCCCGCCATGCTACACCTCAGTGACGGCGGCCATTATGAAAACTTAGCCATCCTGCCACTTTTCGAACGAAGGCTGGAAAATATTATAGTCGTTGACGGTGGCTACAAGGAGGATGACAGTTGCTATGCAGACGATCTTGTACAGGCGCTGCAGATTGCCAGAGAGAAGCTGCTGTGTTCTTTTACTGACATGCATGGAGAGGACGTGCTAGCAGACATTCAAGACAAGTTTGGAAAGAAGCACGGGTCATGGCCTTGGAAGTACGAGTTTAAAGTCCATTACTACAGGAATAATGACAGCAAAAGGGAGCATATTAAAGAGGGACACGTTGTCCTGATTACACCGCGACACCCGAACACAGGTGTTAAAATAGAGAAAGAAGAGCCAAAGCCATGGAAATCGGTACTACCTGTGGGTGTTGATCTCGAGTCTGGTTTGTGGGGACCTGGACCCGTGTTAGACTCAGGAGTAGTCGATCGTCTTACAGGTTGCTGTTGTGAGTGTTGTCATGGTAACTGCTGCTGTAATTCCTGCTGTGGCGTCTTTCCTAACCACAATACCGCTAATCAGTTTTTTACTCCCGCCATGTTCAGTGCTTATCACAGGGAGGGTTATCGTGCATGCATGGATGCTCTAACCGATGATTTTTTTAGAAGACAGCCGAAAGAGCGGACAAAGATGAACAAGGGAGTGCAAGTTCCTGAATTATGATTTGTTACAGTAGTGTATACAGACTGAGCTGAATAACGTGAAGCGCGGGGACTAAGTACGAGTGCAGCGTGCAACGTACGTGTACAAAAAGTTAACGAGTACCTCCATGTTTACTGCGAAGAATAAGAGTTTTATGGCAAAGATAAGCTTCAAATACTCACACCTATTTCCTTCAGAAACTAAGAAAAACATGTTTTCAACAGTATAGTTTAAGTTTTAAACACTGGGATAACATTTATTACAAACACGAGACATTGACAGCCACACTTATGATGTTTACGGGAAAATTCCCGCCGAAATACGCGTTAGCTCGCGCATGCGCCCTGGTTATGTATGATGTAATGAAAAAGGTAAAACGTCACTGATAGACGTCGCACTTTACATTATGTTACAGAATGATCCTCTCGGTTTTCTGGTAATGTAATATTTAACAAAAAAGATGGTTCACCTTGTGATATAACAAAAGAATGCACGCTCGAGGTCTTGAAAAACTGCGGATGCACGAGCGGACCGCATCAGTTTTGCTTTATAGCAAGGAGAACCATCCTTTATTTGTTTTATAATATAAACTTCATTGTATACGAAGGAAATTAAGCTATCATCCTAAGAACCCGCGTAAAATCTAAAAGCAATTTGACGACAGCGAAAACTCCATTTTAATGTACTTGACTTGTTTACAACATTTTTCGTCGCTGATTGGTTCAATTGTGACAGCTTGACATTGACGATCTGAAAGCTGGTTTCTTATTGGATGAAGTAACCTGCTAAGAATAGAACATGTCAATCGATTAAACTGAAAGACAGAAATTGCAAGAGCCGGCAAATGAACTGGGTTGTCATCTGGTCAAAACTGTTGCAGGAAACAAAGTGCTTTCTTTTTACAATTTCTGGTCAGCACAGGAGAGGAAAATGCCTGATGGAAAAGCATTCACCGAGAAAGCGTTAGTGAATTAGCGGCAGTAGAGTTGAGGATTGCCGACTATTTTCTACAATAACTACATAGTTGATACTGATTACTGATTCTGCATGTGGTCTGAAGAAGGATATTTTCTTTATCCCAAGGAACAGTGTTGTAACTGCTGCTCTGATGGTCGTGTTGCGTAGGTTTTGAGGCCCTCTTCGTTGGCATGGCCGCTATGCACATGAATGATAATGTACTCTTCTGAAATTCTGCCAGTGCCTGGTTCTCTGCAACTGTTTTTTCGCCCATTTTTCATTCAGGAACCTCTCAAACGAATTTCAACATGAAATCAGAGAAATCCCATTGTATTATTCGCCATTCACTGTTCAGGTTTCAGCATAAAGCAGGCGTAATACAATTATCGTCGAGCGCTTGGTGAGTCATGTCTTGTTGTTGTGGTGTCATTTTCCACTCGTTTTATACACAAGGCTGTTAGAAAAGCCACATTTTTCGTAAATTCAATCATTAAAAAAAATCAAACTGTCAATGAGTAACACTGTATTAGAATGTCGACATTGCTTTTCTCAACTTCAAACGTTTTAGCATCCCATTTTGTGGTCCTTTAGAGTACAAAGCCGATGCTAAATTCCGGCCCTCGCCGAACAATTTCTTTTAGCCGGTTTTGGGAAGCGACTTTTATTTTCATCTTCCAGTTCAACAGGTTCAACACACCTTAGCAACTCAAAGTCTATGAAATTATCTCCGTTAGCTATAGAACTCGCGAAAAAACAATCACCGACACGTTTGTTTTGATTGGATGCTCAGCGTGCTTGATTTTTTTGAGCGTGCATTTATAACAAAATCAAACACCGCTGAGCATCCAATCAAATCGCACGTTCTTAGGATGATCCCATAATTGATATTATAAATATCTATATCAATTCCCGATTTGCGCTATTACGTCAGTTGAATATAACTACCAGAAACCTCTTCGAATTCGTTTTCTTTTTCAGATTTCTGAGAATAAGTAGATAATGGTCCAAATTCGGAGAACAAAAGAATCAGCGTATAGAATTCTGGTAGTTGTAGTAACTTCTTTGTTTTGTTTTATAAAAGGGGAGAGGATGCATGGGGGTTTGACAGAGAGAGAGAGAGATTCAGAGGGGGGGGGGGGGGGGGGGGGGGGGGAGAGGGTACGGTCGAACCCATTTTATCCCTTGGATGCGCCCCAGGACATATTTCTCCCCTTTGGCTACATTTAAAAATTGATTGCCTTTTCCTCGAGGCGATTGAGTAGTCAACTGTTAATGTTAATGTTTTAAGACGACAAATGTATTATCAAATGACTCGTACGGCTCTCCCCGCGCTTTTCTTGCAAAACCATTTACAGAACTCACGTAATTGGGGTCATACGTGTTTCACGTGGGCGGGCCGAAAAAGCTATCCGGCCCTGCTCGATTTTAGGTATGTTCTTTCGCCATTTGAAAGTGATCATATGCTAAATATAACTTATTGACTTAGTTTGGTCGGATCGAATGGGAAGATATTTGGTCTCTGTCAATTTGTACGGTTTTCTCTGAAATAAATTCTGCTCTCCGTCGCTACATAGGAATTTGGGTCAATTCATCTAATTCACAAAAGATTCTGTGGTTTTTACATGTAGTTCCAACTATTAATTTTCAGTCTATAATGCTCGTTTTTTAAGCTGTTCAATCATACATTATTCAGTCCGCACGCTTTAATTCCTTTAGTTCCTAGTTAGTTTATATGTCCTTAATTAATAGTGTCCCTTATTCGCAGATTATGTTAGTTTACTTAAATTACGTAAGCCCCCTCGATGACCTTTAGCTCTTGGAGCAAATGTAAAGAATATATATTGTTTAAATAAAAAAAATGTACGGTGTGCGAGGTCCGTACATGACAAATATGTTCCCGTCCGGCCCTCCCTCAGTCAATAAGTACTTATGTTAATGTTCTATGCTTGGAATTATAATTATAACTAATACTTTGTTGATTTCTAAACAGGATTGCGAATTGTTTCAGGGCAATTGTTATATTAATACTACACGAAGAATCCAAAAGTTTAAATAATAAAATAATACGACAACAATATTGGTCATTTAAAACTGAAAAACGTATCCAGCCACCATGTCTTTAGGCTCGGTTTCCAGCCGTGGGGGTATCGGTGAGCCCGCGATCCTCTCCCCACTCACGGCTGGGCACGCGAGCTGAGACATTGTTGGTTTTTAGCCAATCAAAAACTTGCCACTTAAATCCTGTCGCTGAATTGATTTGCATAATTTATATTGTAAACTTTTGAAAGCCGGACCAAAGGCTTTCGATTGCTGTTCCAAAATGCGTTTAAATTTGCTCTGGAAAAGTTTGGTTTCGAAGAATTCGAGGATTCACACAAAGAAGCAGTAAGAGAGTTAGTTTTCGGGTGAAGACACTTTGTCAGTAAACGCACTGGCTCTGGAAGTCACTTGGGAAACCGTCAGCTCAAAGGTCGCGAAGCTCGTAATGTTCAGTCATTTCTCATTTAACTTTACCGATGCAAGATCAAGGTAGCCCGGCTATTCTTACTTCAAAGAAAATTAGTGCGGCCTAATTATTGGAGAAGAAAAGACGGACGAGTCCATATTAAAAGAGTTTATAGAAGAGAGGAAATCACGTCTGACGCAGGCCATGTTTACGCGTATAACTATATCACAATTCACTTGAAAATCGGTGCATCAAATGAGTTTTACAATTAGTCCTATGTACTAAGTTTGTACAATTGTTCTCTGTCTCCAAGACATACTCTACACAAATACTAAGAGGGAATACTCGACTGTAGCTCAGAGTTCCGAGATAACATCTGAACTTAATCCCCGTAAATTTGTAAACCTTTTTATCCCCGTAAATTTCGGCTTTTAATTTCTGTCAGCGAGTTGATCGGCACTTAAATATTAAAGAATAACAAATAAAGTAGACTGGTTTCTCAACATCCGGACTTTCCTTGAAAATTTGGACTGTGAACATGAGCTAATAATAACAGGTATTAAATTAAACCTTTACCTACGTCGAATTAATTTCACACTTGGATTGAAAGTTCTACGCTACACGCAAATAAATGAATAATATTGAAGTTAATCAGCTGACGTCACGGACACGGTGTGTTGACCGCGCGCCCAGCCGTTAGTGGGGGGAGGCTTTGGAGAAACGACACCCCAACGGCTGAAACCGAGCCTACCATGCCTTATTCACAGAATTTCCTTCGTGTGGCCTTCGTGGAGCCTTCGGCCAGTTATCGTTACCTAAATATAGTCAGCCGTTTTTCGCCTTAATCAGATTTACATGATTGGTTTTTGTGCCATGTTCGATTGTTGTTGTAATTAGTTGCATGGCGACTAGTTCGTGTATACGTAATATGGATGTAATAGTTTTATACCTCCAGCCACAGTATACTGCTATTAGTATGGTCGCAAGAATATATTACCGTCGAGTGTATCGTAAGGCACGACCGACGAGATATTAGAGACCTTCAGATCCGAGTTAACGAGTACAACGTCCAAGAATTGAAGAGCAATTTAAAAAGATGCATAATTATATAGGCCTACTCTAGGTCCTAAAGTCGCTGTAATTTAAGGCGATGAATAGCAACTTAAGGCGACTTAAGCAAAACTGATTATAAGGAAAACTGCTGAATACTATCTTAAAGCGACTTAATGCGATTTTATGCGACTTAAGGCGACTTAAAGCGACTTTAGGACACGGAGTAGGCCTTTATATGAACAAACACATACTCTTCGTAGATTGTTCTTATCATCCCTAGCATTGCTTTGTAAAATTGGAAGATCCCTATTTTCCTTGCGAGTAACGGATATTTTGAGTCTAAAGTCATACTCGTACCCTAATCTAAAGATCTCTATACTCTGAAAAGCAATATTCTTATATGAATATAGATGAAATACCCTAAAATAGAAAAAAATAAGAAATCTAGTAAAGATTTCCGACGCAAATTTTTTATGCAAAGAAGTGCAGTTTGATATCCTGCGAAATTGAGACGACTATCTATGTTATGGTTGATTTAGTAGTCGCCATAAGAAAGTTAAGATATTCATTTTTAAAAATGGTAAGTCATTAACTGTGAGCTATGAAAACTAATGGTATTTCATCGATATTCAAACCAGTAGAAGTCTAACATGCCTGAATCAGATATATATTACTTATTAATACTAATAATTAAAGTGTTCAAGTTAGAATGTCTAAGGTCACATGTAATATGTACTATACATGCTTTAATCTTGTACTTTTAATAAAATTTATTAAGAATAAAAGATAGCAATCGCCGTTAACTAGTTTTAGGAGTTAAGTCTGTGACTACCCCAGGAGTACGAAGGCCTAGAAGGGACAAGGCAACAAATAAAATAATTATACTACTGAAAACAGAACCTACTGACTAAGGAGGAAGAACACTGCAAACTAAAACAATATCGCACTGCAAACTGACTTGAACCAAGTCGAACTCGTTGAGTCACTGGTTAAGTGATTACTGGATCAGAAAGCGAGCGCGAGAATCGAAGCGAGAGGCGGGTGGGAGGCTAAGAAGGAATGTGAGAAGTCTACGCAAATGAAACAAAAAAGCTCTGCGCACGCATGACCAGCGGTTGTAAATGACGGACTCTGTGTATTTTTATTTACCGCCAAACTGACTTTCCGTTATCCTTCTCAAAAGCATTAATAATTCATGAGATATAGTCATCTATATTTGGTCACATGCATGGCTCTTTATACCGTGTGAAACTCTTGTTCGAAGCTTCGTCAGGTGGATGCATCCAGAGTCGGATCCAGGGGTGGTGAAGGGGATGGCTAGCCACCCCCCTTTAGAATGGCAAAAAATATTTATGTAAAGCTGGAATGATCAAATACAGCTTGTGAGCACGTTTTCTTGGATTGATAAAGTTTCGCATTATCTCCAAGCATGCCCCTGATGCAGATTACCAAGGCTGCTGCCTCCATAGTCTCAACTTAGTTATTTGCCATGCATGACAAATCTTATCAGTTTAAAATACGATGGATTCTTGTCAGGTTCAAGTTCTTTGACAATTCACCTAAAAGACAATATTTCCTAGAAGCCATTCATCCGAAAAAAAGTGCAAGCTGAAAGATTTCTACAAGACGCGTTGGATTGAAAGGCACTCCACATTTGAAACCTTATTTGACTTGTATGAATACATTGTGGTAACCTAAAACGAGATATGTGATCCCACAGAAGATGATCACTTCTATCCAAACAATAAGAAGGACTGGAGTTGGGATGCCAATATATACGAAATCGATGGCCAATGGATCGGACTGCGCCACACCGTGATATGACTAACATTGGTCACATCGTGAGCTTCGTCTGCGCAAAGGAGATGTTGTAACCAATGAGGTCACTTGTTCAGTTGTTACTGCGCTTCAAGGCAGACTCGTAGAAGTTTACTTCGGTTTCAAGAAACTCGAAGAAGTTAGAATTTGGTATGCAGATATCCGTAATGAGATCGATGCATGTATACAAAAGCTTTGACCCTAGCAGAGCTGGTAGGTTCAACTGAACAAAAGCCAAGAATTTGCAGTAGACAACGTAACAAAAATAACTGCCCTTTAGATACAGTTACTGAATACTGGAATAATAATAAACCATCTATTGAATAATTATATACAACAGTCAAACGGTAAAGAATGATTGCTAATTAAGTTTTAAAAGAAGCGTATGTAAATTTTCGCATTCGCATGAGAAAATATTTCAAACACTCATTGTTCGTCTTTCATCAGGGGATTCCAAATATTTCTGGGAAAAAATAACACCCTCGAGGCGTTTCATTTGTTTTCTCAATATTTGGAACCCCTGATAAAAGATTCCGATTCGTGTTTGAAATAGTTCATGAAGCCAAGAAGATATTTGTTTACATCTATAAAACAAATCAGTGGAGGAAACAGTACATGTTTTGCTATTAATAAAGCCAGTTCAGTATTATCACTTGGCAAACCACTCTACCCATGTAAGTAATATTTTGACCATAATGCCATAACCAGATAGCCAGTCAGTTGAAACTCGCAAACATAGAAGCTATTTTGCATAAATGGAAATACATGTAGCTTCAAAAAGGGAGCTATTAAAGAAATAGTAGCTTAGTAGAACTTTAATGTAGGATAGATGCCAGCAAAACATTGCGATTTAATGCTTTCCCTCTTATTAGTACAAGTATCTCTGTCAAAAAACCTAAAATGCTGTCAACTTAACTTTTGAGGCACCTTTGTCCACTTACAAATAGAGGAAAAATAAAATGAAATGAATTTAATAATGAAACATTGGTATAATACTTATCCTGAGTATATGCTAGTAGTGGGAGAGGCATGGAATTAAGCCCCTTTTTTCGGGCGCTATGCTAATTTTTAGGGCGCTATGTTAATTTTTAAGGCGCTCTCGTTAATTCAGATGACGTCACAGTCCTATTGTCTTGGGCTCATGACTAAAATGCGGCGTACCTGATCAGAATTGCGGCGTATGCATCAATTCGGAATGCAATTTTTTAGGGCGCTCTCATTAATTCTGGGCATGTTTGGGCAAAGCCTACTGTTTGGGGTCGTCTATAAAACCAGAATGTGCCTCCGAATCAGTACAACCCAAAGCAAATAACTCATAAGATAATCGTATACAAAATCCAGTATGGTTCATTAGATCAACTCTGCTATTGTTCTTAGGGATTAGCGATAACTGAAGGGCCATCAGTACAGCTTAAACCGTTCATAAATGAAATCATTGTGTTTGGCGGAGACCTGAATTGCGCCTTGGAACCTATTGATAAAGTAGGAGGTCAGTCCATAGAAGTAAAAAAAAAACAGTCATTCACGTCATTCGTGAATTTATGAAAGCTTTAGATTGTGTAACGTACACAAAATCGCCATGAGATTAAATACACATGGCATGATCCCGCTTTTAAAATTCAGTGTCGTCTTGACTATTGGCTATGCTCTAAATCAATAGAAAACACAATTGCAAAGACAAATATTATCGATGTTCCCTTTTCAGATCATTAAGCAATTTGCATTACAATAACGTATATTATTAAGACTACATGAGAAAAGGGCACTGAAGGCTTTTGGAAGCTAAACCTTTCAACGCTAGAAGACCTGCATTTTATCAAAGAGATGGAGGAGTGTATTTTGTGAAGTAAGGGAAAATACCGGAAAAAATATGTCATTGAAATGGGACCTCATAAAAGTAAACATAGGCCACACTGCACGAAGATATTCAAAAGAAAGCCGCGACAAAAAAGAGGAAAGCTACGGAAAAGGATCTAATAAAGTTTGAGAAAGCAAGATCGGAACTCTCTAAGAATCTCTCTTAAGAGAAGACTGGAAATTATTACACCTTAAAGCATCAATTGGAAGAGATTTCCAATTTTAGAACTAGAGGATCAATGATTTGAAGCTGGCTTCGGGCTCGATGGGCTGAACCGTGGAGAAAGAAGCTCCAAATATTTGTTCAATTTAGAAAAACCTAATAGCAGGAGAAATTTCATCTCAACGCTTAAACTAGGTAGTGGGGCCGAAATAACAGACTGATATCTTGAATGAAGAAAATAACTTCTATGAAACTCTATAAACGTCGACTTCCACTGGGCCAGAAAATAACTGTTTTAAGGAATTCTTCAGTAGTCCATCTATACCAAAATTAAACGACCAAAAATCAGAAACTTGCGAAGGTCAGTTATCCGAAGACGAATGTTTTGCTGTACTGAAGTATTTAAAGAAAAATAAAACACACGGAATCGATGGTCTTCAGGCTGAGTTTTATTTGCGATTTTGGAAATTGTTATGCACCGAACCTTTGGTTGATAGTTTTAACTACATCTTAAGAGCGGCCGTCTGTAAATATCGCCTAAAGTGTTTAGGATGAAAAAAAATGAATTCCTCAAACTTTCTCAGAATAATGGCCTGGGTGAGTGAGGCATATAAATATAACTTTTAGTTGAATCTGATTTTTATTTTCGCCAAACGGCGACAAAATCGGTTTTACGGCTCTTAGACCGGTTTTTAGGAGATCGATACCACACATCGATAACGGCTCGCCTAAAAATGAAAATAGAAATTTATAGCAATACTGTGCAGCTAAATACAAAGAAAAGATAATGATTTCTCTTTTCATGGGTTGTTTATTACAAATTAAATATTTTATCAATTTTTAATTATTGTGTTAATTTTAGACATTTTTGGTACGCAAAATAATGACCAAATTGAGAAGCTAAAATCTCCAATGATACATGACCTGGCTGTATTAGAGTATAACCTAGCGAAAGAGCAATGTTTCTTCTTCAAATACATGCAATAAAATTTTTGGGCAATTAAAACTACGAATTTTCAGGGCACCAAACGCAAGTGGCACTGACGTAAGAATACTCTCTTTTCTCACAGCGTTCGAATGCACAGAATCTAAGATGAACAGAGGAAAAAAATATTATATCAACTTCTATCAGGTTAAATTTAACACTAAAGAAGCCTGAGTACTTTCAGATAGATTATATATCGGTTTCTACCAATTATGTACAAAATCAGTGGCTTTTAGCGGTACTTTTGCGATGACATATTGTTGAATCTTTACTCATGCCGGAACGCTGACAACTTTCAATTGATAGACTACCTTTATGAGACTTCTAAGTCAATCCGAATGATCTACAGTTGAACTATTCACTGTTAGGAATGTTAAAAAGTAATTGTAATGGCTTAATATGTACCTTTCATGTGGTTTTGTAGAGAATCGGTAGTATAACTAGAGGTTGTCAAATGCAAGACTGCCGTAGTTCAACTGTCAACAGCTGAGATTGCGTTACACACAGGAAGCCCGCTTTATCAGGAAATATGAACGCGTAATATAACTATATATGGACTTTTGGTTTACGTTCCGATCCGGGAAACTAGTTATATTTTATGTAGAATCTCAGTATCACTGGATTTATTTTTTGTCTTTGAGTTTGGTCGCCAATTGAAATCAAAGCTTCACGTAACCTTATCTCCCTTAGGGGGGAGACAGGAGTACTTATGTTATGTCTCTTGACTCTTTTGGTATGACCAGTTGGCGAGCCCGACCGATTATTATAATTCGCAACCCAAGTACGGTTCTGAAGCAAAAATGTAGCAATCCGTTAGACTTTTTTTCTCAAAATTTTGGAAAAAAGTGTTTTATAGCTACTTTCCGCACACCTGGTCAGGTTCCGAAGCTGACGCCGGCCGCATAATAATCTCTCGGGAGTTCTAAAACGGCAATTACGTATATTCAATCTTTTCACCCAGTGGCCATCTTGGATCGAATGCGAGAAAATCAGTTTTTTTTTGTAACGCTATAACCTCGCACTGAGGGATATTAGAACGAGTTTAGCCAAGCAAAACCTCGCATTGGATCCAATATGGCCACCGAGTGAAAAAAACGTGAATGCAACCGCGTTATTTATGGTTCGGTTTCCGTGAGTTTACTTTTCGCTTGCTTAGATACTTAGATACTTAGATGGTTATACTCCCTGGGATAGTTTTCACTAATACTGGGAGTTTAAATAATATATAAATTAGAATAATAATAATAAACTAAGTAACATAATAGTAATGGTAGTGATAATACTACTACTACTACTACTAATAATAATAATAATACTACTAATAATAATAATAGTAAACTACGCGATTTAAATCGTGACACATACCAAAATATTAAGTAAATATTAAATAGATAAGAATAATAACTAAACATATATACGAGCGATCTATAGCCTGCGCAGGTGGCTAGGCACCTGCATAGATCGAATGGCAGGGCGGCTGACAGGGCGGCTGACTTGAAACTGGCTAGACTGTTAGCAGAAACTGCTTCATACGGAAGCAGGTTCCATACTCTTATAGCCCTAGGGAAAAAAGAATAGCTATATGCTAATACATTAACTGGAAGTTGTGTGTACTTAAACTGATGGCGTCTACTAGATCTGGAGGAAGTAGTAACACACTCAGGGAAAGGGATGTTTACCAGCCCATTTCTAATTTAAAAAAACAGCACTGATTGATTAAGGAGGCGTCTTTGTTCTAGAGTGTCCCAACCTAATGACCTGACTAAATTAGATGTGCTTACAGTAGGATTATAATTGTTCGAAACAAATCTGGCAGCGTTTTTTTGAACTTGTTCAAGGCGATTTACGTCAGTGTCTGTGTGGGGATTCCATACAGGAGCAGCATATTCCAGGATAGGCCTATCACAAGCGTAATTTTATGATTAATGGTGTCAGTTGCAGCCATGGCCATGTAGGTTGACCAAATAAGAGAAGTTAATGTATCTATCAATTCCAAATCTGCCCCCCCCCGGTATACGTGTAGCATTTGGCCGCGCAGTCTGTCCCAGAGTGGGGCATTTTACCAGCAAATAATAGTTGGGGTGGTGAATAGCCCACGTTCGATATATGTTTCACTTATCACGCACAAAGGTTTCAACATGTGTCTCCGGGGTAAATTAAATATATTATATTATTTGAACAAAGAATAAAATTAATTTAATTACCCTGGAGCATCATTATACTGAAACCTTTGTGTGTGACGAGTGGAGCATATATTGAAAGTGGTGTATTGGTGAAAGAGAGTCAAGGTTGCGGATTTTACATCAATATTTATTAGAGATTTGCACTCGTTCCTAAGCCCCACGGTTAGGTATTTGCAAAGCTCTGATTCCCAAAAGTCAAATGCTCCACAAATGGGGGAGAGGGGAGGAGTGGGCAGGTTTGGAATTGCTAGAGAGATAACGAGTCATACTTTATAAAGCCCGGTTTACCATAGGATCGTTACGATCGCAGTGATCGCAGCGATCATAGATAGCGATCGTAACGATCTACATATGGAAACCGATCTATAGTTCTATCCTGCCGATTGTACAATCCATGGAGCCCGTGGGAGGAGGACTGTGTGGCGGTTATGATTTCCGGGTACGTGTTTTTCACAAAAAGACAGGTTATAGACGACTCGGAATAATAAAACATAAATGCGGGTTCGTTTTCACAATAACTTGGAAAATCGGGTTTTGGAACTATACTTTCTCTGAAAACCGGATCTGGATCGGACCCCATGGCGGCACATACGTACGTACCCGTATTGTGATTAATATATTGTTCACATATCTGACTGATTTATTTAGCATAGTGACCGGATTTCGAATTTACCATGGCCAGTTGAGCCACCATATTACATGCATTAAGATCGAAGGTCACATTACTTTGCTATTTTAAAAAGGGACGCTTATTTATGTTTAGACTCTGCCAAAATGGTATAGATAGCAGCAAAGGCTAAATCATCCGATGCGGTCAACAGACATTCTTCTCAGTCTATTATTCTCAGTCTTCTGAGCCTTACACGGATTACTGATTGTGGTCAACTTCATTCTTATGTTGTCCCCTTAAATTATTTTAATTAGAATTCAATAAAAAGGGTACAGACATGGCCACATAACGGACTCCCATGCTCTATACCAACGCGTATACCGTACAGTTATGGTGTCAGTTATTTCTAGCCAACACAACTACGTTTTTCACACACCTCTACCATTTAATTAATTTTGCAAGTGCTACCCTTCCCCCATCCCGGATATTTCCATGCCTGGTATTAAAGCAGCTGATTGATAGTAAACTTGCTGAATTTGATAATCTCTCGCGAACCCAAAAGACTCAATATTGATGGAAACTTGCAAGAATATTGACTTACATTGTAGGTAAGGTACCAAAGAACTTAAACAGATGTCGCATTTATGATTGGTAAATGATAGATGACATACAGTGGCGGATCCAGGGAGTGGGTTCCCCCTTACTTCTGGATATCACTCAGAAATGAATAGCTAAATACATATTTCAATGTATGCTACTCAGACATGAAACATTATCATAGAAATATCATATGAAACCTGTTACATATTGTAAGTATAGTTCTCTAGTATGACACTATTATTTTGCCCCCCCCCCCCCCCCTATGACTCGCTTAACCCACCTTATATCACACTTGACCCGGTTTTCTTTGTTCTTCATAGGGGTGAAACTCTGGTATAAACCCGTTGAACAATAGACTAATTAAATCGTCAATCTGAGGTTTATAACTGTAAGTTACAGGGAGGTTTATAACTCAGTCAGTTTAAACCTCCTTTCTATTTGAGAAAACCTCGCCAAATGTGATATAAGTCAGTTTCATACCTCGAACCTTCGGTTCTAATCCCTAAACATCCCTCGGGGCTCGGCCCTCGGGATGTTTAGGACTTAGAACCTCGGTTCTCGGTATGAAACCGTCTTACTTTTACAAAATCCTGGATCCGTCCCTGAATGAGTTGTCTTCTTCATCAGTAGTGGATGACTCTAGATCGGCTAAAAAAAAGCGCTTAGATAGAACGAAGAACAGAATACTAAGTCCTAAGCGCCTTCGGTACATTTTTGCGGTCTTTTTGGGCAGAACTTGAACATAAATCAACATCTCTTTAACATCAAAGTAATATATTCACTGCTGATAAAGACTGAATAGCTACTTCCAGAAAAATACTTCTATACTACTACTAGTACTGCTTGGCACATGATACACTTTTCCTCCTACAGTCGGTGCCTGCATTCTCGAGCGTGTTTAGCGAAACAAATCATACTTTAGACATAAACAGGCCGACCATTACCCGGATCGTTATCGTTTATTTTTAGATTTTATATATAATGCCATACGTATTGTTTGCTTTCATCGCGAATGTAGGCTGGTTTTCATTTGGTCGTTCGCTGCGATCGCTGTAAAGGTGAGTCGGCTTTAGGGACCGGACATTATTTAGCGGTAGAGGGGTGGGAGGGGGGGCTACTAGTTCTGCATTGTGGCTTGCCCCAGAAAATGTGACCTTGCAGTTCTCTGGTCTCACAAAATAATGACCCTCCCCGTAGATAAGCCTATAAATATATTTAACCTATAAAAGAGGAGCATAAAAAAATTGACCCCCCTTTAAATGGGAGCATAAAAAATCGTGACCCCCTACAAATCTAGTAGTCCCCCTCCCCCAACGCTAAATAATGTCCGGTCCCTTATAGCGATCGTAGTGGTAACATGGAATCTACTCTCAAGCGGTCATAGCGATTACGATCGCCAGGATAGAATTTATTGTTGTACCCGATAGTTCGGTTCAATTCCATTTGATAGCAAGATATAATCGCTACGATTGACAAGTACTTTTTTTCAGCGGTCGCTGCGATCTGAGAAACGGGCATATGGGATATCATTTAGCATGGGGAGTGTCATACATTTTCAAACCCCCCAAAATAGAGGGTCGTCAAAAAGGGTTGGCTGTAGGGGGAAGGCAAAATATTTCATACTTATTGGTAGGGTTATATATTTTTAGAATTTTTCATTTCATTCTCCATAACGTATGGTACGGACCTCGTACTCAGATAATGAGAGGTAGATACTTGTGACTTCCGGCACTCTTTTCTTCGACATTTTGGAAAAAGAGTTCTGACAGTGTTATAGCTACTTTCCGCACACCTGGCCGACGCCGCACAAGTACCCTCCATCTCCCAGCAATTGTAACATGTCGATTGCCGTCCAATATACAGTTTGAAACTCAAAGACAAAAATAAAAGCCAAATCCAGTTACACTGAGATCCTATATCGAATATAACTAGTTCCCCGGATCGGAACTGATGTAAATCAGAAATCCACAGTTATAGATTTCTAGCTTCGTAAACACGTTGTTCATTTGTTCCGAAAAAGCGGGCTTCCTGTGTGTAACGCAATCTCAGCTGTTGACAGTTGAACTACGGCAGACCTGTTTATAAAGCTACCAATTCTCTACGAAACCACATGAAAGGTACATATTAAGCCATAATAATTACTTTTAACATTCCTAACAGTGAATAGTTCAACTGTAGATCATTCGGATTGACTCAGTAGAAGTCTATCAATTGAAAGTTGTCGGCGCTCCGGCATGAGTAAAGATTCAACAATATGTCATCGCAAAAATACCGCTAAAAGCCACTGATTTTGTACATAATTGGTAGAAACCGATATATAATCTATCTGAAAGTACCCAGGCTTCTTTAGTATTAAATTTAACCTGATAGAAGCTGATATCATATTTTTTTCCTCTGTTCATCTCAGATTATGTGCATTCGAACGCTGCGAGAAAAGAGAGTATTCTCACGTCGGTGTCACTTGCGTTTGATGCCCTGAAAATTCGTAGTTTTAATTGCCCAAAAATTTTATTGCATGTATTTGAAGAAGAAACATTGCTCTTTCGCTAGGTTATACTCTAATACAGCCAGGTCATGTATCATTGGAGATTTTAGCTTCTCAATTTGGTCATTACTTTGCGTACCAAAAATGTCTAAAATTAACACAATAATTAAAAAATTGATAAAATATTTAATTTGTAATAAACAACCCATGAAAAGAGAAATCATTATATTTTCTTTGTATTTAGCTGCACAGTATTGCTATAAATTTCTATTTTCATTTTTAGGCGAGCCGTTATCGATGTGTGGTATCGATCTCCTAAAAACCGGTCTAAGAGCCGTAAAACCGATTTTGTCGCCGTTTGGCGAAAATAAAAATCAGATTCAACTAAAAGTTATATTTATATGCCTCACTCACCCAGGCCATTATTCTGAGAAAGTTTGAGGAATTTCATTTTTTTTCATCCTAAACACTTTAGGCGATATTTACAGACGGCCGCTCTTAATGAGGGGTGAAATTTCTATATATCAGAGACAAGGGGTTATAACAGTTTTTACAAAACTGGCGGCCAATCTATCTTAGTAGTAAGAAATATGGGGGTTCTGGCCCACTATTTCAGCCCACTATTCTGGCCCACTTATGGCATAGCAGCTCGTTTTCTATTGGCCCCGGTTCTGGCCCACTATTTCAGCGGTCTGGCCCACTATTTCAGCGGGTCTGGCCCACTATTTCAGCGAACATGACCACTTGTGGCATAGCACCTCGTTTTATATTGGGCCAGGTTCTGACCCACTATTTCAGCGATCTGGCCCACCATTTGAGTGTGGTTTTAGCCCACTATTTCAGCAATCTAGCCCACTATTTCGGCGCTTATGACCATTTCTGGTTGTCTTGGGGTTCTGGCCCACTATTTCAGCGCTTATGACCATTTCTGGTCCACCCTTGTAGTATAGGCGACGCCACCATCTACCCAAGCGCACTCCAAAAGTCACCCACAAGATTTCGTGGTACCCAAACCAGTACTGTTAGAGAAGTGGTGTAACTGTAGTATAGCTGTAAACATGTGTGCAAACAATCAATGTCGATGGTTGTCCATTGGCCGTGTAACTACATGTCGACAAAAGTGTGTATTCGAGTTCTGCGGGCAACATAGAGCCCAATTCAGGAGAAAGCCGATCATCCCACATCCATGTCGCAAGTGTGGGGTTGGGACTCAATCAGAAACACAACTCTTCGCCCATGTGGTAACATTACTGCACAGGTGGCCCTAATACGTATAGGAAAGAGGGCTAGAAAAAAAATCGATATCGTACTGGCCGAACTTATAACCAAAAAGCCCCCACAAGATTTAGCGGTATCCAAACCAGTACTATTAGATAAGCAACGCTCCAGTAGTAAGGCTGCAACCAATCAATGCAGATGGTTGTCCATTGGTCGTGCAACTACTCGTGGAAAGAAGTGTGTATTCGAGTGTTGCAAGCACCATAGAGCCCAACTAAAAAAAAGAGGGTCGACTGTACCACATCCTTGTCGCAAGTGTGGGGTTGGAACTCAATCTGAAACGCGACTTTGTCGCCTATGCGGCAACCGTACTGCACATATGACCCTAATGCGTATACATGTAGGAAAGAAAGCTAGAAAAACATACGATGCCGTACTGGATGAACTTACAACCCAAAATCCTACCTATTAAAGTAAAGAGTGGCATATAATATATCACACCATTTGTGGCCTACATCCTACCTATTGAAGAAAGAGCAACCTACCCTCATCAAATTGAAGTATACTTGAAATGTACTTAAAGTATACTTTTCAAAACTTACAACCCAAAATCCTACCTATTAAAGTAAAGAGTGGCATATAATATATCACACCATTTGTGGCCTACATCCTACCTATTGAAGAAAGAGCAACCTACCCTCATCAAATTGAAGTATACTTGAAATGTACTTAAAGTATACTTTTCAACACTTTTTTGTAGACTAAGTACATTTTAAGTATACTTGTGATGTACTTTCTACACAAAGTATATTCTGAGTACACTTGCTAAAATGTACTTCATATGTACTTATCACAAGCAAGTACAATTCAAGTATACTTCAAATGTACTTAGGTTTCAAAGTATATTCTGAGTACACTTGTTAAAATGTACTTCATATGTACTTATCACAAGCAAGTACAATTCAAGTATACTTCAAATGTACTTTAAGGTTTAAGATGATATCTAATTATATAATTATAATAAATGATTGAACCCCAAAATATACTTGAAATGTACAGCACACCAATTCATGTTTAAATTATTTTAATTATATAATAACCAGTGTGCAAAGTATATTTAAAGTATACTGCAGTCACTCTAATAAAAAAAATTAAAATGCTTGAAAACTATACCTTTTCCAGTGACACATCTGTGGATAACTTACATAGCGAGTACAATGTTACCCCCCCCCCCCCCCCAAAAAAGCCTGGGTCTCTAGGATCAGTCCTTTTCAAAAGTGTTTGGGAAATTGCCAACAAAATAGGTACTTTCATGTCCACAGTCTATTGATATGCAAAGCCTAAGAATATTCTTGACATCAATGGCAACAAGCTGTTTCCCTTCCTTATGCACTGGAGTGATGTGACTTACAGTGGCACCAGTAAATGCATCACTTGACAAAGTTATGGTACTATTTTTACAAAGTTTTCTTGCAAGTGCTAGATACAAAGGTATGTGACAAATACAGGCGTCATTACAAAAGACTGCATTTGGACATTTTCTGGAGCACTTAACATAAAACAAAATCTCTGCAAAAGAATAAGTAACAATGTCTTCTAAATACTGTATGGTGTAACTGTTCCGGCTTACTACAGGTTTGTAATCTGTGGAATGGAAAATGTTACTGTTGATGTTCAGTCTCTTAAACCTGTATACAGAGTCCTCACAAATGCTTCCACCGAGTATGGCTTCAACACAAGCTTTTTCTAATGGCAACAGCTGATAAAGTGTCAGTGATCCAACAGCATAAATTCTTAGTGCAATATGATGTTCATGATGGTGGTTTACATGCCCACGTTTAGTAAGCTTCTCATATAACTCCTTAGCAAATGATCCATCAGGTAGAAGAGGAACCAGCTCTGGAATTTTTTGCTGAATGCAAACTGACAGAAGAATTTGAAACTCAACTTTCTGAGTGCCATGGAAAAACTTACGCAAATCTCCATTGTAGTCTTCGTACCAAAAACAAGAGAAGCTCCATAGTGGTCCTAGGTCAAAAACACAGTCTCTCAAATGCAGAAGATTGTGTACATTAAAGGTATTGTACCTTTCACCATAAAGTCCGCCAATCCTTAAACAGAAGTTCAACAAAAGCGATTCTGCTTTTTTAAGTTCCTGTAACAATATTGAGTCTTGAAGGAGGAGCCAAATACCCTCAACAAGAAGAATGAAGTGTTGATAATAATCATCTGGCAAAATTTCCCAGAGGCAAGGAAGTCCATAAAATAAAAGAAATGAGCGCAATTCTGATGCTTTAAGTTGTGCCCTGTGCCCCTCTAGACTCCTTGGAACACGGGATATGGTATTAGGAGGCTTTATCTTCAGTAGTCTTTCATCAACCATCCCCACTTTGTTTGCAATATTCCAAGGTTCTTTACGGTATGTTTTATCAAACCATAAGGTTAAAAGCATTTTCATCACACCCAAGGCAGTCCCATGCATGTAATCAACAGGCACACCTCTTATGATATCAAACTTGGGTACTCCCATAAACCAGGAAAATCCTTTAATCCCTTTCACAATTGTGTTCTTTTCAGCATTTCCTTTCCTTTCCTGGGCTAATGAAGCAAATTCAAGAGTCTGCTCATGAGACCTTTTTTCTTGAAAACCAGTTCTGGGATAGTTTATGTTAAAAGGATATGTATGTGTGTGTCCTCTGGAACTTGTCTTTACAGTTTTTCCTTCTTCAAGACAATATGGACATCCATTAAATCCATTATACTGGCTAATATTCTGGAATAGGCATTTAGCTGGGGCATCCATTGTGGCACTGAGTACAATACCACGGATAGTTCGATGCTCACCATTGTGTAAATGAACAGGTATACCTATAATAATGAAACAACAGGGAACATTTACAAATGTTAATTAATTTCATATTCAACAAGGAAATTAACAGTTGGAACATTTAATCTTTAAAGGTGAATATTTATAATTATATTTAATTCAGTTTAGTTTAATTAATTATATATAGTGTACAGCTGATCTGACATGTACATGAATGTTGATATGCAATAATTGCACTTATACTTGTAAAAAAATAAAATTGAAGTTTAAATATCCAGCTAAGGGGATGACAGGTAATCCTAGATGCATTGGAAGTAAATTGGAGGTTCTGTGCCCATGCAGGCTGTAAGTATAGGGTCAGTGCTTGAGAGCTTGGTTGCCAGGCAACTGTGGCAACCAACCAGCCCAGCACACTGGGACATACAGGAGCAGAAAATAGGAAGAAAGAAAAGGTAGAGAGGGAGGGGAAACACAATCTACATTGTACATATGAAGAATGCTAATATTATCCTAAAACACAGCAATTGCAATCAATGCGATGAGCAACTGCAAAAGGACACAAAACGAAAAGACCAACATGTAAATAAGACAGCCAACCATGTGAGCGTGCTACAGGAAGACCAATAATGTGTGGTGTATTTAACCATGTCTGAATGGACCTTTTGCAAGAATGCAATCACATGGCTGTACTGGGTGGATAAATATCTTAATTCACATTATATTTAAAGGCAGTTGTGTTATTAGCAAAACCTCTTTGTAAATGCTATTTCCACCTCCAATCGAATGTTGATCTTTCTAAAACAGCGTTGGTAAGGATAGCTTGCCATCCAGCATCCATGGCAACCCTTACTCCCAAACTGACAGTCGGAAGTGCAATGACTCTGGGAGCTCAAATAAAAAGACTCCAGAGATTACTGTTATGCCAATTAATGCAACTGGGCCATCAATGTGTATGTGAGACACAATTATTTTGCTCTGTACTCTAACTGCACATGTTAGTAATGCATGATATAGCTTTAAACAAGAAATTTCATCAATTTCTCAAAAATTATTATCTTTTAGAGTCAGTTATAAAATTTATGTCCATGTTATATCGGAGATAGATTGTATAACATGGCCATTCATTTACATGCTAATTATTTTTTTGTAGATTGGAAATATTATATGCTTCAGTATTAACAACAGTCATGCATGTACCTTTGTTGAAGACATCTTTGAAGGACTCTGCAAATGGTCGAAGGAATGTCATAAACAGAGGCTTGCAACTTCCAAACCAAAGGCCACTGAGGAGACGGTTCCTTCGTGAAAACCTTTTGATTTAAAATTATATGATATAGTTACTGTATATAATACAAAGCCACAATGATAAAAAATAAAACCATATAACTCGGACCTGTTCTCTTTGGAATTCAAAATAAAAAGTACTATATGCTTTTCATATATACATGTATCCATAATGCATCCAATATGTATATATACATGTAAAATGTTATATATATTTTTCTCAAGCTCATTAATAATTTATGAGAGTTTTAGTCAATCAGAGGACTGCATTTGGTCACATGCATGAATCTTGATACCCAATGAAACACTAGATGAACATCACTAGTGATTTGGATATCCAAATCACTAGTGATGTTCATCTGTGCTCTCATTGGGTATCAAGATTCATGCATGTGACCATAGTTAATAGAGTGGAATGGTTAGGAAACTCAGGGACCTTCTTTGTTATAGGTCTTTGTTAGCTTTTTTCAACCACTACCCTGCACAAAAAAAATAGAAATTCCAACATGTTAATCAATCAGCCAATAGAAAGGTGAGTTCAGTCGTTCAGGGAACGCTAATTAACTATGATCGTGCACAATCTTTTGTCTTACCCCCTTCCAACCTAAATCGCAGCACCTTTGTTAGCCCTTTTGACGTTATGAAACCCGGCAAACTTGTTGTATCGCCAAAATAACTGAAAACATTGACTCCATACATGCATGTACACCTACATGTAGACATCTACATGTAGATGTTGTGGTTGGAAAATTTTTTTGGTTCAAATTTTTTAAACTAGTTCAAAATTTTTAAACCAGTTCAAAATTTTTACACCAGTTCAAAATTTTTACACCAGTTCAAAATTTTTACACCAGTTTTGAACCGGTTAAAACAAATTGAACTGGTTTAAAAAAAATTTGAACCAAAAAAATTTTGAACCACAACATAGACATCTACATGTAGGCCTAAGTCAGAAACATAATTTTTGTCTGTGCTTTATCGAATTTACAAACTGACTCACTTTCAGCTTGAGTTTGTAAATCTGATAAAGCATGGCCGCCCATTCTGTATCAATAATTATATACTATTAAAATTCATACATTGTACATCTGTCTGTACTGTGTGTGTGTGTGTTTGTGCCAGCGATCTGATTGGTCAAATAATGTTCAGCAACTTGATTGGTCCAACAAATTCGAAAACTTTCAATCCGACTCTGAATTCAAGCTTAGGTGTGTCTTATTTTTCTTTTAATTATAAGGCTTAAAAATCCACTTAGACTTTAAATTACCTGCTTTTTCTCTCCCATTTGGCTAGGCAATAATAAGAAATGGATGGTTGTGTGCAAAAATGGTTGAAGTGACTCTTGATCACATTCTGAATTCTCCCTTAGAAAACAAAGAAATTGAAGGAGAATTTAGACTGTAATCAGGAGACACTTGCACCCTTTTTGCACTGCCATGGCCCTTCAAATGATCTGGATGTTTATGAACTACTGGTACATTGTACTTTCTCAATAAAACATATAGTTTCTCTAATGTCACAAAAACCAGCAGAAACATTTCAAATAGGGGGAAATTATGCTACATGTAGCAATAATTAACCTTTGAACTGTTCAAACTGTCTGCAATGTTAATTTGCATGTGATTATGCTGTTTCCTCTTGCATATGGTGGTCTTTGTATCAGTTCTATCTGGTAATATTTCAAGCTTGGCTGAATTATAATTCATTCGAAAGCTCAACAATTTATTTCAATGTAAAGTACACATGTACTCACTTGCTTAAAGATATATATATTTAGCCTACATGTAAGTATTTTCTCAATAATTCACAAACTGTTCACCAAGATATAGAGACACAGCTAAAAAACTTTGAACCGTGGATGTACCTTATGAATTAGTTTTAGAATCAACCTTCAAAATAATCAGCCTTGTTCAATAACTTGATATTACATGTATGTTTTCTGACACTGCATGAACTTGGTTCACTCTAGCCCCAGGTGATCAAAGAGCTGATAATAATTTGCTTATAAATTATATTGACCAGATAAATTGATCTCCCTGTTGATCGGATAGTTAGGGTGTAATTAACTATAACTACATGTACATGTACTGTACTTTATTCTTATATAATCCACTTGGTTAGGGATTTATTTGGAAAGTAGCATTTTGTCCACTCTATAAACAACTGGAACCTGTACAATTTAAAGCTGGATTGTCAACTCAGGGTAATAAAAGTAAGTAAGTAACTTTAGTAAGTAAGTAACTTTATTTAAGTGTCAAATGTATTTACATGTTATTGTAGCTTTGCAACAAATTGGGGACACTAGTCCTACGATTTTACGTCCTTATCCAAGAAGACGTGAAGGTCTAACCATTTGCAGTTGTTTCACAAAGGCTGCACCTTCTACTCAGTTATTTTATGACCCTGAGTGTTGGTCCGGCCGGGGCTTGAACCCGTGACTTCCCGCTCAACAGACTGGAGCTTAACCACTGAGCTAACCGGTAAAAGGTCTTAAACATGCATGTTTAGGATATAACCAGTTTTACTTTCCTCTATCATTGGTACTATATAACAAAACATGCATTCAGTATATATACATGTAAGTTATTTATATCAATTCACAACATGACTCACCTCATTTCAGGAGAAAACTCATTTATAACCACATACACTGGCCAAACACTATATTTGGAAGAATGGAATAGTGCCACCCCATCAGTATTGATTTGAAAGGAAATATGGATTTCCGTACTCTTCTTGTTGGAAGGTGTACCCTTGAAGAAACCATCTTCTCCAAAGTGCTTGTTGTATAGCTGGCCGTCCATGACATCTTCAATGGCATCTTGGTGTTTTTTTTGCCTCGAGGATCTATATCCTAAAAGCTTGATAAAGTCATGCCCTGAAAAATGCAGCCATAAGTTAATATGGTTACATTTTATAAAAAAAACTCTTGTATTAAAAGCAAAAATAATTTTCATGCCGGAACCAAAAAGTCTGAAGGGAAATATACTGTGAGAATAAAGTACATGTAATTCCACATTAATTAGTATGCAAAATAATTATTGCCATTCACCCAAACACGAAATTCTAGGACAGATCCAGGATGTTCTGTGTTAAGGAGTTCGAAAGACATGTTTGATATATACAAGCGCGAAAATCATTTGGCAATTTCGTTGTTGTCTGTAACAAATTGTAAGTGAGCAAGAGAAAGGGGGTTTGATGGAACCCCAAACACCCTCTGGATCTGCCACAGGTTTAGTTCAAGACTGCAGGAAGTTTGAGATAACCTAGTTCAAAAGTCTATTGTATTTAAGGAAGGTTCATTTCATATAACAAGGGGGGCAAGGCAAAGAGACAAAAGGGGCTCTTAATTTTCTTTGGGCAGTTAAAGAGGACTCTCAAGAATACTGGAGTTGCAAGGGGTTGGGTTATTTCACTGCAGTTCAGCAGGTGCTCAAAAAGGCAATGAAAATTTTGAGCTCCAAATTTTAACAACATCCTCACCCCCTGGCATACCTACTTGACCATTCAAAAAGCGAACTGAATCACGTGGATTCAGATCAATTCAGTTTGGTGATAGAGAGGGGGGGGGGGGGTTATTTAAAAACACAGAATGACGACAGATTATTTTTTGGTCAACAAGACTTGCATTTAAAGTACTAATAAACAACTTTTTACGTCCTTGTTTGTGGTTTGGCTCAATCAAAGCATAAAAGAGTTTTTAAGGAAATCCTGTTCCAAAGTTTCTTGTTTTTCTTATTTCGGTGCTCCAAGTTGACAGGACAGGAACTATGGGAGGGGAGGGGTTATTAGAGAAGGGGGGCTTATTTCAAAACTTGACCCTGAAAAAAGGGGGGGCTTGTTAGAGAGAAGGGTGGGGGGGTTATTAGAGCATTTACGGTATGTTGATGGTCCCTACACAAATAATCAATTTTACATACATGTACATAACTCCTAAGCTTACTTACGATTGACCAGAGTCTGAAGCTGATTAACAAGTGGAATTACCAAGAAAAACGACGAGGCTCCTTTTGTCTTCAAATCCTTCAAACAATGTTTATTCTTGCAATTATTGGGCAATGATTGACCAAAGTATTCGTAGCAAAACGTACAGTAATAGTGGTATTGGAGGGGGTTTCTCAGTTTCATAAAAAACTTTCGGAGCAGAGCCATGGAAGAAGCCATCATATTTGGTAACGCACAATGGACATTTATTAAGACGAGAAGATCTGACAATGCAACACCAGAAATGTTATGCCGAACTGCAAATGTAATAACAAGCAGCAAACTAACGCCAAGGGAAATTCGAGCACCTTCATACAATGGGACATTGTTGTTAAAATCGTCGGCCGCAGTTGGATTAGCTGGAAAACTATCCCCTTCTAGTTCGTGTTCTAGATCTTCTGCATCGAATTCGTCCAAATCGTCTTTCAAATCATAACTATCTGTTCTTTGCGTTTCAAAGAGTGCGGGATCCGCGGGATCATACGCATCTTCGCATATTTGCGATACTGAAACGTTGTCGATTTCATTTTGCCACGCATTTTGCTCCATCCCGCTATAGCTATCTAGCTCTCCGGCTATGGAATTATCAGGCGGTGGAATAAACTGGAGTTCGGCTGGTATCTGGGCTGGTTCCTCTGTCTCAGATTCAGATATTATTTCTTGAATGTCATTGTCAACAGATTCATCATGATCTTCAGTTTCACTTGCAAGGTCATGAGTTGTGGCATCGTCAGATGAAGCTGGAACTCGTAAAAGATCGTTCCTGTCTTTATATTTTGTTGACTTCGGAATAGCCATCGATGGATCAGAAAGGTATTCGTTATAAAGCCCTCTCCTTTTCCTACTACCTTGGGCTTGGTTCTCCATGACTCGTGAATTTCGGTTTTTCTGAATTTCAGGCTCGAACGGCGTGGTTGTGATATTTTGATAACATGGAAGTGAGGCGTGACAATTAAAGTGTGACTAGTGCTGAATCGGCGCGTGCGCGTTCGAGCGGGTCGGCACAAAAGTCGAACTTCAATCTTCATATACTTAAATTTTATCACGATTTTGTTTTAAATAAAAAAAATCCCTATCAGCCACTTAGAAAGGTCACAAGAGGTCGCTTGTTTTTTCTAAATTAAGATGCTTCTAGATTCTTCTTCTTCTGTCACGTTGGCGTCTTATATTACCAGTACAGGTCACTTTACTTGGTTTATTCTGAACAGTTTCGTGACCTGTGAACGCGCGCTTGTTCTAGCTCGCTACCTTGTACTCTAAATCTCGCCATATTATCTGTATATTTAGAAATATGAACAGTCGTAAAAGAACGGCGAAGCCATCTACTAAGTATGCGAATGAAGGTAAGTAAGTTACGTAATTTAATTACTGTAAAACGTATTAGCCCGTATTTATTTAGAGACTATATTTGAGCTATTAAACCTAGACTACTCTGTCCTAGATACGTGTTCTTTTGAATAAATGCAGCCATGCAACTATACGTCATCCAAATTAACTTTAAAGCTTTATTTCCTCTGATCTTGCTTTCCATATCACTTTATGCGTTAAACCCCAATCGAAGATTTGTTCCCGCCTAATATTCTGAATATTTAATACATTTTATTATTATTATAAACGTTTATTATTTTAGGCGCAAATTCGAAAATTAGGTTCAGAATCTTTAGCTTTCTATAAAGATTTTTGAGTACCTCACACAGGATATGGAGTGCATGATCATGTAGTTAAACATAGCGATTCGTACTCCACCAAATGTGATCTAAATTTAACATTTAAGTATAAAAACACGCGTCGTGTACGTTAATTTCCCCCGCTCTTTTTGTAAGCCAGGTCGGATTACAATTTTATATGGACTGATAGTTTGCGAATGTCTACGTTGTTTTTCTGACCTTCATTTTACCTTTTTCATCCTTAGTTTTTGTGTTTGACTTCTCAATGAACTTAGAAGGGGTTAAATCAACATTTTAAAAGGGAACTAATTATTTGTGCCGAAATTCGATTAAAAAAATTGTATTGATCCATTGAAAAAGACAGCTAGGGGTTAAAAACATACGAAATGTACACTATAATTCTAGTTGAAGAAGTTGTCCTCGCTTTGGAGAAGAAATGCAGCGAAAATGAGTGGAAATAAATTGGCAAAACTTAATTCATTCTTTTTCTACTACGCCCATACTTGAACTTGCAGTGCAGTCAAATATGACATTGATCGACAAATAGATTTGTGGCCAAAACTCAAAATACGTACTATAATTAGTTTTGTGGATTATAGCCATCGCTGAATCAAAGAAAATGTAAATCAAGAGACATTTGAATTCAGTTTTATATAGATAAAGCTTGATATAACGAAGTTGATGTAAACAGACGGAGGGCGGCGAAAACGGAATTAAAAGAGCATTCTAGTTTTATTCAGACTCAGGTCTTCAGGAGCAGCTAGGTCGGTTGCATGCTGTCACTTGTTCACCAGGAAAATATATAGCCCAATTAAGTAAGTACACTCTTTCTGAGATCCTTTCTGAGTCGAACTGTCAAGATCTCGCTGTGAATTAAGTTTGCATGAGGACCAAACAAACTCAAACTTATAACCCGAAAGTGAAACTCGTATAAAGCTTCAAGTTAAGCCATATACTTATGTAGTTGCTTCTTTGGTGGGTTTTGGAAAAGCATTTTCTTTCATATTATTTCTTTCTTCGTGATCGAGAAACAGATAAATATGCGAGCGGCCATTTTGGTATTTAACAATATGCCTTACATTGCGCTCTTCAGGTGAATATAGCGACGTATGACGTATTTCTCGACCAATTAGAGCACAGGAATATCTAGCTATAATTATACTAAATGGTATATAAATCAAATTCATTATATGTTATGTAAAGTTATATAAGAGAGAAAATGAGTGACCACTGTCAAGAGGATAACAAAAATGAGGTTATATGGTTTAACCGGAATGGCATATCAGGAAATACATTTTAACATAATTATATTTGTTCATAATAAACAGTCTTAAAATAGACAAATATTTTACTTTAGATATATTGTTTATCATGTTATTGCGGTCATTTTTTTTATTTTCAGATGTCTTTTTGGTTGGGTCAATCAAAACATATATTTTGGACAACGTACATTAGCTATATATTAATCTTGAAATTAGTGCTCATTAATTATTCCACAAAAAGGTGCTTACAATATATTATTATGCAATAATTATGTATATTTACTAGCAACTACATGTACACAGGGCCTGGCTATTATAAACATTGTTTTCTCTTTCTTTGTTATAGATTATGTGTTGGTTCAATTTGTTTCCGATGGGGTGAGGGAGGTTGTGACCTCAGACAAGGTTTCCACCAGTGATGAAGGAGGAGTCTGGAGGGCACAATATATAGATGGTCATTTTTATGACTGTTTTATTATCAGCAGAAATGGTAATTAAGTTGTTTTGTTTTTCTTTTATAAATATTACTCAATAATGCATATATCTTTGTAATTGCATAATTGTAATAAGTGATAATTGTAGTGGTTATATGTAGTGGGATGTAATACACATGCATATACATATATGCATGTACATATATATGTAATTAATTATATGGTTTGGTTTCTAAGATTTCCTAGGTTCTCAAACAAAAGTGTTTCCCTGGTTTTGATTTAATAAACTACCAAAAAGGTCGACATGCAGTGTCAAATTAAGTAACACTCATGCAGCTAAACCATTTTTTCATGCATTAAGATTAGATAATATTATAGCAATATAAACATTCTTTGGCTTTAAAAAATAATACTTGCATTAAATATCTGTTCAACAGAAGACAAGGATTCTCTGATGAAACTGAAGATGAAAATGTCATCAGGGATGAAGCAGACAAAGCAGTCAAAGCAAAAACCAAAAGCAGTGGAAACTGTAAAGTCTACATTAAAAGAGAAGGTCCTAAAAAACAGCACCAAAAAGAAGGAAGCAAGTACAACTGTGCATGCAAAGAAGGCATCTGTACCAAATGTGACTGGAAGCACTAGTATGAGTAAAGCACGACAAGATACAGATTTGAATCTTCTCTCTCAGATGAAGAGTTGTGGGATGTTTGTCCCACATGCACATGTACAGCAGCAGTCTACCCCTAATAATGAGGACAGATCCAGAATGGCCCATGACAGCACTATCAACGAATACACCACTCTTCATGATTACAGCTCTATTATTGATGATTCTGATTCCAATGAAAGCATTAGTACTAATTACAGTGGCAACACATCTGGATTTAGAGATATGGAAATAGAAAGTGTATCAAGGTTAGTGAATAATGCACCCATGGATCCAACAACAACTCCAACGTTAACAAGACCAACATCTGGGAAGAAGTGTCCAAGAAAACGCCCTCTTCAGGGAATGTCAGCATGTGGCATTGCTGGCCCTACACAGGAGAAAAGAGCATGCGTTAACTGCAAAGAGCTCGAAAGAAAAATAAGAGTCCTTGAACTTGCCAATGAAGATTTAAAGATGGAGATAATGCGTCTTGAGAGCAGTTCCCTTTCAGGTAAGCAATTGCAATGTGGGTGTATAATTTAAAGATGGACTATTTAAGAGGAGGATGCTTGGGGTAAATGTGAGTGGGACGGAACGGTTGTAGTTTGACATGCAAGCCCATACAAACCACTGTTTAGATTCCATGAAGGCTTGCAAACTCATCAGCTTATAGCTAGCTTAATTGTAATTGCACAATCTGTATGGTGATGAAGTCGTGACTCGGCTACATCATATTTATAATGACAATTGACAAATTAACAGGTGAAATAGAAATAAAGCTGCTGTTGTTGTTTATACTAGACAACTCCTCAACTACATGTACATGTACATATTCTGAACCAGCTGCACCCCCACGACCAGGATGTCTCTCACAGGAATTGGCAAAAAAGCACAATGTGAGTACCTGCATTTACATACCTATTAAAAAAAGTTGATTAATTTGAAGATTGAAGAACAATTAATTAAGTAATGGTCCGCGTAAGAACTAGGCAAAGAACAATAGGCTTGCGGCAATGAGCATATATATCCCACATACGAGTTTGCTTGAATATGCCTTAATTAAGTGCTGTATGAGATGTCCACAATAGAAATTACACCCAGAAAATAAACTATTTGTTATGCTCTTGGCCATTTTTGCTGTGAAAACTCAAAGCAACTACCGTCCAGCCAATCCGAAAGGGAGAAAACAAAAGATCTTTCAATCACAAATTTGAGATCTTTCCCCACGTGCAATATTCTTCAAAATTAAATCCTAGTTAATTTGATCAAATATAAATTAAAACTTATCGAATGAAAATGTCTTTTTTCTATGGGTTTCTATTGAATTAAAGAGTATCAACCAATGAAATTACAGAAAGAAGAATAGGAAATTAGCACCTTTCTACATTCCTTGCCATTGGACTGTCTAGTTCTTAGCTGGACTATTTCTTAAGCTACATGCATGACCAAACAGGTTTTAATGTTAACAATTTCTTTTGTGAAAATTAAGAATGTTGAGTCTACATAATAATCAGCCTAGTCCCATTTTGTCAGGGTTAATGGGATCCCTGTGGTTTGCATGTGATGTCATGGCCATGCATGCTGGCTCAGCAAGAGTACAAACCACAGGGATCCCATTAATCCAGTCACAAAATAGTAATTATAATAAAAAATGGTGCATGTTAGCTAGCCTCCATGTTTTAATGGATCTCCAACCGACCAATCATATTAGCTAACAAAATTACTTTGCCAATATATCAAAAGGCTGGCTCGATCAGTACCACGTACAAGGAACCAATTACTAGTGCCCTTTTCAGGCCTTTTCTTCTTCGAAATTTCGATTAAAAATACTAATTAAAAGTGAGTACACAGCAGCTTGAAAAAAATGTTATGAAAATGGCACTCAATGTTCCCTAAATGTGGCACAGTCAGCCCTTCTACTATATTATAATAAACTACACATGCACATGCATGCATGTACATCAATTTTATGTAATACATATTATATAGAGCTCAAACTTGGAAGGTATATCCTGCATTCATGTATATTCACCTTATTCTAATTGTACAAATTGTAGTCTCATATGTACTGTGGAAAGCAGTTATAAGGATCACTTGTAAATTATTAATGCATGGTTTTTTTAAGTTCGGACAGGAAATTAAACAGCTAATTTGAGGCTGCATGACCATTTAAATTATTTATATTATTTACAGTGCCCTCAGATGATATAATTGAGGTCTAATCTGTATACATGTGCATGCATATTGCCAGGAAAAATCTTCAGCAGTTTTGTTGGATGAATTAATTAGTAATTTATATGCACAGACTTAAATCAATATATTTTGACTTGCCATATATTCTAATTAAATTTGCAGATGGTTGAACTGTCCCCTGGTACAAGTGTATTTCTGTATGGCCACCTAATGGAAAAGGCTATGAGAAAAAATACAGCTACTGCTACAGTTCTTTTTTTATTGAGCTGTTTTTATAAAAGTGAGGAGCTGACCGGTTCCAACTTGACAGGCAAAAATGGGAAAAACAAGTTGGATGAAGGCATCATCAACAGCATTATTGGTAAGTGTATGTGTGTATATTTAAATACTCCAAATCCTCAGCATTATATATATAATGTATAATATATATATACATATATACATATACAGCTGCATGCAAAAATTCTGACTCCCCCATGAAATTTATATACTTATATCGATTGCATCATGGGTAATCCAAAAATGTGCTTTTCAGACATTTTCTTAACAAAAAATATATCAGGTAGGAAACAAAAATGTATGAGTAAAATATTGTTAGATCATATGGGCCCATCAGTCGAAGAAAACAAGTGTTATTTTCAGTTTTAGTAACGTACATGTAAGTACTAATTTATTCCATGCATTTGCCACCAGGGGGGTACTCAGAAGATTTTTGGGTAGGGGTGTGCCGCGGAGACCTCAAAACCCTGCCCTATCCCATACCTAAAACTGCTGTTTAACAATATCCTATCCCAGACTTGAAGCAAAAAACATCTATACCCTATCCCAGACTTGAAGCAAAAAATCTATACCCTATATCTCCCAGATCCCAAACAGTTTTAAATTAAAATTTCACTACAAAAGCCGTTGTTTTGTTTTAATATTATATGGTATTTTAAGCTGTAGCGTGGTCTATAGAGCGCTAAGTATGGCGACAATGACATTAGTATATAAAAATCCATACCCTAGCTTTCCCAGACCTCGACAGCTCAAAAACCATACCCTATCCCACGGCATGTACCCGTATAGGCCATATAAGGGAGTAACCCCACCCCCGGGTTTACCATTGGGTCCTGTTGACCAAACGCTACTATATATGACTTTCAAGGAACTCACTGTATAATCTTAACATTACTTTCTCCACGTCGCACTAGCTATAGGTTTAAACTATTTCCCTATAAGACGAGGCTGAAGTATACGTATTCACTAAATTGATTTCAAACCTTGGAGCCTAAGTTTAAGTTTACTATCAATGTGATTTTATCTTATATGGTTAGACCACGTTTGCAATTGCTGCCAAACAAACAGCCAATTAAACACTTCAAAGCCATTACAATATTAAAATTAAATTAAAATACGCAACTAAAATATTTTTTGTCATTTTTAAGTGTGCAATTTAATTAAAGAATTAAAATTTCACTTGGAGCACATTTGTTTTCTTTTGCGTGTTTTGCAAATTAATTATTTCACATATAAAGTATTGATCAAACATTTTATTTTATTCAGAATTGAATGTAGCCTGCACGCAGCCATCTCGCATCGGGAACCACAATCAAAACGTGGCCTCTGAGAGAGACGTCTTGAGACGGAAAATTCCATACTGATGATGTCATGCGGCCAGGTCTGGTTGCATTATTTGATTGGATAATTAATGCCTAATTATCATATACGAGCCCAAATCAAATAACACGACCAGATTCTGGCCACATAACGGTTGTTTACCATTTTACACAGTCTTAAACTGACTGACAGTTAACTAGGCAAAATATTTTTGGGGCCGCAGCATTTCGGTCAACCAGACCCTGCAGTGGCAAACGCATCGCGAACTGGCTGCATGCATTCAATTCTGAATAACATAAAATAAAATATGTTTGATCAATAATTTATGATCATATGCGAAATAATTACCTCCTAAAAAACGCAAAAGAAAACAAATGCGTTAAAAGTGAAATGTTAGCTCTTTTGCAGACTTCGCATAACGGCAAAAATATTTTAGCTGCGTTTGGCTATTGAATGTTTGTTTGGCAGAATTGCAAATGTTATCGAACTACCATAAGATAAAAATAATAGAACGAATGTTCACATTCATTTGATAGTAAACTTAAACTTATAGGCTCCAAAGTTTGAGATCAATTTTGTGAATACCTCAGCCTCATTTAGGGAAATAGAATAAATAGCTATAGTGTGACGTGGAGAAAGTAAAGTTCAGAATACAGTGAGTTCCTTGAAGTCATAGCAGTGTTTCGGTCGACCAGACCCAGTGGCAAACCCATGGAATAAATTAGTACAACTAAAACTAAAAATAACACTTGTTTTCTTCAACTGATGGGCAATATTATTTTACTTATACATTTTTCATTCCTACATTTTTGGATTACCCATGATGCAATCAATATAAGTATATAATTTTCATGGGGGGGGGGGGGGGGGATCAGACTTTTTGCATGCGGCTGTATACATACATTGTATTTATATATACATATATACATAGATCTACATATACCTACATTATCTACATATTAATATATATATATTATAGGAAAATCACATGCCTGACGAGGTAATTTGTGATTTCCCTTGAATCGCATAATCCAATGAATTACTTGAAAATTTAGTACTTTTGTTGATATTTTGCTAAGTTATAAATAGAACGCGTAGTCTACAGTGGTGATTCCACTCTGATTCACCACTCCGTCTCAGCCAATCAGCGTCTGATTTCACAAATGCACCGTGCAATTCAGCTTTGGCTATGCGATTCATACAGCGAATTTCAAAAATTATGACGTCTCCAGACATATCAAGATATCGGGTGCATTGTGGGAACGATTTCCCGTTTCTGACCCACACAGAGACTGACACGACAATGGCTACATACTGTTAATGTACATGTAAGGGCCGGGTTTTGGATGCAGTAACTTTTTTTCTGGCACTAAACAGCTTTTAAATGTCATATATATTTGAGCATCATCCGCCAATAATCTCTGCATAAGTTATAATGAGCACGTAGATGAAATAATTTTTGTTGCGGTTTGTGACTAGCAATTGCTGGCCAAAGCTGAGAGTACTAGACAGAACTACATGTAAATAAAGCTGTGGTTTCCCGCTTTACCATACGAGAAGGTTCAAATGTTATTTGTGAAAATAAAGTTTGTTTAAGGTTTTATTAGCTATGAAAACGTTGACACTTAACAAACGAAATCAATTAGCAGATTATCGAAAAAATGAGCTTGATGTGATAATTACAAAACCTGTTATAACAATCTAATATCAAACCGTCCAATCAATCATGATTTGCAAAATTCACATTAAATGACTTCATTTTTGCATTGCAATATATTAATAAAGTTCAATCCAGAAAAGTTGGATTTTTATTGATTTTAATATAATGTGCATGCATGGCAACATTATATAATTATCACTGATTTTTTTTTTTATTATCTTTCAGCATATACCATGAAGTTGTACCCAGTTACCAAGGAGAGTGCCCTGAAGACCTGCATAAGGAACAAAATCACTGCCATTGAAGCCACCCGCAAGCAGAAGGGCAAGAATGAGTGAACTTATGCATGCACTCAGTAGTTGTTGCATTTCAATTTTAAGACAAACATGCAGTTACTTTTCATGACTTGATACACTAGCTCTGCAAATTATATTCCTTTTTTCTGCTGTTGCTGCACATTTAAGCTGTTAATTAATTTACATCTAAATTCCTCCGTGATTTTCACAAACCTCAGATGTCATACATCCAGGACATGAGTGGCATATTTTCCATATCTTAATTACTCCAGCAAGTGAAAGATTGATAAAGGTATTCATTTATATAGTGCAAAATATATAGGAACATATTCAAATGCACTTCACAAGGTTATTTTTCTGATACAGACTGCTATTGTGGCACAATGTACACTGCCGTGCAGTTTACAATCATGAATGTTTATTAATTAGTACCTCAGAACTCCAGGCTGTTGTGTCAGGAAACAATACCCAATCTCAATGGTAAAACACTAATATATTATTTTACTGTGTAATATCTCATCACCATGCATAGCTGTGACAATGGCAAAATATAAATTTAATGGACTGCATAAAGAAGATGTATTATTAATCAATATTTATATTATTTTACTCAAAATGCAGTGTACGTAATGCACATGCTCATGCAGTTTTCTTACTAAAAACTCACATATTAAATGGTATAACATATAATATATTACTTCATTTAATAGTTTAAGCTGGATTTATATAGCCATATATAAATGTAGACCTTAATGCTGCAGATCACAAACATGATATTTCAAACTGTAATTTATAAATGCAAATAACTTATGGATTAATTCATTGTAAATATATATTAATTGTGCATGATTGGAGTGACATTAAATATACCATATTAATTGAAGTTGTGTCCTGTAAATTAATAATATACTTTAAGTATACTTTAAGTATACTTCAAGTATACTTCAAGTACATGTTTAACCAAAGTATAGTCCAAGTATACTTTACAAGTATACTTTAAGTATATGTTTTACCAAAGTATACTTCAAGTATACTTTACAAGTATACTTTAAGTATACTTATCATCCCATCAACTTTGTTTACTTTAGTCCAAAAACACCACTACTTTAAGTATACTTTCTATCAAGCAAGTATACTTCAAGTATACTTTACAATAAGATTTCAAGTACAATTAAAGTATACTTTAATACTACATTAAGTATACTTCAAGTATATACTTTATGTATGTTTCGAGTATACTTCAAGTATACTTCAATTTGATGAGGGCTATATATATTTATATATCACCAATATGGAGAAGCCTATACAGGGTGCCACCCGTAACATCTTAGATGAGCCCATCCCTAAAATGAAAAAAAGACGCTTACTAGAACCACTACTTCCAAAGAGATACGATCCAAAGCCAAAGCCCACACCCCGTAAAAAGCGAAAAGCTATCCCTGTGCATACATCCCCAAAGAAAGTCGAGGAGCCCAAGAGCCTTACATTCGTCCAAACGCCCCAAACCATTGGGGATTATTTACGAGGATGGAAGATGGACGTTACAGATGGTAATTCTCTAGAAGCAGATCCAGAAGCCTTCCTAGTTGGTGTGCGGAAGCAGACTACCGAAAAGCTCGAGGAAGAGCTCCAAACACTCAAAGGTGTGAAGTTTCAACTGGCTTTGAACACCTCGCTTCGACTTGACAAACCCGAGGGCTCAGTATATGAGATAATCACATTCCGAAGTACACAAACCGTTTTGACAAACAGCGCCGACATCCTCAGGGCACTTAAGTAGAATCACACGCTCAAATTCACAATCACATTGAGAAGTGGATCAGCCGAGGAACAAACTGGGTAATAGATAGAGTCAACATTCTATGGTTGAACATTGCTCGATATGAACCACTACGTGGAGGTTCGTATATACGACTACCTACAGAAATTGCAAAGAAGAAAGCCGTTATCAACGTAAGGAACAACGACGATCATTGTTTTCGTTGGATGGTACGCTCAGCAATGTTTCCTGTTGCAAAGCACCCCCAGAGGACATCAAAGTATCAAGAAGACGATGATCTGAACTTCGATGGGGTGGACTCACCAACACCAATCTCATAAATACCACACTTTGAAAAGCAAAACGAGATCTCTATCAATGTATATGGTTGGGATCCAAAGGAAAAGTGTTTGATTGTACACCACATATCGAAGGAAACTTACTCGAAGCGCATCAACAGCTTGCTAATAGAGTGCCCAAAGAGTGGGCTGCAACACTACTGTTGGATCAAGAACTTCAATCGTCTCCTATTCGATCAAACAAAGCATAAAGATAGAAAGCACTTCTGAGAACGATGTTTACATGGATATACCACCGAAGCTATTCTTGAGAAGCACACCCCAGAATGCAATGGTGTCAATGACCGAGCCATTCGTATCGAAATGCCTACCAAGGAGAACAACAAACTCTCATTTCAAAATATTCACAAACAGCTCAAAGTTCATTACGTTATCTATGCCGATCTAGAGGCTTTGACCACTAAGATCGAAGGACCTGCTCAAGACCCCAAAAAGAGCAACACACTGAAAACAGAAGAGCACATACCTTGTGGATTTTCCTATATCGTTGTACGTTGCGATGGTCAAAGCGAGCCAACTATGCTATATCGAGGAACTGATACAATTGAGCGCTTTCTAAAATGCATACAAGAGGAGGAGGCAAAGATCAAAGCCCAAGAGGCCAAGCCACTACGTATGTCACAGAAAAACTGGAGGGCTTTCAATCTAGCAATTGATTGCCACATTTGCCAAAAGCCTATTGGCCGTAGAGATAGAGCACGTGATCCTGCCATATAACACGTGAGTTTAGAGGTGCCGCACATAGAACCTGCAACTTCAAATTGCATATCTCACCTACTATACCAGTTGTATTTCACAATCTGCGTGGATACGATTCTCACCTACTGATGCAATTCATATCCAAAACAAAAGGCAATATCTCCTGCATTCCAAACAATATGGAGAAATATATTTCATTCTCACTTAACAATCTCCGGTTCATCGATAGCATGCAATTTCTACCATCCTCCCTCGACAAACTGGTGAAAAGTGCTACCCCAGATGCCTTTCAGCACACTATAAAACACATTCCCAACCCAGAGAAAAACAAGCTGCTGCTGCGTAAAGGTGTTTATCCATATGAGTACATGAATGCTTGGGAGAGATTCACAGAGACTTCTCTTCCACCCAAAGAAGCGTTCTATAGTAAGCTATACCCAGAGGACATATCCGACGAGGACTATGAACACGCACTATAAGTTTGGAAGGCATTCGATTGTGAGACGTTGGGAGACTACCATGACCTTTATCTTCAAACCGATGTACTTCTTCTAGCAGATGTGTTTGAGGCCTTTCGCACGACATGCATGCAAAACTATGGATTAGACCCGGCTCACTATTATACAAGCTCTGGTCTCTCATGGGATGCGTTATTAAAGAAGACCGGTGTGAAGCTTGAACTATTAACTGACTATGACACGCATCTATTTGTTGAGAAGGTATCTCAGCGTTATGCTAAAGCAAACAATCAAAACGTGCCTGATTTTAGTCATATACTCTATCTCGACGCCAACAACCTATATGGCTGGGCCATGAGTCAACATCTACCAACACGAGGGTTTGAGTGGTGAGTACCAACAGAAGAACAGATCATCCAGCATGCAAGTAATTCAGATGTGGGTTACATCCTAGAAGTTGACCTCGAATACCCCCGAGAGCTCCACAACGTACACAACTGCTATCCACTAGCTCCTGAGAAAATGCAAGTAGATAAAGCTTGGTTCTCAAAGTATCAAACCGATCTATTTGAGGAACTATACAAAGGCAACGGATCTTTGAAAGCGGAAAAGCTTGTACCTAACCTTCGCGACAAAGAACGATATGTGCTCCACTACCGCAACCTACAACTCTACCTATCGCTAGGTATGCGTTTGAAAAAGATTCATAGAGCACAACGATTTGACCAATCCCCATGGATGGAGCCATAGATTCGAATGAACACAGAACTACGAAAACAGGCAAAGAGCACTTTTGAGCAGGACCTATACAAATTGATGAACAATAGCGTATTTGGCAAAACAATGGAAAACCTACGCAAGCGTGTTGATGTCAAGCTAGTGCGCTCTTCAGAAGAAACTAAACGACAACGATCTAGCCGCTGTACACAACTACAAAAGCAAGTTACTACTAAACCGCCCAGTATATGTTGGAATGTCAATTCTAGATCTCTCAAAGCACTTGATGTATGATTTCTACTATAACGAGATCAAACAGCAGTATGGACAACGTTGTAGTCTACTATACACAGACACTGACAACCTCCTACTACACATCGAAACAGAAGCCGTCTATGTAGACATGGCTATTAACAAACATCTATATGATACAAGCAACTACAGCAACGACCACCCATCATATAACACTAATAACAAGAAAGTCCTTGGCAAAATGAAAGACGAATGTGGAGGTGTTCCCATTGTCGAATATGTTGGACTACGATCAAAGCTCTACTCAATATTGAAAATAGATGGTGACGAGATTCGGAAAGCTAAAGGTACAAAGAAGGCAGTTGTGAAACACTGCATTCGTTATGAGCAATACAAAGAGTGCTTTCTAGTCAAAAAAGTGTTGCACCACGGAATGGATATGCTTCGAAGTGAAGGACACAGGATGTATGGTATCCACATGAACAAGGTATCGCTATCACCATTTGACCCTAAGCGGTGGATTGCAGAAAACGGTATCGATACACTAGGCTATGGGCACAAAGACACCCTTCCAAACTTTGATGATCTCATTGATGAATTGTTTGCCTAGATCAGTAGACCGCAAAGAAACCAGACTATACGGCTTGGCGAAATCGAGGCCCCTAATTTGCTACACTATACAAGCAACACATGTATCAGAGGCCCCCAAATTGCTGCATTATACAAGCAACATATGCATCAGCTATCTTTTTTTCCCACCGCAAAGGCACCACCCAAAGATAGTAAAACGAAAAACACAACCACATAGATCACGTGACCTCTCCATCCAAAGATAGGAAAACGAAAAACACAATCGCATAGATAAGGTGACCTCTCCATCCAAAGATAGTAAAACGAAAAACACAACCACACAGATCACGTGACCTCTCCACCCAAAGGTAGTAAAACGAAAAACACAATCGCATAGATCACAGTGACCTCTCCACCCAGGAGATAGATGAACTTGTAACCCAAAATCCTACCTATTAAAGAAAAGAGAAACCTATCATATATCACACCAATATGGTTGGACACATTGAAATGCTACCTCTAGAGATCATATCTAAGATCATAGAGTATGCAGACCCAACGTCGTTTGCAAGCATTTCTTCGACTTCGAAACGTCTACGCGAAGCGGCATCTCTAGCGCGATACGACAACGTGAGTCAAAGGTTTCGCAGACAAGTCCTTCTGTATGGTTTTAGTGCTGCTAGAGATGATGGTAGGCGAGACAACCTAGCTAGTATCTTTGGTATTTTCTCCAAGGATGTGCGTTATGAAAACACCCTTACGATACTCTTTGCTTGTGGAACCGGACATCTCTATACCATCAAGTGGCTAACCAAACGTTTTCAACTAACCGCCGAGGATATACGTAATGATAATAATTATGCACTACACCTTGCCTGTGGCTACGGTCACATCGGCATTGCCAAATGGCTCACAAAGCACTTTCAACTCACTATAGAAGATGCACGCGCCGACAACAATTGCACAATACGCCTAGCCTGCGAAAACGGTCATCTCAATATCGCCAAGTGGCTCACCAACCATTTTAGGTTGACCACCACGGATGTGGGTGCTCTAGAGAACCATGCGTTAAACCTAGCCTGCGAAAATGGTCATCTCAATATTGCCAAGTGGCTTGCTATCCGCTTTCGGCTCACCACTGTGGACGCACGCAGCAACTATAACCACTCACTATGCTTGGCCTGTGAGAATGGTCATCTTGATATTGCCAGCGAGCACCACAGTACTTCAGCACATTTGTCAATTCGTACAGCCCCTGATAGATTCCTCAACTCCCTACCACAGTTCAACAACACTTCAAACATAAGGGATCAGCTATTCAAGCAAATAAATCGCTAAATGCCAAAGACATAAAAAAGTGCTACGTACGAGACGAGTGTTTGGCGACGTGTTTGGTTCAACATCAGTAAGCCTACATTTCTGCCGCAGAGGCCGTAAAAATCAGAGGAGACAAAGCCGACGAAGGAGATCCAAAAATGTTCAGTTCTGGTACAGCTAGGTTCCCTGTGAAGTATTTTAAAAAGCTTCTTGGAGTTCTAAATCCAGTAACCAAACAGCCTTATTCCAGAAGCCTAAAAGAAATTTCATGGCAGGTGACCAAATTAGGTTTGAAAATGCTCCTCTTGCAGTTAACAAGATAGGAAAGATGATGAAAGAGATATCAGCTGAAGCCGGCTTAAGCCAGATTTATACAAACCACTGTGTAAGGTAAACGACCGTTTCCATTCTAGGTGAAACTGGAATACCCATCCATGGAATTATGCAGACATCTGGCCACAGAAGTGAGACAAGTGTGAAGTCCTACTGTGACATGCAAAGTTTGGGTAAAGAAAAATAATGCTCTAACATTCTACATTACTAGAAATCATGAACAAAATGGCGGATATAATTAAACGCTCGTTTGTAAGGACTCACTTCAGTGTACTCAAATTGAATATTAGACGCTTTAACGCACTCGTGCTCGTGGTTATCGGGATTTACCTCCACTTGTTCACTAACAATGAACTCGAAATTAAATACTGCACTCGGCTTCGCCTTGTGCAGTATTTAATTTCTCCTTCATTGTTAGTGAACTCGTACAGGTAAATTCCAATAACCCACACTCGCGTGTGTACGTTAACCTCTAAATATACTCCTGATTATTTCTATGATTATCGTTAACAATTATTATTATAAACACACAGTATCTCCGGGATGAATTGTACTGAAATGTTTTTTGACATTACAGGACGATTTCATCATGGTCAGGTTGGCGTATATACCGGCTAAACAATACGACGTTTTCAGAAGAAGAATTGGTTTTGATTTTTTTTGTCAAGTATCTTTTTTTAATAGAGATATAGACGATATTACATGGCCAAATGGAGATATGGAATTTATTTTCGAGTGTTTAGTTTGATAAACAAGAGAAGATAAATTATGTCTCCAAACGTCCGTGTAATTTACTTTATATTACGAGAAAACCGCGCGGTGAGCATTTATATTCCTACTTTTGATGATAAGCAAAATCACCATGCAACATTTTTGTCAAACGTAAAGTGACAATAGGGCCGTTTATACGAGCGAAAATAAGACGCGTCTTACATAAGACGCGAACTGCTCGTATAAATAGCACAAAATTGCTGTTCTTATCTAAGACGCGTCTTATGTAAGAACAGGGCTTTTAGCTGTTCTTAAATAAGACGCGTCTTAGATAAGACGCGAACACTCTCGTATAAATGCTCTTCGCGTCTTAAGTAAGACACGAACAGTATATGCGCATGCGTGATCCCACACAGGGATCCCAATAACAACAACAAAGCCCTTGGCTATGTCAACACAGGCTTGCGTGACTCGCGCGTAAGACGTGAACCCATTTATACGTCTTATGTAAGACACAAGCGTATACATGGTCCAATTCGCGTCTTACGTAAGATGCGTCTTATGTAAAACGCGTCTTATTTTCGCTCGTATAAACGGCCCTAATGAAACAGAATTGCTCAAGATGGTGTTGTCTATTTTTCAAGTAATGTTTTTTCACATTTTAGAAACAATAAAAAGTTAAAAGTGCAAATCACGCAAGATAAGTTTTGGTTTGGGAAGTTTGGCAAGGAATTAAAGGTGTTGGTATGTTCCTTGACCTAGGACCACAGAGACGACTTCTGCGGTTCGGCAATTCCCTTGAGTCCGAACGAGATCAGATTTCGTGGTAAGCGTATGGTATATATTTTCATTTTATTTGCTATGTTTATGCAAGCAGTCCAGGTCTGTGCACGCTATACGCTTATAGACCCTTTGCATGTGACGTCATCAAAATGCTAAAATCTAAACTATGAGATATATGAAGCTGTTCTTTTTATATGATTTAGATATCGTTATTCACAGTTTTCTCCAAAACATTTACGTCGATACGGTGATTTGTTTTTGAGTTACAGTACTTTGAATTTTGTGACAGCCCAGGTCAGCGTGTTTCCTAAATGTCAAAAAAATCCATATATTTCGGCCAATTTCAAATTTTAGACTTGATAAACCTTTAAAAGTGATATCTGTAGTGTTTTGAATTGAATGCTAATCATATTGATGGGGAAAACAGCTTTATTTGTAGAGTACGTTTTTGACCGCCATCTTGGTGTACTAAAGCTGTACACCAACATGGCCGCCGCATACTAATTACACTAAATTGTTCGAATATTATTTGGCCGACAACTCGGTTACGAAGTACTCTATTGCTCCAAAATTTCGGTCATTTCTCTATTTTTACCTGCTCTATACACAGCATTAAAAATATTTTACTAATATAAGTTTTTTCTTGAGGTAATTTTTTTTGTGACGTCAATGCAAATGATCAATTGAATAATTTTGAAGTTCTTGCATCGTAATTTTAAACATATATCAAGTAATAATCAATGAATATTGATACGTTTATTTAGACAATCTACAAATAGTGTCAATGAAAAGACATATCCAAATTAGAGGAAAAGTTACCAAAGTAGCAAATTAGACTACGAATGTTTCGGTGATGTTCCCCTCAAAATCACGTCCGCCATTACTGAAGTGCGTTGCCATTACTGAAGTGCCTACGATTTTCAAGCAGCAGTAAGCTGTCGTGACGTCACTTACTCAACATAACACATCACCCTCCCTCAACACTGTAGGGTAAGACCGGAGCTACTAAAAACCTTGCATTTTATTGGACCCCATTTGGGCCGCGTTGCAAACACATATATTGTGTTTGTATCGTTTTATTGTTGTTTTGTTGGGGTATCGAGCCAATATTATGACAGGTTGTTATTCACTGCGGTCCAACCCACACTGTATTGCTATGTTTCTGATAATGTGTTACCAGCAGCAATCCCGTTCCCATGGCAGAGCCCGCATTCCTTTTGGCCGGCACATAACCTTTGGGCGTTTGTTTACCGCTGGCCGAAGCATGCGCGGGTTCTGGGATTGAGATTGCCCACGCAATGGCTATTGACAAAATAGCATAGTGTGAATACTCCGTGACTGAGTGCAAAGTTTAAAAGAGCCATTTCGTGGTGGTTCTAAGGGATATTGAAATAGCTTGGAAATGTATATTTTAAGTATTCTTGTTTCTTTAACACCACTTGGTCTTTTGGGCGTTGTATCTATGGTAACCATGTGACGTCACAGTCCTCCTTAAATATTTAATCAGAATTATCAGCCACAAATTCGAAAGCTAGTTACAGTTTAAGGTTTTTGCTTTAAGGAATCCTGTCACTAAGCGGACCTCCTGTTTTACTTGCGTGCACAGTTACTTTGCGTTAATCCGCTGAAACTTCGCTCCTCTTGGCCGCGCCTGGTCTGAAACGTGCACGTCTAAAACATGAGTATTCCTTCGTTTCTCTCAGTTCTGCCAGGGCTCGTGAGTTTTACGTGTTTCTTTGTTCTCCTAACATATAACGCGTGTTGAGGTAAGACAACATAGACATATTACATTGCTTGAGTAACAGCCCTCGACGCCGTTAAACAAACAATAACTAAACAACCGCGCGCCTTTACAACTGAAGCCAATGTCATGCAGATCAGCTCTTGGACTTGACCTGCTCCGAAGGCTCCACTCTGAGTTGGTTCTTTAAAGGACGTTTGCGTTTGTCTCGTAATGGGACAACAGGCGGATTCTTAACTAAGTCGAGGCTGACGGGAGTAGTCGTGCTTTTATGGGACATGGTTAGCTGGAAATACTGCAACTTGGCGTACAGTTTGCTGCGAATCTGAAAATGAATATTAATTAGTGAACCAGTCACTAACAATGGCATAGCATCCTTAAGGCAAAAAGGCATGTGTCTAAACAAAAAAGTTCATAAAGTTCATGACCCCCTAGATGGCTCCCTTGCTTCGCTCGGTTGCTTGTGCGTATACTAAAACGGGACCTTCTTTACGTCCCCAACTAACAATTCGGTGACGATGATGACTTGCACATGTTTAGTTAAAGTTCTTCTCTGAGTGTCTCTTTCATTTTATCTTACAGTGTTTCTTATCCTAAACACTTACCTCGCTGTTTCTCAAACAGTTAAGGACAAAAATGCTGAACCCCTGCAAAAAGGAAGTGAAAATTGAAACTGTTTGATTTTGTGTTCGCCTCATGATTTTGATTAATCTCAAATCGACAGTTTACGCAACAAAAATAATGTTTCTGATTTCCAATAGCAATCGCAATAAACTCTAACTTGATTCAAAAGCAATATAGTGAATGTTTTTTGCGTGTTACTCATATGGGACACGACATTTTTCGTATCAAAATACATTAGTTTTACAATAGGTTTACTACCTGGGTAGAGTTGAGGATGGTGAAGATATACTGAGCTGCCACGCCTATATTCGTAAGGGTCAGCATTCCGAAGAGCCACGTGACTCCAAGCAGAGGAAACAACACCAGACACGCCTTGACAGTTTTTCTTTAAAAATCAAATATTATATCCGTATTATGTAAATTATTTATTTTTCAGTAATTCGATTAAACGTAGAATGGAAAGGGGCGCTTTACCATTGGGTTAATTAACCAGGATACGGAGGCGGTTAAATCAAAATATAATTTACGAAACAAACACTCGTTTATAAAATGACAATGGCAGTTTTGCAGTTAGACATTCACGTGATTGTACAGGATTGCAAAATCAATCTTAATTCATATATATTTAATGGCCGCCTTGTATGAGATCGGTATTGTTAATAGCAAAACCTGTTTGTAAATGCTATTTCCCACATCCAATCAATTGTCGATCTTTCTAAAACAGCGTTTTTAAAGATAGCTTGCCATCCAGCACCCATGGCAACGCCTTTCCCATGAGGATTACGACCTCAATTCATACGTTAACGAAGTATTATATCAGCACGGGGCTGTTAGCTGCGAAAGACCTATTGGCTGGCCAAAGAGCGCGCTATCATGATCAATTCTCTCTTTTCTTTATTTTTTACATGCTTGTCACTACTAATTGTTTATTAGTATATACCACACCAGTGAATATCACTTTTCACGCGCTCTGATTGGCTACTCAAACAGTGAATATGATTTCATATTCACCTCCGAGCAAAGCAGCGATCATCTCGCGCGAGTCTTTGTCCATTTTACAGAAAATAAAATAACTATTTGGTGCTGGCTATTCACCTGGAGTGTGGTATATACTAAAACAATTATTCACCTCACTATTCACTTCCACTTCGGTGAATAGCTGTTAAATATTCAAAGAGGTGGCATCCTTTAAATTCCAGTACGAACTTTATCAGAGGGATAAATATTGCTATTTATTTTGTTGAGTGAATAACATAATTATGTCCAATGAGAAGCAAGCACTGAACCGAGTCTTGTAAGTAATAATAATGGCCATATTTATATAGCGCCATATCACCACAGTCTCGTGGCGCTTTACATATTACTGACATATCCAGTCAATGAATTATTTCGGACTGCTTATTACCTTATGGTGTTGAAGCGTGTCTTGTCTCCTGAACCGATGACGCTATTCATCTTGGACAATTCCCTTATCACGTAGACTAGAAGAACTATGTTAATCTGCAAGAAATTCCCCAAAGTTTGAAAGCTAGTCATTGATTAATTTCAGGTCTTAATTGAGTCCAGTTGGTCAAAACTCGATGAGGCTAATTTAGGATTACAACTGATCATTAGTTTGATTTACTAGCTTTTGTACTTAAAGTGCATTTAAGTCTGATTCTACATCAAGTGAACAGCAAAATACTTCCTGATTTGTGTATCGTATCTGTGAGTCATTTTATGCGGTGTCACAGAAGGCTTCATTTATTATTAATATAAAAACCTGCTGGCAGAGATATGTTTTTACTAAACCATATTATATTTGGTCCTTATGTACATGTATATATATAACTTATTTTGCCAAATATTTTGTATAAATCAAAAATAGTTTCATTCACAAGAAGAAAGAAATGACCATTAATTCTGTTGGCCTCCCGAGACATCACATCATTAGTATCATGGTCGTAGCTAGCAAGACGACGCGCTTGCCTCGTTTGGATTTTCCCCCAGAAATCGTAAATGTGAAACAATCTTTAAATTTCAAGCAGAGAACTACTATGCGGATCTCCCGAGCCCCCTTGATCACGGCAAGGGGCACCCAAAAACCCCTGCATTCAAAAATATTGCCTCTTCTATCATGGAACTCTATCTGAGACCCTGTGCATGGTAAGATATTATTATGCTTTATTACCTTTTCATGTACTTACAAGGGTTATGACGAGTACCGGTCCAACAAATGTCCAGGCCAGTTTGTTTTTAAAAGAGAGCCAGCAGCTGGTACATATTAGAATATAAGCACAGTTATAATACTGAGAAACAAAGTCCTCTAATTTTTACATCATGATGGTGACTGAAGGACATAAGACAAGGCGGCCATTAGAGGATTTGGTTAGAATATCACGCCAAGTCCCCATGCAGTGGTAACATTACATCATCATATCTAGATCTGTAGAGACGAGACCCTTTTGATTATGGGTTAGCAAGTTAACATAGTTATGGGTTGGTAAAACGTTTGAGAAATATAAGAAAATATAACTAATACCAGAAAGAGATAATATTGAATAAGCAAAAATTTTATCCGCATTACAGTGGTTGAGGAAGTTCCTATAAGAACTAGTGTTGTTCAGTTATATCGCCAGATACATTTTGATAGGGGTTCATTCCATGGTGTCTGAAGCACTATATAGCTCTTCGTACATATACAGTGAGGCTTACATACTAAAGAAACAGGTGAAAATTTTCTAAGAAATCCAATCAAGATTGAATAACTTTGGGCCAGTTAACAAATGCTAGGATATTATGCAGGAATCGTCTACCAACCATAAAGGCCCTAGCTCCCTTCTACCCTCACTAAGCTCCAATATAGGTCATTTGCAGGACATGGTTACCTGACCGTTTTAGCTTTTCAGTCAAACATAATTTGCTGCTAGAACGACATAGTTGCCAGAAATGGAACGATCGAACCAAAATTAGTAAGCAGCCTTGGGTTTGGAGTTATATCTATAAAACTGAAGGAATGGCAATTTTTTGAAAACTCAAAATTTAACAGAGTTTATGAGGCTGAGTTACTTGACCATGTCCTGCAAAGAGCGTATTGTCTTACTTACAATTATTTATGTTCGTATCCTACGGCTCCCTGCTCACTGCTCAGCTCCCAACTTATTGTAATGACCCCACCCACAAGCGCCAATGTGAATTGTTTTACTTACAATTATTGATGTTCGTATCCTGCGGCTCCCTGCTCGCTGTTCAGCTCCCAACTTACTGTGATGACCCCACCCCAAGCTCCAATGTGAATTGTTTTACTTACGATTGTTCATGTACATATATCCTGCGGCTTCCTTTTCGTTGTTTAGCGCCGTACTAACTGTAATGATCCCCACACTAAGATATACAATGTGGATTGTACTTGTTTTGCTTACAGTTGTTCATGTACGTGTCCTGCGGCTCCCTATTTACTGCTCAACGCCACACTAACTGTAATGATCCCCTCACTAAGCTCCAATGTGAATTAGTTTACTTACAAGTGTTCATGTACTCCCCACTGTTCAGCGCCGCACTAACTGTAATGATCCCCTCACTAAACTCCAATGTGAATTGGTTTACTTACAATTGTTCATGTACGTATCCTGCGGCTCCATGCTCACTGCTCAGCGCCACACTAACTGTTATGATTACCACTACGGCTGGAAAACCTTTGAAAGCATAAGTATAATGAATATAATGATTGCCAGCACTTTACCACTTAAAAGAGGGGCTCAGAGTGATTGCCGACATAATGGCAAAATACAAGCTAAAGCAATTTAATTAAATGATGTTAGTAAGAGCGATCTTCGATTGTTTGTCGTAAAGACTGTTGAGACTTTTATCGTTATTTACACTTTTCTTGTTAATCATAATAAGCAATTATTGGACGGGGCTGAGCAAAATATAATGAATTGCTTGTGTCGAGCTACCAGTTATTTGCCAATATTTTATTATTATTCAGTAATTGGTCTCAATTTCCTCCTCTGAACGCTCTGGACATCGAGCAAATGGATGTTGGGATTCGTTGTTGAACAGCACTGCGCATGCTCACAACAATACCAGTAACAAGCGCTTACTTGCGCGTAATTATATGGAGGTGAATCAACCAATCAAAATAATTCGGGATACTTAGGAATAACGGCAATTAACATTTTATTTAGAAAAATGGATACAAGTATAAGCCATTTTCGCGTCCGCCGCCATCTGGGATCTGATGAGGTTTCACGGCTGTCCCTATTATTACACGACAAACAGCTATTATTTCCTGACACATCCTTTAAACACATTGAATACTCCGAGTCCTGTATAAAGGCACATCGAACAGCTATGTACGTGTGCTTACCCCATGCAAAAATGTAGTAGGGTGTCATGCCATGCTCGACGTTGAACACCTTGACGACAGACAGATACAGCTGAACACCTTCCACTAACATCCAGCAGAATGCTACCAGGTAGAAATACTGTATAAAAGCTGCTACAGACATACATCCAGCCTTGTAAGACAACAAAAACGTCCAGAGATCTACTATCAGGCACATAGTCAGAACGATTATTGATATATACAGTGACGTCATAATGAAGGTAACGTCATCGCAATTAATGTAAACCTGGCTAAGAGTAGTGAGTTAGAGATGGGTACGGTTCAAGTGGAAAAGGAATAAGAAAGAGATCTCGTCTATCTCTCTGTCCACCATGCTCTTCCGCATTACAACCCAAGCATGTATCATTCCCTTCTCCTTCTCTTGCAGTTTTGCGTTCCTTCGTTAAATAAATAAATATTTAATAATAATAATATACATTTATACCGCGCAAATTCCAAAAATATGTTCAAATGTGCCTTACCATAAATAATTAGCTATGATGACAACGAAGGATAAAATAATATACATGTATAAGAAATCTAATCTACAATAGTCAAAACCAATAAAATACTTAAACACCTACTTAAAAATACCTATTACAGTTTAAAAATTACTTTAAAATTACCTAATAGCCTGTCTAAAAATATAGGTCTTTAAGGACTGCTTAAAAAAATGACAGAGAAAATGTTTCTTAAATATGTAGGAAGACTGTTCCACAGTTTGGGTGCAGCCGCAATAAAGGCTCTGTCACCCATAGAGGCGAGTGTTCTAATAATAGGTGGCTTCAGAAGTAGTTCATTGTTAGATCTGAGATTATAATTAGATATCGACTTTATAGTAACAAGACTGCATATATAGTTATAGGAGCAAGGCCATGAATTGCTTTAAACGTAATTAAACTTATTTTGAATTCTACACGAAATTTAACAGGTAACCAATGTCGATCCAGCAATACAGGTGTAATGTGGCGCGGCAAACAAGTCTAGCAGCAGCATTCTGCACTCTCTGCAGTTTACAAAGCTGAGAACGGGGTAATCCATAGAGTAAACCATTGCAATAGTCAGTACGATTTGTAATAAAGGCATGTACGGGTATTTCGGTTGAATCTCTCTTAAGGTACTTTCACTTGTTAAAGCAGGCTGATTATTGCAGCTTACAGCTGGTGTGAGTCTGCTATATCTCACACACTCCTCACTACATTAACTGCTTTAGACACACACCACGCGACAGTTTTATTACCGTTTTCATCTAGCAGACCATCAATCAGACAAGTACCGCCTAGATTTAATTAAGTATAATTGAGTATAGGCGGTTCACCTTTGAGAGCTTTGTATGAGAACGGTTAGTTCTTGTTTTTGATTGATGGTCTGCTAAATGCAATTTTAGAAACGCGAGTTGAAACTTCCAGGGTCGCACTTCAATGAAAACAGAAACAATTACAGGTCTCCTTTCTTTTCTCGTTTATTTTCTTAATGGGGTTTTGCACAATAACCTGATTGACCTACCATATTTCTGGTCGCGTCGATGCCCGCGATGAATATTAGTTGTCCGATACCAATCGACAATACAAGGTTGACTCGGATCTGTGATAGCTGCGCTCGGAGATTGCTGGAAACGATTGAGAACATATTAAATACTTTTCAAAACGTTTATCACCATATATATATATATGACTTTTAGATAGATCCACTTATTTTAAGTACGCATTTTGCTTTTTTCGCAATACTGCACAGAGCTCGTATCTCCCTAGTAAGTAAACCCGTTGATCTCCCATACTAAATCATGAACATTATTTATTTCCTCGTATGTTCCAAGGTCCTTTCTGAATATCTCTTATCAAGATAATTAATAATTCATGAAGCACAAACAAAGGAAATCAATGAGCAATAACTGATCTGTAAATCTGATACAGATTTCATCCTGATTTATTTACATAAACTTTTGCTTCGATTTTCTTGGCAAAAATAGGTCGCATCGCCAAAATAACTGAAACCATGACTCTATGCATCTAGACGTGTGATAAGTCAGATACAGAATCCGTGTCCATGCTTTATGGGATTTACAAACTCTCGCTTTCAGCTCGAGTTTGTAAATGCCATAAAGCACGGCCACTCATTCTATATATATTACTTAACTCTTTGTCGTCCGATCGTGTGTGAGCTCAATTGGTGAAATCCTGAGTGCTAACTCAACCCTCCCCCCTCAGTTCAAGTTTGGCTAGCCCGGGTTAGTCAAATACTGCTGACTTTTTAAGCCGAGGGCTCAAACTTTTCCCACAATGCCATTTGGGAGAATTATGTTCACTCGTTGACGGTAGGTATGGCTGCTTCGGTAGGGTTTGTAATGAAATGTGCGCTAATTTTGGAGAAAACATCATTAAGTCTGAGGACGGCTGAAAATTACTTGGTTTGCTTTTAGTAGGCCTTGTGAGGGGATTTCACAGGGTTTTTCGTTGTGTTTGTGCTTTCAGACACGGGAAAAAATTATTCACTGAAATCCTTGAACTCCTGCAGTTGGCAGTCTTTTACCCCTGCTCAACCTACATTGTATTAGGATGTGTTTCCGTCACTTTAAAGCAACGGCTTGAGTCCAAATCACCGCTCTTGGCTGTAAGGGTAAAAGACTTAAAAAAAAAAAAATACCGGAGTCCCAGAGGAGGGGACCCCTTGTGATTTTTCTGTCCATTACCCAGCATGCAATTGGAGGTGGGAGCAGGAAAATGTGGTGGAGTGAAATGCAGTGTAAACATCGGCGTGGTTCGCCGTCGCTGGGTGTGCTTTGTGAAAACAAACCTGCTGGTTGGAAAGATTAAACAAGGTACTGTAACGACCGAGTGGTTATTTTGTATTTGCTCTTGATTTCAAGTGCGAACGGGAAGGTTTTTTTGAGCCGATTTTCAGCTCCTCGAAATTCGCGAAAATCGAAGAAACGAACAACGATGTCCAAAACAAATACGTTTTTCTCATAGTGAAAGAGTCGAGTGATCCCTGTTATAGCTCTGACTTTGAAGCCATACATCCCTTCACATAATATCGCAACATCGTCTTTCCAGCATGTCTAGATGTGATGCAAATTTTTTTTCTCATATAGGTCTCAGGGGACCTATATTTACAGGCTCGGACGGTGAAGAGTTAAACTTCCCCAGTATAACTATACTTACACAAATAAGGCATACAGGAGTAGTGTAAGCGCACATCCCAGTAGTGATATGCCGATACCAATGTATGTTAAAATCGATAGAATTCTCTCGTCTGTGGGTGGAATCTGTAGGGAAAATGAGATTGAAGTTGATCAATATTATCTTCCCTGATAGAGTGAAACACAGATTGCATTCCATTGCATTAACGACTAAAAATGTGTACCTTCTCATCGTGAATTTGCATGAGAACACCAAAGTTTGTAAGGTGGTTACAAGTACATTCTGTTATGACATCATCAGCCCTTAAGATGGAGCAACCATTACTGGACCAGCTACCTCCTCGAGAAGAACTAAAACAGACCAAACCACTTGAATGTTAAACATACTTACAAGTATGTCAAAACCCTTAAGCATAAAAAAGTGTCTTTTTTATGCATGCCATCTTACAGAGTGAACTTTCATGATAGAATATCACTTATTTAGCAATATTCCTGCAAAGTTCAAGCAAAAGGCCAAATATGTTTTCTTCTTCGCTTGTCATCATATGGTGGAGCACAATCAGATCGATAATCTCGCTTCGCTGATCGGTGTACTGACTCGCTCTCAAGGGAAAAATTGCTCAAACTACTTACCCGTGGGCACAATATCGTTCGTCGACTGCAATATTAATATGGACAGTTCGGATGGCTCAATATAAAGCGACCCAGGAATTATATATAATTGTGGACAACATCTTACATGCGTGATCGATTTAGATATATTCGTTATAGATCAGGGTTCGCGGTTGTTCAAAGAGTGGGAACGCTATCTATCCGAGAAATCCCTATCCAATGGATAAAATAAACTGGTTTCGTTAATGCTTATCTCCCGGATGCGGATTTAATTGTTCTGGATAGCGCCATTCACTAGTCTTTGACCATGCATCCAGGATAATACGGAAGGGGAGAAATTGTTTGATGCTGCAAATGCTGGCGGTCCCCAGTCCCCTCGTCTCCAGGCGCATGTTTGTTGTGTCGAAGCGTGCATCTTTTCCATGTCGATCTGACAAATAGACGGCTATGCTTCGCACCGCTTGGGGATAAGGAGATCGTGAAATGAATTAACTCTTTGTCGTCCAGCCCTGTAAAACGGAGACTTTAAAGTCTCCGCACGTCAAAATTCACCCCGCTTCCGGTGTTCATCAGAATTAATTAAAATAAACAGGGTAGTATCTCAGTATAATAAGCCAATCACTGATCCTGTTTGTTTGAATTTTCAACCATCCCCTCATGGAGAAAAGCTCATTTGTTTTGGCGATTGTTTCGTTTCTTCGATTTTCACGAATTTCGAGGAGCTGAAAATTGGCTCAAAAAACCTTCCCATTCGCACTTGAAATCAAGAGCAAACACAAAATAACCACTCAGTCGTTACAGTACCTTGTTTAATCTTTCCAACCAGCAGGTTTGTTTTCACAAAATACACCAAACGATGGTGAACCACGCCGATGTTTGCACTGCATTTCACTCGACCACATTTTCCTGCTCCCACCTCCAATGGTATGCTAGGTAATGGACAAAAATTCCACAAGGGGTCCCTCCCTCTGGGACTCCGGTAGGTTTTTTTTTATAAGTCTTTTACCCCTACAACCAAGAGCGGTGATTTGGACTCAAGCCGTTGCTTTAAAGTGACAAAAACACATCCTAATAGGTTGAGCAGGGGTAAAAGACTGCCAACTGCAGGATTTCAAGGCTTTCATTGAAGAATTTTTTCCCGTGTCTGAAATCACGAACACAACGGCAAAACCCTGTGAAATCCCCTCACAAGGCCTACTAAAAGCAAACCAAGTACTTTTCAGCCATCCTCAGACTTAATGATGTCTTCAAGCTCTCTGACAGTGGCATTTTTCTCCAAAATTAGAGCACATTTCATTGGAAACCCTTCCGAAGCAGCCATACCTACCGTCGACCAGTACGTAGAATTCTCCCGAATGGCATTGTGGGGAAAGTTTGAGCCCTTGGCTTAACAAGTCAGCAGTATTTAATTACCCCGGGCTAGCCAAACTGGAACTGAGGGGGGAGGGTTTAGTTAGCACTGAGGATTTCACCAATTGAGCTCACACACGATCGGACGACAAAGAGTTAAATATATTTCTATGATTATATTTTCATACGCAAGATTGCTTAGATTATCATTTGGTATGGGTTCAACCAACAACATTTAATGTAATGTAATTGGGTTCAAACCATTTAATGCAGTGCGTCCAACCAATTGCGTTAGTTATATACTCACAGTTGCGAATAATCCCAGAACACGCAGACACTTTCATTTGCTAAAGGAGGCTGCAAATGGACACAAAATATTACATATACAATATACCTTTATCATGCAGCGGCTTTGTTGCATCTCAGGAGAATACAAACGTTTGTTCTTGTACTTCCAAACTCGACGCAGAGACGAGGCTGGAAGTGCAAAAGCTATTGTTTGTAGACAAAATGGTCGCTGCGTGGTAAAGGTCTATTGGCTATCCTTTTAAAGATAAACGTTTTGATTGGAGCGCTCTCTATGTGCCTTTTATTGACTGATGACCACAAACACGATCACACATAATATGCAGTGTAAGTTGTAATTGCTCAGGTGAATTCGAAAGTAGAGTGGCTTGAAATTTTCAAAATAAGGTATAAATTAACTTCCTAATAAATGCATAATTTTCTACGCCTTGTTACAATTATTCAAATAGGTTCAACGTTCACATATTCTGTCTCCAATAAGCAGTCTAAGTGATTGGCCGGTTTGGAAAATATTTGTATAAGTAACCACTGTCATTACGCATTGGAACAGGAACATGTCTAGATTATGGTACTATATCTGGTAACGAATACTATTATAATTATATCAGGGTGAATTCTCTGACCACCAGTCATAAGTTAATAAATACAACTTTTAACTGTGGCAGCCTCCTTTATGGGAATCAACTCGTCGGTGCGCATAAACGAAGAATGGAGTGAACCGTCTATTCTATGGACCATCGTGGCCGCGCGTAAAGGAGAAGGCAAGTCCTCTGCGGCAAAACGGCTAGCCAAGGCCGTGCAAAACATTGAAAAAGAAGAAGGAGAAGAAGACAACGATGCAGATGACGAGACAGATAAAGAAAGGCACATTCCTCAGTGCCTTGTTGAACACTTTTCGTTTGAAAAGCTCCACGACGTGATGATGAAAAACAACAACCAGTGTCTTGTCATTTACGACGAAATGAAAACTTTGTACAACCAATTGGATGTCTACAAGCCATCAAGTTCATCACTAGATAGGAAAACGCTACTATCACTCAATGGTGGAGGAGCTTGGTCATTGTCTTTTAAGAGCTCGTCTGGTAAAATGGACAGCACATGTTTTAATATGTGTGGCTTCATCCAGCCCTCTTATGTCGTTGAGATGTTACAGATGGATGACACGGACGGCTTCAACGATCGCCAGTTGTTCGACTGCCCGCCCGAAATCGATGTTTATTACCGTGACATGAAGGTTCCCATGGACAGTGATATTCCGAGCTTCACCCAAATTCTCCGGCATATCAAGAACAATCATTGCAATGAGCAAATGTATTCCTTCGACGAACAGGTTCTTGGAGAGTTTGTTAAATATTACGACGAACTGATCGACCGAAAGAAGGCGATACAACTTGACAAGAATAGAAGAGGCATTCTTTCTAAGGCCAGGGGCCAAGTCACGAGATTTACAATGGTAATCCATGCCTTAGAACAAGCAATTGACATTGCTGTTCAAGATAATTTGGATGGCAACAGCGATGATGACACTGAAGGCGAACATACTCAAAGGAATTGTGGCAATCGTTTATGAATTTCCAATTCCTTAGTCGCTACTAATGACTCATTAAATGGAATTGATGCTAAACGTTTCAAATGCAAAGTGCTGCAAATTGATAGACTTCCACGTCTTGTCCGAGATTACTTAGGGTGTCAGGACGTTAGGACATAGGCCCCTGGCGAGAATGTGGGCTTTATTGCTGGTTTGCAATCAATCCCCAGAGATTCAAATAACAAAGACGTGGCGGCCATGTTGGTTGAATCAAACAAAGAAATATTTTGGTTTCATGGTTGATCGAACGAGGAATCTTTTGTTAACGTCAACCCAGATGGCGGCGATAACGTCACGTGAAAACGAACAATTTCCTCAGGCTACCAGACTGTCATGAGTTACCGACAGTAGGTTATATTGCTATAACAGTACCTTAATTTTTAATTCGTGTATGCGTGCAGAAACGAGTTATCGGGGTTAGGGAATCGTCTCACTCACTCACTCACCATGGTGTTAGCCTGCCAAAGAGCCTGGGAAGTATAGTGATAATAGCCATCGATATTCGATTTTTTTCGATATTTGCATATCGATATTAAAGTTTCATCAGTTGATATCTGAATTCACGTTATTTTCTTGAGTATATTAAAACCTCCGTATCGTTAAAAGTCCATTATAGGATTGAAATCTGATAACAAGCAGACCTTTAGGCATTGATAATTAGCATTTCGTGCACGTGCGGTATAGTCATCTGCTACGTAAACGTAGTGTCACATACGACAAAACTTTCAAATTTACTTTTGCCGTGAAGCGTTTTGATTCTGCCGTACGCGTGAACAATTTGCTTTTGCCGCGAGCGTTTAAGTTTGCTTGATTTGATTTCAATAGTGAAAGAAATGCTTACCTTTAATAAACGCAAATTCTCAAATCTCAACGTAATATTTTTGGCCAATTCCCTTCTTCTCGGCTTCAGTGATACGGATATGATTTCGGTGCCCAACTTTCGAACGCTGAAGGTTTAAATACTAGTTAGAAATATTTCATGTGGAAGCTAGAATCACACATACAGTAGGAAAAGAGAGCTGACGATGACACCATATAACTTTTGACTTCAAAATAATTCAGTTTCTAAAAAAAAAGAACAAAAATAGAACAAATTATAAACTATCAAATATTTTTTTCTCGCGCGTAATTGGCTGAATGCTAATTGTGACCCGATATTTTCTCTCCGCGAGCGGGAAATATCAGCGAAATACACCTCTTGTGAGCGTATATTTAGCGCGCGTGTAAGTAAATATTTGAAGGATGATACCAACAATAACCTACATTGTGGCGTCGAAATATGCCATGATATTTGTCCTTGGACATTATCGGACCCTCGAGGCTCACAGTTTCCCTCTAGTTTCACTCTCGGGAACTGTTCTCTTCTCGGATCAGATAATGTCCGCGGACGAAATATCAGGGCATATTTCCACGCCCCAAATAAGTTATTGTATTTTTAAGAGTAAACATAGTTACCCGTTAGTCTCAGCAAGGTACAAATCTGGTATTGACCGATGCGGGTCTTTGTACAGAGTACTGACGACCAGGCTGCCTATGGAAACAATAATTGCATGCCTTAAAATTAACAAGTATGTTTTAAATGGGCCCTTTATATTCGCAGTCCAGATCGGACACAGTTATATCAACTGACGATCCTCGCGCACATGTGAGACATTGAAAAGAAACACCAAAATAAATATGCACAATTGGCCAATACAGTGTATATACAATTGTACATACAATGGGTGACTAGTTCCTGTAAAATGCTAGTGTTGATCTGCGTCGCCGGGTAAGATAAACACTGGTATAATCAACTAAAAGTCGAGATTGAAGTGCCCATGAACATAAATTCTAAATCAAGTGAATAGTAGAATGGTAAAATATATGTTGCTTTAAATGCTGTGCAGCTGAGTTAAGGAGGTTTTCACGGTGGGCACGAACGACCATAAAAACGGCATAAGTTCTATATTTAAAAAAAATGTCAACGCAGACGATTGAGTTTTGGTAGACGGATGTAAAAGGAATAAAACTGGATTGTTTAAGCTATGTAAAACCATTGTTACGTCACAATGACGTCATTTATCCATTTGTAATATGTTTCTTATAACTGTTCATTACCTCTAAAAACGGAATGTCATATATCACTAAAATCTCCTCGTGATGAGAATGAAGGAATCGAAAACCCTCTTTCGATTGGTTAAGGAAATCAAAAGTTATGAAAGTTTGAATTTTGTCCATTTTCCGGGCAAAATTGGGCGGGAAATAAACAACACAAAAGCATTTATGAAAATATCGCTTCATTCATCTTTTAGAGTTGTAAATACTGTTACATGACATTTGGTCCAACCATAAAACACGTTGGTGGCTAAATTCGAATGTTTTTAGAATTTTGATTTTTTTTTGTCCATAACCGGCTTAAAATTGAAGTCATATTTTCGGCAACGTCATTATGACGTTATAATTATTTACACATGCTCTTAGAAAAAAAATCATTTGAGTGATTTTCGAGTTTTAATGATTAAATGCGTTAGTCTAGTGGCACTCAAAAGTCACATTTTCTTTTCTTGATTATTTAACAATAGGCAACCTTATTTAGGTACGACTCCTGACATCACTAAATATGACGCCATATCAACAGTCATTCCTCTATAACTTTCGCTGTAGTAATCGTAGAACGTTCAAATTTGCGCCAAATGAATGTGTGTCATGAAGGTCCTGTGATGGTGTAGTCTGTTTGTAACGTTTATTAAAGGGGGAATTTCACCAAAAAAGGAGGCATCACTTATGATGTCACAACAACGTCGATCATCATACTAACATAAAACAGCTAAAACATGTAGTTTCATTTTGTTAACAACTCACCAATATTTCTTCAAATTGAGACCATAAGTAAAGAAATGGTGTAAATTGTAATTATTTGTCCACGCTCACTGATGCCGATTTTACGTTCTTTATGCCCGACGTGTTTAATATTCAAAATGCTAATTACATGAAGTCAGGGGAGGTATTTGCAATCATTTCTTAGTGGTTGTGAATGAGCTTTTCTGCTGATATAGGAAAACTAATTTCTAACATCATTTTATTTAAAACATGTGTATAGCACTGATAATTTTAAATATGTGTTTAATTGTAACAACTTTTTGTAATATAAATGATGCCTCCCTTGACGTCATGTAATTAGCATTTAGGAAATTAAAACCTCTATAAGTCATGGGCACAGCATTCAAACCAATATATATTGTACCATTCTACTATTCACTTGATGTAGAATTGATATCTAAAATAAAAAAAATGGTTCAGAGGCACTTTAAGGTATGCTAACCGCCGTGGTGAGCGAGTAGCATCTACTGGTATCCCCCCCCCCCCCCCCCCCACGGTAGTTAGCATACCTTATTCGACTTTTAGATGATCAACCACTGTTTATAGATATAGTCTTCAAGGAAGATACTGCGTATCATTTTAATCAAGCGTTGAAGAAAGAGACGTTAACTGTTTGTAGCCAATTAACAGCCACCGATCCAACATTGAATCCAGACATGCGCAACACCATGACATAGACCCTTTACTTTTTGATATATGTCAATAATGAATCATTAGAAGCAGAAAAGTCATTAAACGCTTTCGTCCTGTCAGAAATATTGTATTTTCAAAGCGGACGTTTTCTACTGCCCTGAGTAATTTTTTTCTTGTGGGATATATATATATATATATTTAAGTAGTTGGCCTGATTGTCTTGTAGAATGGGTTGCCATGGTGATGAAGTGGTTTATCGTGCGTCTGTAGCCCAAATTTGATTCCAATACCAGATAAATGTGCGTCCACAGCTCCTGATCGTACCAATCCTTCATGGGCCATTTTATTTCCATCCTTGAATTGTGTGTATTGGTAAAAAGCTTTACCCAGAACCGACTAACAATCAAAGCTATGAATAAAGGCTTTCGAAAGAAACGATAAAATTCGAAACTCGTTACTTGCCTTTCAGTTGGAAGTTCTCTTTGGGTAAAACAAGCATAGTTTCATAAGCGCTTGTATTAAAGCTTGGAAACACGAAATCCTCTTTACTTTCTTCAAAAAACATCTTTGCTTGAAATACTGAAAGTGAACAAATTACACAATTGTTTGGATCGCATATTGTATGTGTCAAGGACGTCACACAATTATCATATATTACGAGTGTAATGTTACGATATTTCACGACACGTCACAGTGGAACAGTACACACTGCGGCAAAACGTTATGCTCCGCTGGCCGAAAGAACGAAGGCTCTGGTTTCAAATACAAATTGCAGAGGGCTAAAACGTTCTAGGCAATATTTTCATAACTTAGTAAATTCACAGTGAATTAAAAACTAAGAAAACTTCAACCTGTTAAAGTCTTAGGTTTATCTTTTAAGGAATTTTCTTATTTTTCGCGAAATAAATCACGTAGGGTAATTACCTCTCTTTTCTTTTAGTTTCGGCCGGAAACTGGCCAGATCAGACGCGTGCGGCTCATCAACAGCGCATGCGCGTGACGTTTTGCCGCGGTGTGGGGACAGTAACCACAGTAACCAGATATTCAGATAAGTACTTTGTATTTATAATTTGTTTTCAATTGTCTCGTTCAGTTCTTTTACATTCTCATCGAGAAAATATTAACATTGAATATCATTTCTTACGATGATAACTTGTAATTCAAATTACATTTATAGCCTCCCCCTTTCGATATCTGCTTCACTTGTCATGAACAAATGTTTCAATATGAGGCTGCCGGTAAATTAAATTAAATTAATTCTATATTCGGAGAAAATAATGAAACCTTTCTGCGTGACAAGTGGAACATATATCGAAAGATGACTATTTCCGATCTTTGCACTCGTTATCAGCCAATCAGAACACAGGTAACTTAATTTTCAGTCTACAATATCAGCTTTGACTCTGGTCGATATGATCAACCACGTGTCCTCCTATTAGGTATAATAATAATAATAATAATAATAATAATAATAATAATAACAACATAATAATAATATAATATAATATAATATATATTTAAAGAGGATGTTTTTCATAGAGGTCCTCATATAAATAAAAATATAGGTTTAAAAATAGAGATATAAAGATAAATATACTAAGAATTATAAATTATAAAGTATAAATTAAAGCGTGGCTTACCTATTTCCTCATTTTCAAGTCTCAGCTCACTATGAGTGTTGTTAAGGTGCTGCTCGGCAAATCGGATTCCAAATTCTTCAAGACTATATGCAGCACACATAAAATCGCTTACATAGCTACTAGAGGTACCAACGTTGGCTACAAATGTCTCGCTGAGAAGAACTTTCATCATAACCGTCGCCCTCTAGCAATTCAATAATAACAGGATATGCATTATTACTCCTAGATAAACTTGGACTTGTGGGGGATATATGAAGGCTTTAATCCAACTGTATAGGATTCTGGCCGACTACTCTGTAGTTTGAGCACTTTGCCATGGTACAGTGAACCTTTTAAACTGCCTTGTTGAAAGCTTGCTTCCTTCATAGCTAAGTTTCAGTCTGCAATCTCTGTTCTGCACTGATGAGCTCACAAAGAGCGAAACAGTACTGTCTGCAGATTGAGTATATATATCAGAAGTAATGGGGGGATGCAGGTTGGCGCTGTGGTAAAACGCTTGCCTCTCACCGCTGCGGTCTCGGGTTTGATTCCCGGCTCGGGTAACGTGTAGGAGTTGGTTTGTTTTATCCCTATCTGCATTCGAGGGTTTATCTCAGGTTTCTTCGGGTTTTTTCCCTGCCTAAAAATCAACGTGTGAATCGAATGTTTTGTATCCAAAACAGTTAATGTAATGAGGAGTGAACGAGTAGTAAAACCTAACCCACATCCATAAGCTGGTAGCTGCCATAATGATCAGCCTGCTATAACAAATAAAATACTTATTTATTATATTAGAATGTTATTATTATTATTATTATTATCAGGTTAAACACTTGCATATATGTTCCATCATCTGTACTCTTATTCATCCATAGATGACATCATAAAAATAAATTCAATTAGAACAACGAGCGCAGCAAGTTGTTTTACTACAATGCTTTGGACATTTTATGGCGTCATCTGTGATCAATAACATTACATACAGATAATAGTAATGTATGCGATTTGGTTTTTACAACAACAAAACACGTTAACGCTTCTTGCCCAAACTCTAGGAGAAAAATAATGGAATTGTCTCAGCTACTGTAATTTACCGTTTGTTTGTAAACAGTCATCCCGAAGAAGAGATTTTAAATATGAACTAATATAGTTTTGTTATTCGGAACTTCTGAGTTCTGAAAGAGGTCGAGCATAAGTCACAGGGTCAACCGCAAATTCGCTGAAAATATTATTCCCTCGAGAGAAAGCTCCAATTTTGAAAAATGGCACCAAGAAAGCAAATTGAATCACCGATTAACTTATCCCAGTGACGAAATGCTTGTGAAATCCTTATTTTCTTTGTTAACTCTATTTCAATACAGAGCTTTCATAGGCGCACACATGTAACGCATCACATCAGATGAATGTCTGTCTTCTTGTTTATGATGAAAATCAGCCAATCAGATTGCGAGAAATTTGGCTATTGACATTAAAAAAACCAAGCAAGCCTAGTAAAAGCAATGCTCCCAATTAACTGGAGGTAATATCTTTGATAGGGGCTTGGGCGATTTTGGTTCTCTTGTTCTACATAGATTGTACATATAGTAGGTTCAATGATTGGAAGAATGGCAGAGTCAAGGACAATCAGCGTAAAAATGGGGACAAAAAGGACAAGAATAAGAAGACAGGGGACGAAGAAGAGTAAGGGGTTCGAGTCACAGTACGAGTGTCCAGTTCCATCCATAGGGCGCGCACAACTGCAAATGGTTCACAGAATCACATCGTAAACACCTCACTTTAAAATGTGCTACATACAGAGAAGGTGCAGAATATTTACAGGCACGCGGGCGTTGGGATTGCGCTACCTCATCGCCAGTAGCCATCTGAGTGTTAACACGGAATGCGAGAAAGACATCGCTAATTGCGCTTCGCTCTCCGTGGTACCTGGATGAGGACGAGGAACCGGGTTGCGCGCCGCGCCCTGGATTTCGAGCGAGGGCTTATATATTAAATTTAGTGAATTTTGTTACTCTCTTGCTATCAGCTTTGTATCCAGGGGTCTTTACGTGCCTAATCAAAGGTGTCATCGTACGAAAGACCGGAACAAACTGTCGTCATTCACAATCCGCATTCTAACTCTTTATCGTATAGTCAGTAGTTTGTAACGTCCGTCTCTTAAATATATAATACTGTATTATAAGTGTAACGTGTGAGTCCCCTAGATGAGCTACTAGAGCTCTTGGGGTGAACTCGTAATAAAAAAATATGTTTAAATAAAAAATAAAAATAAACTCGCGGAGGAATCGAACCTCAAAGGTATTCAAAGGTATTCATTTACCTCACACCTTGCGGCCGAAGGCTTAAATTGAAAATGACTGCAAATTTATAAGTGCTAAGTGTTTTCGCGTTACCTGTAATCGCCTTTAAACTGGGAAAGAGTATAACAATGTGCGGTTGGAGTTAATTCAGATCATACTTCAACCGTTAACGTTTCTTCCCCGATGATGAATCCAAGATGGCGGATGATCTTCAAAATATGCCTATTTATAACCCATACAATATTCGCGTGATTGGTGGAATGCGTCACGTGACGCGATATTTGCTTTCCGCCAAGGAGGATTGGAAGGCCTTGCCATGAACACTTGCGCTTTCAAATTCGTCAAGAAGACAAGACACTTGAAGTTTCCCGCTAGTTTTGTCATTTCAAACTGAGTTTTTCTTGCATTGTTATCGCTAAAAAGTGTCTTCAAACAGACAACAGAGTCAGAGTCATGAAGTACGGCTATACGTCTCATATTTGCTGGACTCACGACGATCCTCCATCTTGACACATCAAGTTCAAACTCAAGGTGCAGTCTGGCTTCAAAATTACAACTGTTGCCCCGGAAAACTCTTCGGACATCGTTCTAGACATCTCCTGTCTTTGGTCCGTCAACAAACGACGTTGTACTTGGTTTGATATTTACTCCCTACGCAACGGCTCTAGTATTTACAGAGAGGACGTAAAATTCTCCGAAGAACGACAAAGACATGCATTTGTCACTGATGATGGAGCCCGACTTGTAGGAATTTAAACTTTTAATTTGAACATTCTGTAACCACTCAGTTGTCCCATTATTTTCAGAACAGGTTCATGGAGGAACTTCTCATTCAAGAATCTTTGCAAACTGCACTGAAATTAGGATTCTAACGGCGACGGCTCAATCTTGCACTCCGCCATGTTTATATAAAATTGACACATGCAGAACATTGAGGTTAGTAGCAGGTATTTATTCTGTTTCTCTAGCATTACTCATAGCATCGAATAATATTTGTGTAACATGGATGTCATAGATAGACGTAGGTAATTTCCCATCGATAAATTATTGAATAGTTGCGAGTTAATTCTTCGTTTTGTAGCTCCAAGTACTGTTGACTGTTGTTGACAGATTTGTTTTGTCGTAGAATATATTCTTGGTGAGCAGGATAATAAGATTCACTGTCGCTATAATAGATTTCATTGTCCGACTCGTTTTTACTCTTTTAAGTGTTTATTACCGTTTCATAGAAGTCATGAATCCTACGTATGGTTGTAAATACAAAAGAAGCCATGACTCATGAGCGGTCGGATTCGCAAGGTCCGTACTGAGAAAAAACCGGACCGCTGAACAGCCAATCAGATCGTGTGCTTTCGATGGATACCGGATCGGAAAAAAAAAAAGAACTGATGTTTCAACGCCACATATTTTTGGGTCACATGACCAGAAAAACTTTGAGAAGCATACTAGGATAGTTACTTCGTATTGATCTTCGATCTTAGTTTGTTATATTTGTCGTTTTGTTTTAAGGAAACTTGAAGGTTCAATTCGATGGACAGTATGGGGCGCCGATGCGGACAATATTCTGTTTATAAAGATATTCATGCCATGTGCTAAGAATCTATTCTGTCTTTCGGATATAGCTTCTAAGTTCAGATTATATGTTCTAAAGTCTAAACTTTTCATGTTTTGAGCGGAAAATACTAGTTCCATACTTTGAATATCGGTTCTAAACTCGGAATATCCATGCTAAACTTACTATTTATCTTCCAAAGTGCATTTTTATCTTCTCATCATGAAAAACTTTCCTCTTTCAAAAATATGCGTGCTCAACTTATAAATATATATTCGGAATATGTATTACGAATGGACAAATATATTCTAATTAATATGCAAATATTTGTTAATATTTTTGACACGGTCTATAATTTACCGTCAAAAATAGCCGCCATTTTGTTTTCGTTTTGCGTTCAACGAAAGCATGACAGAAGACGAAAAAAAGAAGATATTGGAAGACGCATAGTCGATGCACTAGTTAGGGGTTATTTGCATAATACTTCTCATAATACCCTGAAGGTCTTCATCAGAAATGGATGAGTAATTTTCCTCATCCGTACTGACGTATCCAACTCATCTTTTCGCCTTCTAACTGTTCGTTCTGAAACATTTAGAATACTGCCAATTTTCAGTTGTCCATGAAAATAATTTACCCTCAAAAACTCCTCAAATTGACTCCAAGAAATAGTGAATCGAGGACGCCCTCTGCCAGTGCTTGAGTGGGATAGAGGAGTACTGATTGTGGGCGGGTCCCAAATCGTTCTCCAAACCGTAAATATATTGATCGATAACCTATAAAATATTCTATCAGCCCTGAAATGATTGGGAGAATGGCGTCACCTTGTTCAAGGTTTTCTATCACTACCGTTAATGTGGTACAAATGTCCTCCAGGCGGATGATCAGAGTTTGCAAAAAGTGATCTAAAGAGTATGAAAGTCCAGGCTGATGCAGAGCCTTTCTCTTTTGCGTCTAAAAGAACAGATACAGCAGCTTCCAGAAAGGTAATTATAAAAAACTCGGTATTTGAAAGTCAAATCCTCTGTAACACATTCATTTTACTTTATATAACCAGGGAAGTGAGAAAACTCTGATATTACAAAATGACGGTAAATTATAGGCCGCACTGCATTATGGATGTCAACAATATTAACATTTATTTGCATATTAATTAGAATATATTTTTGGTTTAATATTGCATAGATATTTTGTCCATTCGTAATACATATTTTCTCAGCAGAATTTCGAATATATATTTATAAGTTGAGCACGCATATTTTTGAAAGAGGAAAGTTTTTCATGATTAGCTATATAGAAGATAAAAATGCACTTTGGAAGATAAATAGTAAGTTTAGCATGAATATTCCGAGTTTAGAACCGATATTCAAAGTATGGAACTTATTTTTTCCGCTCAGAACATGAAAAGTTTAGACTTTAGAACATATAATCTGAACTTAGAAGGTATATCCGAAAGACGGAATAGATTCTGAGCACATGGCATGAATATCTTTATAAACAGAATATTGTCCGCATCGGCGCCCCATAGACAGTGCCTCTCACCAAAGTAGTTACTGTAAAATGATTCTTAAGGTTCTTGCTACGCGCTAATTTCAACGGGCGGCCAAAGCAAACCAAAAATAAATGTTTCTAACCTGGAGAGACAACGAGTCCTGTGCATCAAGAGTGGTAAGGTTTGTGAAGAATTGGTCGCTCTGAAAAAAAAACAAGCGAGGTAACACCAAAACATTGATAAAATATGAATTTAAGTTTGGAGTGATCATTAACTTCATTTTACCTAATTAAGCTTTACTTTATAATGTGTTATTCGCGCATCTGGTCTATATTAGCCATTGGCATAACAATAGCTAATAGTGTAGATCAATTTTTATTTTAATCCAGGAACACGAAATTCTAATTTCGGACCAAATTTCTTTAGCTCATTTTTATCCGTAGTTTTTCAATTTGTTGTCATTAATGAAATTTTCTATGGGTCGATTATTACAGTTTTTTTAATATTTGATATCTTGCATTCATAATGTAGTTTTCTAGTATTGATATTTTCACCATTTTTGTAAATACAATGTAGATTTAGCTCTAATGTAGGAGAGGGCCATGCATACGTATATTAGTGTTCTGCACTAATACACATTACGATAAAAGAGTAATGTGATTTTATGTCAAGGAAGTGTTACATGATAGTATGCAGGATAGGGTAGGGATAGCTAGTGCATGTAATTATGTTACCAATCAGAGGAAGGGGGCGTTCCCATCTATAGGTTAATAGCATGTTCCGCCATGCAGGCGGCCCTTCCTAATCTGACCAGCTTTGCGCCAACATCATTTCTAGATACCTAAGGCGAAAATCTTATATAAATATTAATTTTAATATTTTCGTGTGTTACGTTGTTCAGTATTGGCGGGTCTTCTCCCACCTTTGCTAAAACAATTGTTTATTGTATAGGACATTATTGTCCTTGACATATGTTGAAATAAAACCGTCACAGTAGTGGCCAGATTTATTCCAAACTGAAACTGGATATAATTCTCTTTGTTCAATATTTCAGCAAACTAGTGCGATGCCATGCAGAGCTCTCGATCTCTTTATAACTAGCAAATGACGGGGCATAAAATTATGTGTTACCCTCAATAAATAAAGTCCTTATCATTATTACTATAAATATAAAGACAGGCAATTGAAGGACAATAGCAGCGCATATTTCCAAACCAATTACATACTAGGTTATTGTCTTTATCTTCCCTCAAATATATATATTATTTCATCTAATGTCCTGGCGCACTCGCGGGGATTATCAACTGATACCACCTGGTTATTAGGTCGCTCAGGCCATAATCAGCTTATATCTCTACATGGTAGTAATGATAGTAAATAGCCCAATTCCGATATATGCCTCACTTTAATTCCTACGTGACAAACTACAGAAGTGCGGTTCTCCCTTCATGTAGGCAGACATGAGTTACTACCAAATTGTATTGTGTTCTATTGTATTGTATTTCATTCTATTTTTTTGTATTGTGTTAATTCTATTGTATTTTGACAGCAATGCATGTGTTGCCTACATGAAGGTACCACACCCAAAAGTGCTATAGTCTTGTCACGAACGACTGAGCATTATGGACGGAGCCTCGTATTCATTCCTTTGTATGTAGAAAGTAAAGCATATCTCGGAAGTGGGCTATTTAGACCTTAACATACCGCGCTGTTCTCACTGTTCTTGTTTCGATTACTTTCTCCAGTTCGAATTCTTGTGTCACCTCCAATGGAACACGCCTGCGGACCTGCCGAAAATAAATGATTTACTTGCATCTGTATTCAGCTGACGCTGTTCAAATAGGAATCTATATTTTGAAAAGCTCGCTATACATGTACCCAAGTACCAAGCTCTTTAAACTACAGAAGCGCACGGCACGTATAATTTATACATTCATTTTCGCCACCCTTCAGTCACACTGTTCAATCAGCTGGGACCAAGACACCAAGAGGAGCTGTCACGCATTTAGTCGCACTATGGGTGATACACCAACTTGTTTATTTTAAATAGTGACAAAGATAGTCGAAATACAAGGAATGGACCACCGTTCCAGCCAAATACTCGCGTGTGAATGAGGAGGGAGGATAGGACATTCTCTGTTACTATAACTGCCAAACATTGAAACAGCCTTTCACTACAAATAAGAACACTGCCAAATGTAGCAACCGTATATAATTTTAACATTAGAATCGAAACGTTATAATTGTTTTGAAATTCTGACATATTTTAGATTGTTGAAATGAGCATGTAATAGTTAGTTTTTCTATTAATATGTTTCTCCAGTTACCATGCACAAGAATACTTTGTTGTCTGGAAAAGCATTTCACTTTTTGAATTACATGTAATAAAATTATGGATTTCTGAAATTACCCGAGACGTTGCAGGATCTTTCAGCGATGTCGCCAAAGCTCTGGAGAAGTTTGTCAAAATTGTCGATCTGAAATACCTCCTCATCACTATCCACTATCCTTCTAAGATCTTTCTTACTAGTTTGGTAACCAATCCCCACCGCAAATACCGTTACACCTTGTGCCTGTAAAAGCTTCGAATAGTCCTCGAGCCGGATTTTCTTCTTATTTGCATAATGTCTAGTTTGCTTCCCATCCGTTAACACAAGGGCTAACTTAGCTGCTCCAGCACGGGCGTATGGGAAAACCTCTCTAGCGGCAACCAAAAGAGCCAGGTCTATCCTTGTGCTTCCATCACTATAATGGATATCTGTAGTAAGATCGTTGAATTCCTGGATGGATTTATAACTAGAGAAATTGATTTCCACTTTTGCAACAGTACTGAAGCTCACGACAGCTGCTCTACTTTGACGTGGAACACCCATGAATGTTGCCATATTTCGAACAAATTCTTTCTCCTTCAAGAAGTTTGTTATTCCCATGCTGCCTGAACTGTCGATGAGAAAGGCAACATCTACCGAGCATGACAACGAGGCTGCCCCTAATGATGATATTAATAATATTGATAATAACAACAATACTAATAATAATAGCAATAATAACAACAACAACAACAATAATAATATATATAATAATTCATAACGATAATCATAGAACTAATACAATCATTAAATCATTAATTAATGTTTGGTATGTAGCAAATAGCTAAAAGAATGAAGTTCATGGGGTAAAGCCGTTTTGAAATTTTGTTTTGGCTATCATTTCGATCTCCCCCTGAAATTTAATGTCAACCAAATTAAGAAGTAACTTTTGGTGAAAATCCCATGTCTGTACGATTTTTCTTTCCTACCGTAAAAATCCATCGCCTTTTCCGTTTTGGTCGCAAAGCATGCTGGGACGTTTTCGTTTTCTATTTCCCAGTCAAGAACTGAATTACATAAATTTGCAGTGTTAAAATCACAGTTTTGGTACTAAACACAACGAACACAACATATTGGTTGCACATTTGGGGTAAGATCTGCGAACCTTGCAAAACTGAGGGAGGGGGAGAGGTGGGAAACCATATGCATTTAGTCCTGTTAATAACGGTACCCTCCCCATTGATTGAAGTTGCAGCTTAAAAATCATAGGTTTGGTACTAAACACGACCAACACAACATGTAGTTTGTAAATTTGTGGTAAGATCTGCGAACCAAGCAATACTGAGGGGGAAGGCTGGAAAATCATGCATTTCCTGTTAATAACGGTACCTTCCCCATTTAGAAGTGGGTTGAATGAGGTTGCAGCTTAAAAATCATAATTTTGGTCTAAACACGATGAATCTTATATAATAATACGCTTAGTGTGTGTGTGTGTGTGTAACGCTCTTTCCCAGGCGCGCTCGATCGAAATCCTAATACGCGAGCGCGCGTCCGAAAATGGCGCCAAAAAGTGACGGCCACAGGTATCCCAATGAAGACGAAACGTGTCACCGAAATGCATTGAACGAAAAGTTGCTCTATGTCTTGGTCTTGGTTGCATTTGAGGAAATAAAGTTAAAACGAATGTGTTTTTGGCCTCAAGTTCTACACTTAGTTGGGCGAGCAAACCATCGAGTTTAAGGGAATCTGTTTTAGGGAAAACCTATCGCCAGGCGAGGCGGCCGAAGCCGTCAAACGACCAAACGAGGTAAGAAACCTAGTAAATATAAACACAATTCAAACACAGTGAGAAATGTTGTTCGTGGAAAAGCGATGAGGGTAAAAGGAGGAATGTCTTTGCGGAATGGCAAGTGGCATGGCTTGCGGAATGACTTGTGGAATGACTTATGGCGCGAAAAAAAATTACAGTATCTTTTCTAGCGCCATTTTTAAGGTTTAGCGCAGTTTGTGATATCGTAGGCTCAGTATTTTTTTATCGGCGGCCATATTGGATTGAAAGCAAGGCTTCGGGATTCCGGCTTCGTGTTTTATAGATATGGAATTTTGAGGGCAAGATGTATAATTACCACTACTATGATCAGAATTGTACAAATAATAGCCAGAAAAGACGATTTAGAGAAGTACAATCGAGGATTCACTATAAAAAAACTGCACAGGTCAGAAATGTATAAGGAAACCTCACTCGATTCCAGTATATGTGTATTTAATATAAATGTACACTGCATAAATTTGGCAGTTTACTTCTTTATTTTTTTCTTGTTTATCTTGGCGATTACGAAGGAGACCTGAAACAGTATTTATGTTTTGCATGTATAGCATAGCGATACTTCGTGTTGATAAACACTACATGTACAATTACTGCGTTCGACGAAGGAGAACGCATCCTAATCTTGCAGTGGACTCCTATGGTCATGTGTGGGCTACCTGTGCTTTCCCAGGCGAAAGAAATCGAGATACGTGTCCTCATGTCCCCATGTCCTCATGTATATTTGTACTTTTTGGAATACATTATCTCGGCCGGGGAACTGGCAAATACATGATGCGCGCGCACGACTTTACAGGCATGTGCTCTGCGTCTTTGGTTTTCGCTCGATGATGGTTTTGTTTTGCTGGGTAAGTTGCCTTGTTGTTTTCAAAAAATCAAATGCGATATTTAAAAAGTTTGCAAGTACGATTTATCAAAGCCTGAGGAAAGTGTGTGTTACCTCTGGAGCATTCGACAAAGTCTGATGTCCAAACTATATCAAGTCAAACATATATCAAGTCTGTTCTGCACCTTGAAGACGAAATTGAAAATCAACTCGGCCATAATTTGTGCTGAACCCGAGTGCATTCTGTTGGCTCTCTCGCTGTATTGGATTCTGCATTTCGCTGTACATACACGTACCAAAATTACAAACAGTAAGATGCTAGAAATCATGCCTGGCTGAAGAGAAACTAGGTCTGAGTTTTCTACACACCCTTTGGAATTGCCTTGTCACTTGTGTGAGTTGTGACACCCCACACCGAAATTTTAATATGGGCCATATATGGGCCAAATGTGGGATTAACATGGAACTTAATATGGGTAAAATATGGATATTATATGGTTATTATGTGGCCACATTAAACTCACCATCTCTGAAATAATATGGGAATAATAGGACAAAATATGGGCAAAATGCGGTTTTGGTCGATTTCCATGTTTTGCCCACATAATATGGTAATATGGTCCATATGTGGACCATATTACTCAGTATTATATGTGGCCCACAAATTACCCACGTATTTCCCATATTTACATCCATATGTGGACCATGCTACACACTCTTATATGGGCCATATGTGGCCCACAAATTACCCACATATTTTCCACATGTGGGCCATATGTGGCCCACATATTACCCACATATTTCCCAGATTTTGGAAAAAAATACTTGCCAGGGTGAAAAATATGGCCCATATATTGTGGCCATTAACCCAGGTATTTCCCATGAGAATGAGAAATCCCAGGGAGAATAGAAATCTCGGCGAGAATTAGAACTCTATGGCGAGAATTAGAACTCTCCACGGGAATAAAAAAATCTACGGCGAAAATAAAAAAATCTCCGCCATATTGGAAGAAACGCCATGTGATTCATGCACGTAAAATTTGATTGGACGGCGGTGGCGGTGACCCATCGTGCATATAATTATTGTATCGCCAGCCAAAGATTTATACATCGGTTTCAAACCATTTATTTTACTTTACAGGTTATCAGTAGTTGATAGGAATAGGGAGGAAGTTCGAAATCTGAAATAATTAAAGTTACAAACATGAGACGTCAGTCTGTGAACGGTTTACAATCAAAGTACAATTCATTATGTTCAAAAACAGATAAATATTTACCCGGTGGGTTTCTTGCTCATCATTTAGCCAGCGATAGTGTCTTTCAAATTAGTGTCAAATCTTATGATGTCATCAATCAAAATTCATATCATTTAGAACGATACAATTATTATAGATTCACCCATCGAAAACTGCTCTATTCTATGAAAAACGAAGCGTATTCAATCGACCTCAAACCATGGATTGAGTTTGGTTATCGAATGTACTTAATCGAACCCAACCTATTGATCGAGTTTGAAGGTGTTTGAAAATCAAAACTGTAATCCAACAAAATAAGTTCGGTAACTGAATGCAATTAATCTGTTTGTTGGCAGTCAATTAGAGTTACAAACATAGACTCGATTCAAGCCACCGAGAATCCAACAGGAACGGGAATTCATTGTCGCTATATATTCGCCGCCTGCCGAAACCGTTGCAGCCAATCGGGGTATAAAATGCAGACTGAGTATAACTCAGCCGGTCTCAGTACAGACTGGGTATAAAGTACAGACTGGGATATAACGCTAGGTAAAATATAAAGGATGAACTGTATACGAACGTATATGCAGTATTACTTCTGTCCTTCTTGTTCAATGAATCGCTAAATGCTTGGCGGGTACTCGTAATTTTTTAAGAAGGAGACGGTCACGGTAAAATACGACATGAATTGATCACATGCTCAAGCATCATCATAATTAGCCGGCTCTTCGGTTTTCCTGGAATCACGTTAAAATAAAACCGAAGAGCCTGCATCAACGGAATCCATTTCCAGGTGTTTTAATGCAACCATGACTATTATGTTGCGTTCACAATAGACCGAAACATGTTTAGTCTGATCACGAACGAAACATGTTTCACTATAGAAAGCGTTCACACTCAATGATTCATTGCGCGGATCATGTTTGTAACGTGGTTACTCTGAGCATGATTGAAACTACCTCGCGAGGTAGTTGCGATCGGCTAAGCCAGACTGAACAGGTTATCATGGCGGGCGTAAGCAGAATTAGGACGTTACTGCTAGAAAGATTAATATCAACTGGGGATATGACGAGTCTCAATACCTTGTACAAATATATTGGGCTGAACAATCCAACAAGCGCTAGAAGCTATAGCGCTTGTCGATAACGAAATATCTTCAGCCGAAGATATCGCAAACGCTGTCCCTGGCTAAACGTTGCAAGGTTATTCGCCTACGAAGAGCCTGAATAGTAAGATTGAACCAGAGGATAAAAGCAACTACAAGTTCGAGCTCCATTTAAACTCTAATAACAAAGTTTGCTGTAGAAACTGCAACCTGCATAAATTACGAAAACGTGTTTGAAACACCGCTTTACGAACAATGCGGTTTAAGGCAAACGTGTTTCTTTGGAACATGATTATTTGAAACATGTTTCGGACCTAGTGTGAACGCACCTTTAGACTGTTTACTGAAAAGCCCGATTTCCATATAGATTCCATATAGTTATTTTACTCTGCGTATAAATTTACGCTTCGATTCACACCGAACAAAAGAATCCTGCGATCGTTGCGATCATATGGAAACCGGGCTAAACTGGTAACTGGTTCCAAGGTCGCCGTCTTTGTCTTAAGCACGAGTAAATAAGCTTTTAATATATCAGATTGCCCAAACAAACACAATTAAGTGTAACTCCTTTATCACTTTCTTTACAGTTTCTGTGTCACCTTTTAAATAACTCTAAAGAATTACATACATATCCATCGCTGACAGCACGGCAATCGATCAGAACACCTGTTGCTATGAAGTATGCCCATGCACGTTACCTCCTTGGAGAAACCGATCAAGAAGTAAAAAGTCGGCTTCGTGAAACTATTTGTTGGAACCTGGTTTCAGGGTGGTTTCCTAAATAGGTTTTCATTAGAAGTAAGAAAAGCTTACAGGTTAAAAGAGGTGACCAGTTAGTTGCAATTTCGACAACTTAGATTTTGAAACGTTCTCATTAAAAGTAGGGATGAAATTACCTTTAAACTTCATAAAATATATAAAATCTTGACAGGAAATTTCGGGTTGCTTGGGTAAATATTCACTAGATGCAAGAGTCCAAAACTTTCCATGTTTTCTTATAAATCGAACACTTTTGCACCCATTTCAAAATGTCGGAAATAAACCGCGAACTGGTCTATTGCATAGAGTAAATATAGTATATGGTCCTTTTAAGTATCTCGTGCCTGCGCCGGAAGAATTCTGGTAACAACGGTACCAGAACGAGGCCAGTTTGACTGTCGCAAAGATTGCAAAAATGGCACTGTTCTTTTGTTCTTTCGTGTAATAAGAAAATTAACGTTATTTTTTAGATTTTTCTCTTCTTTGTCACAAGCTGGGTACAATGGCCTCGTTTTGATGCCTTTATGAATTTCTCATAAGTTTTAAGACAAAAATAATATCTGAAGAACGGAGTGCAAGCACCGACGCACACGCAATGTTGTAAAGTTTAATTTTGCTTTAATTTAAATAAACAGTGGCATAATTAACTAAAAGTTGTGTTAATCACCGTGGTAAGCAAGTTGCAGCTGATATTTCGAGTGTCAACCTATATTGGACGAAATGTTTGATCGACATAGGAATTTACGACAAACCTGTAGCTTCATTTGTGTTATCATCCCAGATAGGCCTTCCAACTTCCTTCTTTGACGGATGTCTGTATGTTTTGCCTGTTTTCAAGGAGTTTACCTGGCTGCAAGGCTTGCACATTTATTTATACATACAAAATACTGCCAAAGCCTTGCTACTTTCTTCTACCGTGTCGCTGAGACATAGCGCTTCATGGCAGTCCAAACAGCCGTCCAAACTAACCTAACCGCTATAACCCCTAACTCTACGGATCCTTCTACCATCTCTCCACGATAAATATACATCGCCAGAAATTCGAGACATGGTTATTGCGCAATACATATTGACCCATGTTCACTGTGTGAAATGGGTTGTGAAAATTTACAGAGAAATGTATGGGATCCTAAACATTTTCCTTATTTCTCATGAAATACGGTACTATCGTAAAAATGTGCGATCGAGGCATTATTTCTACAGATATTATCAATTCAGTGTTAATATTTTCAAAGCCAAGTAGTAAACTTTGATGATTCATTTCTTTGATTTTAGAGGAAGCATAAACATTCGCATTTATTTACAGTGAACATTAAACGATTTCCAGTAAAGACATTCAGATAACAGTTTATATAATGCTGCAAATCTACAACCTTAGCAAAAAATGTGCGCGCGAAGAGTTGGAAACATAAACAAGACCTACCGTATTCTTCCCTTTTGATGTCCCAAAGTCCATTTTGGATGATTCATTTTCCTTCTTGAAAATTCAGCTTTTCGACAAGAAACCTCAGCCTCCATATTTGCACGCTAAAACCCGTATTATTGCTTGTCTTGAGACTGCTATACCTCTGACCACAAGTGACCAAATCCAACAAACATGGCAGCTTTGGAAATCTTGTTATGTACTCTAGAAACTGCAGTGTGTTTGTTTAAACAGTCAGCAGTTATTCAAGCTAATTTGTCCTTTTGGAAAGTAGATCCTAAACGGACCAAATGAGACGAGTCTGCGATAAAATTATGGTGAGCGGTGTTACCCAATTACGTGTTGGTACTTTATGAATCCTGCGTTATAGTGTCCCAATGTACCATTTATGCTATGTCTACCATCTACATACTATCAGGCCTCAATGTCTCGAATTTCTGGCGATGTAATCAGAATCGTTACCTTGACGAGCCGCCATTTCATCATTTATAGACTCGACGATTGGTTGACCTTCAGCTTTTCGGGTGCTTCTTGGTGCAACAGATTCATTGTTTTCTGGGGTTACAGCTCTTTGTATTTCGGAATATTGTTTTGCTTTAGAAAACAAAAGTTATCTTTGTTTTACTTCCCGTGGTGATCTGTAACACCAAGAAACCCCCAGCTTTTCCATCAATTCGTGGTTGTTTGGTTGCTTTAGATTTTATGAATCGTCCTTTCTTCATACAACGTCGCTTCCGATCTTCTATAGCTATTTGGAACTGTCCCATCTTTTTATCAGTATAACTACATTATTTAAGCATGCACCCGAGTACATGCAATGACAATTTATTTGTTTACGAAACAAGTCCGAATGATTACAATCCTGACTCGGGGGATTACAACCTGACCCGTCCGTGGGATGATACTGCTGAAGCAAGATGCGCAGAACGGTGTGTACGTTGACATTAGTAGCTCATTGTAGACAAGCCGATTTATGTAAAAATTCTGCAATATTTTAATGTCTTTTAATTTTGGCCAGACACTATCACACAGTCTTCGTTACTTGTAGGAATAAGTTGCGTGCTCAGTCAAACAGTACGCCATTTTGGTTCTACCTGCCATCCAACATGGCGGCGTAGCAACAGTTGCTAGTAAGTCACGTGATGGTGCAACACCTCTTTACCTCTAAAAACGTTTTATTATATATTTATAAAATCTCTAGCTGGTTCATGAGAATGAAATAATCGAAAACCCGTTCCCGATCGATTGAAGTAAACGAAAGTTATTAAATTTTGAATTTTGGTAATTTCATAAAGGCATTCTGATGACGTAATATTTTTGAAACGTGTTTGAAAGGTTAATTTTCACCAAAAAAGAAGGCATCGCTTATGACAAGGCAAAGGTTAAGTACGTTTGACAGAGTTCTCTCTCTTTTTATTGATGGTTCCTCTGTTAATCGAGTTACATCCACAAAATGTCTTGGAGTGCATATTGACGAACACTTACCTTGGAATGTGCACATAGACAAACTGTCAAAGACAATTGCCTCTGGCATTGGCGCCCTGAAACGCACGAGACCTTTTGTACACTCTTGAAACACTCTTGTGTATCAATATTGCTTTAGTGCAGCCCCATTTCGATTACTGTAGCGTCGTTTGGGGAAATTAATTGCAATAAAACTCTTGCCACTAGACTTCAAAAGCTACAAAATCGTGCTGTACGAATTTTGACTTTTTCCAATTACGACGCCAATGCTGATGATTTATTCAAAAAAATTGGCTGGAGAAAACTAGACAATCAACGGAAAATTCTAACTACCACTATGGTCTATAAATTGCTAAATGGCCTAGCGATTGAATATCTTTGTTCAAAGTTCGCTGACCATAGTAGCGTTTCGAGTTATTCTCTCAAGGACACCGAGGGCAAACTAGCTATTTCTCTGCCCCGCACCAATTTTCTAAAGAAAGCTTCAGTTATAGCGGTGCGATGCTTTGGAGTAGCTTACCTGTCGAGCTGCGGCAAGAAAACTCTCTCACTTGTTTTAAATCTCGCTGCAGCGATTTCTTTCACAATTAGTAAAATTTATTATACACACGGCATTCATGAAAAGCAGGCATCTCTATTTTATTCATTTGCTATTATTCATAGTTAATATTAGTTAGATAAGTAATGTCAGCTATTGTATAGATGTAATAGTTAGATATTAGTTAGGTGCGTTGTTCAAGTTATTAGATATTAACATTGTATTGATTAGATATTTCAACTATTCCTACTTGTTTTAATGTAATTGAAGGCCTGATGTTTTAACCGTGTATAAATAAAGTTATGACTTACTTACTTACGTCACAACAACGTCAGAATACAGAAACAATTGTCCCCAAAAATGTAGTCTTACTTTGTTACCAACCTGCCAACATTTCGTCAAATTTAGAGTAGAAGTAAGGAAATTGCGTTATTTTTACCTTTTCTGTCACACTCAACCCCACCGTTTTTACGGTTATTCGTGCCGGACGTGTCAGGACGAAAATAAATTTCCTTGAAACGAATGTAATTTTCGAAAATAACGGTCGTTTCAAGGAAATTTGTTTTCGACCTTTTAGCCACTTATTCCCACAAGAAATGGCCGAAAATTTCATTGTTTTACTTAGTAGGTGGAAAATGACAAGATAATTACGACAATACCATGTCTGATTATCGTTAGCGGTATCCACTGGTGTAATATAATATATATAATAAAATGAATAATAACAGGGGGAGGGAGGAGCTGTGAGGAAGATAAGACCGATATAATAAATATTTTGCGGTACCAATTGTAATAATAAGATATCATATCAATAATAATTCCTAACGAAAATCATAGAAATAACACAATCATTAAATAATTAATTAATTAATGTTTGGTATATAGCGAAATGTTAAAGGCCTAAAAACCAGCTTATCTTATGTAGTTCAAATTTTTGATGTATTACTCGCGCAAATGAAGTTCAGTGGGGGTTAACGCTTTCACTCCCGGACGTGTTTGGGCTCAATGGGTGATATGCAGAGTGCTAACTCAACCCTCCCCCCTCAGTTCCAGTTTGGCTAGCCCGGGCTAGTTAAATACTGCTGACTTTTTAAACCAAGGGCTCAAACTTTCCCCATGATGCCATTCGGCAGAATTCTACGGACTCGGCGGCGGTGAGTATGGTTGCTTCTGTAGGTTTTCCAATGAAATGGGCTCTAAATTTGGACAAATAAGCCACTGTAAGAGAGTTAGAGGACAACATTAAGTCTGATGACGGCTTAAAAGAACTTGGTTTGCTTTTAGTAGGCCTTTTGAGGGGTTTCACAGGATTTTTCTGTTGGGTTTCTGCTTTGAGGCACATGAAATAATTCTTCACTGAAATCCTTGAAATCCTGCAGTTGGTTGTCTTTTACCCCTGCTCAACCTATTAGGATGTGTTTTTGTCACTTTAAAGCAACGGCTTGAGTCCAAATCATCGATCTTGGTTGTAGGGGTAAAAGATAAAAAAAACCTACAGGAGTCCCAGAGGGGGGGTTCCTTGTCATTTTTTTGTTGATTACCCAGCATGCAATTGGAGGTGGGAGCAGGAAAACATGGTGGAGAGAAGTGCAGCATTAAGAATAGCACGCTTCACAGTCGCAATGTGTGTTTTGTGCAAACAAACCTGGTGGTTTGAAAGATTAAAGAAGGTACTGTAATGACGGAGTGCTGATTTTGTGTTTGCTTTTGATTTTAAGGGCGAATGGGAAGGATTTTGGAGGCCGATTTTCAGCTCCTCAAAATTGGTGGAAATCGGAGAAACGAAAAACGATCTCCAAAACAAATGAGTTTTTCTCCAAAGTGGGAGAGCCAAGCGATCCCAGTTATAGCTGTGGCTTTCAAGTCATTCATCCCTTGAAATAATATCGCAACATCGTATTTCCAGCGTGTCTAGGTTTGATGCAATAATTTTCTCCAGGTACATGCTTCATATTGGCCGGTTACTAGGCATTTATAGATTGTGCTCAAAAATTTCGAAAAAGTTGCTCAAAAAAAGGGTTAAAAGTTGCTCAAAAAGTTGCCCTAAAAGGAGAAAAGTTGCTTCAATAACTCAAGAAGTTGCTTTACAATATAAACCGCTTTATTGAAGTAAAAGATTTAAACAACACTTTGTAAAGTTTTTTTACACTATGTACAACGTTTAACTTGCCAATGAGTACATTTAACCGAGATGCTTGTGTATTGTTCAGTTATTACTGCCTTTTGGCATTATTGTACCTCAACATGACAGAGGTCTCTAAATAATCCTCCAGTGCGCGATCTTACTGTGAATTGAAAGCGTTGTTAAGTAGACTGAAAACTCTTTCTGCAGATGCAGAGCTTGGTTGTATGAGTAATAGCTTCTTTACCAGAGCTGCCCAAGAGGGTAGTGCTTCACTGTGGGCTGCCCACCATGCTAATTTATCCTCTTCGTTTGCCAGAGCCACGCCAGCAGCTGCGGCAAGATATGCAGGCAGTTCTAACGCCAGATTGGCTATTGTGTTGTCGTTGAGAAACAGAAAGTTTCTTAATTCTTCTAAGGAGGCAGCCGTTGGATTGAGGTGTTGCACTTGCACGGCACAACATAATCGTGCGGCCTTGAAAGCCCGGACTGTAGTGCGAAATTGTACACTAAATGTATGTTGGTAGAAATCAAATCCTGGCTGAATGCAGGCTTTCGCTTGTCCCATTAGCTGGTTATAGATCACAACATTGCCATTCGCAATTCCACGTGCTACTGCTGCCGCATTTGGAAAGTTCTCAACATTCTGAGCATGAGCAACAGCAGAGAGACGTTCGTAGCACGTGAATACCAATGGCCCGTCCCCTTCGAGATAGTAGGTGGCATTTACGTAATGGATTCCTGCATCGATAAGTTCTGCGAGTTCCAAACGCAGGTCTTGTACATCTTGATCGTTGTCAAAGATCTCCAGGAGGTGCTGGCGAGTTACTGGGGAGAGCTCTTCGTTTTCACGAAGAAAGGGCTCCACGTCTCCAAAGAACTCTAAAACTTGCTGTTGAACTTCAAACTTGCTCCACCACCTAGTGGCACTATGGGAGCGCATAGCCTGTCCTGTTCTCTCCTTCCGCAGTAGCCGAGCATTGTAACTATGAGCAAACATACTTATCCAATACTGGGTAAACGAATTTAGAATTCTAAATTCAAAATGAGGCCCGACATTGTCAATTGTATGAGAAAAGCACACTATGTCCATCATGGTAGTGTAGAAAAACTTCAGTTATCGCAATGCAGCTCCATTAACCGATACCCCATCCCTCATTCCACCGATAATGGTGTTAGCGCCAAAGTTGTAGCCGACAGCAAGACAAGACATGAGTCTCTGGGCCAACTCGTCTCCCTTCAAGGCTTTCGCAAGAACTTCCAATCGTATAAGGCGCTGGGTCGGCTTCAAGTCTTCTTGTACATAGCGAACAACTATAGCGATGGCCTCCCCCAGTCTAGCTGTCCCGTCAAAGATAACGGAAGCTTCTGTAATATACTTCAGCTCACTTTTGACCATTTCCTTTTCTCTATTAAGCACTGCTGGAATAAGGTTACTCAAATTAGTGCTGGTCGTTAATCTGTGAGCGTACTTCTCCAAGACTGGGCGAAGAGCATCAATCTTTGACAGTGGTATGCCGCCAGAAAGAGCACACTGGACAATCTCAAATCTAAATAATTGCATTTCTTTTGGTAACGTCGACCCACTAAGTTGTTCCTGCTCATCACGCCTTTGCAGACACTCTATAATTGACTGACTTTCTTTCTTGTTTTTCTCAATACAGGAAAGTCCACTTTGGTGCTTTTTTGACTTTATGTGCTTGTCGATAGAACTTGTTTTCTTCGACAGAGTTTCGCTGCATGCATTACATCGCAATTGTCCACTCACTACAACAAAATGTTGATTTCGATACTCCCTTACACGGTCATAAGCACATGGTTCGCTTCCTTTTTTGTTGTCCGTTCCCCTGCCTTTGTACTTGCCTTCATTCGTGACAAGTTTTCGCTTTCGAGACACCGAAGACGCTTTTGGAACACTAAGACGTGCCCCAGCATTTGTTGCAATAACAATTGGGTCTTCTGACGTAGAAACAGAACTGTCTTCCATAGCTTCTAGTGCTGCCATTAATGAAAGCGTGAAAAAAAATGGTCGATCCCGAAAATTTCGAACCGCTGACCATAAAGAGCGTGTACAGTTTGCGAACAGCCGCTGACCACATGGAGGTAATCGAGGGCACATAATAAACTGCTTTCTTTTTGTAAGGATTGTTCAGGGTGTTTTCTGCCGTATTTACACATATCTTGTATTTTAAAACTCTAAAATTTTATTTGTGGCTCAATTTTTTTAACAAATTGCTCAAAAGTTGCTCAAAACTCCAAAAAATGCTTACAGTTGAGTAAACTTCAAAAAGTTGCTCGAGACTCCAAAAGTTGCCCAAAAGTTGCTGAGCACAATCTATAAATGCCTACCGGTTACGGCCGGTTCCGGAGCGAAAGGGTTAAGGCGGTTTTTGGAGCTTTTTGCTTGGCCGAGCGGAGCCTGGGCAACTGTTTAATGTCAATTCTGTCATTCGGTGTTGAACATGAAAACTTAGAAACCGATCAGTTTCATCATGAATGACATTCCCGAGACATTTTGCAAAAATAAATGGGTATACCATTTCCAGGGGGGTGGGGTAGGGAATATTTGTAATTCATGGCTTAATGTTTGAGTATGTTGCACATAATTAGGAGAAATAAACACCAGCCTATCGGATGAAATTTCGCCGAGCGGGATTACATTTTTGATGTATTACTCGCGCAAATGAAGTTCAGGGGGGTTAAGTCATTTTGAAATTTTATTTTGGCTGTCATTTACCTCCTGAACTATAATGTCAACCAAATTAAGAAGACCCCGTGCAGTTTTCCATGGGTAACATTTGGGTGAAAACCCCATGTCTCTACGATGTTCCTTTCTACCAGTAAAAATCCATCGCCCTTTCCGTTTTGGCCGCAAAGCATGATGGGAGTTTCATTTGCTATTTCCCAGTCTAGAACTGGATTAAATAAAGTTGCAGCGTAAAAATCATAGTTTTGGTATTAAACACGACGAACACAACATATTGGTTTCAAATGTGGGGTAAGAAATACGAACTTTGCAAAACTGATGGGGGAGGGGTGGAAAACCCTACGCATTACCTGTTAATAACGGTGCCCTCCCCATTAGAATTGGCTTGAATGAAGTTGCAGTTTAAAAATAATAGTGTTGGTAGTAAACACGACGAACACAACATATTGGTTGCAAATTTGGGGTAAGAAATGCGAACCTTGCAAAACTGAGGGGGGAGGGGTGGAAAATCCTATGCCTTTCCTGTTAATAATGGAATCTCCCCCATTTAGAAGTGGCTAGAATGAAGTTGCAGCTTAAAATCACAATGGATTAAGTGATGTGGCAGAATTAAAACCATGGTTTCAGTACTCGACGCGACGACTGCCATGCGGCATGAACTGCGGAAGGCTGTCGGTTCGCGAGCTTGTGATGACATTCAATGGAGTTGGATAGAAAATAACAATCATTTCAAGGAGAAACCTTTTTCGTGGAAGTTTAGGCCACTTTTTCCACGAGAAGTGGTCGAAAATTCCACTTTAGCCTTAGTAGGTGGAAAATAACCATACACCTATGATCACTACCATGCAAGTTGCATGGCACTACCCAAAACGCGCTATACCGTAGCTAGCGTCTAACACGCAAGTTGGATTATAGTTAGCGGTATCCACTGAGTAATAATAATAATAATAATATTAAAGATACTATTACTACTAATGATAATGATGATGGTGGTGGTGATCATCAGATATGTTTATGATAATATTAACAATAATAAAAATGATTATATTAACGAGAGTGCATGGTTTCCATTAGAACGCAGCAGTCCCGAAAACACCATCATTTTTTAAGAGCTTTCGATTGGGTGTCATAAAACCAAAACCAAAGTAATTACAGAACCAATCATGGAAGCAAGTAAAATACAATGAGCCAATCACGAACAAATTAACCAATAAAAACAAATTGAGCCAATCACGAACTGAAGTAATTTGTGATTGTTTTTTCTTGAGTCAATCACGAGGTCATGGATAACTCGAAAGGAATCGCCTAAAATATTACTTTTCCAATAGTAGCAATGCAATGCATTATATGTTATTATCCTATAAATCTTATATTTCAGCCAATCAGAACTCAGCTTTACTATGAAATACAGGGCTATATTTCAAGGTTTTTCTATGAAATACAGAGCGGTATGTCATGGCTAGATCAAAGCCAATCAAAATGCAAGAAATTTCGCGCCCTTTCTTTATCAGCCAATAATAATTCAAGATTTTGAATACATAATTAGTCTGTAGACGCGTCCGTCACTCGAAATGTTTGTTTTCCGGCGAGAAAATTGGCAGTCTATGATCTGGTAAGTCATTTAGTTTTCGTGATAAATATTCCCATAAATTAGTTATTTATAGGATAACATGGTTATTTCATTGTTTTCAATGGAATATTTGCGAAAATTTCACTTGAAATTAATATTATTTTGACAACTCTCCTAAAGGCTCGTATACTAAATTATACAAATTTCTCGTGAAATATTCGCCCATATTCAATAGAAAATCATGAAATAACCAGTACATATATCGAAGTTAATTATTAACTTCAAGTTCAACTTGAGCTAGAGCGACGTGTCTCTCCGCAGCCCCCTTTTCTCTGGCCCCATGGCTTCCCGCTATTATCCGCGCTCGTAGTCCTGTTTCTGTACTGATTTTCGCGAATTAAAATGGACTGTTTTACAGTCTAATTGAAAACGATAGTACAAAATAATGGTACTTTTACGGGACCCAATTTTGAGGGAAGGGGGGTTGTATTCGGAATCCACACCCTATTTTGGCAAATCTAGATTTTTGACCACAAATATATCTCCTTGAATAAAATACCTATTGAAGAAGCAACTATATTCCTAGTTTATACATGCAGAGAAGAACGTGTGTCTGCATTAAAATCAGGTATCCCTATTTTACAACGCCATAAAATCATCATTGAAAAAGGGGTTGTGGGTATTACTCGCCACCTACCACCTCCCCTGACAAAATTGGGTCCCATCGGAATCCATTGTGTTGTACTCAGCCCTAAATGCCACGCAGCCCAGAGGACTTGGCGTTCCAATTATGTTACTAGTACGAGAGTTCTACGATAACCGTGTATTGTTAAATACTAAAATATAATATAATATATATTATGGGATCACTCTAAGAACATGCGATTTGATTGGATGCTTAGCTATCGTGCTTGATTTTCTAATAAATGCACGCTAGAGAAAAAAATCAAGACAAAACGTATCGGTGATTGTTTTTCGCGAGTTAAATATGGATAACGGATATATTTTCATAAACTGGGAAGACAACATTTCCGACTTTGAGTTGTTAAAGACCCTGTGTCCGAGCCCATGGTGCTTTGCGCCAATGTTATGATTAGTTTGTATATCAACGGCCGCATAAATTAAAGGCCAGCTATTAGGCGAACTAAAATGCTCTCGATTGTTTATAAGTTTCATAAAAGAAGTACCCATATACTTTGGATAACGAATTTCATAATTTCTACCGGATTAGAAACCCAATCGAGCCTACGAATTTTCTCCGGATGCTTCGAATATGATTTTAACAGTATTCGGCAGGACGCCAGTTGTTCTGTCTTTAGATTCTAATTAGGTTTACGAGTGCGACTTTTCACAACTCTACAAGCAAACACATACTCTTGCTACCTTGTTTTCATGTTTCCAGTATTGCTTAGCTGTATTTGAAGATCTCTACTTTCCTTGAGAATGATATATTTTGAGTGTAAAATGAAATGTCGACTCGTACTCGCACTCGAGTCAAACTCACAGCACTCGGCAGATTGGACTTTGACCCGCGATCGTAGTTTTGGTAGCAAGACTTTCTGGACCTACTGGAGGATGAAAAAAAAGGTTAAGGACATTGCTTTCTCTGCTAATAAAAATGCAAAACATATACAGATACGTCGTAACACCTCAGTGGAGCTTAGCCATGCGAAATTATAATTACGAATGATCTTGATGCCAGAAGTGGTTGCATGCTTTGTGCTTTGTATTTCCAACGAAGCCCGCCGGTCCATTAGTGCAGCAAATCCCCGGGAAACTCACGTAGTAGTCCTTTTGAACCACAAGTGTTCTCTTGTAGACCTAGAGAAAGTAAAATGTGGTCTGCTGAAGGATTATTTGTCGAGTCGCTTCGCCTCGCTGTCTCGGTCCTTTCTCCGGAATTCTTCTACTCGCCACTCTAGAAATATTCGAACTAAAGTTTCATTTTAAAAAGAATATATTCAAAAGTTAAGATAAAAGAAAGTCAGTTAAGCATATATACCTATGAATAATTACACGATGGCCCAAACTAGGGATGGATTTCGAAAGATTCGAGAGTCACATAACAACAACGACGATCTTTCTGTTTTTCGTAGCCTACGGAAATGATTTGCGCGCGCAAAGCACCATGGGCTCGGAGACAGGGTCTTTAAGGTGAGTTGAAGAAGAGGAAATTAAAGTCGATTCCCAAACTAAAAAAAAAAACATCGGCGAGAGAATTTAGCATCGGATTCCTACTCAAAACTAGATTATAATTTAAATTATGGGATCAACCTAAGAACGTGCGATTTGATTGGATGCTCAACGTGCTTGATTTTCTTATAAGTTCACGCTCGAGAAAAAATCAAAACAAAACGTAACGGTGATTGTTCAGATTGCGAGTTTAATATGAATAAAGGCAGTATCCCATTACTAGGAGCGTACCTATGTAATGGTAGCTCTCACGGCACAGTAGACGATGTGGCTATTTATAGTCGCGAAGGTCTGGTATGCGATTACGTGTTCTCTTGCGCTTTAGTATTTTTAGCAGTTTGAACCGTGTTAATTACAATTTGTCAGTGCATCCTGATTGGTTAAAAGTGACGGCCTTTGTTTATTCTCGCGGGAAACACAAAGCTGAAAATAGCTACATCATCTGTTCTGCTGTTGGACAGACCTAATCTGAGAGATGCACGCTCCTGGTAATGGGCTCCTGATAAAGGAGATCATTTCTAGACTAGGAAGACAATATGTTCGACTACGATGTGTTAAGGTCTGTCGAAGAAGTGGAAAATAGAATTCGCTTCTCAACACTAAAACAAAAAGATCGAGATAATTTAGCATCGGCTTCGATCTTCGTGCTCTAAAGCGACCACAAGATGGGCTGCTCAAACGTTTGAAGTTGAGAAAAGCAATGTCCACATTATAATACAGTGTTACTCATTTGACAGTTTGATATAAAAATTGATTGAAAATAAGAAACAATGCGTTATTTCTAACAGTCGTATACGTCAGCTGGTGTTTTAAACTAGAGGAATGTGAAAGCACAACTACAACTATAACTCGACGATAACTTTATAAACACTGGTATGTAATCAACTAAAGTCGATTGCGGTATGCTAACCGCCGTGGAAAGCGAGTAGCAGCTGACGTTTCGAGAGCTAGCCCTTCGTCAAAGCAAAAGTGGGAATTGTGGGTGGGGAAACGGTTTATATAGTGTCGGGTGCATGATTACCGCTGAGGAAACATGTGCTCGGATCAATTGTAATCAAAGAAAAGTGCGCCAACAATAGAAATGCTAATAGTTGTAACAGCAAGTGTTGGTGAGTAAACTAAGGAAACATGCTGATCGAAGTGTGAGTGAATACGTGAATTCTGAAATTATATGAACGAATTCGAAAAGCGTTCATTAATACCATGAGGTGACAAAGTTCCTAATTTGAAAATAAAGTTCTGTTCTTTACGTTTACAAGTGTCGGTAGTACCCTGATGCAGAGAAATGCCGCATACAGTGATGTGATTAATGCAATGACCAGGAAGGTTAAAGTGACGAGCTACAGGTTTGGCATCTAGCTAGTGTTCGCGGAATCGATCTCCTAATCTTCTCCGATGTAGAGTTTATTTCAAAGTGTGATAACTTTATAATACGCCTGTTTTTATGCTGAAGCCAGAACAGTGAATGGCAAAGAATACAATAGGGTTTCTCTGGTTTCATGTAGAAATTCGTTTAAGAGGATCCTAAATGTTCCTGAGTGAACAACGGGCGATAAGACTTGCAGAGAACCCAGAATATCGGAAGACTGTAGAGTATGCGGCCATTTTAACGAAGAGAGCCGCAAAAGCTACGCAACACGGTCATCAGAGCAGCAGTTAAACACTGTTCAATGGGATTAAGAAAATATCCTTCAGGCCACAGAATCAGTAACCAGTGTCAACGATGCAGTTGTAGAAAATAGTCGGCATTTCTCAACTCACGTGTCCAACTCAGCTTCTTCTAATTCGCTAAAGCTTTCTCTATGAATGTTTTTCCGTCAGGCATTTTCAACACTATCACAATGTGCAAACCAACTTCTCCTGTACTGACCAGAAATTGTAAAAAAAGAAAGCACTTTATTTCCTGCAACAGTTTTGATCAGTTGACAATTTTGCAGCCCATTTGCCGGCTCTTGCAATTTCTGTCTTTCCTTTCCCTTTTATAGATTGACATCTTAGCAGGTTATTTCTAGTCATCTAATAAAAAATGAGCTTTCATATCATCAATGTCAAGCTGTCACAATTGGACCAATCAGCGACGAGAAATGTTGTAAACAAGTCAAGTACAGCAAAATGTGGATTTCGCTATCCATCGCCAACTATTCCGGTCATGGCTACTTCGGTTTCTAGCGAATTTACAGGGCAAGGGGAAAGGGAAATCGTAAAGCTGTAAGTTTATAATTTTATGTTACCAACGAGAACCAGGTCTACTATTTGTATCCATTCCGGCAAATGGGGACATTAGAACATTGGAATAGTAAAGTTTGGATTCAGCGTGTTTTTGCTCGTCCAGAAGAAGGATTGAGTGGCGACTTTCGTCGTTGTAGAGCAAAGTGGAAAGGAAAGGGATAACACAATATTTTCATCTAACAATCACATGATTTTGGCTTGTATACTGCACTGCTGGTCCGGCAAATTGGGAATATATATTATGTTTGCTTATATTTGCGAAATTTTGATGTCGCTCCATACACACTTTTTAAAATCTGAAGACATTTTAGAGCCATTTATGGTAGAAACCGCTTACATGCCGCGGGCGCAATGTCCGTGATTTCTGTCGATGCGTCAGTTTGCTTTTAGATTTTTACGCGGGTTCTGTACAACACTTTCCCACATGTGACTCGGCGGTTGATCTTGTCAACAAGTTTGCTGACTTCTTTATGAATAAGATCGACACAATTAGGAATAACCTGCCCTCAAAGACTGAATCTATATGTTATGATATTGTTCAGTGTCAGTCGGTGTTTTGCAACTTTACACCAGTTACTGCTAACGAACTTTCTGTCCTTATTGGGAAGTTGTCTGCATAGTCGCGTATACTGGATCCCGTTCCTGCATACATACTTAATAACTGTCTTGATGTTCTTCTGCCATCATCAGTATTGTTAATCTGTCATTGGAAACTTCTACTGTGCCTGATTGGATGAAGGAATCAGCTTTAGCTCCATTATTAAAGACATTCTTTAGACTTTGAACGTTTTGCAAATTTTAGACCGGTCTCTAACTTCAAGCTTGTCTCAAAGAATATCGAGAAGGTTGTCGCTTTACAACTTAAGGACTACATAATTATACATCAACAATCTCAATGAACTCTTTCAGTCCGCATACAAACAGTTTCGTAGTACTGAAAGCGCACTTGTACGAGTACAGAATGACGTATTACGTGCCATTGATGGTCATGAAGCTGTCATACTTATTCTTCTTGATTTATCGGCGGCTTTCGACACAGTAGACTATAACATACTACTGTCTAGGTTACCTTCTAGATTTGGCATTAAGGGCACCTGTGCTTTAGAGTGGTTTCGATCATATCTGAGAGATCGAAAGCAATTTGTCTACATCGATGGTGTGAAGTCAATCACTCGACATCTGAACTGCGGCGTCCCTTATAGATCAGTTCTGGGACCATTAAGGAAGTATAATGTGTCCTTCCATTTATATGCCGATGACATTCAAATGTTTGCAATATTCCGACCCTCTGTTGATGGTCAGTTACAGTCCTCAATTTTAAAGGTTGAAGCGTGTGTCATGGAAATCGCTCAATAGATGAGCAGCAATAAACTCAAACTTAACAAGGATAAAACTAATGTTAAGTTCACGTTTCCGTCCACAGCCACCGTTAGTCTCTCTTTGTGTTGGCGATGAGGTTATTCATCCTTCTGAGTCGGCTAGAAACATTGGTGTCATTTTTGATCAGTCTTTAACTAGGAATGATCACGTCAATGCTGTATGTAAGTCAGCTTTTTATCATTTAAGGTATATAAGTAAGATTAGGACATATTTAAGTCTTAACACTACGAAAATTCGTATTCATGCTTTCGTCACTGCGAAATTAGACCATTGCAATTCTTTACTTTATGGCCTGCCTATGTATTCGTACAGAACGCTGCTGCTCGTCTTGTTACCTACACTCGTAAATATGAACACATTACTCCAGTTTTAGTCGAACTGCATTGGTTATCAATTATTATTTTTAAAATTTTATTATTAACTTTTAAGGCATTGAATGGCCTTGCTGCTTGTTACTTAACTGACATTATTGAACATTATAAACCAGCGACACAACTTCGTTCCTCGTCGTTAGTCAGCCATCTACGAGTTCCCACTTTTAATCTAAAGTCATATGGTTATCGAGCCTTTTCAGTTCACGCTCCTAAGCTATGGAATAAGCTTCCACTGGAAATTAGGACTTGTTCCAACGTTGCTGCTTTTTTAAGTCTAAGTTACAAACATATATTTTTTAATTAGCGTACAATTGATTTTTACATTTTTATATTTTTACATTTCATAATTATGAATTTGTATTTGTATATTCATATCTTTCTATTTTATCAACTTTTAACTATTATCACTGTTATTGGAAATTGTATTGTAAAGCGCTTATGGAAGTTTCATGAATAAGCGCTATATAAATCAGATATTATATTATATATTATAATACGTAATACGTAATACTCTAATCTATAAGAAAACCTGTTATATTATTTCGAGAAAGATTAGGGGATTGTCTCCCGACACAACAACCAGGGGTTCTGAGGTACTAACAACCACTCATGATTGTAAACTGCACGGCAGCACATTGCGCCACAATTAATAGCAGTCTATATCAGAAAAATAAACTTTTGAAGCGTATTTGAATATAATTTGCGCTATATGAATGAATACCTTTTCCTTTTTAAGTGCGTTATTGAAGAAAAATAAATAAATCGGGTTTCCATAGGGTTATAGAAACGTACACGAGTGGGAGTTTGGTAGAACGCGTACGAGAAATGGCAATGGGAACACGAGCCCGAAAGGCAAGTGTTTCGAGAGTGCTATTTCGAGTTCTTCCAATCTTCTACAAGTGTTTCTATAACTCTATGGAACACGGAAAGTATGTTTTCTATTTCCTTTAATATATAATAATCGCGTAAAAGCACAGTAACACGCTCGTTTCATTCGATCATCAAAACGTAAATTTTCCTAACTACATGTAGCTCAAGCGTTCACAGTTTTTTATGTTTCTATACTTGTAGTAGAAACCAACTAGTGTTCTATCAAAGAATCCAGCAATTTGATTAGTTAAGCTCCACACTACTATCTAATTCTGTGATAGATAGTGGTACCGAATAAGCCAGGTTCAAAAGCAAAATAATGGCTGCCAAGTCGTCAAAATGTCAAAAAAAAAAAATGTTTTAGTTTACGATTGAAGTACTAGTTAGTTTCTACTAAAACAATCAGACTACTCGCTGTCAGTTCCTATGGCTGATAATTCCTCGACGCACACTCTACTGATTTGTATAATAGAAGGTTCGAGCTCATAGTCTAATTGTTAAATAGAAACATGGCTTTCCGTCAATCCGAGTAGTGCGCGTACTATCAAATATATTTTACAATTTGTTGTAGGACATAGGATACCCTCTTCTATTTGTTTCATACAATAAAAAAATATTTACACGGAAAGAAATTCTCGCTCTTGAACCAGATAAACCTTTATTCTGTAGATGTTTAGTAATCTTTCGAGTGGAGTTACCTCGTTTGTACTTTGCTTTTTCGATGACACTCTGGCTTTGCTCTTTTGCTCAAGACTGCTCAACACTTTTGTTCAATAATTTCGAAGTTTCTCTTACAGATAGCCCTAAGGATCTTAATATAGTAGCTTGTGCTCTACAATATGAGATTTTTGCGGTATTTAGAGGATGGATATCTGAAAAAAGTCCAAACTAAGGAAAACATTTGAAAACTGAAAGACAACAAACAAACGCGCGCGCCACACGTTTAGGCGGGAAAATAAAAAAAATATTATTTATATTATTTTGAACTTTGATATAAGTATTAAATATCATCTCTAATACATTTAGAGGCTTTTTTGGAAAATATAATTCCTTTGACGCGAAAATTGAACAAGATATACGGTTATAAAGTAGTGGCACGAACTTATGAGACACACTGTATTATATGAAAATCAAGTTCGTGTACCTTAAGAAACAACCCCGTATTATATCATGCAATAAACTTACCAGATGTCAAACCTTTCTTCAAAAACAAGATCAAACAGCAGGCTTGAAGGAATTAAAAGAAATATCGTAATTAGACCTCGACAATGTTCCTCGTTTCTGTATACATAGGTCGTTTTGGTCAGAAAATTCGAATAAAAATAATAATTTGAATTAAAACTGACTAAACTAATATGACGTCCAACATTTTATGAATAGAAAATATTCAATTTGCACTTTTCAGAATAATATTGACAGTAGTATAGCTTGACGGAAAATATTATCGTTCGTGTTCTAAAATTTGACGAGTGTAAAGAGCAGGGAGAAAGGCTGGGAGTTATTTCAGTTATATTCGTTATAGCGATGTTATACTAATGTGCCAACCATGATTTCAAAAGGCCGCTTTGTGTCTGGAACCAAAGGTTCTGTGGTTGGCACATTAATGACAATGGATGACCTGGAAGTAAACATCGCTATACTAATTACACGATAACATATTAAAACATATATCAGTGTATTTTAATGTCTCGCTAACAATTTCCTTTCACTTTTAGATATGCAAAAACATATTACTTTTAACATGTTTCGTGGCATTTCTTCTTTTTTTACGCGAACTACCAACATTTTTATGTCATTTCATTTTTTCTGCAAAGTATATCAATTACGTTGCTGGGCTGACTTGTTTTTGTCAAGTAACCTTAAGGTTGCTACGGAATGAAGGTGTTTTGAAATAGGCCGAGAAAAAAATAATTTTAAAACCAAATGGCTCTGTTGAGGTATAGAAGCACAAATTCGGAAGTCCTAAATTTAGTTTAGTGCTGAAAGGTGCTAGTCTTTAGGTTTTGAACCTGAAAAATATTGGGTATATAAGTGAGTGATAAATTGCATTTACTTACCGATCTTCAGCATTTTTACACCCGATATCGACATAGAGCCGAGCATGTTGAGTAACACAAGGCTACTCTAAAATTCGAGAGGGACAACTTCAAGCCAACACATGTTCCGTTTGTGGCTATTATAATGACAAAAACACTGAGAATCGCTATATATTTGCTGAAGCGATTAACATGCAACAGTCAGAGTGTGCCTAAATATCGATTACTGCTCATAGCAGTATAGACAGTCAGGCGTTTTACACGGCTGAATAAATAAACAGGAAATTAATTAAAACATGTTTAGAATTAAGTCACATACAACGTTGTGCGCGCATTATTAATTATACCGTTCATCACTTTTGGTGTAAAGAAAAGCTAATTTAACTCTATGATAAAATAATTTTATTCTTGCTTTAAATTTTCGTATCGATTTCCTACCTTGTATGGTACTCTGGGTTTTAAACATCGCAATTACTGCACTCTTAAATGTTTCTTGCGTTTAAAATTCACTTTCCAGGCTTTCGGCAGAGTATACAAAAATCATGTATGATCATGCGGTCTTGTAGAGACAATAGAGAGATGAAATAAACGAGTTGTTGTTAAAAACGTCATTAAACTCCAGTTAAGTACATAAAAAAGTCCCCATATAAAAATATAACTGACAAAGGAAAAATACTCGTTTTGCAGAAAGAGGCCCTTTCACTAACACAAATGTAAAATCAATAATATTTCGATGAAATTCCTCGTGGTTCTTGATTTTTGTATTAACACATTTCTAATATAAAATGCTTTAAAAAATGATGATATTAGATTTTCACAATGATAAATATATTTTTTAGTGTCGTTCAAAATTTGATTAGTGATAAAGTTACAATATATATGCGGCATATGTAAAACATGCATGTATCATGTAATGTCCCATTTCTCTCTCCAGGGATCCCTCTCTGCACAGCGTATATATCACTGAGGTGCCAAGTCTCTTCATAGTGGCTACAGAATGAAGACGTCTTGAAATAGGCCGAGAAAATAGAATGAGCTTAAAACCAAGTGGCTCTTCTGAGGTACCTGTAAAACACAAATTCAGAAGTCCTAAATTAAGTTTACTGCTATGCTCATTTTACAAAAATAAAAGTTATAAACTAGCTACATGTACTATACACTTCTGTGCAAGAACAGCCGCTAGTAGAATGTCGCTTTAAATTAATATGGTAATTAATTAATCGGCGAGAAAATTCGATCTGTTATATATATGCGCCAAATTCTCGTGAATAGAAAATATGACTCCGTCTTGGTTTCTAGTCCTCTGTCCTATCCACTACAGTACAAGCTACGCGTATGGCTGAAAAGAGCAAGAGAAAAAACAAGAGAAGCCTTGTGATCAGTATTTTTATGCAACAATATACTCAACAAACAATGCTTCCTAATGATTTTTGAAAATATGTTATTGCGTACACACTTTATCGGCCTTCCGCTCGGGAGTAAAATGCGATCTGTTATATAAATGCCCCAAATTCTCGTGAATAGAAAATATGACTTAGACTACAGAACAAAGAAACTGAGGTGTGATATGAAAATGTTGGATGTACAAAATGTATGTGAAAAATAAGAACAACAAAGCATTATATATAGCAATGGAAGCCGACTCTTTCATTTTAAAACAATGGATTTTTATGACTGAAGCTAGGGATTTTAAAGTATAATGATGCTTTGGGAGCGGAAGGGGACATATATTCCCCTTGCATTTTGATAATGATTTAATATATATTCCTGTTGCATTTTAATATATATTCCTCGCGACGTATACCCTCACACTTTTCCTAGTACTTAGAACTACTAAGTGGACTCACTCTTTACGTACGGCCGAGAAGTAAAGGAGAAGTTGAAAAAATGGCATTTTACAAGCCTGAACTCTAACACGCGATCTATCGCTTTTCACTCCGTCTTGGTTTCTTGTCCTCTGTCCTATCCACTACAGTGCAAGCTACGATGGCTGAAAAGAGCGAGAGAAAAAACAAACAATGAGAAGCCTTGTGATCAGTAATTTTATGCAACAATATACCCAACAAACAATGCTTCCTAATGATTTTTGAAAATATATAATGTTATTGCGTACAATGAGAAAACCTCGCCATTGTAAACAAAAACACTTTATCGGCCTTCCGCTCGGGAGTATGAGATTTATTCACCTCGGGTGTCGCCCTGGCCTCGGTGAATAAATCCCATATCCTCTCGTTTCAGGCCGATAACCTTTCATATAAAACCCGGCAATCCGGGTTGCATTCATATTTATTGTTCACATGGTTCCGATTTCTTTGTTATTTCGGATGTTATTTTCGGCCCAAGTAGCCTGCAAAGAGGCTCGCTCATGGGAGGGACAGAACAACTCCTATTGGTCAAATATACGATAACTTTATCCACGTGGTATATGTTATAACTTATTTAAACAAGAAGTTCAGGTATAGAAGGGTAAGCCCCCCTTTTTTCCATGCATGGATAACTGGAAATTTGAAATTCAAATTACAGAGAAACGAAGATCGTAGGCGAGTGAATCGGCCTCTTCTGTTCGACTGTTGAGGATTTAAAAACGAACCAGCCAGCAAAAAGTGAACATAGAGAATATAGTTGTTTATTAAAGTGTCTATAAGCCCATTGTTTATGTCATTAAGATAGATTCTACATCAAGTAATTAGGTGAATAGTAAAATATTTCTTGATTTGAGTGTTGCGTCTATGAGTATAGAGGTTTCTAATTCCAATATGCTAATGATGTGATGGTGTTGAATAAATCGTTTCCATTCTGCGACGCACGTATTCAAAATATTTCCTTTCTACTCCCTCGTTAAGCATTATTTTTCGACTACCACTTTACCTTTCCTACTACCCCAAGACCCAAACACCACGAAGGAGGTGTGTTGTGACTGATTGCTTGTTAAATGATCTTGTGATGTTAATTGCGACCTATCGTTAGCATGAAAGTGAGATTCGTGCCGCCCGCCACCAGAGGTTTTCTCTCTTCGTCATTAATACGTCATACTTAGAAAAAAGCCCTTCGAGTGATTTTCGAGTAGCCTGTACCCAGACCTCCGTAATCTCTTCAAAGGAAGGAAGTTTTGAGGGGAGACGGACGGCTGTACACATGCTATTTTCGAGTTGTGTTGGTTTAATTGTAACACATGAAATTTAACAATCATACAATGGATTAACAACTGTACAAAAGTTTAAAATTACAAAAACGATATATATTTTGTTGTGTAACAATAGGGACAACCTTGTGACGTCTCAGATCCAAGATGGCGGCGACCAAGTCTACAATGGCTCACACTTGTATCCAATTTAAATAAATGTATTTTCCATTTTTTTCAAGTAAAGTTGCAGCATCAAAATCATAGTTTTGGTACTAAACGCGATGAATACAACATATTGCTTGCTAATTTTGTGTAAGAGATGCGAGCCTTACGAAAATGAGGGGGGAGGGTTGGAAACGCATATGCATTTCCTGTTAATAACAGTAGCCACCCCATTTAGAAGTGGGTTGAATAAATTTGCAGCTTTAAAAACACAGCTTTGGTAGTTAACACGACGAACACAACATATTGTTTGCAAATTTGGGGTAACAACTGCGAACCTTGCAAAACTGAGGGGGGGAGGGGTGGAAAATCCTATGCATTTCCTGTTAATAACAGTACCCACCCCATTTAGAAGTGGGTTGAATGAATTTGCAGCTTTAAAAACACAGCTTTGGTAGTTAAAACGACGAACACAACATATTGTTTGCAAATTTGGGGTAACAACTGCGAACCTTGCAAAACTGAGGGGGGGAGGGGCGGAAAATCCTATGCATTTCCTGTTAATAACAGTACCCACCCCATTTAGAAGTGGGTTGAATGAATTTGCAGCTTTAAAAACACAGCTTTGGTAGTTAAAACGACGAACACAACATATTGTTTACAAATTTGGGGTAACAACTGCGAACCTTGCAAAACTGAGGGGGAGGGGTGGAAAATCCTATGCATTTCCTGTTAATAACATTACCCATCCCATTTAGAAGTGGGTTGAATGAAGCTGCAGCTTTAAAATCATAGTCTTGGTACTAAACATGACTAATACAATATATGGTTTGCGAATCATATCGGTGTCCATCTATTACTTATTACCTTAAAACCCTTAAGCTTATTTCTTACATATCCATTCACGAATATATATATCGGGTTTATAGCAAACAACTTTCGTGTCGATCTATTAATATCTCCCACAGGGAAGACTGAAGCCTCCAATTTTAGCTATAAAAAGCGCCGCCGAAGGTGATACAATACGAGAACCTCATACGGGTGGATAAGCATATGCATTTCCTGTTAATAACAGTACCCTCCCCCATTAGAGAATCTATTTATACACTCGTGGATCCAGAGGTTCCATTCAAAGAAAAGAAGCAACTACTAGTTCAAGAGGGAGGTGGATTTATTGAACATTTGTTAGCCCCTATTCTCACTGGACTTCTGATGGTATAAATAGGGGAGTCTTAGGTCTTTCAAGATCATTTGCTACTGAAGTCACTCTGCGGTGAACATGAAGAGAAACATTGACATGGAAAGTGAAGAAAGTGACACATCGAATGATGAGAGTGAGGATGAAGAGGAACCAAGAATTAAAGATGTTTTGGATGATCTTCCGAGAGCCGTCTCCCATAAAGATGCTTCGGATTTATTTCACAGTTTGGCCTCCTCAAAGCTAGGATATTTTATTTTGGACGCCAAGAGGAGAATTGCTTCGTAGCAAGCGTAGAATTCCGGTGACGAATATAGCGGCCCTGGTAGAATATGTCTTACTTCCCTATAACAAGAATATGCTGAGACCTCGCGCTCTCAATACATTTCTAAAGGGTCTTGCTGAGCTAGGAATCGACAAAAGTCTAATTCACAACAAAAGGTTTTGAGCGATCTTATCGAAAAAGAAAAAACATACCAGCAAAAGGAGCCTGAAACTAGCAGCAGTGAGCAAGAAGAGAGTCAAAATGAGAACGAGTCTCAGGAGAGTGACAATAACAGTGATGTCGAAAACCAAGATAGTACTATTGCAAACGAGGAAGAACAGAGTAGTGATGAAGAGGACAGTGAAGATAACGAAAATAAAATCAATGCCTCTTGTGATCATTGTAACTCTACCAATGTTCACGCAATGGGTGTTGTTGGCTGCCCCAAATGTCTATGGCATGATATTTTACTTTACCCGATTGTTAAGAATGGCATCACCACATGTACCATTTGCGAGAATGAGTTTCCATTAACAACCAAGTCGGTTAGGAACATTTTGGTACGATGCCAACATTGTCAAACAGTACGGCATATTCATCCCAAAAGTAAAAAGGAAGAAACTTATCACCCAACAAGTGACGATGAGGACTGATTGTAAATAAACCTTAAATGCTAAAACACTCTTTAATTATTTATGCCTCGATGTAAATCGTATCGCTTATCATGGTTTGAATCAATAAAATCCTGTTCCGAGTAGTTTGTTTTGTTGATTATGGTAATTATAGTTCAGTTTTAGAGAAGAATTTGCATCTCAAGAGTTTTTCTCAAAACAATAGGCCCTTCAGTTATTGCTAATCCCTAAGAAGAATAGCAGAGTTGATCTAATGACCCATACCGGATTTTGTATACAATTATCTGATGAGTTATTAACTGTAAAGGAAAATAGACCTATGACGAGTAGTTTGTTCTTACTATTTACGCTACAAAGGTGTTTAGATATTGCGAGGTATGTTTTATTTATTTATATTCAACTTCGAATAGTTTCAGGGCCGATTGATCTTGTTCAAAGTTCAATTTCTTGAATGGATTCAGGGTCGATCGGTTCTAGCTTTATAGCTGCTCCAAACAATAGGCTTTGCCCAAACATGCCCGAATAGATCGATGACCTCATCCAAAGGAACAATAGATAATGAGAGCGCCGTATTTTATTCATGAGAGCGCCGCATTTTATTCATGAACGCACTACTTTATTCATGAGCGCGCCGCACTTTATTCATGAGTCTAAGACAATAGAACCGTGACGTCATTGAATTAATGAGCGCGCCGCAAAAATTAGCATAGCGCCGCAAAAAGGAGGCTAATTCCATCCCTCCTATACTACTCACATGTCACAGCGTTTTTACAAGTTAGGTTATTTTTAGAACGGTTTCCCACTATTGTTGAGTTGCAATTATTACTAAGGGAATCAAATCACAAAAGCGTAGCATCCATATGTTTAGTATAACAAAAGTAGCTAATGAGGCATCTTTTGTTCCGCCACGGTGCAATCTACAAATAGCGCTGCGCACAGTTTCTAAAAATAGATTGTCTGAAACGAGACCCCCCGCAAAACTCAGACAAACACATGCGGCTATTTACAGTATTTCAGTGACTTTGAGTCGTGTTCGGACATGATTCATAGGTTTTTCGATTAAAAAAAGAAGAAATACCTGAAATAAGATTCCCATTCATATCAGTAATGGTAACTACCAAGCAGTGTTGCTGGGGGAGCCATAAGAGTGACTCTAGATGTATAAAAACCTTCATAAATCGCTCAAAGAGATATCCTCTCAGAGATGGAAGCATCGATTGGTACACCGCTAGCAGAGTTTCTCATCTTTTCTCAGTGCTTTTCCGTTCCAAAACTCAGTGAGAAATGTCAACGTTGGATAAATGTTTGTACAGGAGACTTCAAAAGCACAGAATAATAACGAGACAAGTGCATTGAAATGCAAGGGGGAGTTTGTCTGAACTATACACTACCCGCCAGTAAACATAGCGAGAAGGAGTTACAGTTCAACCATAGTTTACTTGGATTTATGGATTTGAAATAAATTTTTGAAGCGAACTGACTCATGTTCATCTACAATGCTTTGATTTATTTTACGAACACAAATGAAGTTTTCAAATATATTTCCGAGAGGTCGCGCGGAATGGGTATCTTGCAGGTAATTTGAAAACTCGACACTAGCAAAACATAATATAATAGCTTGAAAGAGCACATGCACCAAAATATTAAGCAAGACTGCTTAATTTCAGGGTAATATTTTTTTCTTACAAAGCTATACATTTGCAAACGAAAATATCATTTGTACAGAGAAATATTACAGAGAAAATTCCCGGCACATTTGTCTCTAAAGATTTGTTTAACCATAAATTAGTAGCTCGTACCTTTGTTAGTTTGTATGTACAGTCTATATTAAAAATATATGTTCAAAATATTGCACAGTTGGTATCTATTTTCAAGCCATTACATTAGCTTTGGTCTCCGATGAATTTAATTTTAAAGACTTTCAAATATTAAGTTACCTGCTGGCTACAATATATAGTCAATATCCCCATTCGCCGATAAATCTCTTACGGAAAACCTGACTTATCAAAGTTTAGGTGAAGTCTTACAACAATATTCAATGGGAAAAGATAAGTTTGGGATTCAGTTAGAGCTTGACTATATTAAACGTGGTTTACGGCAACGAATAGGGCAGTCCAAGATAATTTTCACCACTCTATATTGTAGGAGCCGGGGAAACATGGCGCGAAATACAGTGTTTGTATGGGAATCCGATGCCAAATAATTTCCGTAAAATCGAATTTCTGAAATAGTCACTGTCTGAAAACTTAAGATAACAGGTAAAAGATTAACTGATCCAAATTTGAGGGATGTAGCTATGGTGGAAAGCGTGCAATCGTGTTTTCAGTTTTCCAATTCCATACCTTTGTCTGTAAATTTTCCCGCGGACATTGGCTCGTTGTTACAGCCGAAATGTATGGGAAACTGAAACAAGATTGCACGCTTCCCAGTACAACTACATCCCTCACATTTTGATCAGTTAATCTCTCACCTGGTATCTTAAGTTTGCAGACAGTGGATATTTCAGAAATTCGATTTTACGGAAATAATTTGTCATTGGATTCCCATACAAACACTGTATTTCGCGCCATCATTGCACCCCCAGACGTGAAACTCGCTTGATAAGATCGCCGTTTGTCGCTTTGTTTCAATCCTCTGTATTTTAGCCAACGTTTAAGCTTTTCGACAGTACAATCATCAGGTTCTCTTTCGAAATATAATGCAGGAAAGCCGTCATTTCTGGTAGAATAGTCAGACGACGACCTGAAGTGCTAGTCAATTCTTGTAAGTTCTAACGCGAAAAGTGGTAAATTTGTCTGAGTGTTGGCGGGGGGTCTACATTTTGTGACGTCATCTGTGCGCAACGCTATTGGCGGGGAAAATAATCTAAAAATAGCCCAACTTGTAAAAACTAATACCATATTCCTACTAAAATTGGTAGCAGCACTGTTATTAAAGAAATTAACGCACACTACAATGCACACACTTGCTTCTTTGAGAACTGTCATACCAAAATAGAGAACAAAGAGGTCTCATTTAGTTTAGTTTAGAAACCATATGAAGGGCAAATAAGTTGACGGAGTAATTGCGGAATACGGATAATCTCGTACCCAGATCTCTCTAAGTACTCACGGTCAGCATATTATATGATGGGATCTGGGTTCGAGGCGATTTCGCTTCCATACCGGTATGTACTACCGTATTTCCTCGAATAAACGCACGTACACCCTCGAATAAACACACACCTCAAAGTGGAAATTGTAAAATAAAGGCACACCTATAGCCTCCTCCGCATGCATCTCTTATATGTGTCAGAGTTGAAAGCAGCGAAATGAACAAGGCATAGTAATAATTATGTTTTTTTAATTATAATAATTTTTAATTAACATATTTATCCACGGTAAATGTTTTAAATTGTAACCAAAATATAAAAAATATATATAATATTAATAATAATAAAAAGCTGTCTAAAATAGCACTAATCTTAAAAATACCCTACGCTTAATATTTATCGAATAAGCATAGAGAAAAAGCCATCTCAGTTGCTACGACGCTTTTATTGCATTTTTGAATGCAACCAAGTTGTCAATCTGTCGTATTTAGTTTGGTATTTGGTTCCAAGCTACTGCACCTTGATCAGAAAATGAACGTTTACGGAAATTAGTTTTAGGTTTAGGCAATTGAATGTCAAATTTACTGCCTCTAAGATTGTAATTATGTACTTCCGAGGTCATTTTGAATAGTGCTTCTAGGTATATTGGCGCGGCTTCGTTTCATGAAATACCTTAAAACACCATTTAAATTATCCTTATTTGCTGGTTTTGTCTTTCGCATAAATTTGGCCAGTTTAGTTGCCTGAGTAGATCTCCTGACATAATAGAATAGTCAGCACTAGTTATAATGCGGGCTGCTCTGTTTTGAAGCTTTGTAATTGCTCAGTTCGCGTTTTACAGCAGTAGCCCCACGCAATACTACAGTATTCAAAATATGGCTGAACAAGAGAGCGATATATTGATGTTAATGTATCCCGATCATCAGTCAGATTTCTAGCTTGATATAGAGCATGCGCAAGCCATTGGAAGCTTTTGAGATTACATTTTTGACTTGATCATCCCAATCCATTACTTCGTCAATCTGCACTCCTAACAATTTAGTAGTGGCTTTATGTTCAATAGTGATATTATTAATATATAGTGTCATATCCCTAGACTTAGCAAGACCTTGTCTGGAGCCAATGGTCATGTGGCTGGTTTCTGTGGTATTGCAACTTAATTTGTTATTTTTTTAGCCAATTTTCAACTAATAGCAGCTAGGTCGTCGTTTAACATATCCATATGAGTAATATTGTTACTAGCTGTTGTGATGTAAGTGTCGTCAGCAAACATTCCAGGAGTGGAATGATGGAGACAATTTGGAAAACCATCTTTAACATATAGCCGGTGCGAACAATAGGGGTCCAAGAATTGACCTCGGGAGAATACCACAGTTTATGAATTTTTCACTTGATAGAATACCATTTATAAAACACCTTTGGCTCCTCTTACATTCATTAACACCATAGTTTAGTTTGCGAAGCAAAATATGATGATCTACAGTGTCAAAGTCTTTTTTTAGATCAATAAGGACATTACCATTTAGCTCACCCTTGTCCAAGTTGTTAAGCCAAATATCAGTTGCAAATAGTAGAGCTGTTCAAGTGGAATGCTTAGAACGAAAGCCAGATTGAAATATGGTTTAAAGGCATAGTTGAAGTTGAATTAATTATTACTGTCACAACTAATAGGTTTTATGATTTGTCAATGATCTTGATATTTATTATCCAACACGCATTTTCTGAGTTCACGCATTTGATGGTTCAGAACTGCAATTTATTATGAACAATTTATCAATTTGTGTTTAGTTTTTCAAAGGGGAAGTTATCAATAGTCCCTCTCACGGTTGTAGGGGCCATTTTTAAAAGTAACCAAGCCTCTGCATCGGTGACTTTGCAATGACAGAGACCTGATGTATTGTTATCAAGGCATCTAACTGGGTGCAGGTCATTGATAACCTTGCTTTCTTGCAAAGCCTTGGTTACTTTTCAAAACAACTAATGCAAATGTGAAGGATTCTATTTTATTTTGCAAGGAATGGAATGGCCCATAGTTTTGGAAGGTTGCACAATTAATTATTATTATTTTGTGTACTGGTTACAGTTCTTTTCATTAAATATGTTATGATTAAATAACTGTTATTCATATTCTACTTGGCCCGGTTGTTCAAAAGGCCAATTAAGCATAAGTAATTTTCTGATAGAGGTTTAGAAACCCACTACCTGATGGAAAATAAGTATTTATTTCTACTTGTAATGTGAGATGGGTGAAAGTTACCTTTTACTACGAGAAGTAAAATCCTTGATTATGATTTAATCCTGGATTACCTTTGAACAACTCGGTACTGGATGTGTACATATAAATGACAATGGTACATGTGTCTAATATACATAATAATATACATTTTAGTATGCTGAACTTTAAGTCTGAATTTCTTTTTCTTTTGAATAAAATTAAGCAAAAGTGTGATATGAAAATTGTTGCATGAATACTAAATTCATGAAGTTATGGTTTTGTTGAAGTCAAAATTGTAAACTATTTTCTCAGTGGTTTTGAAACATTGCATTATTGTAACATTCAAAACCAAATGTTATGCCTTAGACTTTTTACAGTCTTCTGCAGCTATTTTCTTGTTTCTGCATTTGGAACAATCTGACTCTGGCCCTGCCGTATGTGTGTCATGAGCCCTCCTGTCCACCTCAAAAGACTCTGACTTTACTTATTTGTAATTTCCTATAATTTTTTTATTTACGACTCCCAGGTTTAGCTCTGTTCCAGTTGGGAGTATACTTTCCATGTCATGCCATCGCCATGCCATTTGGTTGATTGTATATGGTTAATGTTCAATTGAGGCTGTTCATATTAATATATTAATATATAATATATGATTTTGAAAACAATGATTT